>CAWUFW010002513.1:1200000-1800000 GCA_963921515.1 Calotriton arnoldi
TTCTTGTAGGTTACTTCACTCAGAGTCAATAAGAAGATACCTTCTTAATATTCAGTTACAACTGTAGCTAAACACAAAAGTGCTCTATCTCAGCCAATAGAACTGAATCACTATTACTGGCATTATATTTACATACATAAATCAATATAAGAATGCCCAACAATAAGCAAGAGAACAAACCCTCTCAACAACTACTTTTTGCGGAAGTACTTAAACAACCACGCAGTATGTCTACTAAAGGTTCAATCCTACCATCATCTAACAAGCCTCCGTCTGCGTCAACTACAATATCAGGAGAAACCATGGATCGTATTCTACAAGAAATATCGACAATTAGCTGTCGCTTGACGGATATGGACATTAACATCTCTTCCCTCGCGACAGAGACCAAGTCAATCAGAGCGGATATTGTACAATTTCATAATAAAACCGAAGGGCTGGATCATCGATTAACAATAGTAGAAACCAGACTTGATTCAGTACAAAACAGAGATCAAGAACTATTACTCCTTCGCATCAAGTTGGTTGACCTGGAAGATCATAGTAGAAGAGATAATATTCGTTTTTTCGGTTTTCCAGAGAAAATTGAAGGTCAAAATACCAGAGCATTCTTGTGTGATATTCTCCCCAAATTGGTTGGTATTAAATTCGATCCCTTACTTGAAATTCAACGGGCACACCGAATTGGCCCTCCACGTAAAGAATTGGATGCTCGTCCAAGACC
This sequence comes from Calotriton arnoldi, assembly GCA_963921515.1. Taxonomy (NCBI): domain Eukaryota; kingdom Metazoa; phylum Chordata; class Amphibia; order Caudata; family Salamandridae; genus Calotriton; species Calotriton arnoldi. The sequence goes on from CAWUFW010002513.1 coordinate 1,200,725, forward strand.
CCTCATTGCTTGTTTCTTGAGACATGATCAAGTGAAACAATTATTAATGGTAGCGCGCACACAAGGTTCATACATCTATGATGGTCATGAAATACGTATGGCAGCTGACTTCTCAAGAGAAACTAACCAAAGAAGAAAAGCATTCTTATCCATGAGGCCTCAACTGCGTAAAATGAACATCAAATATGGATTGACCCAGCCCGTTTTCGTATTACCAAAAATGGAGACTCAAAAGACTTTTACAACCCTGAAGACTTACAGCACTTCTTGGACGACATGATAATGCAAGATATGGACATACAACATTCTTCTACATGCCAGACTTCTCAAGGTCCTCAACTTTCTCAACAATCGACAGATAATAGACGTCGCAATGTTAGCGAGGCTCGCCATCGTGGTAGAGATATTGAACGATCCATTCATACACATGAAGACAAAAACTCTGCCTTGCAAACAATCTCTACTTTTACTCAAGATCAACACAGACACAAATCTCGTTCCCCCTTAAAATCTGCCTCAGATGGAGAGTAGACACTAGTGGTATATTCCTTTATTATTGATATAGTTTTAGTTTATATCTTCCACATTGGTATCCTGAGAATTTCTCAAATCAGAAATTTTTCGTTCTACGATCTTCATGCTTTAAAGACATCCAGCATCTGCATAAGATAGATTAGTATTATTCACATTATTTATTTATCTATTTCTTATTACTGTCACTTTTAAATATTATACTTATAAATCTATTCATTTCTTTAATTTTGGAACATAACACATGGTATGAAATATGCTTATGATGCCCATGAAATTTACATAATTATTGTATGTTATTTACAGTCTTGCTTTATGGCACCTCAAAATTGCACTGTATTGGTTATATTTGAAACAAAGTGTCTAAGTTCACTGAAGTTATTGAATTATCTATATTCTCCTACAGTTAGATAGTAGATGTTGCAGAAATATACCTTTTAATACAAGTATGGTTATAACTAATATTTTTACATAATTGTTTTCTAATTGACTATATCATATTTTCTAGCTCTTGTGTTCTAAAGGAAATAGCACACACACATAGGTCAGATGATTATTGCTTCAGTTATTTATTTATTCATTATTGGTGTCGTTTATCACATAGTATTTATATCTGTATTTATTATTTTTAATTATCTATAATAACAGACATTATATATATATATATATATATATATCTATAGTTGTGAGTTTTGAGTTTTTATAAATCAAATTTTTCCTACTATATCTGAAATTAAATGTGGTAACTTATTGAACTTTTGAACCGCTTAAATTCTTAATATGTTATACAGTTGATCTTCTATGCGCTTTTCAAATTACTAATGTTTAGCATATATTTGTATGTTGTTAGTCAGTATTGTAAGTACTTGGATACTCGAATCTTAAATTCTCTCCTAAATATTCCTGGTTTAGGTCATACCCTCCTGACGGGGTCCATACCCGTGGCGGTGCTCTAGTGAGCCCAGGCCCGCGGCTAAAGTTAAAAGTAGAATAGAATAACATCGTAGATACATTGAATTTAGTGTTCTCTTTTCCACTTGCTTCTTTTCTCACTGATATCCTTTCTCTAAGAATTTTCTTTTATTGAGTCCTATTGTCCTTCGCGTAATTTTAATTGCGCTCTTTTGTTCTGTTTCTCTTTTTCCCTCTCACATGTTTAATTAATCAGACAATAAATTCAGTATTGAATATTACACTCACTACTTCCACTCAACGCATTCATCTCATATATTGGTATATTACCTATCAAAACCTCACAAATCCACTGTTATACAAATCGGAATGGCTAACACTCGTCCTTTGTATGTCGTAACATGGAATGTTAATGGTTTAACACACTATATCAAACGGAAAAAGGTACTTTCTTATTTACAGTCAAAAAAAGTAGATGTGGCTTTACTCCAAGAAACGCTTCTTGAGGCGTTGGAATCTGAAAAGTTGTGTAGAGAATGGGTAGGGAAGGTGATTCACAGCAGTATACAGGAAAGAAGGTCATCAGACGCAGGTCCCATTCGTAAATGTGGTGTGGCAATACTTATCCGTAAATCTTTACCAGCTAAGATATCAAAAACATGGGAAGACCCAGATGGAAGATATGTGTTTATCAAACTACGAGTAGGAGAAACTCATATCTGTGTGGGATCGGTTTATGCTCCGACAGGTGCGAAAAAAGCATTTTTTCTCCATTTGAGTTGTTTGTTTTCAGAGATAGGTGCTTCACAATATATCATAGGAGGTGACTGGAATCTGGTGAGAGATCCAAGTTTGGATAAAACTGGTCCTTTTGATAAGAATAATGCAGCGGATAGAGCTCTTATGAGTGATATAATTGAGGATAATGGCCTAATAGATCATTGGCGTCTTTCTCATCCAATAGATACTGAATACACATTTACATCCCCTACCCATGGAACTCTTTCCCGACTAGATTATTTTTTAATCTCCCAAAAAGTAGTTCAGCTAGTCCAGGAGTCTCATATCTTAGAAGCGCCAATATCTGATCATTCCCCGGTCCTTTTATCTCTACAAACAGGATTATCCAAACCTGAGCGTAAACCTTGGCGGATGAATATCCAGCGTCATAAAACTCCTCAAGGCAAATTAAAGTTACGTAATCACTTCCAAAATTATCTTCCCCTAAATCAAGGTTCTGTGAACTGAGGTAGAATCCTATGAGCTGCAGCCAAAGCTACCATCCGGGGCCAACTTATGAAGGATGCTGCACAGGCCAATAGACAAAATGCTACTCGACAGAAAGAATTAGAACATGATATTGAGACATTTACCCAATTATATACTAAAAAACCTACTTTGCAACATCGCAAATCACTGGAACAAGCCCGTATGGCTCTCAACAGCCTTTTCACATCCAAAGCTGAATATGCTTTACAAAAAATGAAGGGGAGAGACATTATGAGCAAGGGGAAAAGGCAGGGAAACTTCTGGCAGCGCAGTTGCGACAAAGGGAGGCTGCCATGGCTATACCAGCCATTAGATCATCTGGAGGACTCATGTAGACTCGTCCTCAAGATATAGTTAATGAATTTGCCTCTTACTATAAATCTTTATATACTCCAGGAGGCCAAATAGATAAAAACAAAATGATCTCTTTTCTTTCAAAAGTGGACTTACCTTGTCTCTCTGAGGAATGCAGGGCAATTCTTGAAGGTCAGATTAGTAAGGAAGAAATCTCACAAGCTATAGCCAAACTCCCATATCATAAAGCCCCAGGGGAAGATGGCTCCCCAGCAGAATTTTATTGTTGGTCGGGTGAAAAAATAGTAGATAGCCTGCATGCCGCTTTTCAAGAAGCATATTGCAAAGCTTCTTTGGGGTGTCTTTCTAATAAAGCAATAATAGCAGTTCTTCCCAAACCAGGAAAGGAACCATTACTTTGTAGTAGCTATCGTCCCATATCACTTCTCAACTGTGATATTTAAATTCTAGCCAGTGTCCTGGCCTCTCGTCTTTGCAAAGTTTTGCCCTCCCTAATTCATCACACACAGGTGGGATTTGTGCCCGGACGTTCGTCTAGGAATCATTTGCGTACTTTGGCACACACACTTCACTTCGCCAAGTCTCTTCAGAATGATGCTTTGGTATTATCGTTAGATGCTGAAAAAGCATTTGATCGAGTGGAGTGGCAATATCTCTTCAAGGTCTTAGAGCGATTTGGTTTGGGAAGCCAATTTATAGATAAGATAAAGCTACTATATGAACATCCTACTGCTCAGGTTAATTGTGGAGGTTTCATCTCAGATCCATTTGCAATTTGCAGAGGAACTCGCCAGGGTTGCCCCCTTTCGCCTCTATTATTCCTTTTAGCTTTAGAACCTCTAGCAGCAGCAATCAGATAACGTTGTAGGCATTCCTCTTCCAGTGGGACATTCCAAACTTTATCTTTATGCTGATGATATCTTACTCACTATTACCGATCTGTCTCGATCTCTACCGTCACTGCTTACAATCATAGAAGAATTCTCCTCTTTTTCTGGATATAAAATCAATTGGGGTAAGAGTGAAGCACTTCCCATATCAGATGGCACCACAAAAGCAGCTATACATGGCTATCCCTTCCATTGGCAACATTCACGTTTAAAATATTTGGGTATTCTGGTAAATAAGGGAACAGAGGGGATGGTTACAGATAACCTATGTCCTTTAGTCACCCAGATGCAGCATGACTTTGACAAGTGGAAGGTATTAGGATTATCTATGTGGGGTAGAGTTCAAGCTGTAAAAATGGTCACACTACCGCGTTTCACCTACACACTTGGAATGCTCCCTCTTCAGATTCCTTTATCCACGTTGCACCTTATAGATTCTAAGATTAAATCTTTTATTTGGGGATCTACAAAACCTCGTTTAGCTGTGAATAAATTGAAAGCTCATCATTCTAGTGGGGGCCTGAGTCTCCCTTCAATATAACATTATACTTTGGCACGACAGTTATCTCAAATAACGTATATGTTAACGGACAATTAAAATACACCACAATGGGTACATGTTGAAAGACATCTGTTGTCTGTAGAAACGGGTCTTTCAGCCTTTTATGGAACAAGCACAAGTCGTCTTGATTCTCATAATCCACTATTATCTGCAGTGCGCAAAACATGGCAAAGAGCACATCGTATATTGGGTTTCAATTCACGTATACATGAGAAAGCCCCTAAATGGAATAACACAGCTTTACGTATTAAGGGAAAAACTTTATTCTGGCCACAATGGAAAGCACCAGGCATTACTACTTTAGATCAGCTTTTACATAACGGCTATCTTAAATCTTTTGCACAATTGGCAGATGAGTTTAATCTTCCATCGCATCAATCATCAAATTACACACAACTCAATACCTGTCTTACCAAAATCATGGGACCACATCCATGGTTGTTACAAAACTCTCCAGTAGTATCGTATCTACATACTTGGGGGACTCATAAAGGAGTTACCTCTGGCTTGTACAAGACATTTATATCACACTTATTCTCTCAACCCTTAACACATGAATTACGTACCAAATGGCAAACACGTCTATCAGTCTCTTATGAGGACGAGGAATGGGTGGACTTGTTAGAGAATTTAGATAAAGGGGCCAGAGAAGCTAGACTAAAATTTTGCTTATTTAAAATTCTACATGACTGGCATTGGTCACCGGTAAAATTGCATAAGGCAGGATTACTCCCACATACCAAATGCTGGAGATGTGATGCTCCCGGTTGTGACATAGTTCACATAATTTGCAAATGCCCCTTGGTTCAAGCCTATTGGTCCTATATCGGTCAAATCTTACAGAATACTATATCTTTTCACTTACCGTTAACACCAGCTACCATTCTTTTACATGATCTAAGAAACTTTCCAAATCTTTCAAAGCCACAATGTCGTCTTATGCATACTGCTCTGGCCGCAGCTAAAATATGTGTATTAAGGCAGTGGAAGTCTCCGGTTCCACCTTCTCAAGAGTCTTGGATGGTGGCTATGATTCAAACTGCCTCATATGAGAGAGTCATTTATAATTTACACAATCAGATAGATCTGTTTAAGCAAGTTTGGGCTCCTTTTTTGCAAACAAATGATGAGTCTATCATAAATAGCGTTGTTAGCCCTGCATTAGATATTCCATAAAATTGGCCTATTTACAACATCTAATTTTTTATCCTTTTCCCTTCTTTATCTTTCACCCACTTTTATATCAGACTTCCCTTTTCAAAGATATGGTTGTAGACTAGTACAATATAGCTAGGAGATTTTGTTGGATATAAATAATATATTTTAGCAGCGCACTCATTACATAAAGGACAAAATATATATATTTAAATTATATTATATTATTATTTTGTTATATTTAATCATTTTACTTACCTTAATTCGTGATAATATGTGGATTAAGAATTTATACATTTACTTACTTTATGATTCAACGTATCAACTTTTCTTGAGTGTATTATCTAGTTATTTAATGCTTTGATCTTCTTTGAATATTGAATATTTAAGAATTAGAATATATTTATTGTAATAACTAATGTTTTTATCAATCAATCAAAATAAGCTTTATTCGAAATCACAAAGTGAATCATAGAAGCTACAAAGTACATCCATGACAATACTTAAAAATAGCCAAAATACAAGTTTAAAACAAGGTACAAAATTCTTCTGTATAAAAACAAAAGTGTTAAAAAGTATTAAAAGACTGTCATCACAGCACAATCATATATTTACTATTTACAACTGCTTCCTGTAGTTAATCACGGCCAGCAAAAAACGTGACATTACTGTACAAATAAAAATATTCTGTAGCATTTGCAGATAAATAAACGCCGGACGGCATTGTGTAAAACCCAGCTGTAGTAACAAGGGTTTAATAAATTTCTGTCTCAACCCTTAGAAATGTTTACAGAAAAGCACGGTATGCATGGTGTTCTGAGGTGAGATATCATCACACGTGCAATTCCCCAGGTCAGGTGACCAGTTGTTAGTAATAGGAAAGCTAATTAAGCGGTGGAAAATATCCAGCCGAAAGCGGGTAAGCACAAACCTGTGACGCGGATTATACACTTTGACTAGATATGGTTGCATATAAAAACTAGTCCGGATCATTTGATTCCTCAGCACAGTTGGTTTACAAATTTTAGACGCTAATCTGATTTCCTCCAATAATGAGATGCATTTCAGTTTCAAAGCTTTCCTTTGCACATTGACCAGGCTCTCGGGGAGATTAAAATATTCAGGATGGCCGAGGTCTGTCAGAAAGTTGTACACATATTTGAGCCACGGGATGTTAAGGGCATTTGAGGATTTTTGGCATTCGGCAAATATGGCTCGATTTAGAGGTGTGTGTTCAGATGACCATATTTTGTGCCATAATAGCACTGGCTGGATCCTAATCAAGTCTGCTATGTAGGGGGCACCTAGTTCAGAATGACACACATAGGTTGGGCTACTTTGTGGGAGAGCAAGGAGAGACCTGAGAAAAACATTTTCTTCAAGCTGTAATATATCAATCTTTCCATGCCCCCAGAGCTCAGCCCTGTACATGGCAGTGGATCTACACTTTGCATTATAATTTGTCATCATCTCCTTTGGATGTTTAAAGCCAAGCTGTCTGGCAAAACTTAACAGGGCCATTGTTGTTTTTATGAAATGGAGTTGCCCTCATCGCCGCCACCGACGACATCAGGATCCTGCTGGACAACGGTGAGACCGCAGCCCTCATCCTGCTGGACCTCTCCGCCGCCTTCGACACTGTCTGCCACCGCACTCTACGCGCACGCCTCCACGACGCAGGGATCCGAGACAAGGCCCTGGAATGGGCCACCTCCTTCCTCACCGGCAGAACCAAGAGAGTCCGCCTCCCACCATTCCGATCCGAAGCCTCCGAGATCATCTGCGGCGTACCCCAGGGATCGTCCCTCAGCCCAACACTGTTCAACATCTACATGGCCCCGCTCGCACGCATCGCCAGACAGCACGACCTCAACATAATCTCCTACGCCGACGACACTCAACTGATCCTCTCCCTCACCAAGGACCCCCTCGCCGCCAAATCCAACCTCCATGAAGGAATGAAGGCCGTCGCCGATTGGATGAAGATCAGCCGACTAAAACTGAACACGGAGAAGACAGAGGTCCTCATCCTCGGCTCCAACCCCTCAGCCTGGGACGACTCCTGGTGGCCAACGACGCTGGGAGCAGCCCCGACACCCACCGACCACGCGCGCAACTTGGGAGTCATCCTCGACTCAACGCTCTCCATGGCCAGGCAAGTCAACGCAGTCTCATCCTCCTGCTTCAACACCCTCCGCATGCTTCGCAAGATCTACAGGTGGATCCCGACAGACACAAGAAGAACAGTCACCCAGGCCCTCGTCAGTAGCAGACTTGACTATGGGAACGCCTCTACGCGGGAGCCCCGGCCAAGCTCATCAAGCGACTGCAACGCACTACAAAACGCCTCCGCACGCCTGATCCTCGATGTACCACGCCACAGCCACATCACCCCCACCTGAGGAACCTGCACTGGCTCCCCGTCGACAGGAGAATCTCCTTCAAACTCCTCATCCACGCACACAAGGCACTCCACAAGACTGGCCCAGCCTACCTCAACAGACGACTCCTCTTCTACGTCCCCAACCGCCAACTCCGCTCCGCCGACCTCTCCCTCGCCACCGTCCCTCGCATTCGAAGAACTACCACCGGCGGCAGATTCTTCTCCCACCTCGCCGCCAAGACCTGGAACACCCTTCCACTAAGCCTACGACAGACCCAAGACCTGCTGACCTTCAGGAGACTACTCAAGACCTGGTTGTTCGACCAGTAGCAGCACCCCCCCCCTTTTTTTCTCCCCAGCGCCTTGAGACCCTCGCGGGTAAGTAGCGCGCTTTACAAATTCTGTGATTGATTGATTGATTGATTTGATCGCCCCTTGCCAATACCCTGATTGATTGAAGACAATGCCCAGATAAGAGAATGACTCAGTAAACTGAATTGTGGAACCCTCAATAACGATGTCACAGCAGCGAGTGGCCTTCTTCCCAATCTTCTTTGCCTATATTGATTTTTAGCCCAAGGTTTCGCATGAACTGGACGAACTTGTCCACCAGACGCTGCAGGGCAATGGGAGTGCGGGCCATTAACACCGCATCATCAGCATAAAATAATGCTGGTATAGGCCGGTGTCCCACCTGGGGTAGGTCAGAACATTTGCTTGCCAGTATGTCGCCTACACTGTTAATATAAAGGTTAAATAAGAAGGGGGCCATTACACATCCCTGGCGTACCCCTCTTCCTATTTTAAATGGCTCAGTACAAATACTGTTGAGGCCATAACGTACTCTAGCTCTGCCTTGGGCGTACAGATCCCTAAGGAAGTTCACAATGGTGCAATCCACGCCCATATTGGCCATGATTGCCCATAACTTATCGTGAACTACCAAATCAAAAGCAGAAGATAAATCTACAAAAACTAAAAACAAATTGCCACCTTTCATGTGCACGTATTTGCCAATTAATAAATCTAAATTAATGGCCTGCTCTACAGTTCCCAGCCCAGCCCTAAACCCGTACTGTAGGTCCGAAAGGATATTATTTATTTCAGCCCAATCCTGAAGTCGTCCTAAAAGCATTCGACCAGCCACCTTAACCAGACAGTCCAGAAGAGAAATGGGCCTGTATTGCGCTGGGTTGTTGCGGTCTCCCTTCTTGAATATGGGGACAATAAGCGACCCAGGCCAGGTGGATAAGAATCCCTGGTCTTGGCAGGCTTTAAAAAGCAGAGTAAGGATGGGGCCCCAGACAGACCCCCCAGGATATTGCGGCATGGATTAGCAAATTTAGCGGCACAAATATGGAAATTTAGCGGCACAAATATGGAAATTTAGCTGCATTTTTGCGGCACTTTATTTTACTCATTTTCAGCTTTAAAACAATGGAAACTGTTTTAGCAGAGTATTCCACTTTGAAATAGGCAACCTGGGATATGGAACAGAGGAAGCAGCCCACAGGTGAAGGCTGCTATCCCTTGGAAATTCAATCCTCCATTTGCTTAGCCCATTCCATTCCAGAATACATATTTTTCTTGCCATCCCAGATACAGCAGCCATTTTGGAAATCACAGATGCATTCTGGCCTATTTGTTATAGGTTGCACACAGTTCCCACCTGCTTAGAATTGGTGGTAATTTGCATGTGCAAAACTGTGTTTTTCTTATGACTAATCGCTATTTGCAAATGCATTGCCATAAGAATAGTGATTCGCTATAAATGATTTTTTAATAGCGAATCACTATTTTGAGCCGGTAACATACCAATTCATAATTCATTTGTATTGCTAAATTGATGCCTGCAAATGATTTTCTTACATACAAAACTATTGCTTTTGCGACCGGTAACCAGTTTGTGACTGATTATTGAGTCGCACAAATGTAGTACACATGGCCTCATCTTATACTCAAACCTAGGTCCAACTTTACAATTGACTGTTCAGTGTCAATCAGATTTGAGTGTGCAAGCAGCCTGCTCTGCTTAAGTATTGCAGGTACAAAGCCCATTTGTGAAGCTGCTAGAGGCATCCATTAAGGTGGCTAGTTACTGTTGTGGTACATCCAAATTGCACCCAGAGTTCTGTCTGTGAACATTCACATGGTGAGCTTTGTGTGGCCCGACAAGAAGCTGTTCCTCAAAGCTGGCATTCTTAAAGCGGCAACTGCAAGCTGTACAGAAGACAGTCCATCCTTCACGGCCTCAACCATCGGAGACGTGCTGCAAGCATTCTGCAACCATGACTTTTCATCACAAGTGCAAAATCTCACATTATCACAGAGCAGCTGACATCTCGTGACCTGCTCTCGACTGCTGAATAACTGTTCCATTTGTTCCGATCTGGCAGGTCTTGAACAATATAGAGACTATGAGCTCCTGAGAGCCCAAACTCTTGCAAGCGACTAAGGACAGTATAATACACATGCACCAGTGAATTTAAAAATCTTACTGCATCCTTGCTGAAATGCCAGGTTAAATTCCTATAATTGTATCCCTTGCTTTCCCAACATTACTCCACCCCACCCTAGAGACCCAAAACCCCCCACAGCTTATCGTAGGTGCTAGAAACTGGTAATAGAAATTAATGTTACTTCTCAGGCTTGCTTAATGTATTGAAACTGTTATTCTGTCTGTAGGTATTTTTTCTGCTTTGAACTAGGCATTTTAGCTTCACATAGCCCTCCAAGAGTAATTTGTTTTTAAAGTTTCACAGTGCTACCATCTGAAAGTCCGTGCCTGAAAACTAAGCTTGCAGTGGAACATGAGTTTTGCATATCCAGAGACAGCAACTATACTTGTTGCAAGGATTGTCTTTGGCTTCACAGGCTGCGTCTTACTAGCTGATAATGTTTGTGATTGTACATTTCATTATTTGCGTCTGGACTATTTGAGGTACAGTTGAGGCTAACTAGCTCATGCATAAACTATTTTTTTCATATTTTACTCGAGATTTCGGGCTCCCTGTTTTATCAGCAATCCTGTATCTTCCTAGTAATTTTCTGTAATTGCTTATATACAGTGTTGGAGTATTTCTGCCTTTCAATGAATTGGCATTGCACCAACAACCTGTTCTATTGTCATGTTGAGAGTGTTAAGTGTTAATCACCGCCATCAGATCTCCACTCCCACCCATGACACAAGCAGCTGGTACTGAAGGAGGACCAATGCTCCCGTGCTACCCCACATTTCCCCTCCCCCCCACCCAGGTACCGGAGCATCCTTTTGCTACTGAGCTGCTTCAGCTTTTCCCTGCATTCCTTCATTTTCGCGGGCACTTATGTAAAAATCGCAGCATTTTTACAAAAGTGCCGATTTCGCGGGCACTTTTGTAAAAATCGCGGCATTTTTACAAAAGTGCCGGTTTCGCGGCAAATCGCGGAATCCTGGAGGGTCTGCCCAGAGCTCAATATTAAATTTAAACAGATCAATAGGGATCCCGTCGGGCCCTGGGGCTTTACCCCCCTTACTTTCTTTCAGTGCCAAGACAACTTCGTCCAAGGAAAACTCTGGATATCTTGAAGCCTTTAAAGGACCAATGGAATTGGACGCGGTGGCAAGAGGAGCGGGCCCATTATGGCTCGAAGCACTAAGGGAGGGAATTACAGTATCTTCCTTAGGGGAATACAGATTAGTAAAGTGAGCTATCCAAGCTGCCTCAGTGATAGCTATCTCTGCACGGGGAGAGTCTGGGAGGTTATGGGAAGGAGAATTGATGACACGCCAAAACATGGTATTGTCATTGGATAGACTGGCCTCAAGTAACGTCTTCCACGTATCCTCCTTCAAATTTCTTTTCCGTTGTATAATGGCTGATTTATATGCTAATCTACACTCCCGGACTATCCTTACAGTTCTAGGTTGTTAAGTTAGAGCTAATTTCAAATTTCTGTGCGCTTTTGTACACGCTGAGTCGAACCAGCCACACACACCCGCCTTTGGTGTATTCTGTTTTGCAAGAAGCCCCTCGCCTACGCCCTTTTTTATTCGGTTGAATGCTAGAATAAATTTGTGCGCCTCTGTAGTTTCATCTTGTCAAACCTCAAAAGCCTCCCTCTCTTTTCGAATCAGTTTTGTTAGGAAGTTAGATGGATCCACCAGGGACCATCTTAACGCATACCCATTATGGCGGGAGATCACAGTTTCCTCAAGTGCAATAACGTTTGGTGCGCCACGTGACTGTCCAGCAAGGTCAAAATTCAAGGAGACACTTTGGGGGAAATGGTCACTGAGCGCTATGTCATAAACAGTAAACTCTAAAACCAGTGTTGAATAACGCTGGGGGAACAGTATAAAGTCTATCACACTGTTGTCCCCCCTTCCATTGTAAGTACACCTCACTATAACCGGTATACAAATTAATTCATTACAGAACCCTAAATTATGTTTAAAAATTAAATCGTTTAGAGTATCCCCATACTCCGAATGAAGAAAGTGAGTAGTCTCACAGTGATCAGGGGAAGTCATACCACACGCCTTATTAGATGACACAGGGCATGTGTGTATGTTGAAATCTCCGCCCCATAAAATAATTGGATCACTACAATTAGGGGAAAAAGCCTTCTCTAGGTCATGATCTAGTTGATGGAGAGCAGTAATAATATCCGCTGAACACACGTTGTTGTAAAGATTGACAATGGCTAGAGTAGCATGTGCAGAGATTAGAAGAAACACAATTTGGTAAAAAGCTCTTGTTACAACCGCTGTGATACTTAGAGGAGCCAACATGTTTGAGACGTAAATACACAGGCCCCCTTTCGGTCGCCCATGATTGGACTCTATCGCTGGGCTGTGAAATTTTTAAAACCATTTAAGTGGATTGGCTCAACTGCCCAAGTCTCCTGTAGACAAAGGATGTTAAATGTGGACGTAAAGTCAACCCAATCATTCATAATGTATTTATGACGTAAACCAGCAACATTCTAATAGAGGACATTAAGGGCTGTGGCAGGAGACCTAACCCCAGTGGCTGCTAACAGCGGAGGCGGTGGGTAATCCACAGGACCACGCCCGGAAATTTCTGAAGGCACAGACGTCTCGTCTATCTCCGTTTGTGGCCCCCTCTCATGCGCTATGACGGACACAGAACCACTCTGGTTCTCCCTGTTTACTTCCACGGTTTTCTTTAGTCAATCCACACCGTTTAATGTGGAAAGACAATCAAACCTGTTATGGGTTTCACTTGGATGTTGGTACTCTAGCCGAAACCCCTGGTGATGTGGGCCTACTGCGTGGGGCAGCTGTTGAATAGGGGCGGGAGGTTGATAGAAAAAGCCAAGTGGTAAGACCATAATCTGCTTTAAGGTGAGAGACGGGAGACTGGCTCTCTCAAAAATAAGTTTCACCAGATTGGGAGAAGTGGATGAGAGCACGACACAGTCACCCTCTAACGTTTTGCTTCCTGTTCCCACCCATCTAACCCTCCTAATCATTTTCAAATCAGCAAAGAGTGCCCCCCCCAAAGCCCTACCCTTGCGTTCAACCAATTTAGGGATTTATTCCTAAGAGATTCCCATGATTCGTGTATAGAGTTAGAGACACCCGGAACGTTAGCTAAAATTACTACATAGGGTGTGGCTGCAGGTGGGAGCTCTAAACAATCCATTTTTGTAACCGGGAAAATACGCCTAGAGTCAGTGGTTATTTGGTCTGTGCGAGTTGGAATGTGTAGGGCGTTATATGGAATGGTGGGGCCACTATTGGGCCCAAGTCGAGAAAATGGAGGTTGGGGGGGGAGATGGGGGCCACCCTGTGACCGGTTGGTGCTTGAATCAGCATTTATCATGTCCCCTAGCCTGTCACCCACTATATGATAAGGTTGATTTATGCCTTGAGCGTTAGGAATAGAATACATGAAGAGGGTTGCTCAAAGACACTATTATCTGTACTTTGCTGGGGGTGCTGATGATTTGCTGACATTGACTGGTTATTTACCCGCAAGTCTATTTGGGAAAGGATGTTCTTCTCTATCCCTTTTAATTGTTCAGTCAGTGAACTAAATGCGGCCCTTACTGACTCAGATAAGGACTGAATTAAAGCAAACAGGGCTACATAATCTGCATGCTGCCGTTCTACCCCTGATTTAATTGTTTTTTTGGTCAATGATTGCTTATGGGTGCTCTTAGAACATTGACCACTCCCACCTACTCCTCCTTCTTCATTAAATGCAGATAGAGGGACTGACAGGACCTGGGACACTGCAGTAGACAGGGTTTTAAACGTTTGCTAGGGGGTTGGCTGGCCAGTTGGATATCTGGAAGAGCGATACTAAGGGATTTTTCGGGGCACTTCTTGTCTTCCCTCTGCCCAGCTGCCTGCAGACTAACAGCACTGTCAGGACTGGAACAGGATTATGAGTGATAGTTGTAGCTGTGCCAGTAGAGGTTAAACCTGAAATGTTATTAGTGCAAGTTGTTAAGGACTCCTCCACACTCATAATTTGTTTCTCCAAAACCCCCATTGCACCTGTGATATAATTCAGAATGGAAGAGGGAGGGTGTGCGGTACTCTGTGATTTGGCAGCCCCGCTTGGATGTTTCCTTTTACCCATGCCCAGGGATAGTAGTAGAACCAACTTGGGCAAAATAACAGCTATTAGGATGCAAGAAACCACCACAAATCCCCAATTGATCCCCCAATGTCAGTATATCAAAGTCAGTGAACAAATGTCCCAGATATATCTCAAGAAGTTCAGGTGGAATAGAACAACAGGACGAAACCTACTACTGGGCAGGATAAACACGGTTCGCTTCAGCTCCTCGTATCGCGTCGAGTGCCAAAGCCAAGGGGGGTGGCCCTGCCCTGCCTCTTCCTGTCGCTGACGGGCGCGGGACGGGCCCGCCCTTGGCCCGGGCTCACCCCGCGCGCGTCCCGCGCTGCGGTGTTGTTGGCGCTTTTTAAAGCGCTTGCCAGTTGTAGGCTCCTCCCTCCTGGGAGCACGAAGAGTTCTGGGGCTTGGAGTCCCCACCAAACAGTGGCATTCAGCAGTGGCGGCAAGAAAAACCGCGTCCCGCGCTGCGGTGTCGTTGGCGCTTTTTAAAGCGCTTGCCAGTTGCAGGCTCCTCCCTCCTGGGAGCACGAAGAGTTCTGGGGCTTGGAGTCCCCACCAAACAGTGGCATTCAGCAGTGGCGGCAAGAAAAACAGCGTCCCGCGCTGCGGTGTCGTTGGCTCTTTTTAAAGCGCTTGCCAGTTGTAGGCTCCTCCCTCCTGGGAGCACGAAGAGTTCTGGGGCTTGGCGTCCCCACCAAACAGTGGCATTCAACAGTGGCGGCAAGAAAAACAGCGTCCCGCTCTGCGGTGTCGTTGGCGCTTTTTAAAGCGCTTGCCAGTTGCAGGCTCCTCCCTCCTGGGAGCACGAAGTGTTCTGGGGCTTGGAGTCCCCACCAAACAGTGGCATTCAGCAGTGGCGGCAAGAAAAACAGCGTCTTGCGCTGGGGTGCCGTTGGCGCTTTTTAAAGCGTTTGCCAGTTGCAGGCTCCTCCCTCATGGGAGCACGAAGAGTTCTGGGGCTTGGAGTCCCCACCAAACAGTGACATTCAGCAGTGGCGGCAAGAAAAACAGCGTCCCGCGCTGCGTTGTCGTTGGCACTTTTCAAAGTGCTTGCCAGTTGCAGGCTCCTCCCTCCTGGGAGCACGAAGAGTTCTGGGGCTTGGAGTCCCCACCAAACAGTGGCATTCAGCAGTGGCGGCAAGAAAAACAGTTTTTATCATATTTAGATCTATATCTTGTTATATTTTTCTTTTCAATTAATTATTTAATATTCATTACAAATGTATTTGTCTGTTCACTTTTCAAATATATATTAGATATAATATTATGTATGTTTTATGAATCAAATCATCCACTTATTTACTTATCTATTAATATTTAGCCTAGACAATTGCTTTTAAAATACTGTACTGTATATTGTATTTTGTAAAATGCTAATTAAAAAAATATTTCAACATAAAATAGTGATATAAGAACCACGACTCGAGTCAAGACAGTGTCGAGAGGTTGTAGAATCGCTGGGACCCCAAGGAACAACTCAGGGTGAGTAAGTAGGGACCCCACGGAGGACGGGTGCAGTGTGGGAACACGACCACGTGCGCTGTACAATTCTATTGGAAAGTCGCGGTTGAAGTTTTAGAGTTTGAGAACCCTTCCCAGTGGACTTCGAAGAAACCCCGTGGAAGTTAGGAGGTTGGAGAGCCACCCAACCCGTGAATACCAAGGTACCCAAGTTACCTATCCCAGGGAAGCCGGGTGCATAGGTCTGAAGTGGCGTCGGAAACCGCCGCCGAACCCAATGGAGGACTTCGAAGGAGCGGAAGGAGGAAAAGTGTCTGTTGGAATCCAAAGGTGGATTCTTGTCGAAGAGTACCTGAAAGCAGAGGGGACAGAGTCTGGGTCACTCAGCAGTGGCCAGGGGCGCGGTAGACGAATGCCCACCGATGTCGGGTGCTTCAGGTGCGTTGATGGAGTTCTTAACTCTGCAGCCACGGGGACCAGGAGACGTCGAGGACGACCAGGAGCCAGATACGAGCTGTCCCACAAAGGATGTCGCGTGCTGAGGGGTCAGTGTCCGGCAGGAGCACCAACAAGCCTTGGCAACGGCAACCCATGCAGAAGGTTAAGGATGGATACGGTTCGGACCAGCAAGGTCCAGGAGACTCACCACAGCAAGGGGAGTCAGGGCAGGCCTGGAGCAACCAGGGGAGCCCAAGAAAAGCAAAGTTGACCCTCAAGTGGGCCCACAGGCCGGAGGCACATAAGTCGCTAGGGGACCTCGAGCGATTTCACAGCCCACGGAGCAGTCGGTGCGAGGAGGCAGAGTTCTTGGTAGGAAATGGGACCAGAGGTTGGGACTACTTGGAGCCCAATGCACTTGTTCGGGAAATGCCAACAAGCATATGCACTTGCATATGTACGGAGTGCACAGGGGTTCGGGTATTGCAGCACCCATGAGGGATTCTGACCTAAAGCTTGGTAAGAGGGCAGCTCAGTCCTCAAGGGACGTAGAAACCCACCTCCTGTGTTGCTGAAGCCTTCGTAGTCCGTAGGAGCTCAGGGTCAGCAGACCGGACAACAGTGTTACGGTGCCTGCGTATGCAGGGGAGTGACTTCTTCACTTCAAGGGAGATATCTTTGGTTGTCCTTGATGCTCCACAGGTCCTGCACGGATCCTGTATGGTGCACGGGCACAGACGATGCTTCAGACTGAGAGGGAGGCAAAGTCGGGCCCAAACAAAGTCCAGACGGTCGAAGTTCAGTGGTTTCTGGTTCAGAATCTTGTCCACATCGAATCTAAGGTCCTACAGCCGGTTAACGCCCTTTTGTACCCATGGGAGAGGGTTGGACAAACTCAGGGGACCCTCCCAGGGGGAGGGTCTGGACAGTGGGGAGGTTACTCCCATGTCCTTTGTCCAGTTTCGCACCAGAGCAGGAGCCAACGGCTCCCAGGACTGGGTTGAACTGGACTATGCACAGGGACACCAAATGTGCCCCTCATGCAGACTTTCGATCGCTGGCAAGCACACCCACCCAGCCCTAATACACTAAATCCTGTTTGGGAGGTGGCCACACCTCCCTGTGACAGGATGCCTATTGTTCTACCTTCCGCTGCTTGAGCTTGGCTCAATAGCAGGAGGGCAGAAATGTGTCTCTGGTCGGTAGCAACCATTTTGTGATGTCCGGGACTAGAAGGCTGGTACCGGGAACACCAGGGACCCAACGAAGCTCGCTTCTGAGGGCTGGAATCATACCTCCCACACCAGGTGTGGGGGTATGATTCCAACATGTTTGACACCAAACACGATGGGGTTTGTTTCAGCTGTTTTAGAGTTGGTCATCACGCGGTTGCATAATGCCACTCTATATGTCGTAAATGGCTGCTTCACTGACAACCCGGGAGAATGGACTTCATAGGCTGCAGGGGTGTTCTGCTCATGCAGTGGCACCCTCTCACTTAGAACCAAGCTTCCTACCCTAAGGATTGTAAAGGCCTTCGAGAGGGGTGACTTATAGGTTTTAAGTGCAGTGACCCTTAGATATAGTAAACATATATCTTAAGTAAGCGGTGCATGCACCAACTTACATAGGCTGCAATGGCAGGCCTGTAGGTTCCATTTTGAATGGTCTCTCATGGGAGGCATAATACATGCTTCAGCCCATGGGAGACCTCTGGGGTACCTATGCCCTGGGTACATGGGTACTAGGGACTGACAAGGGTACCCCAGTATCCAATCTGGAGTGTACCTAAGTACATAACATAACAGTTTAGGGAGAAAGCAGATAGACTGGGGTCCTGATTAGCAGGATCCCAGTCAGACTAGTCAAAAACCAGCTTAGCACCAGGCAAAAAGTGGGGGTACGCATGCAGAAGGATCCTACCTTCCTACATTTATGATGCTTATACAGTGATGTTTTATGCATTATAAGTGTATGCCATGTTGACCATAATATTTAGTTTGACACTATATATATTTTTTTTTTGGGGGGGCGTTGTATAAGTCTGGTGTAGTTATTAAGTGTGTGAAATGCAATTGGTAAATCCACCACTATTTCTTGAATCACCGGTAAATCCAACAATCCCATGGAAATATTGGTTCGATGCATTCGGAATGCATGTTGGAGTCATTGGTGCATCACGATTCAGAGCAGAGAAAAATAAATTTTTACTCTATGCGTTCCCTAGGTTTGAGGGTAGGGAAATTTACAAACACTAACCGGAATTACCTGTAGTGGTGGGTGATGATCTTGATGAGTACCAGGAAGTAGTCAAAAAATTTGACGCGAGGTTTGACATTCAGCCTAGCATAGTGGTACTCCATCACAAGTTTTAAAATGGGGGCAAGCACAATATGAGAACGTGGTTGCGTACATAAGTGCTTTAAGAAAATTTAGTTCACAGTGTAAATTTGGATTGTACACTGATCAGTTATTCAGTGATCATTTTATTAGTCATTGTGGTAACAAAAATATTCAGCAAAAGTTAGTAACAATGGGTGATCCATCATTAGATGAAGTCATTAAGGTGGCAAAAAGTGTGCAGTTGGCACAATTATTATTGAAGAAATTAAGCATTTCCACACAAGCAAAAGAGAATGTTAATGTAGCCCAAAGTAATACACAAGTATGGATGTGAAACACTGAGAAAAATGTGTTTAAACGTATAAGCATTTGTTTCAGGTGCAGCAACAATCTCCATCAAAGAGGAGGTATAGGGTGTCCGGATAGGAACATTACGTGCTGCAAGTGTGCTAAAATGGAGCCATTTTTCAAAGGTTTTCCAAAGCTCAGGCAAATGTTTCTAAAGTGGGATGTGTAGTGGGGGAGTATGTTTCTGAGTGTATGGACCAGAATTTGATGAAAGAGTTTCAGGTCATGATTCTGGTGGTGTCGGAAGATGAGGTGGTTAGGGGTGATCTCAGTATGTGTGTCGATCCCTACACTGATATCATGGTGGGGGAGAAAACATTATACCTGTTGGTAGACTAGAGTGCAAGAATTACCATGACAACATCTGAGTTGTTCCATACTGCATGGGGTGACAGAAAGTTATTTCCCCCTGATAAAGCTCAACTCTCATATGAAGGCAGGAACATTGGTTTGGAGGGATTTATTGAAGATGTGGTGGAGTTTAAGGGACGAAAAATCAGAGGCAAAATATATGTAGCAGTAAAGGGCCTCAACAAATTGGGATGGTTCCATCAGGGACTTTGTGTGTTGGTGCTCAAACCTGGAACTAGTGTGCAAGTGCTTGTGGTTAAAGAGTTTTTGGTGTCTAATTCTATGTAACTTAAATTTCTGAATTTTTTCATTTGACTTAGGAAAAATTGCAGGGTTCAAACACATGATACAAGTAAAACAGGGAGCTATCCCAGTTAAACATAAAATAAGATCTGTGCCATTCAGTCTACGAGATGACTTACACAAGGAATCAGTCAGCCTGGAAAGTAAAGGGGCACAAAAAACTTGTTTACTCTAGATAGCATATTTTTTTAAGTTTCAGAGATATGCTCTATTTAGTACTAGTCTTGGTATTACTTTTGATCAAATTGGTTTTTCTTTTTGATAAATATTTGTATTATTACCATGTCATAACTCACCATTGTATACTTTTTTGCTGTATTTCTCAACGTCTTATTCTCAATTAAGCATTTTTTGAACTTATACAAAATAAAGTGGTTACTGAACCAATTGAGTCCAGTTTATGGTTATCACCGTTGGTAGTAGGTAGTAAACGTAATGGTGGCACGCGGCTCTGTGTTGACCTTAGGAGTTTTGAAAAGAGAAGTCCGGGTGGATTCACATCCCTTACCGAGAATTCACGATTTGTTAGAAGAACTAGATGGGGCAAAGTGGTTTTCTAAAATTGATCTAGCATCGGCATACCATCAGGTATCGTCCAGGCATTACACTGCTTTTAATTCACTGTTTGGCAGGTTTCAGTTCTGTTGGATGCCAAATGGCTTCTCATCCGCAGCCTCTGTTTTTCAGTGCATTATGCAACAGTTGCTAGACAAGATAGGAGGAGTCCTTGTTTTTCAGGATGACGTTCTGATTTATGCGAAGCATTATGAAGAACACGACAAAGTGCTGAGATCAGTTCTCCAGATTTTTGCTGGTAAAGCAGTGGTGATGAAAAAGGAGAAATGTGAATTTTTGGGGAAAAAAACAATTGAATTCCTGGGTCACAGTGTTTCAGGGAATGGTGTTGTTCCAAGGCCCGGGCTTGGTAAGACAGTGGTTGAATGCCCTTACCCCAAAAACAAGGATGAGCGACGGTCATTCGTAGGGCTCTGTGAGTTTTATGCCAGGTTTATTCCAGGGTATGCGTCAAAAACAAAGAATCTAACCAATATGTTGAAGAATAGTGAGCCCTTTATTTGGGATGAGAACTGTCAAAAAATGTTTGACGAGGTGAAGTCGGAAATGACTAATGTGAGGGCGTTGAGTTCATATGATCCCTGTCATCCATGTACAGTTATGGTGGATGCAAGTAAATATGGATTAGGGGCTGTGCTTACACAAAATACTACGAAGGGAGTGCTATGCATCAAGGGTTCTCCGTGAACCAGAACTGAATTATTCAGTTATATAAAAAGAGTTATTGACTTGTTGCTGGGTTAATGTAAGTTTGGGGTAGAAGGTTTAAACTCCAGACTGACCATAAACCTTTCATATACATATTAAGTGGTGAAAAGATTAAATATGTCACACTGCATATAGCTCGTCTTACCACCAAGCTATTGCAGTATAAATTTGATGTAAAGCACATACCAGGCAAGGATAATATTATGGCCAATTTGCTATCTAGGTTACCTGTCCAGGATGTTCAAGAAGGGGATCTTGAGGACGGCAAAGAGAATTGTTTTCTGTCCTGTGAGGGTGTTCTGTGTGGGTGTTATGCAAATTAAAGGTTGTTTAGCGGCTGAGTGTAAAAAAGCGTGTCTAGAGGATTCAGTGATGGTACCGGTCAGAGAATACATAGTGCATGGTTGGCTCAGGGAAAGGAACTTGTATTCTGAGAAATAACCCTTCTCTAAGATAGCGGAGGAACATTCTATTGAAGATGGTGTGCTGGTAAGGGGTGACAAGTGTGTCCCGCCTGCCTGTGGCTATTCGGTCAAGTCTGATAAAGGCTGCTCATGAAGGTCATTTAGGAGCTACATTGACAAAAAGAAGAGTCAGAGCTTTTTACTGGTGGTCTGTAATGGACAAAGATATAGATGCTGAGGTGAAAGTGTGTGTGGTATTCAACAGTGCGGAAAAAGGGTTATAAGTGGTGACACCTCTTTTACTGATCCAGCTCCCTGATAGGCCTTGGATCAAATTAGAAATGGATATGATTGGGCCTTTTACTTTTCTACCCCATATTCAGCACTATGCTTTTCTACTCATGGACTGCCATAGCAAGTGATCAGAGGTTTGTTTTGTATCTGCACCCACTGCATGTAATACAGTAGTGTTTTTGAAGGACATTTTTACAAGAGAAGGTTCCCCTGGGAGAGTTAATTTCAGACAATAGGGTACAATTTGTGAATATGGACATGGTAAAGTTTCTGTGAGAATCAGGTGTAAGACACCTCAAGAGTTCTCTCTATCATCCCCAAACCAATGGGTTGGTAGAGAGAATGAATAGTGTTGGAAAATGTCAAGTAGGCGAGGAATAATGGGTATAATATTGATAGGGCGGTGAAGAGGATGTTATGGTTCTATCGCACAACTCCACATTCGACAACAAAGGTGTCTACATTTATGTTACAGAGACGAAGACAGCCAACTTCTGTTATGTATCCTGCTTGGCTGCTTAAATTCATTGGAGACAAAGCTGACATAGAAGTGGAGCAAGAAGCCATGTTTAGTAGGGTATTTGAATCTCAAAGTATACAGAACCTCAAGTATGATGTCAGGAGGTGCACCAAACCTCATTATTTTCGGTTTGGAGATGTAGTACGAGTTAAAAAACCCAATTTTCTAAATAAAAGGGATGCCAGCTAAGCAGAACCAGTGTTGGTAGAAAAAGTATGTGGGAATGCCATAACAGTTGTTGGTGGTCATTGGTGGAACTTTGGGAAAGTGGTTAAGGTAATGGAAGAAAATTTTAGGAAAACATCAACCCCAGGATCTGAAGCATCAAATGTTTTTCTAAACAACACTATAAGGCCAGAACAACAGAAGAGGCGTAATGTGGAAAATTGTATTCTCTGTAGGTCTACTCAGGAAAAGTTCATAACTTGGAAATACAGATGAGTTACTTTATGGGATAATTTAGTCTGATATTTTATTTGGTATCTAATGTTTTAAGTTTGAGGAGTCTGAGTACAGTAAAGTATATTGTAGATGGATAAGTTGTCTGTGTAGCAAATGAATAGTTAGTTTGGTATACTTAGATTTATTAGTAATGATTTGTTTTCTATGTTGTTTCCTTTTATTATTATCTTGATCTCAATTGCAATATCTTGTGTGTCCCTTGGTTTCCTGTTATAATGAATTGCTTGTTTTAATTAAAAAAAAAAGATATGTTATGTGGTGATCAAGCCTAGATATTATGAGGCAATGGAATGTTCGGCCTCAAGGCTTCTGCTGCTGTGGTTGCGTTAGGAGCATTCCACGCTTGCCAGCTGGTGTGCTCCTGTGGAGGCGACATGGTGGTGGCACGTAATCAACTTACCTTGTGGTCCTCTTCTTATTTGTCACAGCACTTACTTCAAGGACAGAACTGAACAACTGGTTTGGAAGGGTGCTGTAGGTGCTATTGCACAAGGGAGATACTGCTGTGAGGGGCAAGACGAGTTAACGCTCCTGCTATAATATCAGGAGAGACGTGCTGTGATATGGATGAGGCTCAAGATCCCTGAAGTGTCCCTAGCACAGGTGATTGCACCAGCACCTAAACTGGAAGGCCCCAAAGGGAAATTGACGGAATAAGTTTCTGAAGCAGTGTCTAGTGCTGCGAAGCATCCCAGTGCTGGAAAAAGCCATCCACCATTACTAGTGATGCACATGAGGAACTTGCATGTGCCATTGAAAAAATGCACCGGCATGAGAAATTCATGGCTGAGACCAGAGGTGGGTTGTGATTAAGCCTACAGAAGAATCCAAGCCACCAGGACACCAAGCACCTAAATTGTAACGCAGCCTCTACATTGTTGCTGGCACCGCCACTTCAGACCTAAGTAGTGGGAACTGGCACTGTGAAAGCAAGAGCACAAGTATTTCGATGGAGCCGGGGTAGAAACAGCACCATCTCTGTCCAGTGGGCCAAGGTGGATGCACAGCAACCAAGCAGAATGCACCCACTGAAGCAACACCACCAGGCATGAACTGCTCATAAAGAACTATACAACCTCACCTTGACAGGCTGGTACTGTGACATTAATCCCTGAAAGAGGAAGTGGGGGCAATGGGGGAGGAGCGATGTACTGGATTAACGAGTGACTCTGAATAAATTAGGCTAGGCAAGCTCGCCCTAGGGCCACAGAGATTCCCTTCAAAGGGCAACGGGCCAATACATATTACCAAGAGAGACTGTCTCAGAGGCTACTGCTCACATTTGTACCCATTAGCCATTATTATGATTATGCTTAGTATTTCTAGTTGTGTGAGTTGTAAATAAGTACTTTTCATTTTATAAACAAAAATACCGTCAGGACATTGATTTATTAACACTTTTTGATGTTTGTTGAGTGCTGGGTTTCTACCCACACACCACCTCCCGTAGTAAACCTTGGAATGTTCATCTTTGCTATCCTGGGAGTCAAATGCGAAAGGGGAATACCTGGTGATCAAGTTTGGATCCAATTGTGGCGTTGAGCTGCAGAAAACTAGAGGTAAACAACTCTGATTCACACAAACTGAGCCTAGTAACCCTTGTCTTCACTGTGACTCCTGACAAAAACTGATCAATCCACAGACAGGAAAGAAAATAGAAGAAAAACAGAACTACTGATGACCTCGTGATACTGTAGTCTGTCTGAGCAGAATGCAGACAGCTCATCACATCAGCGAAAGGAAAGTACTATAAGAACATCAAGAAGGAAGCCACCAACAGAAGCAGAATGCTCTTCAAGATAATCAAGCACAGCATCAATCCCCGCCAGACCCACCTATTCTTCACTGCACAGAAAAGTGCAATGTTATCAACCTCTTCTATTTAAAAAAAATGATGATCCGAAAGCACATCGACAACTCAATGCCGACTTCATCTCTTACGACCATCCCTTCCCGCAGACTGCTGCATTTGTCAGCCTTCAAAGCTCTACCTCTCGCAGATCATACTGACATACTCAAATCCTTCAAAGCCACTTCTTATGAAGATGATGTTTCTCGGAACATTCTCTCACCCCTACTCACCATAGTCAATGCCATTCAAGGCATCTACCCAGAAGCTCTCATGACAGGCCAGATCTTTCCACTCCTCGAGAAACCTACACTACACCCTGATTAGTTAGCCAACTATTGGCCCATAACTTCCCTACCATTTATCAACAAGATTACTGAAAAAGCAGTCTATGGTCAACACCAAGATCACATCAATGCTAGGTATCTCCTGCATGGCTACCAGTCTGGTGTCAGATCACACTGCAGCACAGAGACCCTAACTTACACATCTTCGAAGATGCCCTGTTGACCACAGATGAAGATGGCCCCTGCCTCCTGATATTGCTGGACCTCTCAGCTGCCTTTGGCACAGTCGATCATTCCAAACTCATATATACCCTGGAGTCTTTAATGTGATTCACTAGCAATTTCCTTCACAGTTTCACCTCCTACATTTTCAACAAAACTGGTTTGTTCACTTGGTCAACTGCAGGTACCAAAAGATCCACACCACACTGCGGAATCCCCCAGGGTTCCATATTATTTGTTGTCATCTTCAACCTCTATATGGAACGGATTGGTGATCTACTCACACATAACAGAATCAAGACTCACCACCATGCCAATGATACATAACTTTACTTGAAGGTCTCCTCTGCTTCAAACATCCACTGCCTCAAACACTCCCTGCACATCATACATGTAAGAATTACCTGATGCTCAACCCAATGAAAATAGAACTCCTGTTATTTGCTAAGAACAACAAACAAGAAAGTACAAACCTGGCTCAATGACAAGAACCTTGATAGCTTTGAACCCCAACTTTCACCGAATGCCAAGTCACTTGGATTCACCCTAGACACTAACCCCACCCTCAAAGAACGCACTTTAAAAAAACAAAGACAGCTTGGTACCATCTCTCTCCTCTATAAAAAAGTGAAACCATTGCTTACAGAACACTGTTCAAGCCCTTGTACTCTTGCGTTTGAATGGTGGTTACGCCCTGTTACTTGGCTTCCCAGATTCCACAATGGCAGCTGTTAGAGCTGGCATCCTTGTTGTGGTATTCCCCCTAACTTTTTGCCTTCAACCCTCCTATTTTGCTGACTTTGTTTTGGTGTCCTTAGTCCTCTGCACACTTTACCACTGCAAACCAGTGTTAAAGTGAGTGTAATCTCTCCTTAAAACATGGTAGAATTGTTTTATACCCAATTGGCATATTTAATTTGCTTGTAAGTACCTAGTAAAGTGTTATTACCTGTGCCCAGGGCCTGCAAATTAAATGCTACTAGTGAGCCTGCAAAAAGAACAGATGATGGACGGAATGCTGAACAAATCAAACATTTACCCCCAGCCACAGAACTGGGTTTAATCCATTGTTTTTTTGCTCACCACACCACCCCACTTTTAGTTACAGCAAGCTTCCCAAGAAGCTTGGTGGTCTGGCAATCAGCATTACCCGCTCTTGCTGGAGCTGGGGTTTGGCAGGCCTGGGTGCATGTCAGAAGTCTGGATTCCACAGGCAAGGAGCGAGGCAGTAGGCATCCAAGTCACTCCTCCGATAGTGCTGGAAGTCTTACTGAATCTGGCTGCGGGTCTTGGGTGCTTTTGGGTTTGGGTGATTACATTGATTATCTACTTCCACGAGGTGCAACCCACTATGTTTTATGGTCCAGTGCTGCTCTAGGACGATGGCCCTCTTTTCACCACGGCCCCAACCTGGCATACGGAGGGTCACGAACAGCACTCCCCAGATACGTACCTCTGGGTCACAACATTGCACAGGGTGACTGCCAGCTTAATGTTGCAGCAATGCACCAGGGCTACGTACCTTAATCTTCACTGTGGCCCACACCTGGCATATGGAGGATACGAATATCAGCACTTGGGCAGACAGCACAATCAGTGCAACGGTCCTCAATCTTCACCGTGGCCCCAGCCAGGCCTACGGGTGTCATGACCAGCAGTACTTGGGTGGATGGCCTGATTGGTGCAATGGTACTCAACCTTCACCATGTCTCCACCTGGAATACTATGTTGTGAACAGCAGCACTTGTGTGGGCGGCCTTATTGGTACAACTGCCCCCAACACAGATCCAAATCTCATATTGCTTCAAGGATCCACTAAACAGGATGCCCGCTGGACCTTGCTCCCTCCAGGCACTCTCATCCTCCTCACAGTGTCCTCTGGTCTCTGCAGGAAGGCAGATGATGGTGCTGGTACTCCAGGTTCCAGGGCGAGTAGCTTTAATTCTCCTGAGGGATGTCCCCTCACTCAGCAGGGAAACTAGCAGACCAGCAGTCCAAGACAAAACAGGCAGAAACCGTTCGGAGTTTCTCCAAACCGATGTACAACTCATTTGACAATTTTGGGAGGCTAATGCTCACCTTTTTATAATCTATTTTCAGACACAGATGTTATTTAGTGTTTTAATCTATGAAGTTTGTTTTGCACGGGTTGCTTCCTTTGAAGTGCCCACTCCTCTGTTCCGCCCTATATCCAGGAAGCAATCCATCACAGCAGTCTCCCAACTTGATATTCCTACATCTTCAGTCTATGGGAGTGACTAGAGGATGACACCTAGATGTCAGTTTCACTGATATATATGCCTATCAAATGGGAACTTAAGTAATGGTGCACACACGTGATCCGTGTTTGCCCACGATGAAACATCAGTACCAAGATCCAGATATCACTGCAGTGGAGCATTCAGGGTAGGGGTGCACATCCATCATAATGCAGGGGACATTTCCGTCCCAACATCTGTTTTGTTAAGTAAACTTGTAAAGCACATTGTTGCCTAAAAAAGGGTGTCCCGGGGCACCCTAGATGGGAGCCCAATAGTTCTGGGTATTTTATATGCACCTAATTCCGATCAAGAAGCATTCTATGCCCGGGTTAATGCGGCACTAGCTGACTGGTCTGATGTCGGATGGGTACTTGGAGGCGACTTGAATGCAGTGGCGGACGTTGTCTTGGATAGATCCCACCCTCCCCTAGCTGGGGCGCAAGCACTACGCCACTCGAAAACATTACTTAATTGGGCACAGGGATGGAACTTGGCAGATATATGGCGTAAGCACAACGAGGGTATGAGAGAGTACTCATTTTACTCGGCCACCCATGACCTTCATACATGAATTGATTACATCTTATGTAGCCTATCGCTGGTTACCCAGACTACCCGAGCTGCCTATGTGGGTAAAACAATATCAGTCACACACACTAGCCCTAGTGTTAAACTAGGGGAGGGAACTAGAGGCACAGGGCCTAGGGACGAGCCAGCCTCCTATATAGCATTTAAACACAAATAGGGCTGTCCCTAGTTAGGCTTCCTACAGGTTCCTACAGAATCTCTAGAGATGCAAATCCACTAGGGGCATCTCACAAAAAGTGAAGGACTGGCCTCACACACCACCTGGTGTCATGCTTCATCATAGGCCGTTCTCGCCCTCTAAAAACTTCGTTTGATAGAGGGCGGGCATACACCTGAAGACAGGGATGCACTTCTAAAACTAAGTGGTGGCCCGTAAGTGAGTGGGGAGGCGAAGCGGATGAACATAGATGGGACTGCTGGAAGCGCTGAAAATGACAAATAAGCCACAGTAGGCTCTTCCACCCTCGACCTCCCATGAAGCTTATAGGATAGTGTCCTTGGATACTCTCACATTTTAAATTTTGCACTACATGGGGAGTAGTTATCTTCACCCCCGTTTCTTAGAGTGGTAACCCTTTCATACACATCGTGTAAAAAGGTAGAGCCCATTACCCATCTCGGTCCTGACGAATGCTATGTACCCATATGGGACGCAGAGCAGAAACATGTTGACCATTTTTCTCGGTAAAGGGATAATGAATTCCCAGATTACCGCTCACTTGTTTTAATACCATAGATTTGCCCCTTAATTAAACTACTTGGGGACAAGTTTAATGGTTTTTAAATTACACTTTCACTCACTTACGGGCCACCACTTAGTTTTAGAAGTGCATCCCTGTCTTCAGGTGTATGCCCGCCCTCTATCAAACGAAGTTTTTAGAGGGCGAGGACGGCCTATGATGAAGCATGACACCAGGTGGTGTGTGAGGCCAGTCCTTCACTTTTTGTGAGATGCCCCTAGTGGATTTGCATCTCTAGAGATTCTGTAGGAACCTGTAGGAAGCCTAACTAGGGACAGCCCTATTTGTGTTTAAAACAATATCAGATCATAGTGCATTAGAGATTACACTTTCCTGGGGCCGTGTTCCAACACCGGTACCCACATGGCGCTTTAACCCTAGTCACTTAGAAGATGGCTTCTATCACGCAACACTAGAGTCCACCATAACCCATTATTTTACTGAAAATGCTGGTACATCATCCTCGACGGGATTGGAATGGGAAGCATTTAAAGTGGTAATAGGAGGTACAGCTATTAGCACTTCTACTGGAGCCTGGCAACAGGTCTATCAAGACTTACAAGACACTGAAGATAAACTGCACACACTTGAAAATAGGGTATCTCGAGACCCCTCTGCTAAACCAGCACTCCAGGAAGCTCGTATTAAATATGCGGAATTATTGGATCAATTACGTACTATTGATCACTGTACATATTTGCATAAAACTCACGCAGAATCAGATAGACCAGGTACCTTATTAGCACGAATCCTGAGGAATGCCATTCCCCCCACTCCTATAACTGCAATTTGGTCGTCCCAACAAACTAAAGCCGTTACACAAACGGACATTAATGTAGCCTTTTATGAATATTACAAAGCATTATATACTGCCCCACCACAGATTGATCACTCAGAAATTACCACATTTCTGGACTTAATAGAACTGCCGCAGGTATCTGACGAGAACAAGAAAATGCTAGCCGATCCTATAACAATAGTGGAGACAAAAGCAGTGTTGGAAAGTGGATTAATGGTAGGGGTAAATGTAGGTCTGCCACTGGCAATAAGGCAACTAACACACGATAGGACTCAGCATAGGTCTTAGAAATTATTCCTATGCTCAATCCTTGGTAACGTGGCTGCGAGCAGACAGGCTTAACTTCAAAGACAGGTATGTAAAGCATTTAAAAACACCAATTCAGTAAATAATTAAGACACAACACATAATAAAAATCCAACACCAATTTATAAAAATAGGAAATATTTTTATCTTTAAAATGACACCAAAACGACAAAAATCCAATGTAGGGAACCGGAGATATGAATTTTCAAAGATTTAGCAAAATATAGCACTTAGAAACTTATAGCACCATATTGGGATACAGACTCGCGATGACCCGACCCAAAGTCAAAGTTTCAGGCCGACCGCGATGGAGCCCTGAGCCGCTACACCTCGCGGTAGGTCCCGGTCACAGTTTTTACCTTCGGACTTAGAAACTTTTCTGGAGCTTTTCTTCCCGGGGTCCCTCGAAGCTCTCAGCCAGTCCGGATTCGGTGAGGGTTCGCCGGATAGCCTTGCAATGAGCTCCCAGTCAAACTTATGGAAGTCCGGTTCCAGCGGGGCAAACCCAGGATCCAGGCAGACACGCGGTTGAAAGCAGGCAGCTTGGCTTTCGCGGTTGCTCCCGGTCACCTTTTCTTCGAGCGGACTTAGAAACTTTTCCGGAGCTTTTTCTCGCGGGGTCCCTCGATGCTCTTCACAAGGCCGGATTCGGTGAGGGTTCGCTGGCCTCGGATTTCTTCTACTCCCGGTCAAACTCTGGAAGTTGGACCGACTGAGCTTTTAGCGGGACGAACCTGGATGGCTTGGCCGGCTCGCGGTTGAAGGCAGGCGGCCTGGCTGACCAGGTTGAGTCGATCCCCCTATGGAGCTTTTTTTTCAAAGTTCCTCCAAAGTTCTCCTAACTTCTGGAACTTCTTCCTGAAGTTCCCCGAAGGGTCCCAAAGTGTCTCAAACTCACTCCAAGGGCCTGGAAGCTCCAAGATGGTCCTTGAAAGTTGAGGACTTCAGTTCCCACAATCCACTTGGACGTCACCCTTACAAATCCACTGGTAGTTCTTCCAGTTGATGATCCTTGGTGGTGATGGTCCAGGAGAGCTCTGTTAACCTGTAGCTTGCAGGGAGTCCACTCTTTAGTTCTTTTGCAGCAAGGTAATCCACAGGGCTGTAGTTTCAGCTGATGCAGTCTTCAAAGGACAGGCCTTAGAGTTTTGCACCCCCAACTTCTCAGCATGGCAACGTCTTGCTTCCTTAAGTTTCAAGCAGCAGATCTGGAGGGCTCTGCCCCTCTCAGATAATTATTCCACGTTCTCTGGGTCAAGCAGGAGGTCACTTCTGACCAATGGGAGCAGGGTAACTCCTCAAAGATATGACCACATCCTGTAGAGTGTGGCATTATTTTGTCCCAGAGTGCATCAAATCTTCCAAATTCATAATGGCTGATTTTCCAGCAGGGAGGTAAGAGCTAGCTAAACACACCCCTAGGATGGCTAATTTACTTAGACTCTCCCCCTTGCATCTGCTCATACCTTCCTTAATCCTACCATCTGCCTGAGGTGGAAAGTTCAGAGTTGTAAATGACACTGGTTTCTGCTCTCCTCTTTGAAGACCATGGTTTACGACTCCTCCCCCTGGCCTGGCATTCCTGTGGAACAGCACTCTGCCCTGCCAGCAGAGCTGGTTGACCCCAGGGGCTCTTTATCACCTCTTCAAGGCAGCCTGGCTAATCCACTTAACTCTGACCAATCAGGGCAGACCACTGGAAGGCTGAATCTGGACCCACAAACAAGAAAGTCTTATAACTTCTTGTAGGTACACTTTAGGAGAAATTCAACAATATCATATTGTGGGATTTATTAATACCATTCGGGGAAGTCTTTGAATGGGACCTCTAGCCCTCTCCTATCAAGAGTTATTAGTTAATAACTTCCTACCATGTTAACCTATATAGCAGGGGATTTGCAATGGGAAAAATGACTTGGGCCATTTTTCCAGCACCAGGACTTACAAAAACATATTTTATAAGTACTTTGCTTATATCTACAGGACCCCCATCCCATGGGTCACTTAGGTGAGACTTTAGGGGTTCTGAATCTGTAGAAATATTGCATATCCTCACCTCACAGTGCTCCTAGCATCAAAGTCGAATTTGGGCAGCACTTTATCACAATGTGGGGAGTGAAATGTGAAATTTCACTTAAACCAGGGCATATAAAACTCATTGTATAAGGGTCTACCTTATAGATACCTGACCCCCCACCCCTGGGACACCTAGGGGAGACCCTGGGGGTTCCTAATATGCCATAACATTGTAGGTTATACATTTTTAAGTGCCCCAAACACCAAAGTCGAGTTTGGGCACAATTTACTTTTTTAAAGCAGTCATGGCACCCAGGGCTGCTTTTAAAACTGACCTCAGGCCTCAGCAGTGCACACATGCAAGTGCAGAAGGCTGCTGGCCTCTAAACTGCCATGCCCTACTATATACTAGGGACTGATAGGTAGTTTCAATTCCCCTGCCCTATTATATGCTAGGGGCTTATAGAGTAGGTCATGCCAATCACAGGGGTACCCCAACCCATAGTGTACCCTAGTGTATGTAGGTGTTTTCACTGTATTCTAAGTGTTTTCAGCATAGCACTGGCCCTGGGCCTTGTTAGGCAAAGCCCAGGGTCAGTTACCATCAGTACCAGTCAGCAAAAAGTTGGGGGGTGCCCAGGGCACAGGATGACTTTGCAACAAGCAGCAATTAGGGACCTCCCTAATTGGACGGCCTCCCTGCGGAATTTTATGCAACTTATATACAACAATTGGCCCCACAACTTCTTAAATTATACGAGGAAGCTTTCGAGAAGGGTACACTCCCCCCCTCCACAACACAAGCATTAATAACTTCACTCCCTAAACCCGGGAGGGATCACTCTCGGCTAGCTTCATATCGTCCGCTCTCATTGCTGAACACAGAGTTTAAGATTTTAAGTAAAATCCTAGCTAACCGCTTACAACCTTTAATACCAAGACTGGTGCATATCGATCAATGTGGCTTTGTCCCCGGGCACAGTACATCCTTGAATATACGCAGACTGTGCAACATTATGTTTGCCTGCACTGAGGAGACCTCCGAAGCAGGATGCATAGCGTTGGATCTCACTCAAGCGTTTGATACACTGAGCTGGGATTATATGTTAGCCGCATTATCGAAATTCGGGATCCCGCAGGACTATACTCGCTGGATCCAATTACTATATCATCTCCCCACAGCAAGGGTGTGCACAGGATTACACATTTCAGAACCATATCAAATACAGCGAGGCACAAGACAGGGCTGCCCCCTCTCGCCCATACTGTTCGCCCTCGAACCACTGGCCCATAAACTTTGTGCGTCCTCTAGGGAGTGGGGGATAAACATCAACAATACCCATCATTCCTTGTCTCTTTATGCAGACGATATTATCTTATATTCTGGGAAATTGCTGAATAATTTAGTTCCCGTAGCATGCTTGTTTACACAATTCGAACGCATAGCTGGTTTAGCTTTTAACTATGAAAAGTCCCAAGCCTTCCCCTTTGGTTCTAATACAGTTGACCTGACTATACAATTTGGACACCGCGAGATAACCATAGCTCATAATTCCTTTAAATATTTAGGGATACAGGTGTATAGAACTAAAACAGATCTAATCGAAGGCAACGTATACAAAGCTATCCAGTCCTTGAGGGCACAGATTGCGTTCTGGACCTCGCTCCCTTTATCGGTAGTGGGACGTTTAGCAATTTCCAAAATAGTTATGCTCCCGCGACTATTGTACTATTTTATAAATCTCCCAGTGGTTATCCCTAGAGCTGTATTCACACCTCTGAACACACTCCTGATCTCCTTAATCTGGGGCGCAGGCCGAAGGCGCCTGAGCTTAGTAAAGTTACAACTCCCATCTGATGCCGGGGGAATGGGAGCCCCTGATTTCTATGCATATTGCTTAGCTTCGAAACTGCAATGGCTCTCATACTGGATAGCAGGTCGTAATTTACAGGAAATAGCATATTCAGAGCGAATGTTAGCTCAGGGTACATTACACAGACTGCTCTCTCCGAGCGGAACATTACCACACACAGCTGGAACTCTCCTTAGAACTGCCATTACCTACTGGAAACAGGCATTAAAATATACAAATATTCTTCCCGCATACACGCCCAACGTTCCATTACTAGGCATTCCAACCACTTTAGGAACACTTACCACTCGTAAGTTAGACCTGTGGTTGCAGGCCAGAGTGACAACAATAGGGGACTTATTTGGCGATAAAATGCTGCTTACACACAATGATTTTGTAAACGAGAGGGGTGTCACAGATTCACTGTTTATGACTTATGCAAGTCTGACACGGTACGCCAAAAAATATTGGGCACCTCATGGTACAGAACCTGACACACATGAGCTGTTCCATCTAATGTACCTTATGGGGACTGGCAGTCACTTAACAAGATGGTTCTACCGGGGCATACGTACACACCGTCCTACCCCCCTCTCCGCAACACGTACCAGATGGGAACAGGGTATTGACAGGCCATTGTCTGACAAGGAATGGGCAACAATATTAGAATACCCAAAACGAACCTCCTGTAACGCCCGTTTTAAGTTCATTCAATATATGATCACACGAGCGTACTTGACCCCCCCCCCCCATAGACTACATGCCATTTCCCCTGCCATCCTACCGCACTGTCGTAGATGCCCCAAACAAGACGCAAATGTATTACATATGCTATGGGATTGTTCCACCCTGACACCATGTTGGGGGGGAATAACCACTATTTTACAAGAGGTGGTGGGGAACATGGGATGGCACAAAGTAGAAGCAAGTATACTAGGACTATATAAAAGATGTAAAGAACTTAAAGTACAAACTAGATTTGCGGACTTAGCTTTACTCCTTGCCAAACGAGGTATCACTAGGAGGTGGAAATCCCCAAGGTCCCCCACAATACTCAGTTGGAAAGAGGAAGTGGAGAGGCGGGGTTTGGCAGAGAGTGTGGCGATCCGTAGAGAGGAGAAAAGAGGCAGAAGGAAGGAACCGATCGCTACGAGCTGGGATCAATTGTTGGAAACTTTCAAAGCATTCGACCCTCTTAAGTTATAGACGCTATATTCAGGGTTTCTACTTTCACTAGTTATTTTATGTATATGTGGACTTCAGCTATCTAGAAATGATTCACACCCGATTAGTGTGCTTAATCCTGGTCCTAGGCCACTGTAAACTTAATAGGAAATGATATGAGGAGGTGGTGGCTCGTCAGCAGGGGTGGGGAGTTAATAAAATGTATATTACTGTAGTTATTTACCCAGGAAATAGTACAATTGTTATACAACATGACGTGAAGAGATGATCTGTTAAAAAAACAACTGTTCGACATGATGCCCGTGTGGATGGGACCATGTTTGTAATATACGGTTACGATGTGTTATGTCTTTTTCTGAGCACTGTTATCATACTGCACGTGTATGGTTATGTTATGGTGAAAATAAAATTTCTGTATTTCTTCCACCTGTACTGAAACTGGAGAAACTCAATAAAGTTTGTTTAAAAAAAAAAAAGGGTGTCCCGGCTATAGACTACATTAGGGGTCAGTACCTATTAGTAATATCATTGTGTGGAAAATAGACAGCACTTAATTTTTTCTTAAACTGCTGAAAGTCAGTTTTGAGGTGGATTGGTGGAGTGAATTCACTCCATTTCCTTGGGATGAGGTAAGAAAAAGCCCTCCACTCTTGCTGCAGAGGACGTGCGGAATAGAAAGAGTTCCTACATCAGACGAATAGAACAGCCTCTTAGGAAGATGAGGCAGGATTATGCTAAGGGAATATTTGGGGCCTCTGCCAGACAGAGACATATGTGTTAGACAGAGAGCTTTAAAGGCACTTTTTTGCCAACCTTAAGCCACTCATGGTCTTGAAGAAAAGGGGATATGTGAAAATAATGGTGTAAATATGGAATGTTATTATCTGCCTTCTCAATTGTAACATCTACCAAAAGGGTCGTTGGTTATCCCAACAGGGAACATACATTATTAACAGGCTGACATAATAATATAGTGCTGAAATACCAATTCCTGACTCCTTTGGAGACCAGCTCAAGTGATACCTATTTGGTTACTAAGAAGATAACTGGTCTTCCGAACACCTACAGCACCTGCCTTGACACAACAACAATCTCCTCGAATCCAACTGCAACTTCAACACTTGGATCACCCCCTGAGCAGACACCCTGGCTCCTCCCAAAGCCAAGAGAATCAGATGCAAGAACTCAGGATTACCGAGCGCCACTGCAAGCAACTTGAATGCAGATGGAAACCAAGTCAGGAAAACACGACAAGAGAACATGCAAATCCGCCCTCAGACTCTACCATCAGCAAATCAAAACCTTCAAGCTCTCTGTTGTCCCCTCTCACCAACCGTATCAGAAGCAGCACCAAAGACATCTTTGCCATCCTGAAAGACCTTCACCTGTCTGCCAGCAAGCTCCACTAGTAAAATCCCCTCTCAGGATCTCTGCACCCAGCTATCCCTATTCTT
Source organism: Calotriton arnoldi (assembly GCA_963921515.1). Lineage (NCBI taxonomy): Eukaryota > Metazoa > Chordata > Amphibia > Caudata > Salamandridae > Calotriton > Calotriton arnoldi. Next base: position 1,237,106 of record CAWUFW010002513.1, read on the forward strand.
CAGCAAGAATATCACCAGCATCTATGAAAACTTAGAGGCCCAACCAGACCCTTCCACCCTCGCAGCCCTCCTGCTATCTCAACCAAAACCCAGAAGACCACCCTGACCACTTGCTACATCATCACCACTCAAGAAACTACAATGACCATGCAGCCCATATACTCAAGGCCACCAATGGACTCTTACCATCACCATGTCTTCATCAAAGGATCGGACTCCATTAGCACAGTCCTCACACTGCTCTTGAACAACTTAATCATCCAAGCCACTTAGCTGAGGGCCTGGAAACACCCTACAGTACTACCCTTCGTCAAGAAATCCTCAGTAGACTGAAGACACTAGCCAGCTACCGGAATAGCTTCCTGCTACCCTACCTGCCAAAGGTCAAGGAAAAGATGATAAACAAAAACCTATCCACCCACCTCCATGACAACCTCCTCCTCGACACCATGCAATCTGGATTCAGGCTCAACCACAGTACAGAGACTGCCCTCATTACTGGTACTTTCTGCAGTGTTCGACAGTGTTCCCACCCCATCCTTATCCAACGCTTGCATGAAGACGACATCCAAGGACCTACACTTTGCTGATTTTGTTCCTTCGTGACAGGCGGCCTGGCTCCCTTCCCCTCAGATGCAATCAACCTCATCTGTAGAGTTCCCCAAGGATCCTCACTCAGCCCCACCCTGTTCAATGTTTAAATGACCCCACTCTACAGCATAATATGTGCCTAAGGAATAAATATCATATTATATGCTGACACTCAGCTAATACTCTGCCTCTCCAACAAGAAGGCAAGCACCCTAACCAACTTCTTTACCTGTATGGCTAAAGTCACTAGATGGATGAAAAAAACACTTGCCTCAATCTCAACACAGGCAACATGGAAGTAGTAATTTTCAGCAAAGATATCTTGCTCTGGGACTCCTTCATTTGTGCTGCTGCACTCAGACTAGCACACCAATCGACAACCGACTCACAATGACCGGCCAAGTGAATGCAGTTTCTATCTCCTGCTTCCACACACTCAAGATGCTCAAGAAGATTTTCAAATGGCTCCCCACCAACACCTGCAGAACTATCACCCATGCCTCATCACTAGGACGCTGTACTATGGCAACTTACTCTATGCTGGTACCAATGCTCAACTGACCAGAAAATTCCAGAGTATACAAAGATCCACTGGCTCCAAATCCACAAACGAACACTCTTCAAAATCCTCACACACACACATAAACGCCTTGCACAACATTTGCTCCACATTTCTCAAAAACCACATAAAATTCCAAAAACCTACCAGACACCGACTTTCACAACACCCCCTGCTTACGCAGAACCTGAGCCGGCCGTTGTGCATTCTCCTACCTTGCTCCTAAAGCCTGGAACAGCCTGCCCCTACACATCAGAACCACCTCCTCAGTTCCTGAATTCTGCAAGAAACTAAAGACCTGGCTTTTCACCGAACCCCGGTTTGCCCCATACAGCTCCTGCTTCAGCACCAGGATTCCTTATCGGGTGAGTCATGCGCTCCACAAATACACATGAAATAAAATAACTTGTCTCATATATGGGACTGAACCTTTCCTGTCAATGCACCTTCTTGGAACAGAAAGCTGTCCATAATAAATATTTGGATGCCACATCTTCTGGGTGGATGTACACCAATGGGCAATATTTATGATAGCAAGATACTGAATAGCTAGACACTGAATGGGACCAAAGCACAGATGGGAGTGCAGGAGAATCAATTCTTATCTAATACTATATTGTCTGCTGCAGCACCTAAAATTTGGGAAGGGTTTCCTGGTACACCAACAGAAAATAGATTGTTTATAAATTGGATCAATGTTTCTTATACACGCTACTGATGGAGGGACAACTCACCTCAGACCTGTAGATTCGATCAAATTAGGAGATAGATCGTGGAATGCAGATAGTGGATGCTGATTGGAACACAGCTCTGACAGACATTAGAAAAGTGTACTTCACACATTTTAAATTCTTCTTCTTCGAGAGAGAGAGCATACCTGATGCCTGCCACTGTTCACAAGATAGTGACAGATGACCCTGGTAGCGCCCAAGATGTGGTAAAAATGAAGCAGTTATGTTTCACATGACATGGCTATGAACAGTATTGTTGGGGGTTTGGAGCAAATAGGAGCTCAAGGATGGAAACTAATAGAATATCTGGTTGCTCTAAAGCCCACACAATGGATTCCTGGTCTTTATACGAAGCCAAAGAAAGAAGATATGCATTTTAGACCATTGTCTTGGGCATGATGTTGGCAAAAACACATAAAGCAATCCACTGGCTGCAGGACAAGGATCCTATCTATAATTTGTGGTGCACTGATTCAAACAGACTGTTTCGGATGAGATCTTTATCTCCAGGGCTTTTAAAGGCATGGCACTGACAGAAGATTTGAATGGAGGGAACTAAGTCAGGTCTTAGACAACCCAGAGAACAACAATAGTCTTGGCTCAACTATCATGTGCAAAATGGCAAAGTTTTGTGATATTTCTTGTGATAGGTGGCATATTAACAAATGAAAATCTGGTGCTGGGGTGCCCAGAGATTTGGGCGTTAGCTGCTAACAGCAGCAAGGGCAAAGCTGGAGACAAAAGGGGTTATTTAGGGTTTGGCAGAGTGTGGCATTTGCCAAAAAGTATAAGACGTCCCATCCACTGCAGTTAGAGTACTACTGACATCGAAGCACTTGTAATTAGGTAGACGGATCCAGCATCCTCCAAACTTTAAGTATGTTCCAAAGTATCTTCTGGGGTAAGGACCATGGGATCAAATACAGTAATTCCAGTACAGCTTGGACTGTAAAGTTGTGGGTTACCCGGTCTCTAATTAGGGTGATCTCCTCCAACCACCTCTTTAAATCCCCAGGCCAGTGAAGCGGAGGTAATCCTCAAGACCTCTGGAGGCAGCTGGAAGGCACACACTAGTTTTTCTGCCACACAGAGGGAGTTAGATGTGAAGCAGGCCCACAATCATGTCTGCAACAGGTGACAACTCTTTCTCTGTGCTCTGATGGCAATCTAAAGCAGCAGATGGTGAGGTTAGATGACTTCCTGAACAGAGGCTTGTGGCAATCTCATGTCCTGGAATGGAATCACAACAACAACTCCCACACATTCTCACTGTCTGCTGGACTCTGCAGTAAGCTGATGCAGAAGCAAAATAGTGTCACTGTAGGTCAGTCACAGCAGCACTCAAATCAGGATATTGCTCCAGGCATATTCCAAGACTAAAAAGGATGCAGCAGACATGAAGACCCAGTACTAATGGAAAAAACCCAGACGGTATGGGGGTGATAAGGGAAATGTCTTATTTGGGCACTTGGCTGATAAGCCAATCATATTAGATAAGGAAGCATCACCCACTTTTTGTGGCATGCTTTATCATGAGCAACCTCATCCTACTCTAGTATGATGATACCGCCATGGATGCCTAAAGCTCATCATGAGCAACCTCATCCTTCAAGGTCATCCATAAAACTGGACCAGACTTCCTGAAGAAGGCCTTGTGTGGGTATATTCACAATAGAACCTTGCGCTCATCAACGGCCAACCTACTCACGATTCCTCGAACGAAAAGAGTCTCTTGGGGTGATAGAAGATTCACTGTCGCTACCGCCAAATTATGGAACACCCTTCCTCTGCATATCAAATCCTGCCCAACTTTATTTGCCTTTAGGAAGCTCATAAAGACGTGGCTTTTCAATCACTAGGCACCCCACCTTTGGACCCATCCTCTACACAGTCCGCAGCGCCGAGACACCCAAGGGTATTTGTGCGCTCTACAAATTGCTTAAATAAATAAATCCTCCTCTAGTACGATCATACCGCCATGGCTGCCTCAAGCTCACGGAGAGGGAGTTCTTAATAAAGCTTAGGCTGGATAAACCGGGATCCAGATAAGTGTAAAAATACCTTGCGGTAAAACTAAAGGAAATACCTTTATTTGTTGGTACCCCATGTATGATTAAAAATTATTGTTGTGGATGATTCAGAGTGCAATGGTCTATTCATCTGCTACAGAGTCAATATGTTTCTGCCCGAACAAGTGCCAGAAAACTGTTCAGGGACATTCATCCTGGCTTAAAGGAAATACCTTTTTAGACATTATTCTGTTCAGTTACACATGGTAAAAAGAATTTCCTACCTCCACAAGTATAAAATATAGGAACCCTAACTTTGGTATATTATAGCTTCATTATCTGGTTGGAGGGTAGCATCTCCTTTAGTCAAATTTTCATCAAGGAGTTTGCTGATCCATCCTTCTACAATGCCACCAGCTGTAATAGGCAGACATTTCATTTTTGGAGGGTGTGCTGTGGGGGTGCCTCCTCTCTTTTGGTATTAATATATACCCAGTACTTATGGTCAAACTTAACCAATGGATTAACACCTGATATTTTGAATCTTGCGGGATTCCTCTAATTGAAGAGGAGAATGACCACTACATGATCAGAGCATGTACAGGTTGTGTTCAGCTGGAGCTTCTGAGTTGAAACAAACTTGCCCAAGTAGAATGTTTATGCACTCCAGACATGAGACCTGATACAGTACAGAGGCAGGAAGTCTGGGAGAGGCTCTAAAACATTGGAAAAGGCACTACAACTTAAAAGCCTGGTAATCTCTTCCACCAACAGGAAGAACTGTACTGAGGAGCCTGGGTGGACGGAATGGAAATAGAGGTACTCCCAGATTAGTATGGAGCTGGGCAGGTTTCGCTCAAAGTTAACCTCCATTTTAAATGCCACACACATCCATTGAACTCCACCTTGCACTCAGAGAGACATGGTAGTAATTTCAGCCTTGCTCATATCTATACAATCCATACAGGTACATGTATAGTCGTACATGTCCCAGACATGTTGGAGATAAAAGGCCCTGAGGGGAGACTGGACAAACTCTTTGTCCGGGAAAGGCCAGAAGGCATCTTCTCCAGAGGGCTATACGCAAAGACACCTGTCTCTGCACTCCAGTTATGCTGCTACCCTTGTCAGCGCCACATAGCCTGGGCAAAGAGGGCCGTAGCCACTCTCTAGAAAAGAGGTGCACTTTAGGTGCCACCTCGACTTCAAAGCTGGCTCCAAAATCTCATGTTCAGTTAACTAAGAGTGGCCTCAGTGGCCTTTTATGGTTTTGGAGCTCATAGAGGGAAAACAACTGTGTTAACAGAAAAACAGCATAGGGTACAGCAGCACATCTCTCCTAAGCCATGTAGAGTACTTTCCACCCCTAGAAAGTACTTTCTTTGTTTGTTCAGCTTCTGAAGTGAGGTAAGCTGCATGTCTCTCTGTTAAGAAACTTTCAACTGTTTCCACGTTATTTTATTTGACCATTTTTATTGCTGGCTTAACAGAATCAAAATTTTCAATTCATCATATATACATTTCCTAGTTATTTGGGTGATGCATGAAATTTTCAAAAAGAAATTAGTATTAAGTGAAATAAATAAATTGTTGGTTGGGTAGTTTTGAAATATGATCTGTATTTCATATAGCAAAACAAAAAGATGATGGACGAAATGCTGAACATATCAAACAATCAGCCCCAGTCAAAGATATAGGTTAAATCTGTAGCTTTTTTTTCTCACTGTGCCACCCCAGTTTGGACCCAGACATATGCAAATCAGTCTTGACCCTGCTCCCCCTGGGAACAGCGTATCCCGAACTTCCAAGCCAGGTCCTCCCTGGAATGGAAACTAGCATCCTGGGACCAGTTTCGGGGTATCACCCTCATCAGCCAGGCTGGCTTGAATCCAGTGGTACAGTGAGCACAGGAACCAGGCCTGGGCATAGCCTTCCCACTTAGGGCGACTATAGCGATACACAAAGATGATGGAAGGACTCCTAAACATATCAAACATTCACCCCCAGTCACATATCTGGGTTAAATCCATCATTTGTTTGCTCACCGTGCCACCTCAGTTTGGACCCAGCCATATGCAAATCTGTCTTGACCCTGTTCCCCTTGGGAACAGTCCAGCCCGGAAATAAGCATCCTGGTCCTGTGCTCGCTATGCCACCGGCATACCAGCAATCTTATATGGTACCGCAAATAGCGCTCTTTTTCAAAAAGCCTTCTTTTCTATGTAGAGCACAGATCACCACACCCCAAGAGATGGATCAAATCACCGGTCTTTTTTTTGTCAGCTGAGGAAGTAGAGATGATTTTAGCGACATTGTCACCTTTTGAAGGAACTAGTAACCCAGACATGGGTATAAAGACTGGGATGAACTCACCACCCTCAGAAGAACTCAGATCAAAACCATGACTCATGGTATAATGACGACTGAGAACCTGAGAGAAAATGCAGCCCCTCAAGGTCTCAGAGTGAGGAACAAGCCATTCATATTTCAGCATGACAAAGCCTTTAACAAGCATTTGCAATGCAATAGGTCTCGCAAGTGCGTGATTTTGAGCTATTGGCATTGTAAATGACAATGCCTTTTATTTATGTGTTTAAAACACCAGGGCGGAGAGTGGGCGGGGCTTCAAATCCGTACTCCAATACAACATGCTTCACAGAGCAGCGCATGCGCTGCCCAGGCTCAACCTAAAAAGGGCTGGTTGTTGATTTCATAGTACTGCACAAGAGACTGGCTTATTCTGATTATAAAACAGCGGCCCGGTTGTCACAAGAACTTAAAACGGAAATGCATACCATTGAGGTTCGCTTAAATCCTATCAATGTACAGCTAGCCTGAAGTAAAGGCTAGACAAACTGAATCAAACCATAAATGAGTTTGAGACTGCACTCAAACAAACAAAATTTCAGAAATTAAAGAATGGTGGCCACAAATTCACACATGAGCGGTGTTAGAACTGGGGGTCTCTAGTTGGCAATGGTTTGCACCTTTGTCCAAATAGGGACCCTTGCTTCTAGACAGGATAAGGGGGGTACACTCCTAAAATAACCCCTGCTCACCCCCTGGTAGCTTGGCACGAGCAGACAGGCTTATCTCAGAGGCAGTGTGTAAAGCATTTGTGAACACATACAGTAATACAGTGAAAACACTACAGATGGACACCACACAGGTTGTATGTAAAAATAAGTAATCTTTATATAGACTTAACACAAGACCCAATAGCAAAAATCCACAATACTGTAATCTAAAAATAGACTTAAAATGATAGAGACAGTTCACGTTATCTTCAAAAATAGGATAGTCAATCAAAATAAAGCTTGTAGCAACAAATAACTCCACTTGGAGTTATCACGACGTCGTGACCGGTGGAAATCCCAAAGTACGGCGCCGACCGCGAGGTGCGCGGCGTCGGGCCCGGAGTCGAGCAGACCCACAAAGAACAGTACCTGGAATTCGATGAAAACAAAGACGGTGCACGGCGTCGGGGAGGTGAGGCGTCGTTGGCGCCGGCGGCGTCGGTTCCTTACGACCCCAGGGGAGGTGATGTCTCGGTTCCTTACTGCAGCGCAGGGGAGGTGAGGCGTCGGTTCCTTACTGTGTCGGGGAGGTGACGCCACGGATGGCGGCGAGGCGTCGGTTCCTTACGATGGTGCGGTGTCGATGGATTCGGGGTCACCCACGTCGAGGATCGGCTCCGCGATGATGAAGCCCTGGCGTCGGTGAAGTCGGGGCTGCGGTGCGAGTCGGGACGGTGCGTCGTGAGCGTCACGAGCGGTGTCCTCGGCTCCGGTGCAGGCAGCGGCCTCGTGACGGCTTCGGAGTCGATGTCGCACGGCGTCGGCAGGCGTCGGGCCTACGGTGCAAGTCGGGCGGTGCGTCGTGCTCTTCACGAGCGGTGCCCACGGCTTCGGTGCAGGTTACGGCGTCGTCGCCAGCGTCGGTGTTGCAATTTCCTCTGTTAGCAGCTAAAACAGCAGTTCTAGATGCAGGCAAACAGAAGGGGTGAAGTCTTTGTGTCCCTGTGACTTCAGGCAGGAGGCAAGCTCAGTTCAAGCCCTTGGAGATTCTCTTCTTCAAGATGATAAGCACAGCAAAGTCTTTTCTCCTGTCCTTGGCAGAAAGCAACCACTGCAGGCCAACCCCAATCAGCAAAACAGCACAGGGGCAGTACTCCTCCTCCAGCTTCTCCGGTTCTTCTCCTTGGCAACAGGTTTCTTGATTTCCCAGAAGTGATCTAATTTCATGGGGTCTGGGCCCCAGTACTTATACACAGAAATCCTTTGTTCTCTGAAGGCAGAGAGGCCTTTGCCTAGTCCAAACCAGTTCTGGTCAGTCTTGGAGCACTTTGTGTACATGACTCCTTCTTTCCTTTGAGAGTGAGGGGCAGAGCCATCAGACGCCCGGCAGGAGGTGGAGCCAGCATTGTGGAAGGCAGGCACAGCCCTATTCAGACCCAGGTGCAACTCCTCCCACCCATCCTCCTTCAGGCAGACCTATTCAGCCTAGTGCTGACTCACCCTGCCTCCTGGAATCCCCCAGCCCCTGTCACTCACAAACCCAGACATACAATACACAACCTGAGCAGAGGCAGCTGGACGGTTAGGCAAAAAAATACCTACTTTCTAAAAGTGGTATTTTCAAACACAGAATGTTAAAACCAACTTCACTAAAAGATGTATTTTATCATCCTGAGTTCAGGCATACTAAATTCGTTTTTCTACGATGTTCCCTGGGTCAGTTAGGATTATAAGGTGTAATAATCAAACTGCCCATTCTGGCCTATGGGGAACAGGTAGCCTTGCAATAGTGAAAACGAAAATGGCTGTAATTCACTATTAGGACATGCCACACACACCAGGGCATGTCCTACCTTATACTTACAATGCACCCTGCCCTTGGGCCTACCTTAGGGGTGTCTGATATGAAGATAAGGGAAGGTTTAGGGACTGGCAAGTGGGTGCACTTGCTAAGTCGACATGGCAGTCACAGACTGCACACAGGCTCTGCAATGGCAGGCCTGAGACACACTTTACAAGCTGCTTCTGTGGGTGGCACAACCAGTGCTGCAAGCCCACCAGCAGCATTTGATTTACAAGCCCTGGGCACCCATGGTGCACTGTACTAGGGTCTGACAAGTAAATCAAATAACCCAATCATGGAGTCACTAATCAACACATCAATTTACAGTAGGGAGCACTTGCACTGTGGCACTGAACAGCAGTGGCACAGTGCCCAAAAGCATCTAAAACCAGCAAAAACATAAGAGGCAACAGCAAAAAATGGAAGGGAGACCCACGCCAATGGTGCCAAGTCTAACACGTGTCCCCTCCAGCTGAAATGTGGGGAGAACTACCCTACCTCCTGGGAGTTCTCATCACTAAGGCGGAAAAATCTGGACAGACCATCAGCATTGGCGTGTTCTGTACCAGGGCGGTGTTCCACCGTGAAGTCCATCCCCTGTAGGGAAATGGACCACCTCAACAGTTTTGGATTTTCACCCTCATCTGCATTAACCATCTGAGGGGCCTGTGGTCTGTCTGAACCCGGAAGTGAGTCCCAAACAAGTATGGTCTCAACTTCTTCAGTGCCCAGACCACAGCAAATGCCTCACGTTCAATCGCACTCCACCTCTGTTCCCGTGGGAGTAACCTCCTACTAATAAAGGCTACAGGTTGGTCTAGGCCCTCCTCATTCATCTGTGAAAGCACAGCCCCAACACCATGCTCTGAAGCATCTGTCTGCACAATGAATTCCCTTGAGAAGTTGGGCGCCTGAAGCACGGGCGCCGTGCACATGGCAGATTTCAGGGCATCAAAAGCCTTTTGGCAGGCATCAGTCCAGTTCACTTTCCTGGGCTGCTTCCTGGAAGTCAGCTCAGTCAAGGGTGCAACAATGTTGCCATACCCCTTGACAAACCTCCTGTAATACCCGGTGAGTCCTAAGAAGGCTCTCACCTCTGTCTGGGTTTTGGGGGTTCCCAAGCCAGGATGGTATCTATCTTGGGCTGTAGGGGCGCCACCTGGCCGCTCCCAACCTGGTGTCCCAAGTACACCACAGAACCCTGCCCGATCTGGCACTTACTCGCCTTGATCGTGAGGCCTGCCTTCCGCAGCGCCTTCAACACTTCCCAGAGGTGGTGCAGATGTTCCTCCCAAGTGGCACTGAACACTGCAATGTCATCCAGGTAGGCGGCACTGAAATCCTCCAGCCCAGCCAACACCTGGTTGACCAACCTCTGAAAGGTGGCAGGGGCATTCTTCATCCCAAAGGGCATCACCCGGAATTGGTAGTGCCCATCTGGTGTGGAGAATGCTGACCTCTCTTTGGCCCCATCAGTTAAGGCGATCTGCCAGTATCCAGACGTTAGATCAAACGTGCTAAGGTACCGTGCAGCCCCCAACCGATCAATGAGCTCATCAGCTCTGGGGATGGGGTGCGCGTCAGTCCTGGTGACTGAATTGAGTCCTCGGTAGTGCACAAAGAACCGGAGTTCGGGTGTGGCACCAGGTGCGGCAGCCTTTGGGACATAAACCACTGGGCTGGCCCAAGGGCTGTTAGAGGACTCAATCACCCCTAAGGCAAACATCTTGGAGACCTCCTCCTTGATGCAAGCTCTCACCCTGTCAGTCACTCTGTAAGTTTTGTGCTTCACAGGAGGACTGTCCCCAGTGTCCACATCATGGACGCACCATTCAGTGATACTGGGAGTCAGGGAGAACAGATCAGAAAACTGTCCCAACAGTTGGCGACAGTCATTCTGCTGCTCAGGGGTCAGGGTGGGAGAGAGGTTCACACCATCCACTGACCCATCTTGCTCTTTTGCATACAGGAGGTCAGGAAGAGGTTCAGTCTCTTCTTCCATCCCAGCATCTGTTGCTAAGAGCATGCCCACTTCAGACCTCTCAAAGTGGGGCTTCAGGCGGTTCACATGCAGGACCCGCAAGGGGTTCCTGGGAGACTGCAAGTCCACCAAGTAGGTGACATCACTCTTGCGCTCCACCACCTCAAATGGTCCGGTCCACTTATCTTGGAGCGCACAGGGCTCCACTGGGGCCATGACCCAAACCTTTTGTCCAGGCTGAAACTCGATCAGAGTGGCATTCTGATCATGCCAACGTTTCATCTCTTCCTGGCTGGCTTCCAGATTCGCCTCAGCGAGTTGTCTGAAACGCCGAGTCTGGTTCCTGAAGGCCAGCATGTAACTAAATACATCCTGGGGAGTTTTCCTGGGAGCTTTCTCCCAGCCTTCCTTGACCAGACTCAGAGGTCCTCTTACAGGATGGCCGTACAGCAGTTCAAAGGGACTGAACCCTAAGGACTTCTGTGGCACCTCTCTGTAAGCAAAGAGCAGGCATGGCAAGAGGACGTCCCACTTACGCCGCCTCATGGGTTCTTCAAGACCCATAATCATGCCTTTAAGGGTCCGGTTGAATCTCTCAACCAGCCCATTACCTTGGGGGTGGTAAGGAGTGGTGAACTTATAGGTTACACCACACTCCTGCCACAGGGACTTCATATAATTGGAAATGAAGTTGGTACCACGGTCAGACACCACCTCCTTGGGGAACCCCACGCGGGAGAAAATCCCCATCAGTGCACGTCCCACCACGGGGGCCGTCACTGTCCGAAGAGGGATGGCTTCCGGGTACCGGGTGGCATGGTCCACCAAGACCAGGATGAACCTGTTGCCCATGGCTGTCTTGGGATCCAGAGGCCCCACAATGTCAATACCCACCCTCTCAAAGGGGGTGCTGACAACAGGGAAAGGTTGGAGAGGAGCCTTGCGCTTCCTCCCACTCTTACCACTTGCCTGGCAAGTCTGACAGGTCCTGCAATGAGTATCTGAACTCTTGCGCATTTGGGGCCAATGAAAGTGGGTGACAAGCCTTTGAAAGGTCTTGTCTTGCCCCAAATGTCCTGCTAAAGGCACATCATGAGCCAGACCCAGTAGGAAGGCTCTGAAGCGCTGGGGTACCACCAGCACACGGGCTGACCCAGGCTCAGCAACCTTAGGCTCACTATACAGGAGACCATTCTCCCAGTAGATCCAGTGTGATCCAGACTGATCACCTGCTGCCTGGCTTGCAGCCTGTTGCCGCAAGCCCTCAAGAGAAGGGCACTTCTTCTGCTCCTCGCAGAACTCTTCCCTGGAGGGGCCTCCTTCCTGCTGCCAATGGGTCAGCTCAGGCAGGTCCCCCAGTTCAGCCACTTGTTCCCCTGTAGGTTCCAGGGCATCCCCCTCAAGGTCTGCCTCCTCCTGGACCGTGGGAACTTCGGGGGCCGGTTTCCCGTGCCCCCTGCCTCCTCTCTTTAAGGCAGGCACCTGGGCCATTCTTCCAGGCTCCAGGTCCTCTTGAATACCCTTACCGGCTGCCATTGACCGAGTGGTCACACACGCCCACTCTGGCAGACCCAACATCTCCAAATGAGACCTCCGCTCCACCTTCGCCCAAGGGGAGCTCTCCAAATCATTGCCTAGCAGACAGTCAACAGGCATGGCTGGCCTCACAGCTACTTGAAGGATACCTGAGACCCCCCACTCAAAGGGAACCTGGGCCACCTTACAGTGGCTCTCTGAGTTGTCAGCGGCAACTACGGGGTAGAATACGTTGGGGACCACCTGCTCCTCAGACACCAGCCGACAACTGACAGCTGTCACACTGGCCCCGGTGTCTCTCAGAGCCTCCACCCTATGGCCATTGATGGTCACCCACTGCCTGTATTTTTTAGTGTTATCAGGCAGCTGGGTCCTAGGGACCATCTCACTGTCTCCTAAAGAGACCAGGGACATCTCTGCGGGACCCCACCCACCTTGGGCACCCAACTCCTCTCCCAGGGCGACACTAGCCATCTGCCGAGGTGGTGCACCAGTGGGTGCAGTGGTCACGGTATTGGGGCACTTGGGACTTCCTACAAAGTGACCCACCTGACCACAACTAAAACATGCCTTGGGCCCCTTCTGAACAGACTTATCTGTTGGGACCCATGGTCTTTTCTCAGTGGGAGGCTGGGAACCCTTACCTTGGTTCCCTTGGGGTTTACTTTGGGGCCCTTTTGGAACTCCTTCTGTTTACCCTTGTCCCCCCACTCTTCTGCTGGGGACCCTGCCCACCTTTGGCGGAGTCTCCCACAAGACCCTTGTGGACCCGGGTACTGACCCAGCGGTCCGCCTCCTCAGCAAGCTTCCTAGGATTAGTCAGCTTACTGTCAACAAGGTGCTGGCGTAGCTCTGGAAAACAACTACTGGACAAGTGCTCCCATGCAATTAAATCATAGAACCCCTGCAAGTCATCTACTTTGCTACCCTTCACCCATCCATCCAATGCTCTGCAAAAATAAGACACATACTCCACCCAGGTACTAGACTCCAGCTTTTTGCAGTTCCTAAACTTCTGCCTATAAAGCTCTGGAGTTAACCCATACCTTGCCACTAAAGCTTCCTTCAGGTGGGCATAGGACATCTGATCCTCTGTGGGCAAGGCTAGCAAGGTTTCCCTTCCCTCACCTGTAAAGCGGCCCCACAACCCCGCTCCCCAATCCTTCTCAGGGACCCGGTGTGATGTCATGGCGATCTCATATGCTTTAAACCATTGCCCAATGTCCTCCCCCTTCATGAAATCTTTAATAACCTCCTTGGGGATGTACACTCTTCCTTCTACAGGCACTGGAGGTGTGCTGCCACCAGAGGGAGTGATTTCTAGGCTCCTAGCCTTTAGCTCTAGCTCCCTCACCACTCTCTCATGCTCTAAAAGCATCTTCCTTTCTTCCATGGCCAACCTCTTACTTTCCAACTCCAATTTCTTGTGCTCAAGGCTATCATGGCTTCCCTGTTTCAGTTTGGCCATCTCCATTTCATGCATTGCTTTTCTCCCTGTCCTCCAGCTCCTCTGGAGACAGGCCCTTTGAGAAACACTGCTGCCCTCCCTGGAAGGCACTCTCCTCCCAGGTAAGCCCAATGGCCCCTCAAGCTGCTCATCTAAATTCTCTGCCTCCTCCACAGGCTCCTCGGGCTGCCCACCGGCATTCCGTGCTTCCAACCAGGCCCTCAGCGCCTTTTGAAGCTCCTCCTTCCTGGTGAGGCCTCTCATAGAGATTTTAAACTTTTACAAACGGCTTTGAGCTCTGGCACAGTGTAGGTATCAACCCTATCTTCTTCAAATTCAATATCTGCAGGTGCAATGGATCCTCTTTTGCTCATTGTGAAAATTGGCAGTTCTCAACAAAAATAAAGGTTCCAAGGAAAAAAGTCCTATCAAAATGTATGTGGTCGCGTATTGGTCTGCACTCACTAGTAGTGTACACCAATCACTGTATATGAATCACAAATGCAAGTCCAAATCCTCACCGCTGACCACCAATGTTAGAACTGGGGGTCTCTAGTTGGCAATGGTTTGCACCTTTGTCCAAATAGGGACCCTTGCTTCTAGTCAGGATAAGGGGGGTACACTCCTAAAATAACCCCTGCTCACCCCCTGGTAGCTTGGCACGAGCAGGCAGGCTTATCTCAGAGGCAGTGTGTAAAGCATTTGTGAACACATACAGTAATACAGTGAAAACACTACAGATGGACACCACACAGGTTGTATGTAAAAATAAGTAATCTTTATATAGACTTAACACAAGACCCAATAGCAAAAATCCACAATACTGTAATCTAAAAATAGACTTAAAATGATAGAGACAGTTCACGTTATCTTCAAAAATAGGATAGTCAATCAAAATAAAGCTTGTAGCAACAAATAACTCCACTTGGAGTTATCACGACGTCGTGACCGGTGGAAATCCCAAAGTACGGCGCCGACCGCGAGGTGCGCGGCGTCGGGCCCGGAGTCGAGCAGACCCACAAAGAACAGTACCTGGAATTCGATGAAAACAAAGACGGTGCACGGCGTCGGGGAGGTGAGGCTTCGTTGGCGCCGGCGGCGTCGGTTCCTTACGACCCCAGGGGAGGTGATGTCTCGGTTCCTTACTGCAGCGCAGGGGAGGTGAGGCGTCGGTTCCTTACTGTGTCGGGGAGGTGACGTCACGGATGGCGGCGAGGCGTCGGTTCCTTACGATGGTGCGGTGTCGATGGATTCGGGGGTCACCCACGTCGAGGATCGGCTCCACGATGATGAAGCCCTGGCGTCGGTGAAGTCGGGGCTGCGGTGCGAGTCGGGACAGTGCATCGTGAGCGTCACGAGCGGTGTCCTCGGCTCCGGTGCAGGCAGCGGCCTTGGTGACGGCTTCGGAGTCGATGTCGCACGGCGTCGGCAGGTGTCGGGCCTACGATGCAAGGCGGTGCGTCGTGCTCTTCACGAGCGGTGCCCACGGCTTCGGTGCAGGTTACGGCGTCGCTCGCCGGCGTCGGTGTTGCAATTTCCCTCTGTTAGCAGCTAAAACAGCAGTTCTAGATGCAGGCAAACAGAAGGGGTGAAGTCTTTGTGTCCCTGTGACTTCAGGCAGGAGGCAAGCTTAGTTCAAGCCCTTGGAGATTCTCTTCTTCAAGATGATAAGCACAGCAAAGTCTTTTCTCCTGTCCTTGGCAGAAAGCAACCACTGCAGGCCAACCCCAATCAGCAAAACAGCACAGGGGCAGTACTCCTCCTCCAGCTTCTCCGGTTCTTCTCCTTGGCAACAGGTTTCTTGATTTCCCAGAAGTGATCTAATTTCATGGGGTCTGGGCCCCAGTACTTATACACAGAAATCCTTTGTTCTCTGAAGGCAGAGAGGCCTTTGCCTAGTCCAAACCAGTTCTGGTCAGTCTTGGAGCACTTTGTGTACATGACTCCTTCTTTCCTTTGAGAGTGAGGGGCAGAGCCATCAGACGCCCGGCAGGAGGTGGAGCCAGCATTGTGGAAGGCAGGCACAGCCCTATTCAGACCCAGGTGCAACTCCTCCCACCCATCCTCCTTCAGGCAGACCTATTCAGCCTAGTGCTGACTCACCCTGCCTCCTGGAATCCCCCAGCCCCTGTCACTCACAAACCCAGACATACAATACACAACCTGAGCAGAGGCAGCTGGATGGTTAGGCAAAAAAATACCCACTTTCTAAAAGTGGTATTTTCAAACACAGAATGTTAAAACCAACTTCACTAAAAGATGTATTTTATCATCCTGAGTTCAGGCATACTAAATTCGTTTTTCTACCATGTTCCCTGGGTCAGTTAGGATTATAAGGTGTAATAATCAAACTGCCTATTCTGGCCTATGGGGAACAGGTAGACTTGCAATAGTGAAAAACGAAAATGGCTGTAATTCACTATTAGGACATGCCACACACACCAGGGCATGTCCTACCTTATACTTACAATGCACCCTGCCCTTGGGCCTACCTTAGGGGTGTCTGATATGAAGATAAGGGAAGGGTTAGGGACTGGCAAGTGGGTGCACTTGCCAAGTCGACATGGCAGTCACAGACTGCACACAGGCTCTGCAATGGCAGGCCTGAGACACACTTTACAAGCTGCTTCTGTGGGTGGCACAACCAGTGCTGCAAGCCCACCAGCAGCATTTGATTTACAAGCCCTGGGCACCCATGGTGCACTGTACTAGGGTCTGACAAGTAAATCAAATAACCCAATCATGGAGTCACTAATCAACACATCAATTTACAGTAGGGAGCACTTGCACTGTGGCACTGAACAGCAGTGGCACTGAACAGCAGTGGCACAGTGCCCAAAAGCATCTAAAACCAGCAAAAACATAAGAGGCAACAGCAAAAAATGGAAGGGAGACCCACGCCAATGGTGCCAAGTCTAACACGCGGGTATACCCGTATATAAGAAATGACTATGTCATGTCAGGAAGGAATCCTGGTTATAACACCGACAGTGATACAACTGACACTAGATCAAATAGTTCAGACTCCAGTTCAAGTGCAAACAGACTATAGAGAGAGGAGAAACAACAGAAAGGGCACTAGGTGAGGATATGGACAAGGGAGAGGATGGGGCCCATACAATGGCCTACCGATTCATTCTATACCATACTATTATGGTCGACCCCCCCCCCCAGATGCCTCCACCCCCTTTTGAACACTGGGAACCACCACACGTCCCTTACCCACACAGGCTGTTTTTAGGGACAGGCCAGGAACGCCCAAGAGGCAGAACGGAGAGGAGAACTTGAGTCCAACGGGCCCCCACCCAGGAACAGGTCGGAATGACCACCAGGAGAATGACCAAAGACACGCCACCAGGCTCAAGCAACCAGGCACGCCCGAGCCACCAACTAGTCTAGTAGTTAACCTCACAGGACAGGTCCTCTCAATCCCACAGATGCAGGTATTAGAGAAAGGCATGTTTTTTGTACCAACAGCAAACCTAGACTAATTTAAACACAGTTGTGAGATCAATTAATTCATTAGAAAAATAAAACTGAGGGCTTTTTTGAAGGAAAACCTTTGAACAATGATACACAGGGGACACCTGATTGAGAGTGAAATCTACTTTCACTCCACCTACCACTGCAGTACCTGTTGAGATACTTGCTTTCGAGAAGGCGGTCTTGAAAGAGATTGGGAACATTGACCCCAGTACATTGAGAGTTTTTCACAACAATACCAAGGAGGAAAAGGCAGCCATAAGAGAACTGGCCAGTGATAGCAATATAGTGATCAAGCCAGCAGACAAAGGGTGAGCCATTGTCATCCAGTTGACAGAGGCTTATCGAAAGGAATGTCTCAGACTCCTCAGTGACAAAAATAATTATGAACTGCTATCAGCAGATCCAATTGATTTCCTCAGAATACAGATTGGCAGCATGATGGAACAGGCCCTAGCACATGATTGGATATCACAAAAAGGGTGAGTTTTTGACTAATAAGACCCCTACGACCCCCTATTTTTATATAATCCCGAAGATACGTAAAAATCTGGAAAACCCTCCTGGGCGGCCTCGGGATAAATTAAATCCTAGAACCACTATCCAGGTTTGTGGATGCTTTCTAGAGGCCTATAGTTCAAAATACCAACACATATCTAAAGATACAAAAGATGTATTCCGTCTTCTGAGAGACATACAGTTTGACCCAGGCATCCACATAATGATGGATCTGGACATTGAGAGTCTCTATACAAGCCTCCCCCACACGGACACCTTCAACATAATTGGAGATATCCTATCCTACTAGAAATGTAGTGATGGAGTGTTGTAAGTGGGCTTTAACTTACAACTTCTTTGAAATTGAAGGAACACTTTAGCTACAAAAACATGGAAACAGCATGGGCAGCACCTTTGCGCCAAGTATTGCTGGTCTCTATGTTCACCATTTGGAGGTACACAAAATTCTTGGCCCTCAGAATCCCTTTCACAAACACATACAACTGTGGAAAAGGTAAGGTACATTGATGATGTCCTTATCATATGGGAGGGTAATGAAGCCACTGCAAAAAACTTCTTGAGTTGGCTGAGTGTACAAAATACATTTTTGAAGTTCACCCATACCCTAAGTAATAAAGAACTGGTATTCTTGGATCTTAATATTATATCTGACCAGGGAACGCTCAGAACTACCACACATGAAAAACCAACTGCCAAAAACTGTCTACTCCTGTATGACCGATTCCATCCTCGTCACCTCAGGGAAAACCTCTCTTTTGGAGTGTTCCCAAGATTAAGGAAAAACTGTTCCAAACTAAAGAACAGTTTCTTTTGCATTATTGAAAAAATTGTTTTATGAGTTTTTAATGTTGTTTTTCAAGTTGATTTTGAATGTGTATATTGAAGAGTTGGGGCTTGGAGATACAATACTTATGTCTGATGTAATTTATGTCTCTATGAAATTGTCATATGTTTTCTGAAAACATAATATCACGAAGATTTTAAATAAAAGCTTTTTTAATAAAAAATTGTTTACAATAACATTAGTTGTATATACTTTTTACATTTATTGTAGTTTTGTTAAACGTAGTGCAGCAACCATAAATGTGGATATTTTGTCTCCTATTTTTAATGAGATTTTCTGTACTCAAAGTTCCAATGTTTTTTGTATAATGTTTGTTGTACAATCCCATACAAGGTACCTATAACACATGATCTGCCTAGATTTTAGTAGCTTAGAACGAGCGTATTTCTTTCTTATCAGGTAGAAAAGGGAATTTGTTTTGTTTGTTGCCAAACTAAAGAACTACAAAACACAATAAGATCGTCTTGCAACTAAACTAGAGGCAAGGAAATACCCATCGAAGATTGTGTCTCGAGCAATGAAACGGGCACAAAACAACAGTATAGAAGCCCTACTTGACAATCCCCTCAAAATGAAAAAGAGGAAAGACCCATTTGCATCACCACTTTAACATAGCCTCGAACCAAGTGACCAAGATTATCAACAAGCACTGGTGCATTTCAAAAAGTGGTGCTCTAGAGTTCCCCAAACCTGTGTTCTCCCACAGACGAGGGCAGAGCCTACCCTACAAGACATGTTGGTACACATGCACCCCTGTAAAACACCCACAGACAGAATACAATCACAGGGTACAATATCACCCGTCATGGGTCACTATCCATGTGGGGGATGCAGTGTCTGCCACCTAACTAAGGTTAAAAAAAACAGTTTCCTATAATGACAATATGACATGGGAACTGAGAAAATTCACAAATTGTAAAACACAATGGGTGGTATACTTAATAACTTGCCCCTGCATTTTTCACTATGTAGGATGACGACCCGCAAGTTAAAAACAAGGATCTGCGAACATCGCAGCAACCTGAGATGTGGCAGTGCAACTACAAAAATGTCGACTCACTACATATAAAAAAGACACACTGCACAGGATTATCGATGGGTGATCCTGGAAAATCTAAATGACCCAGTGAACTGAGAGTCCAAACTGTTTGAAAAAGAACAGCGCTGGGTTTTGAGACTCAAAACACATATAGAGGGCCTGAATGATAACATACCATGGGGCCAATTTACTACATGATCCATTTTTCTTGACAACATGATAGGACCTGGCAAACACAGTACAGAACCTGACGTATGTTCTAACCCCAGAGGGAACAAAGAATATTATTAACAGAGCATTATTTAAGGTACTTTACCACCCGTTCCTTCTGTTTTTTGGTGCCCAACTTAGGAATGCTTTTCTATGCTGGAAAACCATGCGTACCCCTCTCTTTTCAGCCAGAGTACATCATACCGGATAAAAGTGTTTTTTTTGTTTTTTTTGACCTGCTGCAAAATTAATAAGCATTGTTCTACTGGATAAGAAAAATCAAACAAATAACTGGTTTCCGTTTTAAATCCTGGCTTTATCACACCATCAGGTAATTTTTTTTTACGAGGAAACATCCTTCTTTACAAGGAAAGATCCCTTTTTTGTCTATGCACATCCATATCTGTTCATTTGAGAGTGAACATCTTCAAGATAATAATGTGCACACGAAACATAAAATACAATAACGGTCTCTCAAACAGTATCTTTATTTAAATACTAGCTATTTTTCACCACTATGCCAGTAAACATTTACTTCGGTCTGCGCCCAGCCGGTTATTCTCTAAGCCAGCATAGCAGCCCATGCACATCAATGGAACACAGAAGCTGTTCCATTCTCAGGGGCCATTTTGGAACACGGTCTAGTTTCCTCGAGTATCGAGGACGCTACTCGGCTCGTTTCACATCTTGGGCATTCCGCATAAAACAACCCTATCTCATGAATGATGTTAAGATGCGGACCCTGTCTGATAATTGTAGGTCATTGAACAGAGGTGTAGCCTTGACATAGTAAGTACGGCATAGCCGCCCTGAACCTCGATTGAATATTCCATACACAATCACATTTTCTGACATATCGGGATGTTCCAGTTTTTCTCTTTATAGAGTGTGACTACAGGCTTCCCTCTGAACCGGAGGACCCATGATGCAAGATATCTGCATAATTTCTCTAGGTGGTGTGTTTTTAATTGTATATTGTGCTCTATGTGTGTTTGTATGTTTAGTCACAAGGCTCATTTGGTTTCACTAGAAGTGCCCACCTCAAAGTATGATTGTATTTCTCTTCACTGATTTTGTCACAAGGAGGTGTTCACAATGAAAAAAAGATATGACATGCTCAACCATAATGGCATATGCAGTGGTTTAAAAATGTATACTGCCTGATTTCTTGGCAGACTAACTCTCCCATTATGTATTCACAGAATTACAAGCAGTAACACCAAGCAGGTGCTTTATGTATATATATTTCTTAGCATGCAGTATGTGTGCAGCTAAAACAGTACAACATAAATGGTATCAGGGAGTCAGAGCCGGTCGGTCTCGGCCTGATTGATCGGCCGAGACCGCACACGAGCGTGGCGGCCAGGACCTAATTACAGCGTCTCTGCGGCCTCGGGATTCATTCACGGATCTGATTCCTCCTCCTTCAAGGTACCCTCTCCGGGACCAGTGCAGTGTTTCGGGCTCCCGACCCTGCGAGCCATATCCTTTTCCCTCAAGGTACTTTCTCCGGGCCCAGCGCAGTGGATCGGGCACCCGACCCTGCTACCTACTTCCTCCTGCTGCATTGCGGAGGGTACCATGTTAAACGATTCAACTCAGCAGATGCGCCTTGACGCCACACCGGACCTGTGATTTCCTCTCTCTCACACCGGTTGATCCCCTACTCAACGATTGGACTCAGCCTCTACTGACCCCGGACACACCGTATTCACGGGACCACCTTCCACACGGGTCCATTAATCAACCTGTGGACATACCTGTCAGCCTTTCCTTGTCATCGTACAGCACCCAAAAACTTTGGCAACCCGGTCCTGATGATGATCCTGACTAAATAGGATCGAAACGCCATCGACCGATCTTACAGCGCAACTTACGGCGCATACTCAGCTTTGGTTCATAAAAATTATATATCTTGTCTAAATTACTGAGATGACCAAAATCTACTGAACCATTGATTCTTGTATATATATATTTTTTCATCACTTTGTCACCTTGCGTCTTCCGCTGTGTTTTTCACTTGTCACTTGCGCCGCCACTCATTGCATCACGAGCACAACGTGCACAAAGTCCTCTTGGGTTGCCTTCGCAATTTATGCTTGCAGTGCTGTTATAACTGTCTTGTATAAACTGAGATTTTAAATATATGATGCCATGAGCACTTTTGAAAGAAGACCGGGAGTCTCCCCTTTTTGCGTCTGCCTTGTAATGTTGTGTACATACATATGCATTTGCCTTCCTCATTGAATCCGGTTGAGACATTGTTGTAAATTACGACCTTTTAGAAAGGCAGGCACATTATTACCTATACTTTGTAACAACCCCCTCCCCCCCCCCCCTGTTTTTAACCATACCGACTACAGGCCAGAATAAATAACAATTTGCCTACTAGGCAGGTATTTTTTAAATCTCACTTTGCACATAAGACCCCCCCCCCCTCCTATTTTTCATCACTTTTTTACATCATATAATTTACAAAAAGTGCTAACACGTAGGTTGCAGCACGCCCTGTTCTGCAATGGAATGAGATGGACCTGATGATGAAATATGCCACCAAGGGGTAACCCTGGTGGGTGAGGGTTATATAAGAAAACCTAGCGTTTTCTTTTTTTTGTGGAGGGTTAGTCCATACAAACAGTTGGGCTCTCTTTGGTTTTGATACATTTGGTAGGAGGACGATGTTATGTTTGTATGTTTACTACATTATGTATTCACCCTTGTTTTCTTCCCTGCTCCTTCCACCCCGTTTTTCCCTTTCCCCTGCTCTTCTCCTCCCGCTTACCTATTGGTCAGAGGGCTCGTGCCTAGAATGTTGGTGCTGAGGGTTCGGGTGGGTGACGGTTGGATTATTGACAGTGCGCCATTATTGTGGGAGTTGGCGCAGCGTGCGGTCATAAATAAAGACGCTACTGAAACTTGTCTGGTGTCTCCTCGTTCCTCTTTCGTGCATTACCACATTTATTGTGGTGTCGAACAACAGGATCCGAGATGCTCGTTTGGATTTCACGTTTTGGTGTTCCCTGACGTGGTGAAGCCCGCTGTACCTACCCGGCTCTTTCCCCGCCTGAGCAGTCTTCACTGACCCATTACGGCACACTGTCTGCATGCCTGCACAGTGAGTTACCAGTGTGTGGGTGTTGGTCTGCTGCGGCTGGTGGGCAGGACTGCCTCCTCTGTGTGTCTTGCTGGTTCCACGCCTCAACGTTCATGGAACAAGTGTTACAAGCCTTGTTCTAGTTTGGGCGGCCATTTTGAATGTCTATTAAATCCTATGGGCACTTTCTTCGTTTGGCAGCCATTTTACACTGTTCATGGACAAATATTTTACCTCAGTGAATGGAGATTCACACTGCCCTTCATTGTGATATTGTGGGACATATATTTTTATTATCTAGGGCTGAGGTTACTCATTTTTATTTTTTTTAACTTAAGGCTGGTTAAGTGTAAACATGCAGTTGGACCCTGCATTAAAATGTTTAGAAATAAAAGGTGAACCATCAATACCCTGGAAGAGATAGAAGGAGGAGTTTTTGACTTATTTAATGGCAATTGATGGTGGTAGCATGCCAGGGGAAGGAAAAAAGCATCCTTTTGCATTCACTAGGTTCAGAAGGTCAGGAGGTTTTCAGATCTTTGCACAAAATCGAGGATGAAAACGAGGATGAGGCAATGAATGAATTTGAGGAAGCACTTTTAAGACTCAATGCTCATTTTAAACCTACTATCAGTACCACACTTGAGAGATATTACTTCTATACTAGGAGACAAAAAGAAGGAGAAACTATAGATACATTTTTAACTGTGCTGAGAAGTTTATCTAACACATGTAATTTTGGTAACACCACCAATGAAATGATTCGTGATCAGCTCATGGTGAACACTAACAACAAACGCATCCAGGAACGTTTATGGATCATGGGCTATCCCACCATGGATGAAGTGGTATCTGCGGCCAAAGCCATAGAACAATCCATGAACTGGGTAAAGGAAGTGAATGAAACACAACTTGGCAAGAAGGAAAATGAGGTTTGTGCAGTTACAGGAAAAATCGTAAAGAATGAGAGTTATAAAGGTGTGTGCAAGGACAGTAAGACATACTGTTTCAGGTGTGGTGATCCTAATCATTTTGCGTTTTCCAGAAATTGTCAGGCACTTAGTAGAGTGTGCAACAATGGTAATAGAAAAGGTAATTTTTAGGTCTCGCCTACGCAGCGCGCATGCGCTGCATAGGAAAAAAGACCTTTTGCGATGGATTCGGCTTTTCAGCCAAAAACGTGCACGCGTTCCATTGCCTTCAATGGCAACGCGTGCACGTTTGGCGATTCACTTGCGGGAGCGAGCAGCTGGCGCCATATGGTAGCAATTATTGCTCCTGGCGCCGCTCGCTCCCGCAAGTGAATCACGCAGGCTCCCTCCTCTCCCCCCTCCCCCTGCTGCCGTGCGAGGCGCGCACGCTTGTTTTTATAGCGCTAACTCGACCCGAAGAAGGTATTGAAGCGCTTTACATACACCAAGGACACATTCAATATTTTTTTTAGGCACGGGGAGATGAAGTGATTTGGCCCAGAATCACAGGATGTTGAGCTCACGCCGAGACTCGAACCTAGTTCCCCCGTTTTAAAGTCGGCATCTGTGGCATCTTTCAACTGGCACCACGAAGACTTGCCCTACACACTGACTGCACCAAACATAGGGCATGAATGCCTTTCCCAAGAGCTTCCGGTTCATAACTGGAGTGCCTAAAGAGCTCTTTCGCCCCTCTCAGAGATAATGGCGACTACCAGTAATTTGAAATAGCCCTAGAAAAAGATTTTGCTAGAACTGTTTTTTCCTTACCCCGATGGTCCGAATGCTCTAAATTAGTGCACTGGCGCCTTCTACAGGTCAAATCCCGAACTATCAACTTTTGAATGACAACATTCACGTGAAGATACCCCAGTCTAACGATAATATAATTTTAGTTGCTCTGCAAAGCTTCAGTTTGTGTACAGTGGTGCTCTGCACCAGTTATGAGGCAGCGGGTACTGCCCTTTCTACAAGGCTGCCGTTCAGGTGCCCTCGGCTAAGGTGCTTTCGTTTCTTCTGGAAGCACAAGCCCCGAGAGGCAGCTTGTGGAGTGGATGATGTTCTCTTAAATCTAGTCTGCCCAGCTGTACATGGGGGTGGAGTTGTGCTTTCTGACCCATGGGTACCACGTGTGTGGAGCCCTGATGAGGGTCCTCTCAGTGCCACTGAGGCACCTG
The DNA here is from genome assembly GCA_963921515.1 of Calotriton arnoldi. Taxonomy (NCBI): domain Eukaryota; kingdom Metazoa; phylum Chordata; class Amphibia; order Caudata; family Salamandridae; genus Calotriton; species Calotriton arnoldi. Next base: position 1,262,158 of record CAWUFW010002513.1, read on the forward strand.
TCTTTGGGAAGTGTTCTAGGAAAGATATTTTTGCGGATTTATTCGGTGCCTGGAGGAAATGGTTGAAGGATTGAAATTTGCCACATGTACATGCGCAATAGAAGTTCCTTTGACATTATCGGTAGTACAATGAGGGGAACATTTTCAGTGTCGTAAAGGAAGTTAAAATCAAATAATAAAGCCAGGCGCTGTCCTATGCTGACTCGTCCTGTCTGTATGCAGGGAGTTGGCAGTGTTGGTCAGAAATGCCACCGTCCGGTGCTTCAAGACGACTCCTGTAAAGCTGTGCATTTCTGTGGCGCTTTGAAGATGGATGTTTGGTGCTGAAGTAAGATGGACCCTGTTGTATGTGAGACTGGCCACCGTCTTTCGCAACACTGTGACAGAAGGGCTACAAGGAAGACTGCTAACCAAAATCTGTCTTGCTACATTATTAGCACTAAACAAGCATTGGCAAAGTCAATATGCTCCAGCCTTTGGGACTTATTGGCTTTGCCTATGTTTTTAGGTAATGCTGTACAGCACGACCAAAACAGAAAAACAATGCAAAGAAAAAGTATAAGGTGCAATGATATGGCTGCTTCCTTTTGTAGGCACGCACATCAGCGATGACCTGCACAGGCATGCGTCAATACTCGTACACCGCCTACATTCCAACAAAATCACGCCATCACCATTTTTGTGTGTAATTCCGTGATCCAATATGGATCTGTGTTAAAAGAAAGTATGAAAGCACTTTTTTAGGTGGAGGGCGGGTAGCTATTTGCTACCTTTTCATCCCCCAAAATAAATAAAACAAAATTAAAAAAGATTGTGCATAGCCAATAGGTCTCGCCTTTGGGACCTTATAAGTGTTTAGCCATGCAACACTTGATGTTGTTGCACCAAGGATATTGTGCTGGATAACTAAACACTTATAAGGTCCCAAAGGCGAGACCTATTGGCTATGCCAATGCTTGTTCTAAGATGGGCTGGGACATTAAAAGACAACCCAGGCCTCGAGTTTCACAGGTATTTGAAGGCGCAACATTAAAAAATCTGGAACTGGACAATGGTGATGCGGTGGAGAAAAGCATGGTACTAATGGTGCATGGGGAAAGCAAGGTAGACGATAAAGAGCCCATTAGTCCTTGTTAGACTTGGCATCTTTTGGCGTGTTTCCCCTGACTTTTTGCTTTATGACCTCCCGGTTTTGACTCTGTTTTTGCTGGTGTAATGATTCTGCGCACTTTCCTCACTGCTGTCCAGTGGGAAAGTGCAAGTGCTCCTGTATAAAATGTGTTATGGATTGGTGTTTCCATGATTGGCCTATTTGGTTTATGTGTCAGTCCCTTGTAAAGTGCACTGAGAGTGCCAGGGCCTATAGATCAAATGCTGTTGGTGGGCTGCAGTACTGGATTGTGCCACCCACGCAAACAGCCCGTAAAGTGTAACTCGGGCCTGCCATTGCAGAGCCTGTGCGCAGCCTGGGGCTGCCATGTCGACTTGGCAAGTGCACACACTTGCAAGTCCCTAAACCTTCCCTTTTCTACATGTTAGTCACCCCTAAGGTAGGCCCAAGGTACCCCTGTGGGCAGGGTGCGTTGTATGCGAAAGGTAGGACATGCCCTGGTGTGTGTGGCATGTCCTGATAGTGAATTACAGCCTAGTTCGTTTTTCACTATTGCAAGGCTACCTGTTCCCCATAGGCCAGAACGGGCAGTTTTGATTATTTCAGCTTATAATCCTAACTGACCCAGGGAACATGGTAGAAATTCGAGTTTAGTATGCCTGGACTCAGAATGATAAAATGCATCTTTTAGTGAAGTTGGTTTTAACATTCTATGTTTGAAAATACCCCTTTTAGAAAGTGGGTATTTTCTTGTCTAACCATCCAAGCCTGCCTCTGCGAGGTTGTGTATTCCTTGTCTGGAGAGTGAGTGACAGGGGCTGGGGGATGCCAGGAGACAGGGTGAGTCAGCACAGGGCTGAATAGCAAGATCTACATGTAGATGGGTGGGAGGAGTTGCACCTGGGCCCTGAATAGGACAGTGCCTTCCCTCCACAATGCTGGCTCCACCTCCTGTGGTGCGTCTGATGTCCCTGGCCTACTCGCTGAAGGAAAGGACGGAGACTTGTCAACAAAGTGCTCCAGAACTGGTTTGGACTAGGCAAAGGCCTCTCTGCCTTCAGAGAACAAAGGAATTTGGGATATAAATATTGGGGCCCTGACCCCATGAATTTAGATCTCGCTGGAATCAAGGAACCTGCCAAGAAGAAGAGCTGGAAGAGCTGCCAGGAGGAGTACTGCCCCTTTGCTGAGTGACTGATTTGTTGGGTTGGCCTGCAGTTGCTGCTTCTGTCTTGGGCAGTGAAAGGACTGGACTGAACTTTCTACAAACTTGTGCTGAGAATCTCCAAGGGCCTGAAACCGAGCTGGCCTCCTGTTAAGAAGTCTCAGGGACTGCAAAGACTTCACAAGCCTCTGGGTACCGCTTCTGGAACGCTGTTTCAGTTACCACAGAGGAAGGGAACTGAAACCGACTCTGTCAACCGAATCCATCCCTGACCGGTGACCTGTTTGCACCGCAGACCGCATCGCCCCGCTTCGCATCGCAACCCTAGTCTCACCGAAGGCGACGTCCGACACCGTCAACACCGAGCCGCTGCTTGCACCGTGACCTGTGGGCACCGCAGTTCGCATCGCTTCACTGAACCAGCCGAACCCGACCGACGCGGTCGCTGCAACTGGCTCAACAGTCGTGACCGCATCGCATTTGGGGCACCGCTCGCACGTTTGCGACGCACCACTCCGACTCGCACCGCTGTCCGACGCCAGCTCCCGCACTCCGGCTTGGTCGCCTGCATCGCAACCTGTCAGCACCGCTTCGTACACCGTCTCGCCCTGCACCGCACGCCTTGGACTCACCGACTCCGTCTGCACGACGCTCATCGAGCCGCTGCCTGCACCGCATCGAGGGACACCGCACCTTGCATCGCTCCGTCTTGCACCGCAACCGCGACGAACGCCGACCGGCTCGTACACTCCATACCAGCCACAACGAGAAAGGTACTGTGACCGAGTCTGTTCACGACTCTGCTGGCCCGTATCGACGCGGTCGGCTGGAACTGTTAGACTCTGTGGTTTTCAGCATCGCGGTAGACTCGGACGGAGCTACCGACTCGTACGAACTTTGTTTTTGAACTATTCCTGCAAAGAAGAAGTTACCTTATCAAGCATTCATTTTTAAAGTATAGTATTGTGGATTTTTGTCGTAATTGGTCTTGTCTTGAGTATATAAAAATATTGGTTATTTTTCTAAACTGGTGTGGTGTCCTTTTGTAGTGCTTACACTGTATTACTGTTGGTTATGTGCAAATGCTTTACACACTGCCTCTGAATTAAGCCTGACTGCTCGTGCCAAGCTACCACGAGGGTGAGCAGGGGTTACTTCACGAGTGCAACACCCTCACCCTGACTATGAAGAAGGGTCCCTACTTGGACAGAGGTGCAAGCCCTTGCCAACTAGAGACCCCCATTTCTAACAGTCCTCCTATGTGCAAATTGCAAGTGTTGGGTTTGGAACTGTCAGTCACTGCAGACTCTGGTTTACCATAATTTCTCAAACATTTTGAAAATAAGTTTGCAAACGGAAAGCCACTTTTGTTAAAACCTGACGTTATAGCTGTCACATTTGATGGACGACACATTGATTTTTCAGGTTATTTTGAAGCCATGACCACGTTCAAAGGAAGGAAGGCCCTGTTGAAAATGTATGTGGCAAAGAAAGGTGTAAATGTACTTGTATGCAGGGATCAAAGATGACTGGGCATTAAACTAGATCCTAACACGGTGGATCCTGTACTGGTGGTACAGGATTTGCAGCTAGAGAAAAGATTATTTCCTCTTTCCCGGAAGTATTTAATAAAAAAATTGGGGAAACTGCAGGGGTACGAACATGAAATTAAATTGAAGAATGGTGCTAGGCCTGTTAAACAAAAAGTGAGAATGGTGCAATTTAGTGTACGTAGTACTTACCATCAAATAAATTTGGCGGAGAAATCAAGACATTTGACAAGCTTTATCACGCCTTGTGGGGTCTATCAGTTTAAAAGGATGCCTTTCAAACTGGCATCAGCATCTTCTGTTTTTCACAGAGCTATGCAGCACATGTTCAAAGAAATGGACAGTCAAGTTAGATTTTTCCAGGATGATATTTTGGTGTTTGCCAAATCAGAGAAGGAACACTTAGGTGTGTTGCAAGAGGTTTGCATCAGACTGTCCAAGAGAGGACTTGTATTATGCATTGAAAAGTGGAAATTGTTTGAGTTCCAGGTGGATTACTTGGGGCATACTATATCTGCCAATGGTGTGGTACCTAAGGAGAGTCTTGTGGATGCCATCAAACATGCACCTGCACCAGATGACAAAGAAAAATGTATGTCTTTTATTGGGCTGTGTGAATACTATAGTCGGTTTGTAAAAGATTTTGCCACTGTGATGGAACCACTTAAGTAATTGTTACACAAGAATTGTGAATATATGTGGGACAAGGATCAGCAGAATGCTTTTGAGTGCATTAAATGACAAATAATAAATGCCCTTGCACTGCAGCCTTTCGTGGAAGGAAAGAAGTGTGTGATAGCAGTTGATGCTTTTGGGCTTGGTGTGGTGTCGCAAAGAGCAGATGGGTGGTAGCGTATGCTTCCAAGACCTTAAACGAAGCGGAATGAAAGTATTCCGTTCTTGGGCATGAGCTGTTAGCTTGTGTATGGGCTACCAACCATTTTAGACATGTTATGAGGGGAAACCGTTTTGCCATTGTGTCAGACCACAAGCCCCTTATACCTATTCTGTCTCCCGGTGGTGGGAAAAATGCTACTGCCCGCATTGCCTGGTTCTCCTCCAAACTCCAGGAGTACAGTTTTGATATTATTTATGTGCCTGGCCATTTGAACCAAGCGGCAGATTTTCTCTCTAGGTTTCTCCGGGGTGATGAAAAGGAGGAAATGTACTTAGAAGAGGATTTGGATGTGGTGGCCAGTGTGACAGATGTGAGTTGAGGTAATATAGAAGTTGACGACAATACCCTGTGGATCACTGAATACTATAAGGATGTGGAACTCAATCTGGTCAAAAAATATATTGTTGAATGGTGGCCTGGTATTAAAAGCCTTGTGGGTCCCCTGCATTCCTTTGCCATGGTGGCCCCTGAATTACCTGTGAATGGGAAATTTGTGTTTTGCAATGACAAATGTACTCCCCCTGTGAAATTACGAAATTGTCTTTTTGAATGGAGTCGCCGAGGGCACGAGTATGACTGCATCAAAAAATCAAATGCGGGAACATTACTGGTGGCCTGGAATGAATATGGATGCTGATCGATTTTTGAGAAAGTGTGAGGTGTGTAATGTGGCCGACAAAAATTACAAGACTCAAGTTCCTTCCATGCAAGCTACTCCATGGCAAGAACATGCCTGGCAAAAAGTGGGATTAGATCTTGTGGGGCCATTGGTGAATTTACCTAGTGGAATAAGGTTTGCCATTGTCCTTATAGACTTTCATTCCAAGTGGCCAGAGGTAAAGTTTGTGGAAAACATAAGCACCAGTTGCATTATCGAATTTTTCATGGAAGTGTTTGGTACAGAAGGATATCCAGAAAAACTGGTCACAGACAATGGTGTGCAATTTGTTTCGAATGAAAGGACACAGTTTCTCCGTAAGATAAAACATGTACGCACAGCCTTATATGATCCACAATGCAACGGTTTAGTTGAATAATTTAATAGTTATCTAAAAGAAAGTATACACTTGGCTGTGGTGGGAATGATTCCATTTATTATATCTGTTTGTGAATGATTGTGGTCGTATAGAATCAAGCTCCATGCTGTCACAGGAGTATCACCTTTTGTGCTTCTGAGAGGAAGACAACCCACATCTTTGATTGATCCTTGGTGGTTCAAACTTAAATTTTCAAAGCATAAGATCATGAATAAGCACGGCATGTTTGTTGTCAAGAAGAAGGTCAGTGACATGCAGGATATATCTAAAAGACAATATGACAAGGCACATAAAGTTGCACCTTGTAACATCTCTAGGTGTTTTCGTGAGAATTAGGAGGGGCAAAAGGATAAGTAAAGGCTTGAGCAAATTCTCTGACCCCATCCAAGTGATTAAAACCAATGCAAGAAGTGTTATAACGCAAGATGGCAAATGTTGGAGCATGAAGAGGTTGTCTAAGTGCACCTTGGTTGAAAGTGGAAAGATGTCTGGGGAATGCAAAGGTGGTACGGTACATGATTTTGTGGATGTTCCCAGTGATATGGGCAATGGAGTGTTGCTTGAAGATAATCCTTGGGTACATGACGAATGTTCTGAACTGAGTACAACAATTTCTGAGGAACCTATGGCTGTAGATTGTTCTGTTCAACTCAATACGGGTTCAGAGCCTCCTATAGCACGGAGTCGGCCCTGGTGGAAGTCTCGGAAGCTATTCGGGACTGTCTGGATTCGGGCGGTAGGGCAGCTCTTATTTTGTTAGACCTCTCGGCAGCATTTGATACCGTCCCCCACTCTCTGCTGCTTTCCCGCCTCGCGGACATGGGGATCTCAGGTGCTGCCTTGAGTTGGCTAAAATCCTTTTTGGAGGGGCGCACTCAACAGGTTTGGCTCCCCCCGTTCTCCTCCTCACCTCAGGAGGTGACTACTGGGGTCTTCTTTGAGCCCCCGTCTTTTAATATATATGCCACCCCTTTGATTTATCTGGCTGAAGAGATGGGACCCAAAATTATAGCATACGCTGATGACACTCAGCTCCTGTTTACCTGGGGAAAATCAGAGTGTTCCATGTCCCTGGCTAGTAATTGTTTGTCAGCAGTCTTTCAATTGATTTCCTCAGCACAGCTTAAATGTAACGAGGACAAGTCCGAAATTCTCCTCTATGGGTCCTTCCCCCCCAGTTCAGAGAATCTTTATGGCCAGCGGAATTTCCCATGCCAACCTCTATGGGGCAACCCGCTAAGAATCTTGGAGTCTGGTTCGAAGAGAATCTCTCCTTTTTCACCCAGATTATGAAGTGAGCGGGGAATTGCTTTGGGATACTCAAAACCCTTATGAAATTTCTCCCGCTTCTTCCCAGAGCAGCTAAGGAAACGGTGACTCGGGCCCTGATTCTTTCACGGATCGACTACGCGAACGCTTTGTATGTCGGCCTACCGGGTTACCTTCTTAATAAACTACAGGTTGTCCAAAATGCTGCTGCAAGACTTGTTTTTAACATCCAGATGAGAAGCAGCGTTAGACAGCATCTGCGTTCACCGTGGCTGAACGAGTCAAGTTTAAAGCCCTGACCGTGGCCCATCATGCTCTGCATGCCTGCGGCCCCACCTATTTACGGAAGCGTTTCCTGTTCTATACTCCCGCCAGACATCTCCATTCATCATTCCAGCTTCTGGCCCACATCCCTCGCTTCCAGCTCACTAGAGTGGGGGGCAGTTCTCTTGCTGTCAGAGTTGCCACGGCTTGGAACTCACTTCCTCTGGCTCTTCGCAGTATTCAAGACTTCTGTCTGTTCAAAAAAAAATTGAAGACTCATCTTTTTGTTCAACTTTTGGCACTCTTCCCCTCTCCAGGCTCGCGCCGGGACACTCCTTGGAGTATCTGTGCGCGCTACAAGTTTAAATAACATGTTGTCTCTGATAGCCCGGAGGTAAGTATTGAGGACACTATAGCCAGTCGGGTAAGATTTGCTCCTAAATCTAGAATTCCATCAAGGAAAACATTGTTGGAGAATTAAGTCTCCCTCATTCATTGTTTTTCGAAGGGAGATGTGTTATGATCGTATGCTTACTACATTATGTATTCACCCTTGTTTCCTTCCCTGCTCCTTCCACCCCTTTTTTCCCTTTCCTCTGCTCTTCCCCTCCTGCTTACCTATTGGCCACAGGGCTCGTGCCTAGAATGTTGGTGCTGAGGGTTCAGGTGGGTGACGGTTGGATTATGGATAGTGCACCATTATTGTGGGAGTTGGCGCAGTGTGTGGTCATAAATAAAGACACTGCTAAAACGTATCTGGTGCCTCCTCGTTCCTCTTTTGTGCATTACCACAGACGAGCCCCTCTGATTTGGTCTCCTCTTTCCCCCCTTTTGTTTAAAAGGCCAGGGAGAATGTGGCCTGGCAGTCCGGGACTGGACTGTTCTTATGGGGAGCAGGGTCAAGACTGATTTGCATATAGCTGGGTCTGAACTGGGGTGGTGTAGTGAGCTAAAGAATGATGATGGATTCAACCCTGACCTGTGACTGGGGGTGAGTGTCTGAAAAGTTTCAGCGCTCCGTCCATCATCTCTTTTTGTTTGCATTGCTTGCCCTAAGTTGGCAGAGTATACCCAGACGTGGTTCCCTTGCTCACTTTGCCACTGGATTCAAGCTGGCCTGGCTAATGACGGGTATTACCACGAAACCGGTCCCAGGATGCTTGTTTCCCATCCAGGGAAGACCTGGCTAGACAGTTCGGGCTGGACTGTTCCCATGAGTAACAGGGTCAAGACTGGTTTTGTAGTTGGATCTGGGGCCCTGAGTCAGGTCTACTAAATCTGTGTTGGTTTTTCTTGTCATTCTCATTTCACAGAGAGATTTTAACTTGTTAATATTTTGGAGTGGAAACTTATATAAGTAGATTGACTGGCTCAATTAAAAAGTAGTAAATCTTCACCCACAGAAGCACTTCTTGAATTCGTGCAAATTCTTAGTTTTCCAGACACAATACTGGCAATCAAACACCCAAAAGAAGATGGGATGAATGCTTGCAAAGAGCGTAATCAGTGGCAATCGTCCAAAGTGGCATTCCAACCCATATCTTACCTGACCCTGCTCTTCATGGGAACAGTCCCCCGACCCTGGTCATCTCACAACTCCACCCACTCCTTTTTTTAGCTGGTCACAAACAACATGTTGCATGTACCCAAAATGACAGAGACACATGAGCTACCTAGCGAGTGAAAAACCTGGCTCCTTAATCATCAGCGCTGAGGACTGAAGAAACAAACTCTGTTGTTTACCGATATGACAGCCATTTCTACCATAACGATCGGTCACTGCAATGCCCTTTGAGAAGGGTTGCCAAATAAACATTTAAATGTTTTATCCAATTCAAAGCAGGCATCCGCAAAAGACAAAATGAGATTATGTACATCTTGTGTTGGGACTACTTACGGCTGCCGTGTAAAAGTTAGCATTATTTTGGCCATTGGCAAAATGAAGAACAGTAGTAGGCTTTGTCCATGCCAACAGTGAGTGGTGCCAGTGAGGCAATTGGGCGGCCCAACAGTGGCTGTGGGCTGCACTCCCCTAAAAAACAAAAATATTCGGCCCTGTCTTGTGCATTTCTTTTAAAATATAGCACTTGCTGCACTGTATAAAAAATGACTTATAACATCCCCAGCCCCAGAAATAAAAAAATACTGAAAATGAATAGGAAAAAAACTGCCATTTGTGACATAATTTTCATCTGTAATTTTTTGTCAAAATGGCCGATTCACAAAAGCAATATACCATTACGTCTGCTAGACCCTTCTGGTTTTGGGGATAAATAGGACTTGTAGGTTCTCCAAGAACCAAAGGTACCCAGAGCCAACAACTGAGCTGCACCACACAATAGTTTTTCATTGTGTACCGGGTATAGACCAATTCATATGGAGCAGTGGTTATTTGTACATCTCTGAATTTGTGGGTACCCGTACTGGCATATGATTTAAAGGTTATTTTTCAAAATGTCATCTTTCTTACACACAGGTTTACATTTGAAGGCACAAATGCAGCAAATTCCAATTGGTAGTAACAAATGTTCTACCATTCTATGCTGCCACATGTGTGCCTATAAAAATGGTACCTCACTTGTGTGGGTAGGCCTAGTGCCCGTGACAAGAAACGGCCCAAAACGCAACATGGATGCATCACTTTTTCCACTGAAAACGGACCCTTTTTGCAAAGTGGGTAGCTGTGGATTTTGAACCCTAGCTCAGTTGGCACCTAGAGAAACCTAGCAAACTTGCACATTTTTGAAAACTAGACACATGGGGTATCCAAGGTGGGGTGACTTGCGTGTCTCTCACTAGGTCATTTTACCCAGAAGCCCTTTCAAACATCAAACTTTGGTAAAAATACACATTTTCTTTACATTTTTGTGACCAAAAGTTCTGGAATCAGCAGGGAGCCACATATTTCCTACCACTCTGAGTTCCCACTTTTCCCCCTATAAGCACATTATCCCACTTGTGTGGGTAGGCCACAAGACCACAACACTAAATGGCCCTAAAACACTACATTGAGAGATAGGCAATTTGGGTAACTGTGGTATTTGAGGCTGTGCCGCTGAGCCACCTATGCAAACCTATGCACGACAGACATTTTTGAAAACTAGACAACTAAGGGATTTCAGGGTGGTGGGCCTTGCGTGGATCCCATTAGGTTTTGTTACCCACAATGCCCTGCAAACCTCAAACTATGCTTGAAATCACACATTTTCCTTACATTTCTATGATGGAAACTTCAGAAATCCTCAGGAATACACAAAGTTATACCACCCAGCATTACCCTACTTGTGCAGAGAATAACACTGCACCACTTGATTGGCTTGGACTCGAGCCCGTAACAGGAACGGATCAAACCGAAGTCAATGGGAGTCCCCTTGCAAATGCTGCAAATGCAACACCTGCACCACTTTCTTTTGCCACGAAGGCAAAATACCTGGTGTCAGGTGCACTTTCTACCCCCACCCGGAGCATATTTGAGGCAATCTCCCCATTTGGGACTAATCGCCTACCTCCCACCAGGGAGGCAGAAAGTCACTGTTGCCCCTTCCGCGGAGGGAGAGGGGGTCTGGGTCGATGCTAGGCTAGGCTGCACCCTCCTTTTGTTTGTTTTGGCTTCTTTTTGAAATGCTTCGTGTTTAGTGGGCTTTCTGCCCCCGGGGTGCAGACTGGGGGTGAATAGCCCTGCCCAGCCCCTCTGAGACTGAAATTCTATTGGGCCGCGAGGTGGGGAGAGCATGGGTCCATGCCCCGGGGGACTGCTACCCCCAAAAAGAACACTGTATAAATGTAGTCCCTTATGTCTAGTGTGCTTTCTGCCCTCCCACGGGGCAAATTGAGATAACTGCCCCAATCCACCCGAGGGGGTCAAAAGACTGCCTGGCTTCTTGTTGGGATGGGGGAATGGCCAGCCCCAACCCCTATACATATTAAAAAAAAAAAAAAAAATCCCTGGTGTCTTGTGGGCTTTCTGCCCCCTGGGAGGCAGATCGGGGGTAATTACCCCCATCTACCCCATAAGAGAGCAGAAAGACTATCTCTCTTGTTGGGGTGGGGGCACTGCCATGCCTTTGGTGGGCAAGCCCTACCCCTAAATTTAATCCCTGGTATCTAGTGGGCTTTCTGTCGGGGGTAATCACCCCATCTGCCCTTTATGGGGGGACAGAACGATTGTTACCATAGTGTTTGGGGAGTGGGTGCATGGCAATACCCATAGTATGCAGCCTCCATCCCTATATTTTTTATTTTTTGTCTGTTTACACAAGATGATAATAATTTTCACTCCACTGTATTACTGTGTGTAGAGGGAGCAAATATAATCATTTGTGTTATGTACCAAGCAATTGCTTACTCGTAATGAAAATTAGGACCATTAATTAATTGATCCCAAGTGTCCCATTGCCCTGTGTGACACCTTCACCTAGTCCTGGCCTTTAAGTCAGCTGAATGAACTTCACATCCTAGGGCACTTGTTTAATTTTTAATGTTAAAAAAATGGTTGCTCAAAACTCTCAGTATACAAATTGCTGTTGATCAAATAACCAAGACCGCCTGTCTCAAGCTATCTGCATATAAAAGATAAATAAAACATCTTTAAAATCTAGTGGGGTTCTTTTGGGGTACTAAATAACAAACAGCCCCTTGGTCTAAAACTATTTTGCAATAGTTAGCAAGATGCTATAATATTGTCTACAGCGGCAGCGCTGTGAATTTATTGGGTGGTAAACAATAATCGCTAATATGCAGGCAGTGATGTCGAGCTCGATAAATAGTAAACTGTGTCACGTGCATGTCTGTAGCTATCTGGGGGATGACTCCGGGGTGCAACATCCGCTGAAACTGACACTCCCATCCCTGCCTGAATCCTTACCAGAGATGAGCAGGACATGAAACAGGGAGCCCGCCAGCAGCAAGGCTGATCCCGGGCCCGACATGTCGCTGCTGCTGCTGTCCGTCTGTCACAGGAGAGAGAATCTAGGATCAGTGCCGTTAGTCAGCCACACTGCGCTGTCAGGAGGAGTTCGATCGGGAGCTGGCAGCCCACACGCCTCAACACGACTGTGCGTGGCAAAACAGCCACGATGAAAGGGCGCCTTTCTAGTTCATAAAGAGAAATCGACTCTATCGCAGAAGTTTTTTAAAGCCGCAACTAGTTACAAAATATTACTAGACACAATGAAAACATTGATTAAAAGAAAATATTTAACATTTATATTTTGCAAAAGGTTATGCTATTATATATAACAATTCGTATTTTGCGGGAATTTAAATACATGGACCTCATTTTTGTTATTTCGTAATGGGTGGTGGTATTGTGTAAGGGTTGACCAGTTTGATAGGAAGGAGGCTCCCTTTCAAGATGGCCATAGTAATCTCCATCGTACAGCAGATCCTTTGCTAGTCTTTCTATTTGTGTACGAGATTAGGAGGTGCCAGGCGAGGCGATGCGCTCGTTGTCACAGCAGCGAGTGCAACCCGATTTGACATGATGGAACACGTGCAACAGCATCCTCGTTTTTTGTCAATATATTATAAGACATCAATTTATTAATTATTCATTGCCACTTTCGGGGGGTTCTAAATGTGCTCTATTCACGACAATAAAAACAAGCATTGGAAATGCAATAGGTCTCGCTTTTGATTGAGTTAGAGCTATTGGTGTTATAAATAACAATGTCTTTTACCTATTTATTTATTTAATGCATTTTTATATAGCGCGGACTTTACCCAAATATGTCAGAGCGCTACACAATAGAAACAAGTATGTTACATGAGGAGAAATTTTACATATTTACACGTTACAGATCCAAATGAGATAGAAGAAACAGTAAAATAAAACAATAGGTGGCAGTCGCACAAAAAACAAAAACACATTAGGATGAGGATCGTACAGGCATAGATTACATATTCACAACAATGGAAGAACTTCCTTGAGGGACATGACAACGGATGTATTCATTCTGGAAGTGTCTTTGGAAGAGAAGAGATTTGAGGTCAGTTTTGAAGGTCCGGGTAGAGGTGGTGGTACGGAATAGTGGAGGAAGCGAGTTTCAGATTCTAACCGCGTTGCCTGAGAAGGATTGAGCCATCGATCTTTCGCTTTTGAAGGTGGGGGGCTCAAGCAGTAAATTTTCCGCATTACGAGAAGGTCTAGAGCCTCCAGAGATTTTAAGTTTATTCGCCAGGTATCGAGGGGAGGAAGTGTGCAAGACTTTGTGGGTGATATAGGCAGTCTTGTAGATTGACCTTGCTTTGATGGGAACCCAGCGAAGAGAAGACAAAATGGGTGTGATGTGGTCACTTCTTTTGGCCCCAAAGACAAAACGAGCCGCTGAATAGAGAACGGATTTAAGAGGGAAAGGTGGGATTTGGGGAGGCCAGCAAGATGAGGATTGCAATAGTCCAATCTAGAGAGAACCAGAGATTGGACCAAGGTTTTTAGGTCTTGTTCCGGAAAGAAACGTCGAATCTCCCAGAGAAGGCGCAGTTGGTAACGTGCATTCTTTGCAATGGAATTGATGTGGGAGAATAGATTGAGCCTTTTGTCAAGTATGACACCAAGGGATTTAGCAATGTCGACAACGATAGGTTTATTGTTGAGTAAATTCAGCTTATCCATCCAAGATTGAACAGGAGGAGGAGAGAGTGAGGTAGAGAGGAGGAGGAATTCAGTTTTGGAAGGATTCAGAATGAGTTGATGAGCTAACATCCAGTTTTGAATAGAGTTGAGAGTAGTGTTTAGGATTGAGATGTCGTGTGCGGAAGACACCTTTAGGTAGATTTGGGTGTCATCCGCATAGAGATGGTAAAGGATTCCAGATTTACTTAGGAGATTTCCCAATGGTTCCAAATAAAGATTGGACAAAGTGGGTGCGAGGATCGATCCTTGAGGGACGCCTTGACCTACCACCATTGAAGATGAAAGGCTGTTCGCTATTTTAATCACTTGGGATCTGTCTGAGAGGAATGAAGCAAACCATTTAAGCACTGTGCCTTCCAAGCCCATTCTCTGTTGTAAAGTGTTTAGGAGAGTGTTTTGATTAACAGTGTCAAAGGCTGCAGAAAAGTCTAGAAGAATCAGAAGACAAGACTCCCCCAAATCAAGTACACGCAGTGTACCGTCGATCACTTGCAGCAGGGCTGTTCAGTGCTGCAGTCTCGCAAGAAACCAGACTGGAATTCGTCAAGAAGATTATTATCCTTTAATATGTAGGGAAAGTTGTTTTGCTACACATCTTTCTGTGATTTTCGCAAGAAAAGGGAGGTTGGTGATAGGGCGGAAGTTGTTGAGGTCATTCGCATCAGCGGAGGGTTTTTTTAAGAAGTGGGGTAACCTGTCCTGTTTTAAGGGCAACAGGAAGGGAGCCTTGGCTGAGGAAGAGGTTAACCAGACTGGTCCAATAGGAAAGAGTATGGGTGTAGAAGCCAATGGCAATGTCACTCGGGATGGGGTCAAAAGAATGGTTAGAGGGTTTTGTTTCGAGGATGCATTTGAGGAGGGCATCTTCAGAGATGACGTCAAAGTTCTGCCAAATGACTAAGGATTTGCGCTCCTCTAAGGGGGAAGGGTGAATGACCTGATCCACCAGTGATTTTCCTTTTTCATCAAAGAATATAGCAAATTCTGCTGCTTTCTTTGGAGGATCGTCAGGCTTGATGGTTGAGGGAGAGAAGTTTGGATTTTTGATGAGGTCAAATAGTTTTTTTGAGTCTGTTTTTGGCTGAGTTGAGGAGGGTTCTGAAGTGTGACGCTTTTTCAAGGAAGATGTGTTTGTGGTATATTGATCTTGCTGAACGTAGAATAGAAAGATTAGTGGTGGATGGAGATTGTCTCCATTGTTTCTCCAGGAATCTCAGGTTCTTCCTTTCTTCAAAAAGGGATTTATTGAACCATGGTGCTGAAGGAATAGGCCTTTTCCTTCTGCTTTAAAGTGGAGCAACATTATCAATTTCGACTGCAAGGACTGAGAGGCATTGGGAGGTAAGATCGTTGACATCCAAATTAGGATCTAACATTGGAAGTGATAGCATAGCAGAATCACAAAGAATGTCAAGGTCAATGTTTTTGGTGTTACGGAACCAGGTAGTAATCCTTTTAGGTTGGCCAAGAGTTATAGCGTGAGATAGGTGAAGAGAGAAGGGGATGAGGAAGTGGTCGGACCAGTCTATTTGAATAGGGATAGCAATAGTTAGCATATCTGCTTTGGATATAACAAGGTCAAGAATTGAGCCCTTAGAGTGTGTTGGTTCCGTGCAGTGTTGGATAAGATCATTTACTTAGAGAAAAGTGGCAAGCCTATTGGCAGCTGAGTCTTCCAAAGAGCCCCAGTGAAGATTAAAGTCTCCCAGGAAAATCTGTCTGTCACTTTGAGAGTATTGGTCGCTGACGAAGTCGGTGAGTTCCTCCAAGAAAGAGGAGCAGTCACCAGGCGGGTGATAAATGGCATGAAATCTGAAGGGGGAGCAGTTTTGCACTTGAAGCTCCAGAGACAGGCATTCAAATGTACGGAAGGAGCTGTTAGGAATAGCCTTGAATTGAAGGGAGTTTCTGAAGATTATTGCAACACCTCCCCCAACTTTATCTGTTCTGTCATTTCTAAAGATGGAATAGTTGGTGGGTAACAGAAGATCAAAAATAGTATGAGAGCTGTCGTTGAACCAGGTCTCAGTGAGGAAAAGAATGTCAAGATTGTGGAGAATGATGGTGTCAGAAATTTCCAGTTTGTGTTTAATTGCAGATCTGCAGTTGTGGAGCAAACAGCGTAACTCTGACGAGACTGTTTTGGTGAAGGGGGCATTTGGGCTATTAGGGGAGATAGGGATAATGTTCTTGTATGAGGGTGCCAGGGTAGAATAAGGCTGATGTTTAGTTCTGGCAGAAGAGATGGTCGGAATAGTGCACAGAGTAGACTTACTTGGAGAGGAGAGTGGAAGGGGGATGACGTTAGAAGGCTTGTAACTAGCCAGTAAGTTAGCGATGTCTGCAGATGTCAGATTGTGTGTGGCTTTTTTGGGGTTCGGGAGCAAGGAACTCCTCAGGAGTTTGGGGAAGTGAGTGCTTGCCAGGGGAATTGGATAGTTTGGAAAGGTGGATATCTTAGTGCTTAAGAGTGAGATGGTAGCTTCAAGCTGGGAGATAGAGGAGATGAGAAATCCTAGTTTGTTTTCTAAAGAGAGTAGGGCTGAGCACGGAATGTAATGTGGCTCAATGGATTCAGGAGGGAGAGCAATTGGCGAGGGAGAGCAGGGAGAGGTGGGGGTGCGAAGGGAGTATTGGGGTGCAGGAGTAAAAGGTGGAGATAGATGGTAGCTGAAAGAAGTTGTTGGTGCATCTGAGGAGGAAAGAGAGTTATCTTTGCAGATGTTGAACAGAGGAGAAGAATTGAGTTCAAATTTAGGAGGAGACGGGTGTGGAACGAGGATGGGAGGGCGGAATGCGGGGAGGGGAAAGAGGGAAGGCATAGAATGGCAGGAGGTTAGGGGAGAAGAGAGAAGGGGCTGGAGAGGTACCGTAGGCTAGGAGAGGAGAGTGTATGGGGACTGGCACCAAGCAGAGTGGGGAGGATTGGGCTAGAGGGTAGTTGAAGAAAGAGTATGGTTCTGCTAGGCCCGGGGGAGGGAAAAGGAAGAAATTGCCAAGGGGGGGAAAAGGGTTGAGCAGCATTACTGGAGAAATGGGAGGATGACGAGAGAATAACACCTATGTGTTATAGAGTATATGTATGTGGTGTGTAGTGGAATTATGTGGGTTGGATTGGAATTGTTAGTTGTGGAATTGTGTAGTATGGAGTGGCTTTGTGTAATGGAATTATGTGGTATGGTGTGCAGTGGAATTATGTGGATAGTAGTTTTGTGGTATTGAGTGTACTGAGAATTGTGTGGAGTGGGATTGTGTGTTATGGAATGCAATTATGTGGAATAGTATTTTATGTTGAGAAGTGGTATGTTGTGGAGTTTAATTTTGTGGCATGAAGTGGAATTCTGTAGTGTGGATTGGATATATGTGGTGTGATGTGTAATTGTGTTCTTGAGTTGAATTATGTGGTTTGGTGTTGAATTATGTTGTATGGATTAGAAATGTGTGGAGTTCAATTGTGTGGGGTGGAACTATGTGGATAATGAACACTAATTTGTCAAAAGCAGCACACCACAGAAGCAACCACGTTCAACAATCATGCAAGATGACCTACGCAAAAGAGCAAGTATTGAAGAACACACACACACACGAAAGCACACATACAACTCCACTACTATAGCCCTAGCACACTGATCCTCATTTTATTGGTGTGTGAATACCAGAACCATGCAGCAACCCTCAGTTCAAGCACCACAGAGTAGTGCTGCAAATAGTGCTGCAAAACACATTGCTGACAGTTCACAGTCATGCCGCACACAGCTCAAAAACCACAAGCACAAAAGGACCAATAACATAACATAATACAATGCATTTCATTCTGAAGCTGAAACCTCTCATTGTTCCCAATGCTTGAATTGGAAATATAGAAGTGCAGGTACTCCATCCCCTTTTCCATTCACACAGGCAACGACAGCTGAGGGGTTTGTATTCAACAATGGCTCAAGAGGGAGGCACGGCGGCGCGAGAGGGAGGTATGGCGGCACGAGAGGGAGGCACGGTGGCGCAAGAGGGAGGCACTGCAGTGCAAGAGGGAGGCACAGCAGTGCAAGAGGAAAGGCACGGCTGCGCTAGAGGGAGACACAGCAGAGCAAGAGGGAGACACAGAGGCACAAGAGGGAGGCATAGCAGTGCAAGAGGGAGGCGTACCGGTGCAAGAGAGGCACAGTGGTGCAAGAGGGAGTCACAGTGCCACACGAGGTAGCACAGTGACTCTAAGGAAGATGGTGAATTGCATCCATACCTGCCTATCAGTCGGCAGGTGTGTACGGTTCATATGAGGGTGTCCATGGACTAGTGCTATGCTATTTATCAGTGGATATCCACCCCCCACCCAAAAAAATAGACCACATAGCTTTGTCAAATATGATGGGCAAAGCTATAGTCCCCACCCTGCAAGGATTAGGTGAAATGATGCCACAGTGTAAAATGGTCTATGTGCTTACAGTCCCAGATGCTAGAGCAGTAAAACAATGTAGTCAAACTTCAACGTTATTTAAAAAAAAGAGCATTTAAAGCGCTACTTTTTAAAATTGCTTAAAACTGTATACATATTTCCCAAAACAATGCTTCTCCACCTAAATTTGTTCCAGCAAAGCTGATTGGACAAGTGGAGTGGTGTAAGGGAGAGTTATAAAAGGATAGCAAAAGTGTCTGTCGGACGTAATTGCCAGGGCTGGAACACTGCTGCTGCACTGCTGTGACAAGGGGCCAATTTTGCAGCACTACTGCAAAACTGGCCCCCAGCAACAAAAACAGCCCCCACTGGTACAAAACCGGCCCCCACCCTTCCGGCCCACTGGGAAACACCCAGTGCCCGCTACGGCCAGTCCGGCCCTGTCGTTATGGCGCATTGTCTTGCAGCATTTCCCCTGCTTATGTTAGTGCAGACTAACAACACCATCATCAGCCTGAAGAGAAGAGAGGTCACAAGCTAGCACAATAAACAGCAATACAGCAGAAGAAATAGACCGGTCGAGCAGAGGGGATCGACAAACAATGCCTCGTTATGGCACATTGTCTCCCAGCATTTCCTGCACTTACATTAGTGCAGACTAACACCACTGTCATCAGCATGAAGAAAGGGGAGAGGTCACAATCTAGAAGAATAAACAGCAATACAGCAGAAGAAAAAGAGCTCCCCCAAACAACAGATGAACACTGAAGGCGTAAGGAAAAGGTACTTTACCGGTACTCCTGAGCCTTCAAAGGAAGTGACTTTATCGGCTATTGGAACCAGTTAGGAGGCACCAAAGAAGAGCGTCACGGGGGTCAGCCAATGGTAAGCAGCAGGCAGGAATAAAGTCATTGTATTGAATACAGAAGGTCTTGCAGACAGCGAATGCACGCTGACTAGGCTCAACCTAAAGATCCGGATTTCCGGAGTCTGCTGTTCAGGAACTGCAGAGTAAAAGTGTAAGATAATTCTTCCTTAGCCACTAAGCCCTTCTCATGGGCATAGGAACCGAGGCGGACAAGGCCCCCCTAGATCTTTGAGTGGTATAAACAGGGCACAATAAAACAATTTCTAGCTGTCGCATCAAGAATTTTCAATTCTATTAGGGACACAGAAGTGAAGATTATACTTCTTTTTTCTTTACTGTAAAACACAGTGTTGGAAATTGAGTTCTGGTTGATTGGGGTGGAAGCCCTGGTCAAACAGTAAGCTCAATCCTGGTCAAGGTAAGTCACAAACACACCCTAAATTAACCTGTGCTCCCCCTCTGGTAGCTGGGCACAGAGCAGTAAGGCACAACTTGAAAGGAATTGTGTAAAGTATTTGTGCGACTCTTCAAACAGTAAAACAGTGAAAATACCTCACAAAAAGATTTCTCACCAGGTTAGAAAACTAGCTCTTAATTTAATAAATAAATCAAGACCAAAATGATAAAAATCCAATAAGCATAACTGGAGATATGATTTTGAATAAACTGTAAAATAGCGCTTAGAAGCAGTAAGTGCCAAAAAGGGATATGTGGTTGTGCTGGACCGGGACAAAGTCAAAAGGTCAGTTTGACTGCTATGGAGTGCAGGCCAGATACAGTGACCTTGTGAGGCCTGCTAAACAAAAATACCTTGATCCTGGATGTGACAACAAAGATGGGGGGGGGAGCAGCCCAGCAATGAATCGTGTCGATCCCGCAGTTGAGGTGATGTATTGATTTTCTTCACACAGCAATGGTGATGCGCTGGTCCGAAGACGATGCGCCGGTTCCAAGATGCAACGGTTCTAAGATGCAACGGTTCTGAAGACTATGCTCCAGGTTTCTCTACGCAGTAAAGGGGATGCATTGATTTTCTTCACACAGCAATGGTGATGCGCTGGTCCGAAGACGATGCTCCGGTTCCAAGATGGAACACTTCTGAAGACTATGCTCCAGGTTTCTCTAAGCAGTAGAGGGGATGGAGCGATTTTCTCCATGCAGTGGCGGGGATGCATTGGTTCCGAAACGGTGGTTTAGATGGCAATGCACTGGTTCCTAGTGCGATATGCTGGTCCTGTTCCCGCAACAATGGTGGTGCATCGATTCTGCTCTTGCACCAGAGTACGCATCGGTTCTGCTGAGGCAAGCACCTTACAACCACTTCCAATGGTCCAGGTGCATGGAGCAGGGTGGGTGGAAGTCTGCTATGTCTCTGAGCCCTCATATCAGTAGGCTAGTCAGCTAGCCCTTGAAGTCACTGTGGGTTCAAGTGATGGAGGTCAAGTATTTACCCAGGCAGAGAGAGCAGCAGGTAGCAGGGCAACACAGCAAGGCAGCAGATCTTCCAGAGCACCAGTCCAGCAGAGTAGTAGTCTTTCAACACAGCAGTTCTTCTTCCTGGCAGAATGGTTTCAGATCCAGAAGTGTACTGAATTGTTGGTGTTAGAGGTCCAGTACTTATACCCAGTTGTGCCTTTGAAGTGGGGGTGACTTCTAAGAAGGGCCTTTGAAGTGCAAAGATGTCCTCCCTTCCTGCTCTGTCTTCAGACTCACTACAAGGGGGAATGCAGCCCTTTGTCTGTGAACAGGACACAGCCTATTCAGGTGTAAGTGTGAGGCAGTGCCCAGCTCCTCCCTCCCACATCTCAGGATGGCCCCTCAAGTCACACCTAAGCTCCCTTTGTATTTGGCTGTCTAGAGGGAATACACAAAGCCCAGCTGTCACCCAACCCAGCAGGCACCAAATGGCTAAAGTAAGAAAATGCCAACTTTCTGAAAGTGACATTTTCAGAATTGGAATTTAAAATCCAACTTCACCATAAGATGTGATTTTAAATAGTGATTCCAGAGAGATGAGACTTGGAGGTCTTATCTCTTCCCAATTGGAAATTGCACCTATAAAATGTAGTAAGGCAATCCTAATGTTATCCTATGGAAGAGATAGGCCTTGCAATAGTGAAAAACAAATGTAAGAGTTTCTCATTCCAGGACATGGAAAACCTAAAGTACATGTCCTACTTTTAAATACACTGCCCCCTGCCCTTGGGCTGTCCAGGGCCTACCTTAGGGGTGACATATGTATTAAAATGGAAGGTTTAGGCCTGGCAAGAGGTTTAACTTGCCAGGGCAATGGCAAGCCTGAGACATGTTTAAAGAGCTACTTATGTGGGTGGCACAACCAGTGCCTCAGACCCACTAGTAGCATTTCATTTACAGTCCCTGGCACACGTAGTGCCCTTTACTAAGGACTTATAAGTAAATTAAATATGCAAATTGTGGATAAGCCAATGTTACCATGTTGTAATGAGAGAGCACACACCCTTTAGCACTGCTTAGCAGTGGTCTACTGCACAGAGTCCTAAAGCTAACAAAAACAAAATCAGAAAAAGAGGAGGAGGAAGGCAAAAGTTTGGGCTGACCCTGCAGAGAGGGCCACTTTCCAAATCACAGCAACTATTCAAACAGTACAAAACATGAAACTACATTTCCCATCATTATGTCATCCACCAACTACCATGAACCAAGCCCTCCAAATGTGACAGGCACCATCTTTCTGCCTCCTACTTTGCAATAAACGTCTTGCTTTCAGTCCATAAAAATAAAATGCAGCCTTGATAGAAAACAGAGTTTCCAAACATAGTTCAACGTAAATTACGCTCAGTCTTCATCTCCATGTCTTTAGATAACAGGTCCTTCAAATCTACTGTGTGGCCCTCTTTCATGCAATGCAGATTCTGCAAACCACAGTGTTTCTGTAATCCTCTCCAGTTCACCACCACATCTACTGAAGCTTCTGTTCATTTCCTAAAATAGAAACTCAATAGTAACATCTGCCTTTGCCCAATTAGCACATATAATCCGGGAGGGAAAACAAACCTTCATTGTAAAAGAACATATCAAACATATCATGTGCAGAGCTACTATACTCTTCGGTGGGATAATCCTGGCCTCTGTGCCCTTAATAGATTTAAAAATTCTTGATGTGATAGCTAGAAAAGATTTCTATTCTGTGGCAGGACCCGAGGCTCAGATTATGCTTGTTTAATGCTTTACCGAAACAACAGAAGCAGCATTTGAAATTGGTTTGTAATAAAATGTTTTAAATATAGACTCACTCGACCAATTAGCCGCTCTCATGTTGTCCTCTAACCTGGACCCCAAGAAGTGAGTTTGTGATGCCATAGCGACATTTGCACAGTTCACTCCAGAGTTGGAAATAGCAATACCAGCTCCAGACAATAGCCATTTTACCCACCTGTTGCCACCAGTCAGAAAAGTTACTGCAAAGGAATGAGCAGTTGCCCTTTAACATCCTGTCTAATTTCACTGGGACTATCCTGGTACACTTTTAAGCATCGTACCATGCACAATTTAGGATTATTTGGAACTGCCAGATAAGAAATACATCTAGAATGTGTCTTTGGATGACTAGAAATGTTAAACAAAACTCCCTCAGGAGAAAATACACCACCTGTTGAATCTAGAGCTCGTACATCAGATACAAGTCTGCAGGAAATCTTACATAACATAAATGAAATGGCTTCCTACTTAAATCAAAATTATCTGTCTATCTCTCTATGAATTTTGACATTACATGCACATCCCATAACACTGAGATTTTAGGCTTAGGAGGATTAGAAAGCCTAATGCCCGTCAGTTTACTGATTAAGGGAGGTTCACCAACTGGTTTACATTCTACCACATTGTCCTGCTGAAATGATAGATTGGAAATTATTCCCTGGCATGTAGGTCATGGTATCCTCTGGCAACTGAGACAAAAAATTAATCACTAAGTGTAAATCTGATCCTAAGGGATCCTCACCTCATTTCTTGCACCAACATTCCCATCCCCTCCGGGCTTAAGAATATCGCTTATGTGTGTTGGCAGACCATGCCTGCTGAATATAAATTGCAGCTTGCTGCAAAATTCCAGGCATTTGACAGCCACTTCTGAAACCTTCGAAGCCATAAGCCACAACTATTCTATCTGAATCAGCGGATGCGTCTGACCCAAATATCTAATAAGTTTGGGAGTTGGATCAGCAGGTCGCAGGTTATTTTCAGGACGACTGAGAGCCAGGGTTGAGTCCTCCACAACGGATTCACTAGAATCAAACAGATTTCCTGTCTCATCACTTGAGCCATGTCTCTTGGAATAATCAAGAACAGGAAAATACATAATGAAGATTTCCATTCCAATTTTGAAGGAGCCTGTCTCTCGCTCTTGCAGCTGGGTCTGGCCACCAACTGAAGAAAATGTAAGGCTGCCTGTTCAGTTTGGACACAAACAAATATACAGTGCACAGACCCTATCTCCGAATGAGAGACAAACACTTAAGGATGCAGCTTTCAATCTCTGCTGTCCCGTAGATATATGCAATTCTACTTAGGTATGATATTCCACTGGAATCACCTATGTGAACCAAAAACTGGAATCGTTAGGTAAGCATCTCTTAGGTCCAGCTGAACCGTCCAGTCTCGTTCCTTCAACAAATCCCTTAGAAGATGGATACCCTCCAACTTAAAATGTCTGTGCAAATTCCAGACATTTAATTCTATTAGATTTAATACCAACCTCTAATCAGCTCTCTTCTTCTTTACCGGGAATACAGTGCTTAAAAACATCTGGGGTGAAGTTCAGAAAGAAATGTGGCCTCTTTGTTCAATAAACTCTGAATCTCTGTGTCCATCCAGTCCCGTTCCTTCAACAAATCCCTTAGAAGATGGATACCCTCCAACTTGAAATGTCTGTACAAAATCCAGACAATTAATTCTATTAGATTTAATACCAACATCTAATCAGCTCTTTTCTTCCTTACCAGGAATACAGTGCTTAAAAAACATCTGGGATGAAGTTCAGAAAGAAATGTGGCCTCTTTGTTCAATAAAATTTGAATCTCTGTGTCTGTAAAGCTCTGTTCTAGATGAGAAAACCTCAATTTCCTGGGACAAATTGCTGCACAGGGGTGCTGTAAAACTCAAGCTTGAAAGCCTGAACTGTATCCTGAACCCAAACATCCTGAGTAATTAACTGCTAGTTGTTGAGAGCCAAATATATTCTGCCCCCTAAAATCACACTTGACATTGAAAGAATGTGTATTTGTGAATCCAGAACTCAAGCTGACATTTGCTGCTTGCCTGCAGCTGCCTCTGTAAAATTGGTGGCAGCCAACTCTGACCCTGGAGGTAAAGAAAATGCCTCCTCTGGAGGTATCGTGCCAGCCTTGCTTGCAGGAGGGGAAACCTGTTTGGGAATCTTGTGTGAAAGAGAAGCCTCACGATCATCCCCTGTATCATCCAGCCCTTCCAAAAAGAATGGGGTGAAAAACCTTTTTAAGGAACAGTTGCACTTTGTCCAACTCTGTAAAGGTTGTGACTAATCTACTGAGGTCCTTTATGAAAGGATTCCCAAACAGCATACCTTCCACCACCAGACCCACCTCTGCTGAGACCAAATCTGTTAATTTTTTAATCAATTCTCGCCAAAATAGATCGACTGCTCTGCTGAGATTGTGCAGTTCGCGTTGCCCAATTCGCACACTGCACTGAGCCCATCCGGCCAATATATCTGAGTCAATGGGCACACCGGTTTCTTTAGCCTGCTCGGCCATTTCCAAAATCTTGGTCAGGGGACTAGATAAATCTAGCATTTTATGCTGGCATGCCCACTAGGACCTATCGATCCCCTTCTTAAGAGTCTTTTGAGAATTATTTCATGAAAGTCACCATATTAGCGTCCACATCTAGTGTTTCTATGACTTTCCCTGATAAGGCTGGCTTCAACCTTTCCGCCCTAAGGAGTCTGCACACCTCTTTCTCAAAATGTTATGTTAGTCTGGCCTGAGAAGAATCTGCCACCTCAGGTGCCGAAATCCAATCTGTAGATTGTGGGTGGACTATTTCTTCAGGATAAAATACCAAAATACTTGATTGCCCCATAGATCTGCCAGGCACTGTTTTGTCATGAGCTTCTTGTCTTTAACACTTTGCTAGACCAGGAAGAAGAAGTTCCTGAGAGGAATTTGTTTGACCTGAATCTGTATTTTATGCCACCACTGGGGACTGTGTCCAGACGTGTCTTGTGGGAGCATCAGCACGCTATATCTGTGATCTGACAGGTAGGCTTGTGATAGCTTCTCTAGCGCCTCTGAGTGAGGCCATTGGGATGATTTGGCTTTAGTTTTAGAATGATTGCTATCTGTGGCAATCTTAGACTGACCTGAGGATGATGCATCTGCAACCCTCTTTTGGCCCTGCACATAATCCTTTAGTTGTCACGTGAAAGGCTTAGGAGACACCACCAAAACATGGTTCGCTTTTTGCTGTACAAAACTGTCCAAGGCTTCCACTAAGTATTTTTCAAAGTAACCCTTAGAAGGGTCTCCCTCATAATAGTCATGATACTCATCCATGTTCAAAGGCTGTGATCCAACCATAAGAAAAGTCTAAAGATCTAGATAGCTAACTCTTGACAGGGCAATGGAAGTGCATACAGAAAAGTACACTTGTAAATGATGTGATTATGCAAATGTATGCACATGTATGCAAAGAGTCAAATTGATTTAAGGTGTGATAAGTGAATTTTTAAAATTCAATAGAGTAGCACTCTTTGAATAACAATAATTGAATAACTGAGCATAAAGCACTGATCTTTGGTGTTAAATGGAAGAGAGAATGATATAATCCTACAGACTCAGAACTGCACAAAATGCAACACTGGACTCAAATCCCATCTCCCCCACTTGACCAAATTCTGTGATCCATGGCCCATTGCTTTACTTCACTATGTATCATTTTGTTTAACCCATCTATTTCAGAGTATAATTCAGTACAGGTTCTGGCATCTACAGAAATCGCACTTATAAATGGCAAACATAAAGTAATATTGCTTCACATTTAATAACAAAATAGGCTATATAAATGGAGACCATGACAAGCAGACTCATTTTGGGTATCTCTTGGCAATGTCTTGGCAGGGTATGGGGATATCCTTCAACATTTAATGTTTCTTTAAAAAATGCTTAAATAAATGTCCCTCAATTTTATAATATAACCGTATATATATTCAATTGAGGTACTGAGAAATATTAAAGATTACATTTTGTTTAATTTCAAGTCTAATTCATAGTCATGACAATTGTTGCCTCATTTAGTTCTGTGGATTGCTCAGCTCGCGCTTTATATCTTTTAGCCAAGGCAGACCACTGGCTCGGCTCTCCCCAAGGCTGTCTGTGTCTTCACCCCGTCCCTAGAAATTTAGTGTCTCCTACGCCCCTGCATTTTCTCCCATTCAAATAACATCTTACAGAATTTTCAGCCTAGTGGCTCCCAAGTATGTTCTCAAGATATGCTGTAGTTCCTTAAAATGTCATACAATCTGGAAAGGCTGAGACTTCTGTCTTGTGCTTTAAATGGAAAAGAATAAGTGCAGGTACTCATCAAATGAAGCTGTGAACTGGGAGTGGAGCTTAGGGCGGGGATAAGGTCAGTTCTAAGGGCGGTATAAGGTGGCAGGGCTTTAAGACAGATATAAAAAGGTGGAAATCTCTAAAAGGGGCGTGGTCAAAGAAGTATAACCATATTCTGTTTCAAGAGGTTTGGCCTTTGTAACGAAGGGTGTGGCTTAAAAAATATGTGAACTAAAATACTATGCTTCACACAGTGTGACAACTGACTAGCATTTGAGTGCTTCTTTGTGAGCTTTCTGTTATTGCACCCAAACATATCACACAATAACGGACCTCACCTAAATTAAACCAGAGCTATTGCTTTTGCCAATGCTTGTTAGCAGCATCAGATAAATGAGCAACACTAATAATATTGTTGTGAATAATTAGAACAGAAAATATTTCATTTCTGACAATATGACACTGAATTCAACATTACTGAGGTATTTGTTACACTCAATTCTGTTCCGCCGTTCACATCACTTTCCTCTGCAGCCTGTCTGTGAGACACTGGCATCTTTTTTCTCCCCACATCTTTCCAAACTATTCCCTTCTTCATATTTCACACCTCATCACTTTACTCTTCCACACGTCTCTTCACTTTCTCCTTCTGCGCTTCCTTCCATCTCCTTAACTTCTCCATCCCACACACACTCATGAGGCATTCACCTATAAGCCCTGTAATTTCTTTTACTTTTGCCCTGTCAATATTTCATCAGCTTTGTACCTCCTTCACATACTTTTGCATATAGTCACAATTACAATTGGCACTTGCCACCATTGCTCTGTGAGCTCTGCACAGTGGCCAAGGATTGGATTACTCTGTATTCTGAACACAGTTATGACCTACTAACATGGATTGTGGGAACCTCGCACTACCTTCAGCCTTAGTTCCAGAACTCCTAATCATGGCTGTTTACAAACACTCACTCACAACTTGCTCAGACACCTACAGGCCACCCAGTTCTCTGTAAGCACAGTGGAATCTTAATTAGTATGCTTTAAAAAAAAAAAAAATTGCAGATTTATATAGCGCAAACTTGACCCGACGGTATTGGAGCGCTTTACATGAGCACCAGTTACGTTAAAGAAGGGCACATTCATTTTTAGGTCTCGCCTACGCAGCGCGCATGCGCTGCATAGGAGACCTTTAGTAATCGATTTAGTTTTGGCCCCAAAAACGTGCACGCGCTGCATTGCTTTGAATGGCAACGCGTGCACGTTTGGCGATTCCCTTGCGGGAGCGAGCTTTGAAACCATCTGTTTGTAATTAACAGATGGTTCCTGCTCGCTCCCGCAAGGGAAGCGCAGGCCCCCTCCTCTCTCCCCTCCCCCTGCTGCCTCCTCCTCTTTCAGCGCGAGGCGCGCGCGCTTGTTTTTCTACAAGACTCCTTTTGCTTATCGCTTGATGGTCACCCTTTCAGGCATATTTGCCCTCTATAATTGCGTATTGTTTTTATTTTCATGTATGAAATTCATAATGTAGGTCATTCACTAAGCACCTTAAAGCGGATGATTATTAGCATAGTCAGCCTGCTTTCGTTTTATTTTCCCTGATTATTCACAAACCACTTAAGGGGGTTTTGGGTAACAAGTTTGTGATGTCATATTTGTTCCCTCCTAGTGCCCCAGTCGCCTTCTTGCTCAACCTTTCTCTTTCCTCTCATGCGTTCTCCTCTCTCATGTTCTGCCTTTGTCAGTTTCTCTTCTTCTTTTGTCCCCAATCCCCGAGTAATATATCTCCAGTGCTGCCTTACTATGAGTGAGCTCTGCTTCTAGCTGCTCTGAAGCGCCCCCTGTAGAGCGCCTAGAACACCCCTATTGTAAACTGGCGAGCATCTGTGAAGCTCCAGTGAGCAGCTGACAGCTTGAAGTTTCTTCTCAGCAGGACCACTGCCATAAGTTATATCTTACTTACGAAATCCATTGCAGTTTTATACATTTCTTCTCATTATGAAGGTGACATACGTTTCTTTACAGGTTGTTAACAAAAATATTGTTTTGCTTGACTGTGATAATCCGCTTTGTTGCCTTCCAAAATGTTTATCACCTTTTAATTTGTAGTTAGTTATTGGTGAGTTGGATTTGATTGGGGTGTGTTAGTTTTGTTTTGGGTCTGCTGTTGTTATCTATATATCTTATGACAAATGTATATGTTAAGTAAGCTCAGTTTTCACCTAGCTCGTGTAAGGTTTACAGTATACCAGTATAGTACTGAGATCACCTGACATAGCTGCTATGTCACTGACGTTATTGCTATGTAAATGTAGTGTATTGCGCTCAAGTCTAAATATTTTATACGTGGTGCATGCCATTAAATGCTGTTTTTTGCTTTACAGTGTAGCTCTTGCAATATATTACCACATCAAAAACATGTATGTTAATAATGGATTTTGCAGTGAAAATGGTGACGAATCATAAATGTTTGCTGTCATGTCTTATTTTTCTGATTTCTAGACGTATCTGCATTTCAAAAGCTTTGTGAAATATTTAGTTAGACACTGGGAATGTGGGGACACGAGCAATATGCTGTAACGTAGGTATTCTAATATTTGTCTCGCACATCAGTCTCAAATCAGTCGCTGACCTTTTGAACTCATAAATACAGAGTCCATATGTATTTTCATGTAAACTGAATAATCTGAATTTTAACCTAAATGCAATATTTTCTGCCTGTAGTTTCCACCCTTTTTTACATGCGTCCCGTTCACCATTATGTATTATTTACATGCAAAAAGGTTTACAAAACGCATAACTCCTGTTGTCTTCTAGAACCATAATCAATTTGTCGATTGAAATTTAGATTGAATAAAATCAGTCAGCGGATTTTACATAAGGACGCCTAAGTTTTTATCCAATCAGCAAGTGTGCAGGTCACACGAGTCGAGAGCTTCAATCTGCCGGCCACGAGTTCGAATCCAAGGAGCGCTAACTCAACTTTCATCTTTTGATACTACGATTAGAACGGGGAATAGTATTAACTTTAATTTACAGGTTATAGACATATAAAACACTTATATGAAGACGCATTCGAAAAGCACGTTATTATTTATTATAAATTGCATATTTATTATATCATGTTATGTATAGAAATAATTGTTAACTAATTCCATAGCGTACTTCTGTCCTTGCTGACACATTCCAGCATTTAAAACTATTTGAGTGTAAGGTCCATAGTGTTACCCCTGGTCGAAGGGGGCTGTCTTGGTCATAGTTAGGGAAGAAAAAGGTATTCATATTTCTGCGGATTTTTTCTCTGTCTTGTGTAACGTGGTTCTTGGAGGGCCCTTTCTATTTTTTTGTGGAAGTAGATAAGGTAAGTGTTCCCAAGTTGACATGTTTTCGGGTGTACTTCGTTTTGGAAAAAGTATGACTTTCTCAAAGACCTTTCAGAGTTATGCCCCTGTCCTCCCATAGTTGTTTCCCACGATTCTTTTGATCGAATGTACATTCAGTGATCAGGAACTATTTTGGCTTCCAACTTCTGGCGATATTCTTAGCCTTTTGGCTTGGAAGCATGGTAGATGGTAGACAACTTGAACTACATCCTTGCTCCATTGGGTGCCACTGGGGTTCTTGCAAGGCTGGAGTGATGTGGGACGAGTTCTTTACACAAACATTCTTTCTGCTTGATTTTATAACTTTTGGAGCTACTAATTTCTTTCATAGGAGTCACAATAAAGACTAGATTACAGTAATTCAGCAGAGGCAAAACAAAACCCTTACTAGCCCAATTCAAGTGTCTTGTGCTGGTCAGCGGAACGACCCTTCCTGACATCATCAGTTGAAAATTGATATTATATGTGACAGATGTTATGTCATGAGTAAAGAGAACTTCGATTATCAAACCAAACCCCACATTTTTTGTCTTAGGTATGGACTTGCTCCCAATTCCCTGGGGCAACCAGATTAGTAGACTGTTCAGTGAGTCCCCTGATTAGCAGGATGTCTGTTTTATGCCATCAAGGCACAGCTTCTATCCTTCATCTAAGACTTGAACTCAGCAGTCTTAGGCCTCCTCTTTGCCTCCTAACCAGAAAATCCCATACTCCACTCAACAATGATTCTATTTATTCTTTGCCTTTTGGTTGGCTGCATATTTAATTTTATTTACTTTGTCTATGTTCTTTCACCAGATCATGTGCCTATGATAGATGCATCAAAATGGGCTGTTGGATTTTCAATTTGACATAAGGTTAGGCTCCTGTTTCCGGGGGCAGTGCTTTCAGATATATCAGCAGTGTGCGGGTTTTCCACTGCCCTTACCTGGGACAGGGTTAGAGGGGACAAAGAAACTGGTTTTACACTGTGAATTATTATTTCATATTTCCCACTAAAGCTGCCATCTTCTATTCAACATCTGACCTTGCTGGATGCACATGAGCGGTCTTGAACTCACACACCATACTGGATAGCATATTGAGAGCTGTGAGATTCAGTTCATGTGATTTGGGACAAGCGCTTCTAAGACAGTCTGTCATGAGGTTTATGTTATTCCAGGTATTGTTTCTCATAACTGTGATAGTTTTAAGGCTTGGCCCTTGGGGAATTTTCCAAGAGTTAAGTGGTAGACGTGGTTTAGAAAATATACCTTATACGTGCTGTGCATCTGAGGGAAGATTTCTTTTAGTCAATTGACAGCAGCACATCATTGCAGTGTGCTGTGGGACTATTACTGTCATATTCATACCATACAAACAGATGATGCTTTATAGATGTTGAAGTAACATCTGTTAGAGCAGGATTCTATCAAAATTTATAGAGGAATGTGAGTATTTCTATTTTTTTTTTAATGGAAGTGGGTGTTATTGCTGGGACTCTTGGTCTGATTGTGAGAATCCTTAGCATGGTGGTATTGGGAGCACAAGTGACAGCAGAAAAGAATGCAGAGCTAGTTATATAGATTTGACATATTTTGAGGTGGATATTCGTTTTTAGGTCGAGTTTTCGAGACCTGTTGTATATACTTTTATAAACTTCTTTGTGGGCCCACTGCTTTTCATTTGTTTGTTTCAGTGTCCTTTAAAAATCCTTGCTTGCTAGTGGTCAATCTTTCCTCCTTGTCCCTCCTTTTTGTCTTTCAATTCCTCCCATGGAGCAGAGACCAAGTACTGTACTTTAAGCTTTGGTTGTTTATCTGTTCTTCTGGGGGACTATGTGTTTATTTCTTTCCTACCCGTGTTACACTATGGGTGTGTGTTCAGCTTTGCCGCCCATATTTTATTGCATCTTCCCTCCCGCCCCCTCCTTCCCCTGTTGTTGCTGCCATCCTTCCTGCTCTTTAGGTCAGATGAGCGTGCGAGCTGCAGTATGGTTTCAATCAAATGTGTGTGAATCCGGGTCATGGAGAGCAGCCCTTAGCTTGGACTGATCCCACAGAGGCCTCTCCCGCACTAAGGAAAGTGTAAATAAACAGTATGAACAGCGGGAAAGAACTAGTTAAAAGCAAGGAGCAGCCCTCAAATGTCTGTGAGAGTTATGTGAAGAGCGAGTGCATTCTGCCAAGGGGGATGTCAAACGGATGGCAATTATATATATTAAGTATGCATCCATGTGAGGTAAACATGGGCATTAATTTGCTGGAGATTAACTATGTAACTCTGATTTGGTTCGTCTAGCGCCCCACTTAGCAGGTCTGTACTGAGTGCTTGTCTCAGGGATGCTTGTCGTCATCACGCCATAAGGCACTTTTGGGTAGTGTACTTGACAGGTAAACAAACTCAAACGTTTTGCTTTTTTCTGCATAAATAATTTCTCTT
This sequence comes from Calotriton arnoldi, assembly GCA_963921515.1. Classification (NCBI taxonomy): domain Eukaryota; kingdom Metazoa; phylum Chordata; class Amphibia; order Caudata; family Salamandridae; genus Calotriton; species Calotriton arnoldi. The sequence goes on from CAWUFW010002513.1 coordinate 1,294,710, forward strand.
CTCGTTGTAAGCTGTTCATTGCAGGGCATTTAGCGTAACCAGGGTTTGGGTTCTGTGCGATATCTGCAGTGTATGGGGCAGTAACAGATATGTGTTTCAGGGAACTCTAATCTTTACCCTGCCCCCATCCACTCAGCTTTACAATACCCTGTTTATTCACCACACAGGATGGTTTGCTGTACAGAGCGGGGCTGAGGTGGGGAGGTAGATCATGGCGGGGTTGGGGAGGTTCCAACAGGTCTTCACTTTCCGCGGCTCGGTTTATTTTCTGCTTGAACTCTCTGGCAGTGATCTTCGCTGGCGGGAGTTTTCGTATTTACGAAGCAGACGCTCTGCTGCTCACCAGGCTGCCTCACACTTATGATACCCAGGTTATGAGGTGTTAGTTGTCTGGCATAGAGGTTCTGAAAAAGCAATCTCTCCAGCCTTAGGAGTTGCCTTTCATTAGGCAGGTACCACCTAGTCGCACTTCGAGGCAAATGGAAGACCTAGGAGCCCCTGGACCGGCTACATTAACCTGATCCTCCCTGTTTTCTGTTAGTATCCAATGATCAGTGATTCTCTTAAATGCCATACCCATTACCAAAATAACAAGCCAGTACAAACTAATTTCCACTTTGGATACTCTGAAACTCTCCTAGAATGATGCAACCCACTTAAAGACTGACAACTGTATAGAAGGCAACCAGAGCATAGTTAATCTTGCACTGGTTTTTGACCTCCAAACTGATATCCTTAATTCCCGATTCGGTTCTGTTGACTTTCATCGAGGCACTTGTCTTTCTGTCTGTGCATTAAAAAGCATTGGAACGTGTCCATAAGAGTTTCCAGGGGCAAGCATGTATATCTGAATCAGACTGCAAGACTCACCCAGTGTGTGGTAATTGTATAGCTCTTCAATCCATGGCGGCACAAAAATCATGATAATGTGCTGCATGGTTAAACACTAATAAAGTCCCAAAGGCGAGACCTATTGGCTATGCCAATGCTTGTTTTTGGTAGGGTCGGGGAGATTAAGTGATTTGCCCAGAATCACAGGATGTGGAGTCGATCCCGAGGCTCCGAACCTAGGTTTCCCAGCTCCAAGGTCCTCTTAATTAAAATACTACAGAATATCAACATCCTAATAAAAGGAAATCCTCTTAGGTAAATAAATTAAGTAAAACGTGAAATGTAAACAGGAGCAACATCAACAACAAGGATTACCTTAAAGCTTTTACTGTTATTGTTGAGGTACTGATTTTCGGAAATCAATCTGTGTTTTTATCTGTAAAGTCAAGGACTTCAATATGGAGACTGATAATAACCTGTTTAACAGTCAGTTCTTAATTACATCCACGTCTGATACCCAGAGGGACCAGCTCAACTTAATGCCCTTGGGTGGAGCTAAGTACTTGATTTTTCCAAGCATTTTATGCAAGGCATCTGCATGTGTTGTAAAAATGTCAAATGTATTGGTCTATAAATATTACACAAATGACAATTTATATAGCACTTACTATTAGGAGCTTGTCACTACCCACAGTAACCCTAAAATAACAAAATATTGAGGAAAACAGTAAGGTTCTAAACTTATGCCATGTAGGTTCTGTCCCGCTCCTTGATATAGGGTTATAGATCACTATGCTGTTTAATAACGATTTTCATTTGTAATCATCAGGTAGCACAATGATCTCTGAAACAAAAGCAGTAACCAACTCAGCTATCCACATAAAAAATCTGTGTACTCTATGTTGCATGCTGTGCTTTACAGCGAGACCATTGATTCTCTATGCCATTTTATGATTAGTCAAACCTGTGACTAGACTGTACACAATCTGTCTAGCACGTACATTAACATCCAGAATTATCAAAGCACCCTGGAACATGCTGGGCACTCAAGATCACTGTAGCATGCGCGTAAACTCCATAAGATATTTTAAAATGCAGTCTGTTGTGACCAATAAAGTAAGCCAGGGCAGAGTTCCTATCATATTTGCCTTGTTGTCATTTTTTGAGGCAGAGTTATAAATAAGTAAAAGTCCAGACTGCTCTTTGTGACTCTGCCCACTTTCTGCTGCCGACCCTTGGCCCTTGCCCTTTCCCGATTAATAAAACTGGTGTTGTCTTCACATGTGACAATTTTTTTAATACATTTTACTCCACCAAATAAAACCTGCTGCATCATTCTTTCACAAAGCTGATGATATTTTCTTTAAAAAATTGACATCATAAAATGCCAATAATTCCCCAACAGTCAAGTCAATTGCCTCGGACAATGACTGGCAGAGCAATGAGAGACGGAACAACCGATACACAGAATTAGGTGTCATAAAGGCACATAGGGGAATATAGGGGCAGATGGAGGCAGACAGGTAGAAGCAGGCAGAGAGATGGAGATTCAGACAGATAATCAGAGGTAGACAAATGGAGAGCGATAGATAGATATGTTTGCTATTTAGGTCTGGTCTTCAGACAGGTTTAGGTGTCTCTCCAGCCTTATGAGAGATACGGCTATAGCGAGACATAACTAAATAGATATAGAGAGAGATACATATAGATATAAATATCGATAGCTACAGAGAGATGGATTGATAGACTAAAATTGAGATAGATGTGGGTAGATAGAGAAAGATATCAAGAGATTGAGAAATAGGAGATATATGTAGAAGATATATCTATAAATATATATAGATGGATGGATATACAGATATAGTCAGAGAAAGAGATATATGATTGAGAGAGATAGCTAGAATACTAGTCACACAGATGTATACAGAGTAGATAGATAAATAGATGGGTAACTACGAAAGTAGGTAAAGAAATCTAAGGGCAGAACAACACACTTGTAGCTAGATTAGACAGGCAAAGAGACAGATAGTAATTGATAGGTAACAGGTAGTTTGCTAAACAGAGATTGAGAGAGCTATGGATAGGTAAAGATGCATAAAGCTGGATAGACATATATTTTCCACAAGCATGGCCCAGCGGGTACTGCGCAGCACTGGTCATATGACCTTATGCTATGACAGTTTCCACCAGCATGGAACAGCAGGTACTGTGCGGCACTAGTCATATGACCTTATGATATGGTGTGCCTTTGTTGCCTAAGTAGTACTGTTATGCCCAGTCACATTACCAAAAGTGAAAACAGACAAAAAAGGTGCGATGACTCAGCCCCCAGGCCATTTTTTAGATGCGCACTTACAGGATGACATATGCACATGATGCAGGTGCCATTTTTTTTAGCAAAAAAAATATATATATCAAACTGAAGTACTGCGAAATGCCCAAAGTAATGGGTAGTGCAGGGAGAGGGAAAAAGAAGCACATGAGGGAGAGCAACACACAAGATGGGGAGAAGCACACATGCGAGAGACAGCAACACAAAGTGGTGGGGGAGAAAGAGTAGCACACGGGCAAGAGAGCAACACCGGGGGTAGGAGAAGCACATGGATGAGAGAAAAATGGAGGGGGGCAGAAGCACAAAAGAGAGACAACTGGAATACACATTCACTTTCATGGATGCTTAAGAAAAAGTGAGCATGCATATATTTTTTAAATGTTCTCTCTACTTTACCATAGGAATACTCAGCAGCCGTGGAGTATGTTTCTGCATGGGAAATAATAGAGAAAAATCAAGTTTATTTTAATAAATATTACAACTATTTTTATGTTAAATATGAATGTAAATTCATGTTATATATTTACTTTAAATGTAGAACAAATTTAAAAAAAATACTACAACAGGATTAAATAAATTTTTAATTCAAACTTCAACTAATGGAAATTTATTAAATGAAGTTAAAATTATTTTTCCCAAGTTTAAAGGAAAAGAATAAATTTCCTCCTCAAGAATTTCTTTTAATGTGCATTAATTATCAAATGTTAAGTATAGAAATAATTAGTATTAATGTAATTATTTTTATACAATGTATTTTTACATACATTTTCAAATTCAAAATGTGTTGCTAAAATTCTATATAACTAAATGCTAGATATATAATATTTTTATGTTTTTTATGATTAATTTACATTTATTTATCATTTTAACTATTTCAAATAATTTAATTTAAATTTACATTATGTCCAATGGAGGTAGTCCCTATCGCCATTATTTTCTGTTGTAGTACCAATGGTTGTCCATGAGTAGTGCTTGAATTACAGTTGCTTTTATCAGTAGTAAATTACCATTATATTGTGATATTTCTGGTAAGATGTTAACTACAAGGATCAGAATGTTCATACAAAGGTTTATATGGCTAACAATGGGTATGGCATTCTTGGTTGGAGGGATTAAGGTACTTTTGAGATGGCTTTAAGGCCAACCACATCCTGTCCAATACCTCCTGTAGCTTTAGAGAATCAAGATCTGCAAGAGATATTGGATGTTTATAAGGTGTTTAAAGACCATTTGGGGCCTGACAAAGGATTTATGCACAAGATTCGACCATACCCATATGGCATAAAGTTAGAAATGAGCCATTGAGCATCAGGCCACAGTTGCAATAATATTTCATCCAGTTTTAAAGAAGGGAGTTATTGAGTCTGTCAGTTCCTCAGAGTGGGTTTCCTTCATAGACATAGCAAAAAATAAAATCTGCAGAAATTTGTTTATGTGCCCACCTCAGATCTACATATAAAAAATCCTGGTTGATTGCTATTCTTTGTCTAAGATTTGAGAGATTTTTGCACAACTGGGTAATACTTGATTCTTTTCTACCATAGAAATGAGCCATTGAGCACCTGGCCACAGTTGCAAGAATATTTTATTCAGTTTTAAAAGAAGGGTGTTATTGATCCTGTCAGTTCCTCAAAGTTGGTTTCCCCATAGACATAGCAAAAAACAATTGGGAGAAATTTGTGTTTCTGCTGAACTCAGATCTTTAAATAAAAACATCTTGGTTGATTGTTAAGCTTTGCCTAAGATTTTAGAGATCTTTGCACAACTGGGTAATACTTGATTCATTTCGACCACAGAAATTACCACAACACCAGATCGAACTGTGTGAAGAGTTGAGATTTTTAACCACCTTCTTAAAAGCTTTTGGAGCTTATAGCTATCCTAGAATGCCGTTTGGATTAGCATCAGTGGCCTCTGTATTCCAAAAATGAATATTTAATCGATTTCATGGGGTTAACAGAATACATATTTTTCGGGCTGACATATTGGTCCATTGATGTTCAAAGGAAGAACATAACCTCATTGTGAATCAGGTGTTTGATATTTTGGGGAATATGGAATGACTATTAAGCTTGATAAGGGCAAATTCTTTAAGGAACAAATTAGTATTTGGAGCACTTGTTAACTCCAGAGGGATTCAATCCAAAGGGTGACCTAGCTAAGGCTTTTGCGAAAGCTCCATCACCTTCTAATGTGGATTAAGTTAGATTCTTACTTGGACTAAGCAAATATTATTAATGATTTGTAGAATGGTTTGCAGTGGTTACTGAAACTTTAAAAACATTATTATGGAAAGGAATAGCTTTTTCTTGGAGAGAAAATTAAAATTGTGTTTTTGAAAGACAAAGCAGGTGTGTGCTCCAGCTTTGACACCCAATCAAGAAAGCAAAGACCACATTATTACCATTATGTCAGCTCTACTGGCATTGGTGCGGTGTTGAACCATAGAATTGAAAATAAATAATTTTGCCTCTAGGTGTGTATGTAGTGCTGAACTGCACTATAGCACCTATCAAACATAAAGCGTTAGCTTGTGTGTGGGACAGAGAATATTTTTAAATGTTTATAAGTCGAAGCAAGTTCATGTTATGTTCTGATTACAAACCACTGCAGTAGCTTCTTGGAGACAGAGGAAAGCATCTCCTTGGTTCATTAGATTGCTATCCAGGTTTCAGGAGTTTAATTTTGAGTTGGGGCATGTTTCGGGGAAAGATAATTCAATGGCGGATTTGTTTCTCAAGATTTCCTCTTGTCGGTGAAGTTAAAGAGAGAGGGGGGCGACTGGAGGGAAATGGGTTCCAGGATGTCCATCGCAGCCACAGCACAAGGAGCACTGATATGCTCACCACCGCACCCAGCTTGTCGAATAAGATACACAGGGCTTCACGAACATCGTCCAAGTGACCAATAGGCCGAGTCCAGTTATTGCCACACTTGAATCACATAGGGGCCACAGAGCAGCTTCTCAACTCCCACCAATATGCCACAATAAATCCTACACTAAATGAGACCTTACGAAGGTGCCCAACGACCTGCTAGAAGCAGCCCAAAAGTAGCCCAAAAACGAACCTTTGAGAAAAAGTGCTTAGTCCAAACACCCAACTCCATCAGAGAAAACCTTGTTGCATGCCATGTGCAGGGACCAGAGGCATATGCATGTCGTCAGGACATGTTTTAACTACCCACAACCTCCTAATTGCTACACTTCCCCTTCCTTTCACAGCGCAATGCGCATTTGTAGGTCAAAAGGTACCATCTGTATCGATAAAGCTACAAACACACACATGTGTTAGGGAAAGTAGGGTACTAAAGAGCTGACAATGCCCATAAAACAATACTTAGGGCAAAAAGAGTCATCCACACACCCACGAAGATCACCCCACTAAAACACTCACCTCTGTTATGGTGAGGGCAAAGGACCCACAAAATAAAACTCATGATAAAAAACTCAGCAATTCCTAAAATGATGCCCAAACTGGGGGCCCCCTTCCAGTACCTCGTCAAAGATTGCGCAAAATGGGTGCACAGAAATACCCCAAAAGGACAGGCACAGGAATTTCTGAGACCGAATAATGATATATGTTGTTCTAAAAGCTAACCTACAGCCCACAGCTCTTAACCAACAGGTCTGCAATCGAGCTGTAAGTGCAGCACCTTTACTGGGGCCCAACACCTCTTCAGTAGCAACCTCCGAAGTTCCAACGAAGCCCGAGGGTTCAAGCCAACAAGGATCACGGACTATTTCTTTGGGACATTTTTTACAGACAGACTCTTCATGCTGTGCCGAGCAAAGACACCCCGGATGCAAGAAAGCTGCAGACGACCTCTCCAGACATCATCCCAAGACCTGCAATGTTCCAAAATGCATCTTTGTACACCATCTGCTTAGCATGGTGGTGGCCGCATCCATCCAAAGCGAGAAATATGACTAGTAACATGGAGCCTACCTCGACATTTCTACAGCACATGCGAAGGGACCTCGCTTACACATACACTGAACCAAACTCTAGTATTCCACACGCACTACGCAGCACACGCTTGCACAACACGGTATCAACACATGACCGCTGTGGGTGCCCAGACGTCGGCTAGGTAATGCTATGTCTGCTTGCTGATACCCCACGCCATGGGCACAGACAGGCTTTACCTATCACAAGACATAGCCCCAGAAAAAGCAAAATGCCTCATCCACCTGTTCCTATGTACAATTAGGGCCAAGATACAACCCAGTAGAGTAGAACCCCATAGAGTAGTGGTAAACATCACCCGGTATGAAACCAGCCCCACAGCGCTACACCTTTTCACTGAGCCTAGCGACATTCAAACTCAGCTAGACAGGATGCTCAGGTGTGGCACCATAGGGAAAGGCACTGTTTGGCCCTGAGATTTTCCAGAGAAGAGGTTCTTGGAGGCAGCAGGACCACCGCACTGGTGCACAAACGTATCCGCTCCTGCTTCTGTCTGTGGTCCCAGGGACATATCTGGGTCAGTATTCTTTAATAACAAGTGGACCGCAGACATGGAGTTCCAGTGCAGGGCCATTCACCTTGATGATACAAGGGGTAGTGAGTTTAGAAGGGAAGGGTTGAATGCCAGCATAGATACCCCTTCTCAGGAATTCTGGGACACTGAGATAGATAGGTACACATGGCTAGAAGGGAAGGGGCAACCCCTAATTTTACAGAAACCTACCCTGTATTCTTTGTATTTCAGAGGCAAAGGAACAATCCCGCTTGGTACAAACGAGAATTGTGAAGCAATACTCCATGTACCAGATATGCAATGGGGCACCTCCATGTTCATGGATACTTACTGGCAGTGTGGCAAGTTTGCCTACACCCAGCTCATCTATCCTCAAATTGTAGGGGCCTCTCAACCCTCATAACCATACACACCCAAACCTGGTTATCCCTGGAGAAGATCTGTCTGAGTTGTTCCAACATCCGCTACAGAAGAAAACAACTCTAGTGCATCAGGCTCGAGAAAAAGAACTGCAGATTTCTTAGGCTGGGCTCAGTACAAGGACATTCTGGAAGAATTCAGACTGTTTTCTGACATTCAAGTAAATGCAGGAGGGTCCATACCCTCCTTCACCTTGCAAATAAAGGCGAATGCCCGCTGGTTACAAATAACCAGGTGGGAAATGCTGAAGATAATCAACGATACTGAGCTCGGCCTAAACACTATCAAAGAAGAACTTAGAGCCATCCGCCTTATAGTGAGTCTCTGGAAACTACAACCTACTTGCTGAGAAGTCAAAGTTCTATTATGCAGGCAATTTGGCTTTCTAGTGTACATTTAAATATGGCAGTCTTTTAATCTATTTCATAACATGAAGCTTGATCTTTATCTGCATTTGTAGTAATACCAAACAATCCCTGAGCAAGTAATTATTTTCCATTTCCATTTCTAGTCCACATGGCAAGTTTCTATGCTTTCTACATGAACTACTCAGAAAAGTGCTGCTCGTCCAAGCATGTTTGGCACACAGAGGGTGCTATCTTGAGGATTCTATGAAAAGCGTCTACTGCATGTGAAAGTGAGTAGAATGCCCATAATTAGGGAAGTTGAGGACTCTTTGGCATCCAAATAGGAAGTACCATGCAAGCAAGCAGCATCAAAGAGACAGGTTATCACAGAGCATGATTCTAGATGCACACCATGAAACCACCATTCAGAGCCTTAGAGGCATCGCTGCTGCCTGCCCATCTATGGCTCCTCAAACTGGAAATGGAACTTGTGTCCTCAGTCAGGTTATAGGCCTCAAATTGACCCATACTGTTGCGTAAACTATAACAGGTTAGCTTTCCCACTCACAGGTGATCCTTGGTTCAAGACACGAGCACTGAATGTGAACGGCAGCTTATTGTAGCCCCACAGAACCCCACCCAATACATTGTTGAAGTGGAATCGTTGCTTTTGGGTAAATAATAATCCCTAAACCGAGATCTGAGGCACCGTTGTAGTGGAAACAGACCAATTTCACTCTTTAAAATATCACACACACCAACGGTACTAAGTAGACACTTTTAACTAAAAGTATTTATTGCAACAGGGTGAACCTGTTTCTCAGCACATCTAAAACAACCACACAGAATATCATAAAAGCAGACAATAGTGACGCTGTACATAACAAAAATAAAATGAAAATTTCTAACATAGTTAAAATGTCATCTAAAATCTAATACCGTGAAACCTACTTCTATGCGCTACACTAGGAGAGCATGAAAAGTAGAACTTGGAATCTAGACATTCTTAGGGAAAAGCAACACACTGAATATCTTGTTGACAGCAGAAGCTGTGATTATCAAAGAGGCATGAAGGCAGTGATATCTATGAAAGGAAAACACACACCATGGCAGCATCCTTTCTCCTGGACTCGGCTCGTTATCTGCATCGGGTGCGATGTAGGATCTTCTTGGTGCACTGGCTGCAGTCAAGACCGTTTCTTGTGCAATAATCTGGGTGAAGGATCTCTCCTCACAAGTGGTCAAGGAGCAGTCCTTACATCTTAAATCTTATTGAAGATTTGAATTTCTGACATGCGTTTAGGAATGTGTGACATAGATTATGTGCAGCAAAGTGTGCTTCCCAGACGTATCATTATGAAGATATAAGGTTATATCAGACTACACTATTTTGGCTATACGTCTGTTTTTGCTCTTATTTGACCTTGATATTGTGTTGAATAGAAAACTGTTCCAGACTTATTGTCGCATTATTTATGATATCTATGTAATTGTTTCACAGTTCTTGGAATGATAAGGTCAGACGACATCTGCGGCAAAGAGAGACATGACAATGATTCTACATGAATCGAGAAAAATGGCGACTACTGTTACTTAAAATTGAGAAAATGGCAACTTCCATTACCTAAGATGGAGTCGGGCCTACTTGAAATGGAGTCGGACCTTAGGGGCTTTACATACATCCCATGCTCACACAATCACCTATCCCCTACCATGCCTACCTCTCTTGTTGTTGGATGTCTGACAAAGGTCTCCTTTTGTACAGCACCTTTTGCACAATCTGTCGATAACTGTGAGGATGGTATGCTAATGTCGCAGCCTACTTCAAGTCCATGCAGTTTTGACTAGTGCTTTTGAGCAAATGAAATTGAACTATCCATCTTTTATCACAACCTTATAGTGAAATTTATTGTGGGACCTTCCTAACGTCCACAGTACAATAACATTTACATTTTATTAGTTTTCATCACTGTTGCAACCCTAAAATGTTTAAAATACACTGTTCACCCTTATTTTTCCAGAATGTCCAAATGGATATTCTCCAAGTTCATCGGGAAAATTATTTTAAATTAGTGGCCAGTTAAATTAAAACTTCACTTATGAAGTTTGGGTGAAATTGGGAATCTCCACACTTTACAAAGCAGATTAAGTTTCCTAACTTTACTTGAGGTAAGGTTTATCTCGTCAGGCCTTCCAGGGGTGATGATTTCATGATGCAGATATACTGAGGTAGGACATCCTCCAATGCACAAATGTTGAGTGTGGAAGCTTGACATCCACCACCTCAGGTAAGAGGTGCAGGAAAAAGGACTCTGAGCTGAGGCCAGCTTTTTTCTTTTTAAAAAGAATTTCATAAACTTTGCATTTCACAAAGCTTGAACAATTTAGAAAATACACAAAGTAGAGAATCAGCTGGATTTACAAATTTACACCCCTCTGTTTAAAATGCTATCTAATTAATAGGATGTAAAGCTGGATTGTGTAAAGTTGATACGTACCTTAAAAAAATCGGCATATTCCTTCACATTTTGCACACCTTGAATATCAAAATCAGAATATCGAGGATACAGAATATTGAGGACAGAATATTGAATCCAAAATATTGACAGGTAGGTAATTATCTATTTTCTATACATTATTAAACACATATGTACCTACAGGAAACATATACCTTCAAGGTATGTAGATGTAGAGTTAGGAATAGTAATTCTATACTTTCCTATATGCACTTATCTTTCGAACTTCTGTCCTCAATATTCTTGTACCACAATATTCTGGGGTTCAATGCTTAGTAGTACGTCAAACCAATAATAAAAAAATCACCAAAAGCACTGGGTGCTTTAAAATGTTGCATACTGTACCCTGGTCCCTACAAGTATTTTGGGAAAGAATTCACCAATAGTGCACAACTTTAATGTTTGGTCACAGCTGAGGGCCAGGCCCCCCTAAAAATATGCTTTTGGCAATGGGCATGTATACGCCCACCTCTTCTCCCCTATTGCTTCATTGTGCCGCCTTGCAGGCTCTGGTGTGCCTTCTTCTCCCACCTCTGCTGGCTTTCTGTGAACCTATAGCCACACTGCAGCTCTTGTATGTCCTTCCATTTCCTCTGCAGACCATATGTGCCTTCCACTACCCCTCTTTTTTCCCTTGACCACTGCAGCCCCTCTGTGTACTACCCTCCCTACAATTGGGTCCAGACAAAATTTGAGTTACGCAGGAGTAATTAGCTTAATTTTAGTAATTTTGTATTATTCTTGCTGAGTGAAATTTCTGAAATTATTCTATTTTGCCAAATCGCGTGATACATGTCATTTGTGGTAAAAACTTGTGCCATTCTCAATAAAAGTCTATAGCAAATGCACAGGAACAATGCAAACGTCAAAGTGTAAGTGGCTGTTTTTTGCAGTGCTTTTGTTTTTTTGCACTTTTTTAGCGCAAAATGAATCATCACGTTCAAATTGGATGCGAGGAAGCATTTTGAGCTAAAATACTGTGCCAAATGACAGCTTTGCATTACATGTAATTTCGCTGAGATTTCTTACAATTATGCAAAAGCAAATTATCTGAATTTTGCACACCCCTACCTGCATCCCCTGTAACCCTCCCCCCATGTAGGCACTCTACATGTCCCCTTTCTCCCGTCATTGTGCACCAACTGTATGCAGGTACCCTATTGGCTTAGTCTCATCTGACGTACGTATGTCCACACCTGCCGTTCTGTGGGTTCCCCTGACCTCTCCACTTCCCGTGTGTGTCCCAGCCCCCTGCCAGCTCTCATTGAGCTGCAGCCCGTGTGTGATGCCCTGCCCCTGCAACCTGTCAGGATTCATGCTCAACACAGACATGGGATTTGGCAGTTGGAGTTAGGCACTTTGGAGAATGGGACAGTGGAAAATGAAAGGACTTGAACACTAAACTGCCCAATAGACTGGTTGTCCTTGCACACTTGCTTCCTGGCTCTAAGTGTACTTCCAGGACAACAGGGGTAGAGCCTGTCAACATGTCTTAGTTGTTGTGGCTCTCCACTGTATACTAGTTTGCACACGTTTATGCATCCCATACTTTTGTTGCTCTATCCCTTTCTGGTTCCCTCACGTTTATGATCTCCCTCTACTTACCTCCATTGCTGTGGTTATGGTTGTGCTTGATAGCTTTGGATATGCTATCTTCCTCTTACCTTCTCAGCTCCAGTCCAATCTGTTTGCGGAGGCATTCTGTTGTTCCAGGCTGGTATCTGTCTGTAGGTTGTTCGTCAAAGCAACCTACACTCACTGCCGAAACCACAAAGCATGAGCATCTCTTGTACTATGCAGCAGTGGCGGCTGGTGACATTTGAAAGTGGTGAGGCGTAAAATTGTCATACTGCACCGAAGTGAGCGGGCGTAGCGAGCGAGCCCGAACAACCTAAGGGGGGTTTGGGGGATTTACCCCCCTCGAGAAAATTTTGAAAAAAGAGTGGACAAATGGTGCATTTTCAAGCAAATTTGAGAAAGCAAGAAGGTTAATAAAGCAATTGTGAAAGTGCAGTTATTACATTAATAAAGAGATGTCATATAACATAGGTAGCTGCTTATTCAGTATAACCACAGAGCTTCATAAGAGACTTCGAGATACAATGCATTGCTGAGTAATATCAAAGGAAGCATTTTTTTTTATTAGCCACAGTGCTGTTCCAAGACTCCAAGAGGCAATATGGAAACATGAAAACATGAAAAAAGATCAAGGTGCTGAAAAATAGCCTTGAAAATAAGCTTCCCAGCCCAGGACATGAGCTCAGCAGCACCCACATGTTTAACGGGCATACCTGCCTCACCCAGGGAACTGGAAACCAAACACAGGGGAGTATTACATGTTTAACACGCCAGAAACCAGCTCCCCACCTTCAGTCTTCATGCTGAACAAATCAAACATTCACCCCCAGTCACAGATCTCGGTTAAATCCATTTTTTTTGCATGCCAGAACGTTTATGATCTGGAACAGGCCACTTGAATAAAACAGGTCAATTTCACAAAACATAACACATCCCTTGCACCTGCCTTACAGGTTAAACATATGGCTCACTATACATCATTGCATATCTAAAAACCAGCCTGAAAAACACAATGACAAGGCAAAATTACAAATTATACGGAGAAAAAAGCTCAATCTTGCTTATAATAGGTGCACATGACAACAGTAATCGCCATATCCGGTTGCTGATGCCTGCTCTAGAAAGTAGACTAGGTTCACTAAGTGTGACTAGGTGCCAAAGAGATCAAAGAAATTAGCAAAATCCACACAAAGGATTTCCATACAGGTAAAACAGATGAATAAAAGTACAAAGAAAACATGGAAGCAATAAGAAGGTCAGCAAACACCACAAATCTGCAAAAAGACCAATACAACAGGTGCACAGTAAAGCCTTTCTAATGTATTGAAGTGAAGGAAGTGTCCGATTTGTAGTGGACTATTATTCTAATACCAGGGGCAGCATCAGAAAAAGCATGGCTGAGACATGAGGATGTTGTATTTTGGAAGGGCCAGTCTTGCTTCTGGTGACTAGGGCCACCTGCCAGATTTAAAACCTATTCAACAGGCTAATGTATAACAAGTACTTGTAAGTTAGGCAGCAATGTTCAAACAAAATGCAGGAGTGCAGTGAGAAATATTGTAAATTAAAATCAACATGAGTGGTGTGAGGGAATTTCAGCATGCCTGAGATAAGGCAAGGGAATTTCAGCAAGCCTGAGATAAGGCAGGCAAAGCCTGTCGCGGGTACTTGGGCAAAATAACAGGTTTGCAGGGGATTCTGGGTAAGAAAACGTTGGAGGATCCACGCAAGCCATACCTCCCTGGAATCCCCGGGTGTCTACTTTTCAGAAATGTGTGGGTTTGGTAGGTTTCCCTAGGTGGCCGCCGAGCCCCGGGCCAAAACGTCATGGGACCCCCCTTGCAAAACCAGGTCGTTTTGTGATGGGCCATTTTGAAGTCGCCTCAATACGTTGTGGGCCCTTGCCTGTCGCGGGTACTTGGACCTCCCACCCGAGTGAGGCACCATTTTTATCGGGAGACCTGGGGGAATGCTGGGTGGTAGGAAATTTGTGTCAGCCCCGTGATGCCACAACTTTACCACACAAAAATGTGTGAAAAAAGGGATTTTTTTCAGCAAAATGTCAGGTTTGCAGGGGATTCTGGGTAAGAAAACGTTGGGGGATCCACGCAAGCCATACCTCCCTGGAATCCCCCGGGTGTCTACTTTTCAGAAATGTGTGGGTTTGGTAGGTTTCCCTAGGTGGCCGCCGAGCCCGGGCCAAAACGTCATGGGACCCCCCTTGCAAAACCAGGTCGTTTTGTGATGGGCCATTTTGAAGTCGCCTCAATACGTTGTGGGCCCTTGCCTGTCGCGGGTACTTGGACCTCCCACCCGAGTGAGGCACCATTTTTATCGGGAGACCTGGGGGAACGCTGGGTGGTAGGAAATTTGTGTCAGCCCCGTGATGCCACAACTTTACCACACAAAAATGTGTGAGAAAAGGGATTTTTTCAGCAAAATGTCAGGTTTGCAGGGGATTCTGGGTAAGAAAACGTTGGGGGATCCACGCAAGCCATACCTCCCTGGAATCCCCCGGGTGTCTACTTTTCAGAAATGTGTGGGTTTGGTAGGTTTCCCTAGGTGGCCGCCGAGCCCGGGGCCAAAACGTCATGGGACCCCCCTTGCAAAACCAGGTCGTTTTGTGATGGGCCATTTTGAGGTCGCCTCAATACGTTGTGGGCTCTTGCCTGTCGCGGGTACTTGGGCCTCCCACCCGAGTGAGGCACCATTTTTATCGGGAGACCTGGGGGAACGCTGGGTGGTAGGAAATTTGTGTCAGCCCCGTGATGCCACGACTTTACCACACAAAAATGTGTGAAAAAAGTGATTTTTTTCAGCAAAATAATAGGTTTGCAGGGGATTCTGGGTAAGAAAACGTTGGAGGATCCACGCAAGCCATACCTCCCTGGAATCCCCCGGGTGTCTACTTTTCAGAAATGTGTGGGTTTGGTAGGTTTCCCTAGTTGGCCGCCGAGCCCCGGGCCAAAACGTCATGGGACCCCCCTTGCAAAACCAGGTCGTTTTGTGATGGGCCATTTTGAGGTCGCCTCAATACGTTGTGGGCCCTTGCCTGTCGCGGGTACTTGGGCCTCCCACCCGAGTGAGGCACCATTTTTATCGGGAGACCTGGGGGAACGCTGGGTGGTAGGAAATTTGTGTCAGCCCCGTGATGCCACGACTTTACCACATAAAAATGTGTGAAAAAAGTGATTTTTTCAGCAAAATAACAGGTTTGCAGGGGATTCTGGGTAAGAAAACGTTGGAGGATCCACGCAAGCCATACCTCCCTGGAATCCCCCGGGTGTCTACTTTTCAGAAATGTGTGGGTTTGGTAGGTTTCCCTAGGTGGCCGCCGAGCCCCGGGCCAAAACGTCATGGGACCCCCTTGCAAAACCAGGTCGTTTTGTGATGGGCCATTTTGAGGTCGCCTCAATACGTTGTGGGCCCTTGCCTGTCGCGGGTACTTGGGCCTCCCACCCGAGTGAGGCACCATTTTTATCTGGAGACCTGGGGGAACGCTGGGTGGTAGGAAATTTGTGTCAGCCCAGTGATGCCACAACTTTACCACACAACTATGTGTGAAAAAAGGGATTTTTTCAGCAAAATATCAGATTTGCAGGGGATTCTGGGTAAGAAAATGTTGGGGGATCCACGCAAGCCATACCTCCCTCGAATCCCCCGGGTGTCTACTTTTCAGAAATGTGTGGGTTTGGTAGGTTTCCCTAGGTGGCCGCCGAGCCCGGGGCCAAAACGTCATGGCACCCCCCTTGCAAAACCAGGTCGTTTTGTGATAGGCCATTTTGAGGTCGCCTCAATACGTTGTGGGCCCTTGCCAGTCGCGGGTACTTGGGCCTCCCACCCGAGTGAGGCACCATTTTTATCGGGAGACCTGGGGGAACGCTGGGTGGTAGGAAATTTGTGTCAGCCCCGTGATGCCACAACTTTACCACACAAAAAAGTGTGAAAAAAGGGATTTTTTCAGCAAAATGTCAGGTTTGCAGGGTATTCTGGGTAAGAAAACATTGGGGGATCCACGCAAGCTATACCTCCCTGGAATCCCCCGGGTGTCTACTTTTCAGAAAAGTGTGGGTTTGGTAGGTTTCCCTAGGTGCCGGCAGAGCTAGGGTTCAAAAACTACAGCTAGGCACTCTGCAAAAAAAGGGTCATTTTTCACTGTGAAAATGTGGTGCGTCCACGTTGTGTTTTGCGCTGCTTCCTACCGCGGGCACTAGGCCTACCCACACAAGTGAGGTACCATTGATTTCGGAAGACCTTGGGGAACGCGGGGTGGGTGTAATTTTGTGGATCCACGCAGATTCCAGAACTTTCCACCACAGAAAAGTGAGGAAAATTTGTTTTTTTTGCCAATTTCTTAGGTTTGCAAGGGATTCTGGGTAACAGAACCTAGTGAGAACCAGTCAAGTCACCCCATCCTGGATTCCCCTGGGTGTCTACTTTTCAAAAATGTATAGGTTTGCTAGGTTTCCCTGAGTGCCGGCAGAGCTAGGGTTCAAAAACTACAGCTAGGCACTTTGCAAAAAAAGGGTCATTTTTCACTGTGAAAATGTGGTGCGTCCACGTTGCGTTTTGCGCTGCTTCCTGTCGCGGGCACTAGGCCTACCCACACAAGTGAGGTACCATTTTTTTTGGAAGCCCTTGGGGAACGCGGGGTTGGTGGAATTTTGTGGATCCACGCAGATTCCAGAACTTTCCACCACAGAAAAGTGAGGAAAATGTGTTTTTTTGCCACTTTTTTAGGTTTGCAAGGGATTCTGGGTAACAGAACCTGGTGAGAGCCAGTCAAGTCACCCCATCCTGGATTCCCCTGGGTGTCTACTTTTAAAAAATGTATAGGTTTGCTAGGTTTCCCTAAGTGCCGGCAGAGCTAGGGTTCAAAAACTACAGCTAGGCACTTTGCAAAAAAAGGGTCATTTTTCACTGTGAAAATGTGGTGCGTCCACGTTGCGTTTTGCGCTGCTTCCTGTCGCGGGCACAAGGCCTACCCACACAAGTGAGGTACCATTTTTTTTGGAAGACCTTGGGGAACGCGGGGTGGGTGGAATTGTGTGGATCCACGCAGATTCCTGAACTTTCCACCACAGAAAAGTGAGGAAAATGTGGTTTTTTTGCCAATTTTTTAGGTTTGCAAGGGATTCTGGGTAACAGAACCTGGTGAGAGCCAGTCAAGTCACCCCATCCTGGATTCCCCTGGGTATCTACTTTTCAAAAATGTATAGGTTTGCTAGGTTTCCCTAAGTGCCGGCAGAGCTAGGGTTCAAAAGCTACAGCTAGGCACTTTGCAAAAAAAGGGTCATTTTTCACTGTGAAAATGTGGTGCATCCACGTTGCGTTTTGCGCTGCTTCCTGTCGCGGGCACTAGGCCTACCCACACAAGTGAGGTACCATTTTTTTTGGAAGACCTTGGGGAACGCGGGGCGGGTGGAATTTTGTGCATCCACACAGATTCCAGAACTTTCCACCACAGAAAGGTGAGGAAAATGTGTTTTTTTTGCCAATTTTTTAGGTTTGCAAGGGATTCTGGGTAACAGAACCTGGTGAGAGCCAGTCAAGTCACCCCATCCTGAATTCCCCTGGGTGTCTAGTTTTCAAAAATGTATAGATTTGCTAGGTTTCCCTAAGTGCCCGCAGAGCTAGGGTTCAAAAACTACAGCAAGGCACTTTGCAAAAAAAGGGTAATTTTTCATTGTGAAAATGTGGTACGTCCACGTTGTATTTTGAGCCATTTCCTGTTGTGGGCACAAGGCCTACCCACACAAGTGAGGTACCATTTTTATCGGGAGACTTAGGGTAACACAGAATTGTAGAGCAAATGTTATTACCTATTGACTTTCGATGCATTTCTGCCTTCCAAATGAAAGACAATGTGTAAAAAATAAGTCATTTTGAAAAATGACCTATAATTCTCATGCTAGTATGGGTACTCCCAATTTCGCAAATGTGCAAATATCTACTGTTTCTAAAATCTACATTTTGTTCCCATTTCAGAAATACATAGGTGTCTTTCATAACAATTTTTCCATGTATACATTTTCCCAAAATAATTGCTATATACCCGGTACATAATAAAAAACCATTGCAAGTCGCTGCTCAGTTAGTGGCTCTGGGTTCGTCGGGTTCTTGGTGAACCTACAAGTCCTATATATCCCCACAACCAGTAAGGTCCCGCGGATGTAACGGTATATTGCTTTCAAAGAGCTGTCATAACTAGAAGAAGTTACAGGTGAACACGTTGACACAAAAGGCTGTTTTTTCCAACTAATTTTAAATTTTTCCTATATCTAACTGTTAGTTTCTATAAAGAAACCTTGAAGAATCTACACAAATGACCCCTTGCTGAATTCAGAATTTTGTCTACTTTACTAAAATGTATAGCTTTCCAGGATCCATTATTGCTTTTATACCCATTTCTACCATTAACTGGAAGGAGGTTGAAAGCACAAAAAATAGCAAAAATAGGCTATGTCCCAGAAAAATGCCAAAACTGTGTAAAATTTGTTGGTTTTCTGACAAAAGTCTGGCATTCCCTAAAAGCTGGGAAAATAGTGATTTCAGCCCCACAAACCCTTTTTTGATATCATTTGCAGGGAAAAACCCAGATGCTTTCATTTGCAGCACTTTTTTCCCATTTTTCCCCAAAAACCCAAAATTTTGCTGTATTTTGGCTAATTTCTGGGTCCCCTCCAGGGGAATCCACAAACCCTGGGTACCTTTAGAATCCCCAGGATGTTGAAAGAAAAGGACGTAAATTTGGCGCGGATACCTTATGTGGTCAAAAAGTTACAGGGGCCTAAGCGCGAACTACCCCAAATAGCCAAAAAAAAGGCTTAGCACAGGGGGGGAAAAGGCCTAGCAGCGAAGGGGTTAACCTTCTTGCTTTCTCAAATTTGCTTGAAAATGCACCATTTGTCCACTCTTTTTTCAAAATTTTCTCGGGGGGTAAACCCCCCATAACCCCCCTTAGGTTGTTCGGGCTCGCTCGCTACGCCCACTCACTTCGGTGCAGTATGACAATTTTACACCTCACCACTTTCAAATGTCACCAGCCGCCACTGGCAACAGAACAGTCGCGGCTCGCAATACTCGCGGGGGGGATGTCTCGGGGGTGGGGTCGGGGGGGGCAGCCGGGGGGGTTTTAAACTTACCGACCGTCGGGTCCGCGCTGCCTCTGCTGTGTGCTCCTGGGCCGGGGTCCGTGTTGGCGCCTTCGTGAGTGGCTGGTGCCTGGTGGCACCCCCTCTCAACCAATCCAGGATTGGCTTGAGCAGGGACTGTCCCCGCCCATAGGAGACCGGGGGCTGCGGCCACTGGCCACTGGCAACCCTCGCTCTTGCTCGCTCTCCTAATGCAGGGCACTGCAGTGCGCATGTTCGGGCTGGTCAGAAAAATGATCAGCCCAAACCCGAACATGCGCACTGGGCCTGCCCTGCTGCTGCAGTCAGTCAAGTGCTGCCCCGCCCCCACCCCCTTCAGCGACGCGTCTGACTCCGGCCGCGGGACGCCGGTGAAGTTAATAAGTTAATCTTCCTCGTTAAGTTAACAAGGAAGAATGTGGCGCCATGCTGATTAGTGGGGCAACGCCCCAATGGACGCACCGCCACTGCTATGCAGTCTCAGCCCAGTAGTGCATTTACCTGTGGTCTCCTACATAGAGTTCAGTCAGTTTGGTGCCCTACAGTTATTTTGCCAATGAAGCTACCCTCTATCGCTGCAAGCTGTGACAAATGCATTTTGAGGTCGAACACCAGTGCACTGTTTCTCTCTCACTCCCTAGAAACATATTTCTGGCAAGTGCAAGCATGTGACGCAGTGATACGGTAAACCCGAATTTGTTGAGCCATAGTGGATACATTTGAGAAGAAACAAGAGATATAGGTGCAAAACGATAATATTCTAAAAGAAAAATGTATATAAGCTTTGGGAAAAATAACTTCAGTTACACTAGATGAGTATACAAAATAAAGTATGCATTAGTTTTGAAGTATTGAGCATCTTTGAATAGCACTGTGTTTATGATTTGCCTCTCTGGCAGAGACATTTCTTTCACTGACGAGGCATGAGTTCGAACTTCAAGAGACTATTTCCACTATTTAGAATAAAGGACCTTCACTGAAAGATCTCTCGAGAGTATCTCCAAGATACTAGGATGAGAGAGAGAGAGAGACAGATCAATAACCAGCATTCCTTTCACAGATAATTATTGTGGTTCATAGCGTTACAGGAATCTTATTCGGCTAAGAACTGTAGATCTTTCAAGATCGCTGATTGGAGTCATCCATTGCTCAGGTCTCCTTCCCTACAGATCCCTATTTGTCCCTGCCCTCGTCTCGCCACTCCGTGCAGATTCAGTGTTTCTAGAACCTTGAACTCTAGAGGGTACGGCTCCTGAGGAATGCGGATCCTGGTTTAATTATTTAGTCATATTGACATGGCAAGGCAGACGCTCTCTCATTGCAGACTGGAGAAGCTGAAGTTCTTTCCGCCCCACCATGCATCCTCACAGCAACAACAAGTAAAGCAGAAGATCTTCCTAGCTTTTTAAAACTGGTAAAGAAGACTGAGCAAGACATTGAGATCCAGCAGTGGATTCAAAAGGAGCCCAACAAGATGTAACTTCAGAGCGAATTGTAATGCCGAAGAGAAACTTTATAGCTGCCATGCAAATCTCTTCACAATTAATAATGAAATGGCAACATGAGTCATGTGGCTAGCATCCAGGACAAAGGAAGATGCCAAAGGTAAGTTGACAGTTTTGTTAGCCTCATCTAAAATGATAAAAGAATTAGTCCAAAAATGCCTGGTGTGTGCTCAAAGAAAAGGATTATTGCAATCTCAAGCCACTTGGACTCAACCCTGGAATGTGATTTTGAAGGATTTCATCGTAGAGTTACCACCCTCTAAGGTATATACAACATTGCTGTTAGTTGTGGATTACTAAAATCGAATGGAACACTTTATTTCACTTAAGAAATTGCTCACAGAAAGGAGAACTAGTTGTGATCATTCACATACACATTTTTCATTTACATGGTCTTCCAGATGCCATTATCACTTACAGAAGAACACAGTTTGCATCCCTCTTTCGGAAAAGCCCAGTGAAAAAAAGTGCCCACCAAATACTAGACGTCCATTCACAAACTAAGGAACAGATGGAGCAATTGAACCAATGCATAGAGCAGTACTAAGGTCATTTGTAGCTGAGGTGGATTTGATGGATCATAGGTATGCTTTGTAAAGATGGATTGAAGTAGAAGGATCTCCATATGGTCCCCGACTGCTAAAGAAATGTCATAGTTGGTCCTCTTTGAAACCATAGCCAGCCACTTGTTCCCGTCCTGGGGGAGGCACTCTCCGTGAGCGGGGGTAGGGTATGGGTTGGAAGGATGGTAATGTCTGGATGTATGCTCTACAGAACTGTGGGTCATAGGAAAATGAAAGAACTGCAACGCTAAATGGCTCAATACACTTTTAGCGTTTGTGCAATCACTCCAGTCCAGTGTTTCTCTTGCACTTCCAGTCCCTGTTTTAACCCTGATTCCCACAATAGTTGTGTTGTTACCTTTACTTGCCATTTTAGGAATTCAGGGATGGCAGGGGGATTCTGCGGGTATTCAGGGGTGTGACACAGTGTGCATCTCCACCTCCTGCAACCTTGATATGTGTTCCTTACGTTCTCTGCATCTGCTCTTTATGCCACGTTATGTGTTTCTCCTGTCCCTGTCAGCCTTTGTATGCCACCATGCCCAACCTTGCAGTCCCTCTGTAGGTCTCCTGCTAGCCCTTCAGCACCTCTGTATGCTCCCCACCAGTCCTTCTGTGCACTGCTCTGCCCTCTGTAACCCATGCCCCTGAAATCCTCTGTGTGCCTTCTCCCCTCTGTGTATCCCACGTCCCTTCACCTCATTCTGTGTGTTTGTTACCCTCCGTAGCCACTGAGTGACGCCTTGCTCATGCTGCACAGTTATGTGACCCAAGACCCCCTGCAGCTTCTCTGTTTGCCCCACCTCTGCTCCATGTGACCCTAATTCCCTGTTGCCACTCTGAGTGCCCCTTGCAGCCTCTAGTGCCACACCAGCTCACCGGTCATGGGAGTTAGGGGAGGGGGGCCTGAGGATTGGTTTAATATCTCCCAATATTTCCATGGGTAGAGATTTAAAACAAGCATTGGTAAATGCATTATGTTTCACCTATGTAATTAATAATAAGCTGTTTTTGTTGTAAGTTGTAGCTTGCTAAGTAGTTGTACAATATAAGTTACAGAAAGTCTGTTAAAAGGCAATATATTGTGCTGTTGCTAGTGGTATAGTGTGGGTAATATTAGCAACATTTTTAGAAATGAAAGAGGGAATAATAGAATTAATTGATGTAATAGCAATATCATGTTTAGAGGAGTTCTGACAACTTTTGGGCCCGGTGCCACTGCACCTGCTGCACCATTCAAATCATGCCCATAGTGCCTGCATGATAACTGCATTTGTGACTGCCTGTTTAGTAGTAACATATAGCAACATTTGGTGTTTAGAGGAGTTATGACAACTTTTGGCCCCCGTGCCACTGCACCTGCTGCATCATTCAAATTATGACCGTATTGCTTGTAAGGTAACTGCACTTGTGACTGCCTGTTTAGTAGTAAAATATTGCAATATTTGGTGTTTAGAGTGCTTCCTAGAGCTTTTGGTTCCAGTGTCACTGCACCTGTTGCACCATTCAAATCAAGTCCCTTTTACTGCAAGGTAACTGCAATTGTGACTGCCTGTTTAATAGTCAAATATAGAAACATTATGTATTTAGAGGAGTTCTGACAACATTTGGGCCCGGTGCTACTGCACCAGCTGCACCATTCAAATCATGACCCTGTTGTCTACAAGGTAACTGCACCTGTGGCTGCCTGTTTAGTAGTAAAATATAGCATAGCTCTTTTATATTGACTTTATTTCTAATGTGCAATTTTTATTACAACATTTAGAATTTGATCATAAGGACCAAATAGATTAAGTTGAAAAAAATCAATGCGATAATGCCTACAAATTGCAAAGAAAGGGTCTGAGGCATGAATAGGAAATACCATAAACGTTCTAAGACTAGAGCATCTGCTTTACACAATTGAGGGCCTCATTACGATGTCGGTCGGAAAGGCTCCAAATGGCATTCGGATTTTCCTAACCCGTGTCGGAACCCATGTTTCCGACCGACTTGGAAACATTTCCGACCGACCAATTACGATAGAAGGTAACTGTTCGGTCTTTTCGACTCGGTCCTGACTGGCATTCGGAGAAACCGAGTCAGTCTGAGCCGAATCGTACAGCTCTACTGACTACGTTTCCGACCGACGTATTACGATGTCGGATTCGGACAGCCTTTCTGACTCGGTTTGTCCCACACAAAACGGCTGCCGGAAACTGACTTTGGGGGCCCCTAGCAGCCCCCCTTCACCCAGAGGCCTCTGGTTGGGGCCCGTGGGGGTATCCATGGGACCCCTCTTTACAACCATGCACAGTGTGGCAGGCACCATGGGGAGCCCGCCACAGGGTGCAAGGTTTTCCGCAACCACCCCTTTCTTCGATGGGAGCCTGTGTTGTCAGTTGGAACACAGGCTCCATTGAAGTCAATGGGAGTCCGACCGAACGGTGTTCGGAAAAATCGTAATCGGTCGGTCGGGCTCCCCGAACCCAAGTCGGTCGGAAACGATTCCGACAAGGGGTCGGTCGGAATGCTTTCCAACCGACATCGTAATGAGGCCCTAAGCAATAAAAAAACAGCATTCCAGCGTACTGTTAGAAGCTGTCTGCCTTTTCTGTGGGAAGAGATCTTGTCTTGACAGTGAATGGGGCTTAAACAGTGTGAACAATTTTAGTAGAAGTATCGTAAATGTGTGCAGCCAGGGAAAGCTAACAAAAAAAGTTCCACACAAAACTGAATGAAAACAGTAATTCGTCAATGGGAACTGATAAGAACCCTCTTTTACGATATTAAATACAAGTGATTTCAGAAGCGCTGTGCAGGCGAAACCTAAAAAGAGAAGGAGCCTCGGGATCGAAGAGCACCCCAATCCCCAGACTTAATTTTTTTCTTAAATGTCTCCTGATGTACGTGAACATAATGATTTATTTAACAAAAGTATGAGGGGGAGGTCATTACATTCACCCACATCTTGTTCAAGGGCAGGGAGAGAATAATAAATCCTCCCTTACCATGCAAAGAAATATGGGGCTGAAACAAAAGGCAAAAATGAGTGAGTGACTTGGAACAGGGTGAAGGAGCGAGTGCCAGCTGAGTCAGCTGACCAGCTCCTCTGTGTTCAACAACACTCTGCAGGTCATTGAGGAGGAGGTCATCTGTCACCCCACATCTGTGCCATGTTACCAATTGTGTGAGGTTGTGAAGCCTGACAGCTCTCAACTCAGCATTTTTATTTAACTACGGGTAGCCATACAAAGTGCTTAGCTTCTAATAGTTTTTTTTAAACTAATGGTAAGCAGATGGAAACAGTTCTACTACAGCAAGGCACCGCCTCTGGTCCATTGGAGTTCTGGCACTTCAGCAGTCTTCCACCAATCCTCTGAGCCCCCTGTGCAGTTCCCAGAGGATCCAATGTCCTAGAAGTCATGTTGACCTATCTGGAATGCTGCACGTTCATACACCGTGCATGGTCACCCTCTGCCATATGTACTGGGGGAGATTGGTACTTTCCCTAGTACCTACCATGTAGGTGGATGCAGCTTTTTGGATTTGGACCAACTGTGTGAGGGAAATACAACTTGCACCATATGTGATTCCAGTCTGGCTTAGAGATAACCAAAGTGCCTAAACCTGAATGTTCTTTTACATATTTGACCATTCTGGCAAATGACTGCACCAACCCACTGCAGACATTATACAACCTGGAAGGGAAACCATCTGTGCCTGCATCTTAACTGCTCCTTGATAGCCTTTTTAATCTAGACTTTTGTGATTTCTCCCTGCAACATCTTTAGTGCCTCTCTCCTGATAGTATCTGTGTTGAAATGTTTGCAGAAAGTCAGTAATGCCTCCTGTGTCCTCTGGTCTCTCTGAACATTATATATTAGTATATTATTAATTAGCATGTGTTTGTGTAATGTGAAGGGGCCCTAATACCCCAACAGAGCCTGGATGAGCTCACATATTTAAATGGAACAATCCGTCAAGGGGGTCAGTATTAAAACCTGCGTTACCCCGAGGTAAAAGGCATATAACACAGTGCTATTTTGTGTCAATCAAACACATAGGGTGACCACCTCTCTTGAGGTCATTACAGACACGCACTCGAGTACTGAACCTTTCACCTAAAAAAACAGATTTCAGGTGTGTTGGTCTAATTAAGTCAATGGATGTTAAACAAGCCTACAACATTCAGAATGTGTTAAGCTATCACACAAAAAGCCAAGACGGGGACAGTGTCTGTATTCACCCAGAATCACCCTACCAACACAGCTCCGCTGACTGATAGCCATTTAATGTGGGAGTACTAACAGTTATAAGCTGGGCCCACTTTCATTTAGTAGTACTTTATCAGCAATTCACAGAAGAACTATTGTTCTTTTAAAAGATATGTGGCTGCACTTAGGATGGCTGATAAATCCCATAAAGGACAGTATATGTATTTCCCACCATGGCCCCTTATACCTTTAGTAGGTATAGTATAGATAAATAGGTAAAAAGTTGAAATTCCCCCTTCCCTACCTCGCTATTTGGAAAACCTCTGCCAGATAAACCTAAAATGGTAAGCTTGATTGTACCCACAAGAACATAATATGCCAAGAGGCCAAGTAATTGGAAATCAATGTGCTATTCAATCCGCCGAGCATTTTAGAAAAACCTGCATGTTCTTGACAGCATTGGTGTTGGAACAATTTTGAAGGCAGGGGAGCTTCACTCAATTTTACATCACTGAAGGGCATAGGGATTGTGAAAAATCCAAGCTTCACACAATGAACAAGTGTAGCAAATGTGCGATGTCAATTCAACAGGAGAGTGGTATGGGTATAGTTAGTATGCAGCTGGTTTTGCATTTTAAAGCCCACTGTCACAAATATAATACTAAAGAACTGTGTGGTAGCACACTGTCATTTACAGACTGTCATAAATGGATATTCTGTTATTTGCAGTTTTAAGAAATTATATTTTGAACATGTTGTTTTAGTTAAGATAATTTCCTTAATGAAACTTTCCAGCTAAGAAACTATTTCTCAAATACCAGCTCAGGGATTGCCTTCAGAGAAGTAGTCACATTGAAAATAAACAGAATTGCAGCATTGAACAACTGCAAAGGTTCAAGTGCCATATTAAAATTCCTTTTGGAACTGTGGTCTAGTCTTTGATGGTGCAGTGACATGTTACAGTTAAAGGCTCTCGGGAATGTGAACACAATGCATCTCAAACTATTCAATTCTTTTGTATGAAGACATTAAAGGGTGGTTAATTTCAGCTTCTTTACCTGAAGAGATCAAAAGGTCAAGTAAGAAGATTTTGAATGGGTTTAGTTTTTTCCTTTGGATTTACAAGCTTTGATTTTGCTTAACTAAAAGAGTCTTTGCAGAGGTCACCTTTGGATTTATAAGTTATTTAAGAGCTGGTAATGTGAAATGGAAAAATTACTTTGCAAGGTTTTTTTTATGGAAACTATTCAGGTGCATATCCTTTGCTATTAAGAATATTTAAATAAATAGCATTTGTTTGTTTGAAAGTGACTGCAACCTTGGACAATTTTAACATCCAGTACTCTTATTTTTGAATGCCTGGCAAGTCACTGAAGTGTATTTTTTCTTGGACTTTTAAATGAGACTTTCATGAAAAAAGGTAATAGATGGCATGATGGGAAAATTGTTAATGTTCAATTGCAACTCACTGTTCTTTCTTTCCTTTGTTCTAAATAATGTATTTTGTTTTAAAACAGAGAGTTTGCTGGAAAGAATATATAGATGTTGTAACAGTGTGCAGGCAGCCAAGAAAGTTCAGATAGCATTGATGTTAGTGTAGAGTCTTTTGTGTGAATAAAATTCACATCCTCTACAATATCTGAATTAATCAGTGAATTTCTGTTTCCTTAGGTAACCAACCTTTGTCTAGTGCAACAGTGAACAACTGGTCACTGTATTTTTATCCAATGGGCCTCCTTTACTCAAGCCTAGCATTGGGTAGGAGTCTCAGAAGGATTAGGAGGGAATTATTCCACAACTCTCCGTGATCCCCTGCAGTGGAGCTCAGGTATTAGTTTGAATTTGTGACACAGACAGCACATTTCCGACTGAAATGGCCACTACATTTGCACAGACACGCAGTTTTACTGATAAGACATACACATATAATAATATGTGGAAATTGGGTTTCAGCAAAAGTTGGACTTGGCCCTCACTGCTGGGTCACCCCCAAACTTTTTGCCTTTACTCCTCCTCATTTCTAAACCAGTTTTTGTTGGCTTTTAGGACTCTGTGAACTTTACCACTGCTAACCACCAGTATTAATGTGATTGTGCTTGCCCCCTAAAACATTACGTAGGAACAATGGTCCCAGAAAACAATTTAACAACACACAAAATACATTAATCAGAAGAAATTTCATAGAAAGCATGAAAACTATTTGTTGTACGCAGTGTTATTTAATCACACTGGGCATAAATCAATTTGTATCATCATTTAAACACTGTTACATATAAAGTGCCCCTAGGAAAGAAAGGGAAGAGGGGAAAAGTGAGGTGATTGTGGTACAAGTGAGGGTAAGAAAGTGAATACAGGATCAAGTGTAAATCACAGCAGTCCGTTATTTAGAAGACATATGGCTCATTTCTCGAGCCTATTGTTCACACTGTATTCAAACAGTAAGTAGCCATGGTTTTAAACAATAACACAGTGCTGAATCTCTGTTATTCAAGCTGGCTAACAAAATAGATGTCGACGTTTCGACCCCAAGAAAAATGTAGGCTGTTATGTCCCTTACGCCGGGGTCTTCCTCAGGACAGAGGTGGGAGGAAAGGGAAGGGGAGTTACCATGGAAAGCCTTTCACTGAAGGTTGGAAAAGAAGAAGGGCGCGTAGGCTCCTAAGGGACGAGAGCGAAGGCAGGCACTTGTAAGGAAATAAACGGTGGTTGACCCACGCCAGATTAATCAGCTGGGCCTGACATTGTATTGAAATCTGAAGCATGTCACAATTTTGTGAGTGAGGGCAGTTTTCACTAACTGAGCACATGCCACCACCGGAACACACATTCCTACCTCTTATTTGTGTGATATAGATTATGACTGGGGAGGTCGGGGTAGGAATGTATCCTTTCCCCCCCATCTTTATGTGTATTTGATTCATTGCTCCTATCACCTCACCAGGGGCCAAGCTCTGGGGAGGTGGAGGTTGCATTTTGACACTTCTTACAGGGTTAAAGGCACAGCCATTAGATCCCATGTGTGCCAGCAGTTTATAGGCTAGAAACTTCACTTTAACTCTGGTGATCAATGTATCTGTTTGAAAAAACAAATCAGTTTGAGAGTTCTGAGTTTTCTACTGTCTGAGTTTTGACTCATCATAAAGTAGCGCAGAGGGATAGTTTACCTCCAGTGAAACACAATGTATAACATGCAGATCAAAGATTAGTTTTTTTATATGGACTGCCCAGTGAGTTACTGTTTTTGTCACAGGGACCCTTTTTAGGTCGAGCGTGAGACAGCACGGAAGCGCTGCTCTGCGAAGAGCTGTGGTAGTTCATTACGGAGAGAAGCCACGCCCACTCCCCCTCCCTTATTTTTCATTGGCTTGTGTGTTTGTCCTTTGTAAATGCTGTCTTCTGATTCATTAGGAGGCTTGTTAGTCCCTCCTTATTACGGCCATGTCGTCATTTGTATCCTCCCATGGCTACTGGCCCCTTTACTTCGAGTGTTACACAGTACGTGTTATTTAGACTATGAGCACTACTTTCTTTAATGAGGTTCTCCTACTGCCTCTCTACTCCCCCCCTCCCTCCCGTTGTCCGTGCCTGCTCACCCCCTCACCCCTCCCTCCCGTTGTCTGTGCCTTCTCCCCTCCTCCCCCCGCCCGCACTCCCATTGTCCGTGCCCTCCCCCCCTCCCGTTGTCCATGATGACTACAGTTTGCAATGCAGTAGGTCTTGCGTAAATGCGAGTCCTATTGCATTGCAAATGCTTGTTTACAACTGCATGCCCTCTTTTATGTTTATAGCTTGCATCGGCTTTTATGGAAGCTGAATGTTGGTTTAAAGCGCAAAGGTCAAAGAGGATGGAAAAGCGCAGCACGCCCTGGGGAGCGGGGTGAGCAAGCTGCGCTGTGGGGTAGTGTTCTCTCGCTAGGCACTACTGTCGCAGCTGACGAAGATACAGTCTAACAACGGTAGCCAGGCAACCAGCAGCAAGGGAGGGAATGGGAGGCGGAAGTAATATGGGGGCTCTGGATATGTGTTTCATATAATAACAAACATTTAAAGAAAACCGTGCTTAATGTTGTGATTTGTCTTTTGAAAGCGCGTTCGTATTTTGTCTGCTTTATTGAAAACTAGTCACTGTGATCAGTAGAATCATGCCTCTAATATTGAGTTTAATGGCTTAACGTGCTAAACTATGGGGGTGCTGCTCACACTTTAACCACCAGACAGCAACTCCATGCGGAGATATTAACACAAAAAACACCACTGAAAGCCTTGTGCAATTACCAGCTTGCCAGTTATAAATGGTTTCTACTGGATCCAAGTGAGAGGAGTGTGTTCCGAGGCACTGGTCTATGTGGGCTCAACAGTAAACAAAAACAAGTTCTACCAATGAAAAAGAAATAGTAAATGAAACTTATAGACACCATTGGATACTAACAACCAGTCCCAAGAGGCAAATGGGATCACCTGAGCTTCAAACCATGTCTGAAAACCGCCCGCAGTTCATCGACTGAATCCACTAGCCAGCACTAGTGACTGGTGAACTGGGATCTGCAGCAGACAGCGGATTCATGCTGTGATTCACACTAGGAAAACGTAATCCGTGAAGCACCCGATTGTTGGCAGTTTTACATAATGTGTGTCGAGTCAGCATATTGTGGATTGTATTACTCAATCAGAGCACGTAGCACCTTGGCCAAAGAGTTTATTGACTACGTTTTCAAAACAAACTGGTTTGTGAAGTAGTGCTGCCCGAACCTCCTAGCACCATATATTAGGAAACATAAAAATAGAAAAGTATTTGTCATGACACCATTATAATTAAGAACGTTGCACATGCCGTCAGCTACAGTTACTACTTCAGAATTAAATAATGTATTGCTGTAAGCATTGACCTGATGCTAAGAGGGTTTCTGTTCCACAAGCGTGAAACGTTCCTTGTGACTTCCGAGCCTTCTGAAATCCTAAACATCTGTTTGATTTACCCCCTAGGCTGGTTCAAGCACAGGGCGGTTACATAGTTTATTAGATATAGCTAGCTCAATAATTATCTTAGTGCTGTGGTTATTTTCCTCCTGTTTTCAGCACAACATGCATCATTCAATAATATCCAACAGAAATAAGTAACCTGGGAGCACAGGCAGTAACAAGAAAGCGGGGCTTTAATGGCTGGTGTAATCCCTGGTGGTAGGCTGCACGCCTGCTACAACACTGCACGCTATCAATGCGACATGCCCCACAGAAGCACCTCCTGGGAGACCTGGGGGGAACACCTGGGGTGTTAAATACTCTGGTAACTCTAGGCATGGTGGTGTGGATGGCTGCAACAGCTGCTGTCAGGGCAACACAGCGTTATAGTACAGACACCTCATATGAATATTGACAGTTCTGTATTTATCTCACTAAGAGGTTATTAGTAAAATAGTTGCCTAGCTGGAAGTGTATTTTTCATACTTCCAACATAACGACCAGATTCCGCCACACTGCATTATCTTACACAACATAGTGGGCATTTCGGAAGCATAAAATGCACACCTAAAACGGCCCTTGTGTCGCATTATGCTTCATTGTGTCATGCCACATTCCATCTCACAATATGGAGGCCATCTTGGAAGTATAAAAAACACTGAAAATAGAGCTGTATGGCACTGTTGGCTTTGCCAATGCTAGTGCAATTTTAGAGGCATCCAGCATTGACAGGTCCAATAATAATGAGTGACAGGAGATTGGCTGGTGGTGAGAGTGGGTCATAGAGGGAACAGGACAAAGGTGAGTGAAGGAGAGTGACAGACGGTGAGAGAGGGTCAGGGAGGGAGCAGGACAAATGCAATACCACCCCCACCACCAATACCACCAACAATACCACCAATACCAGCACCTCAGCACCTCTCACTCACTAGTAATAGCAGGGGCACTGTACGAGGCCGGAGCTGCAGCCAAGACCATCCCGCCCTCCCTCCATGTCTACCATAAAGCACAGCCCGCCCTGCACCAGGAGGTGAAACCAGGGCCCTAATACAGCTGGAGTGTTTTTTATTAGTCCAAAGATAGCAATGACATTACGCAATGCCACACTGCACACTCAAATCACGGAGAGGGCAGGAAATAGCCCCCCCCTCCCGCTCTTCCTCCTGTGCCGCGACAGTGTAATCACAGAGCGAAAGGTGTTGGAGCACTTTGTTAGTGTTTATAGCTCAGATCATATGTAACTCTTACTTCACACTTTGTGTCTGTGTAATTTACAACACTTACACATCTTCTTCACTGCACTATTTATCACTACTTTGAAGAAGTCGCAGGCTGGTCTCTTCCTCTGATATTCACAATCTAACAAGCGGTCTAGAAGGCCCTTTATTCCAATGCAATAGGTCTCGCACTTGCGAGAGTTTAAGCTATTAGTATTGTAAATGACAATGCCTTTCATTTATGTTTTAAAACCCAAAACATAAATAAAAGACATTGTCATTTACAATGCCAATAGCTCAAACTCGTGTGAATGCGAGACCTATTGCATTGCAAATGCTGTTGTTAATTGCAGTTCATAAGATACAATCCTAAAAAACAGTGAGCTATAAACCAAAATCAAATAGCAGCATGGAAAGTTCAACGCACAGGTTTACAGCCTTATTGTTTTTCTCTAATCTTTCATTATTCTAAGGTTGATAAATACGGTTTCTTTGGATGATAATAATGTGGCAGGGTTGAGTAAATTATGCAGCAAGAAAAGGCAAATTATGTGGTGTAATGCAGCACATTTTGTAATAGTATTACTTAATTAAATTGACATTTTTAAACATGCTAACACGGTCTGGACATGGATTGCACCTCATTAGTACCAGTTTAACACCCAAATATAGCAATAAGCAACAGAAAGGTGACCAGTCACCCTTTGCAAAGGGCCTTCCACTGCGCGCAAATGTGTTGCTGCGTTTTTAGTAACTTTTGAATCATTGGAGCTAAAATCTGCAGAATATGCAGCAAATTATGGATTTTGTGGCAAATGCAGCAAATCTATAATTATGCTAAAATTGCA
This sequence comes from Calotriton arnoldi, assembly GCA_963921515.1. NCBI lineage: Eukaryota > Metazoa > Chordata > Amphibia > Caudata > Salamandridae > Calotriton > Calotriton arnoldi. The sequence continues at coordinate 1,327,637 of CAWUFW010002513.1, forward strand.
GCAGCTAGACAATTAAATAATTCCAGTAGCCCTGGTCTCAAGTAACATTTCCTATACATTGGCCTACACACTTATACAAACCATTATGTCTGTATAATATGTGTGTGATATACCACACTCCAACACCCTTCTCTACCGTACATACTTGGAATGAGTAGCAGTGTAAAACAAATTAACTGCATATGAGAGCGGGTCTATGTAGAGATGAGGGGCACCATTGGAGGGTGGTACTGATTGAATCCTTGGAGAAGGAGGTCTTTGGGGAGGTGCACAACAAATATTCTCACACCATCTGGCACCAACACTAAAGCCAGCCCTGTCAGGGGCATAGCTATCATTCTTGTAGCCTGTGCAGTGCCCCAGGCCCTGAGGTAAAAGCACTTCAGCAGCTGATTGTGGGGCGGCTGGTAGGAAGACAGTCTATGAACAGAGGGATTTAATTTTATTGTAATCAGTGTTTCTACAAAGTTTTTATTTCAACATTTCCAGTTAATGGAAAACAAAGAGCACAAGTAGAAATGCCTACATAACATGATCGATGAGCTCTAATCCCAATTTCTTGTAGTGTCGCACTGTGACCTGCCAGACAATTGCTCTGGATTGGAACATTGGATAGATTTTTCCTCCATTCTTTGAAAACTAGAATTTTCTTAACAAGCAGTGTTTTCCTGTCTGTCTGTGTGTATGTTTATGTCCTTCTGTAGCGGCACCCTAGCTAAAAGTCAGCGGAGCACCGCACAAGGTCCAAAACAAAATGTAAGTCTGGACACCTGTACCAAATCGTTGAGGGATATATTTGCCAACATTTCACACAACACAGCGCAGTTAGTGAAGTTGTGCTGCGTTGTGAGAAAGAGTTGAGTAGTACCATATTTTCAAAGCTATGTTGCATTAGAATTGGGATTGAAAGGTCTGACATGTAATTTACAAAGTGAACCCTCACATAATCTCTCTGTTCACTCCCTATTTCTCTATCTGTTCCCTCCTCTCCCCTACCTAGCCATTCGTCTCTACCTCTCTCTCCCCACATGCTTTCTCTCGGTTCCCCCACCTCCCCTCTATCTTTTTTTCTCTTTTCAACCTTCTCTCCGTTACCCTAACCATCTTTCTGTATCTGTTTTTTGCACTTTTCTCTCCTCCTTATTCTTCTGTTGTCATCTTTTCTCTTTTCACCATCTGTTCTTTCTCTCAGCTGGCAGGCCCCCGTTTGCTTTACTCTTCTCTCACTGTTCCATCTTCTGTCTCTCCCTGCCAGCATATAGCCTTCTCTCCTTTCTCACCATCATTTCCCTCCCTTTTTCACACTCTCTAGTAGTGCTGCTGCCTGTGAGCTCTAAGTCTATGTTCAGCAACAGAGCAATGCATCTGACACTTTCATTCATGGTACAGAGTTAGAACTGTGAAATCTGCCTCTTATGTTGGATGTCAAATTCTGCTTGGAGTGTATATGTTTACTAGTTTTTTCATCTTTAAATCTGTCCAGCTATTTGTGAATGTTTGCTCAACTCTCCAATGTGTAATACAAGCTAAAGAACATAAACCAACTATATAGAATATTTGAACTGTGCAGGATGAGTGTGAATTGTTATGTGTTTTTTGTAGACTATGATCGTTGACTATTATGGTTGGAACACTTTTGAGCTTGGTGATTCAACTATATGGAACACCTGAACTGTGTGGCATGTGTGCTCAGTGTTCTGCCTAATGCATTCTGTGGATGTTTTTGCTCCTTCTCAATGGGATTTGTTGTTTTGAACATAGCAGTGTCCAAATGCTACTCACATCTGAACAACTATATTGATGTATTTTCAGTAACTTCAATCCTTCTATGGTAAGTGTATTAGGACAGTGTCTGGGTAGTCGGAGTACAATAATAGGATTAATAAAAAAAATAGATACTGAAGGGAGGTCTTTAAGCACATTAGTGTTTGGGAGAGTCTCATGAAGGAGCATGTGAATTAACAGTTTATAGGATACGTATGACCCTGGCTGCTCTGACACCCTACACTGGTATGAGAGGTGCTATAAAACAAACGAAATACATGTAACAGAGGGGCTATGGAGAGATGAGAGGCACTGTTGTAGGGTGATAGTGAGGGAATCATTGAAGAGCCCCAACAAAGATTGTTGTATCCTGGAGCACAGTAAGGTCATCATTTACTATGCTTTAAAAGTTAATACAATTCAATATGTATTGACAAATGTGTTGTAGAATGCACCATTTTTTCCCACATTTTCTTGGGGGGAGGGGAGAACCTCCCAAAGCACCCTTTGTGTTGGTCAGGCTCACTCGCTGCACTTGGTGTGCACTGTACGGGGACTGATCTGACATTTGCCAGGGCTGCTTTGGGTTCCCAGTCTAGCCGTGGCAGGAGCCTCGTACCATGAAATAAAACCAAACATTGAAAAGTTAGTCGCCAAGATGCAGCACCAACCTTTCCATTAAAATGTTTAGATTTTTTCAAATTTTTTCAATAGAAAATAATAAAATCTTTAGTAATTTTAGTATTTGTTTGGTGTTCACTTGTTTGTGTATTTTTTGCGAATTACTGTCTTAATGTTTGAAATTTTTATCGTACAAATTGCTTGGGGGTCCCCGGCTCCAGTGGTGACTCAATAGGGATCCTCAGAAATCAAAAGGTTGGGAACCACCGGCCTGGTACACAGATGTCTTAACTATCTTTCATATCAAAATAACTAGCAGTGTCTGTGCTAATCTCCCCAGGTTTAATGTACTCTTCCTTGCAATTCAAACATGATTGTTTAGGGGGAGGAAAATATACAATTTGGAAATAAGGTGTCTGAATGCTTAAATTGGACATATGAGGCACATCAGAAATTCACCCATCACTTTCTAGTCAGTGGTGAGTAATCCCCTTAACGAAGTATGCCAATGCTCTAATTCACCTGTAGGCCCACTTGAGACAAGCCAAGATAATTTTAATTATTTACAGAGGCATATAAACTTGGTCAGGTGCTTTCATCCAGTAAGTCCCCCTCTACCTCTGCCACCATGTACTTAATTCACTCGTTCGCAATGTAGGACATGTATTAATCCCGGTAATGCCACCTTTAGCCTTCACACTTCCTACGTCAAGAAATTGGGTACTGATAATGGCAAAATGTTCCTCTTTAACAGAAGTCATGAGATAATGAGCAACAGAACACCATGTTTCTCATCCACAGCACCACTAACAAGAACACCCTAAATGTACCAATTTCACACCCAGCCTAGGACCGCGTGCACAAAGTCTAGCAAACTATCACACATACATCGCAGCCTTATCATGAGTTTGAGATCAGAAGGTGAATGGGCAGTAAAGATGCCTTTAAATTTAGTTTTCAGCTTGTCACAAGTGCTATGTGTTCAAGAACAGAGGGCAAATGTCAGGCTGTATCGTCTGACAAATTTCTGCTTATTCCTTTAACATGTGGATCGGTGTTTACAAAATTCTCTAACTTTACAGTTAAAGATTGAATAGTAAAGTGAACTAGTTGACAGTCTTGTTGCGGTGGTAAAGGGCATGTGAAAACAAAGGCTGAAAGCTGTCCGTTTTTTTGTAACATACAACAACTTTTAAATACCTGTGAATGAACTGTGCAAATATTTCAAAACATAGCAGTTAGGAAACCACAAATGGACCTCCTGTTTGTAATTCAGAAGTGTGCTGGAAACAGAGTTTTAATAGGATCAAAACAATCAAGACACTTTACTTGGTGATGTTCAAATGATACATATTTGCTAGCATCACATTTTCACACATTATTGTTTGTGCGCTCTAAAGTTTTATCAGTAAAACTGCATGTTGACATTCTGCTGCCATTTCAATGGAAAATGTTCTGTATGTAAAAGACAGTGCATCATTATGACCCACTATAATGACTCAACGATGTATACAGTTTCTAGTCTGTAGCACACTTCTTTGCATCAATGAGAATCTGCAGTTTATAGCTCACAGAAGTAAAGCAGCCCAATCAGTATTCTATTTCCCATATACAGGTAAAATAAGGAGGGTTGATATATGGCTAGCCAGGGCATTATATAGTAATGTCAACTTCTATCTAACCGTTCTGGCCCACAATAATACTATAACACTCAGCAGTCTGCAGCCAATTATAGCTCATGCAGGCTGGTTAATAACTCCTTATTCCCGCTCAATGCTCTTATCCTTACACAAGACTCGTCCGCTATGGATCGCCTGTGAGGGTCTCAAGGCGCTGAATTGTAGGCACGGGAGATTAAGGGCCATATGTATCAAGCATTTTCGCAATCGCAAACACTGCGAATCGCTAAATTTCAGTGTTTGCGATTGCAAAAATGAGTTTTGCGATGTATGAAACGGAATCGCATCGCAGAATTGCTAATCGCAAAAATAGCGATTCGCACAAATGTGCGAGCCCGAATCTGCGAATTTTCTTTGCGAATTCGCATATTGCTGTACGCGTTTTGCAAATTTCGCAAATAACGTAATCGCAGATAGCGATATCGCAATGAGATGTTTCAAAAATTCGCTATTTGCGATTTTGCGAATTTCGCAATTTTGCACCTCGCAATTACCACCAACTCAGAGCAGGTGGTAACCATGTGCAACCCATATAAGCTGGTCCAAAATGCAACAGGGGCTTTCACAATGGCTGCGCTGTACATCATCGCTAGGAGGCTGAGGATCAGAGCTGCTGGCCAGAGAAGGAGACGCAAAGAGAGGATCTTCAGTGCACGCATCACCTTGTTCCAGCAAACAGAGGAGCAGATCCATGAAAAGTACAGGCTGCACCCAGACAGCATCATGGATCTCATTGAGGAGCTAAAGCCCATGCTGGAGCACCCCACACGCAGGACACGCACCATCCCCACCCATGTGCAGGTCCTGTGCTCACTGCACCTGCTGGCATCTGGGAGCTTTCAGGGGTGATAGCAGCAGCAGGAGGGTGACACAGAGTAGCCTGTCGCGCCTCTTTCACAGGTTCCTGGATGCCATGATGCAGAGGATGCAACACCACATCCATTTCCCTAACACGCAGCAGGCACTTGACCAAACCAAGCAGGGGTTCTATCAGATAGCCCAATTCCCCCATGTAATTGGCTGCATTGATGGGACCCATGTCGCCATGTCCCCCCCCTCCCAGACAGAATATGTGTACAGGAACAGAAAGTGTTATCATTCCCTGAATATCCAGGTAGTTTGTAATGCCACCCACGTCATCACGGACATAGTTGCGAAATATCCTGGAAGCACCCATGATTCATTCATTTTCCGCCACAGTGGGCTACACCGTCGCCTCTTGGCTGGGGAGTTTGGTGAGGGCTACTTGCTAGGTAAATACATGCCTAACATTCACACATACAGTTGAGGCCTTGAGTGGGATGACAGTGTGTAACCCATTTCATTTGCACCCTGCAGGCGACATCGCGTATGCAGTGAGGGATTTCATCATGACACCCTACTTGAATCCAGCCACTGCTGCGGAGCGCCGCTACAACAACGCCCACAGGTCGACCCGTAGTGTGATTGAAAGGACTTTTGGCATCCTAAAGAGCCGATTTAGGTGTCTACACAAGAGCGGAGGTGCCCTGCAATACAGCCCGGAGACCTGCTGCAAGATAGTGGTCGCATGTGCCATGCTGCACAACATAGCAACCAGGAAGGGCACCCCAGTGGAGCTCAGCGAATCAGAGTCATCCGATGAGGAGGGACCAGCTCCTCGTGCAGGACTAGCAGGTGGTGTTGGGGCGGCTGCCGGACGGCAGAGGCGCCAGGGGATCACGCACAACTATTTCTAGGTGAGTAATAATGACAGAATGCTATGTATTGGTGCACAACTGTGTTTTTATTCCATTTGGTGCTGGAACATTTCTGGCACACAGCCTTACGCACACCTAATGTGTGTGAATGATATTTGCAACTGTTAAATTCACAATGCAAAGATGTCCTAGACACTTCAGTCCCCAGCAATGTGTTAAGTCACCCATTGCCATGCTTCCCTGATGCCACCTTATCTTCTGCGTGCACGGCTGCTTGCACCTCGCTCTGGGTGCCCACTGCTCTCCCCCGGGTCATCCTAGGTTCTCCCCTGCCTCACGCTCCGCCGTCTGACCTCAGGGACTGGTGGTGTAATGCTGCTGCGGCTTGATTGGTCTTCACTGTCTCCTGTGGGCAGAGGTCCTGTCCCACCTGAGCCAACCGCCTGCATCAGTTCCACAGCATGTGTCACCTGCACCAAGACCTTGGCCATATCCTGGCTATGTGCCATTTCTACCTGCATACTGACACACCTACGTGACAGCAGGGATGTAACAGTGCACAGGCGGTTGACCGCCTTCCTGTATGTGTCCATGCGGGCGTTGGATCTCCTCTGCACGGCACACAGTTCACGCATGGCACCAGTCATTTCCCTCATCTCACCCCTCATGTTGCTCATGTGATGGTTTAGGGTTTGGAACTGACGCTGCATTGACCGCATTGATTTTACTTGCAGCCGCTGCACCTTCACCATAGTGCCCTCGAGGCCGGAGAACACGGACTGCTGCTCCTCATCACCAGAACTGGTGGACTGCCTTGCCCCGCGTCTGTTTCCTCCTCCTTCCCTCTGGTGGTCAGGGGACTGTTGCCTGTGTGGGACTGTAAGCTGGGCCTGGCCTGCCTGGGATTCGTCTCCACTTCCCTGTAGGTCTGCCTCCATCTGTGGTAGTGGTGGCACGATGTTGCGTTTTCTGCATGCTACAGGGATTTCAGGGGTCTGTGCCTCCTGCTCCTCCTCCCCTGCCTGCTCATCGGTGACGTCTGCCTCCTCATGCCCTGCACTGCCCTCCTGCCTTGCCAGTGGTGCTGTGAAGACAGAAGCACAGACAATATTTGTAGTGTACTCAATCTCATTTTGTAAGAGGTTAAATCTACTTTTTTTTGCATTACCTACATCCTGTCTGCCTGTATTTTGCATTCCCTGACTCACTGTCACTGTTACTACCTGCTGTGTCTCAATACTACACTGTTTGGTGCATGTGACTACATCTCCCATGATGCATTTCAGGGTGTACACAACAACATGTACTGGAGTTGCAAAACTGTTTGGTTCCTGGGGGCTCATAACTGTGTGGGTGCTATGGTGGAGTGGAAGGGGACAGATGGCATGCATCTTACCTTGACTGGTGGTGGGTGGGTCGGAGCTGTCCAGGTCAGCCACTCCACTGACACTCTCCGATAGCAAGGTGGACTCCACCAACTCCTCCTGGGGCGTGGACTCTGTAGCACTGGATGTGCCGCCCCCGGTCTTCTTCGCCTCAGCCAACCTGGTTGCCAGCTTTTCTTTTGATCTCAGCCGCATATCGTACCAGCGCTTGCACAGGTCCTCCACAGTGCGGTGGGTTACACCTATGGCATTCACCTTTTCCTGTATGGCATCCCAGATTTTCCTCTTCCTTGCCTCTGGCACGTTCAGGGCTTTTTTCCCAAAGAGGAGCTCATGGCTGCCTACCATCTCCTCTATCAGGACTTCCTGCTCCCTGTCACTGAATTTAGGTTTTCTCTTCCTTCCTGCCTCCTCCTTCTCCTTCTCCTGGGGATTCATTTTGCCTCCCTGCATGTCAGTGCAGTGCTCTTCCACTCTCCCCTCAGCCTCTGACTGTGCTTCTGGCAATCAGGTGCAGCTGTGCAGTCACACTTCCTGGTTGTGATGTCATCAAGCTGCACCTGAATGGCAGATTCCCATTTTGCGATTCCTTATTAGCGAATTTACGCAAATAAGGAATTACAAATTGGGATTCGCAGATTTATTCTGCAAATTTAGGCGAATCGCGAAATAATTGCGATATTTTTCATACATCGTATTTTGCGATTCTCACAATGCGATTCGCAAAATATCGCATTTTGAGAATCGAAAATTCCGATTTTCATACATATGGCCCTAAGTGATTTGCCCAGAATCATTGGATGTTGGCGCCAATGACGAGACTCGGCAGCTCAGGCTGTGACGCCAAAACCAGTCATCACCAGCTGAACAGACATGGAATAACTGAAGCGATCTGACACATAAAGCTGGCTACTCGGAGGACTGCACTCTAGTCCAGCAGTGTAGGTCCCAATTAGCTACATTCAATTTGTGCTGCTTTACATTTCACAATGGGACTCAGATATGAGATGCTAGTAACAAAGTCCATCCGAACAGATCTTCCCGACCACTTCTCTCACCAAACATGCCTGCTTAGGACCATGAACTGTAAACAAAATATCAGACTGGACAACCCAGTGAAATAACAATATAAATAGATTGTGATCATACGAAATACCACAAAAAGACCTGCACAGTTGCGCAAAGCTGTGAGCATACCAAAAAACCATGAAATGCATGATGGTCTCAACCTAATATTAACTTATTTTGACTTGTACTTATGTTGGTTGTCTATTTACTTACTTATATACTATTGCGTAACCTCCTCTGATGTGTCTGAAAAACGTACCTTTTTCCGAATGTGTGTAATTGAATTTTGACTCTTTGTCCTGAATTTTTACACTTACTGTGCTGAATTTGCATCCATGCCAATTTGTCACCAAAGAGACAGATATCCAGTAGGGTGAACGAGTATCCTATCTGCCGAACTGTAAATCAAGCGTGACGGGCGTGCTGTTTATTATGATGTAGTTAAATCAAAGTTGCACGTCATTTTAATTAGTTACGGAAGTTGCTCTTGAAAAATGCAATTATGACACCGATGTTACAGTTCTCGGCCTGCATTGTCTACATTTAATGACTTTCCTTGTAGCATCAGGGTTTGCTAAGTGAAAATGCCTCACTTCGGCCTACTTATTCAGATTTGACCAAACTGAAATGAACTAACGTCTTCTAAACTCTTCACTCGGTGACAGCATCACTCCTATCCTGGTCCGAGGGGTGGGCACTGGTCCCTCTGTTGTGCACACGGTTGAGGACATCGAGGCCCGACATATACATTACTGAGGGGACTAGGTCGTGTCACGTATCCTCTTATATTGAAAACAGCAAATTTTCCCCCATCTAAATATCATTACTAAGTTAGGAATGTTAGCAGTACAGCCAGGGGCACTTATTTTAGGTGCTAGTAGGTAGAGATAGATGCTCTACAGACAACAGACATAAGGATGTGATTACAGTTGTATATAGATTACCATGTTTTCATGCCATGCCAGATATGTGCCCTGAAGGGTTATGTTTCTGGTTCGCCGATTCTCAGCCTTTATTTGGTGACACGTAGGGCTTGATTACGAGTCTGGCGGTACACGGACTGCCAGACTCACGGGGGCGCGGCAGTGGTGGTCTCCCCACCACCCTACTACAATTAAGGTGGTCGGACCACCACTGCCCCTCCCGTAGCCACCAGGGAACCGCTGTTCCCTGGCGGTGGTGCGGCGGTGTAGAGGCAGGAATTACAAGTTTGTTCTTTGCCACGGTTTTCATGGTGGTTCATCCTCCATGAAAACCATGGTGGAGAGGAAACAAAGGGGTCCCTACAGACCCTCCCGATGCCTCATGCCATGTGGATGCAGACAGGGGAGCACAACATGTGCCCCCCTGTGTGGATGCACACCAGTTCCTGCACAGCATGGACTTTACAGTCCATGCCATGAAGGAACTGTTTTTGACGTTGCCATTGTGGTGCCCATTTTCTGAGGCACCGCCCTGGGAAAGTAAAAAAAAAAAGACCGCCAGACACGACAAATACTCGTAATCTTGCGGGCGGCCCGACCACAGGTTTAGCTGTGCGTACCCGGTGCCGCACCGCCAAACTCGTAATCAGGCCCTCAATGCTAATAAGATATCCTCTAACATGGATCTTTTACATGCCTTAAACTGTGTCCATTTCCATCGTAATGGTTTGTGGTGAGCTCTAGAAATCATTTTAATCAATTGTAAAGTCTTGAGGAATGATTTATTAAATTTAAAAAAAGGGCCGACATGCTACGTTCCCCATTTTATGTTTCATGGACAGGATTGAGATTACTATGACCCTCAGTAGAAAAATATAATTTGCATTGTGTACCCACACTTACATCAACACTTACATCAATCAACAAAGCACTGAAATATATTTTATTTGAGTGTGTTTTTCACATAAGGTACCTCGCAGCACATGATTTTCACAATATCATTGCTGCTTTCACCACCCAGGATACATTGACAAATGAATGTTTCTGAAAACTCACCGAATTCACGTTAATTTTGAATGTGTAGCTACTAAAAGGAAATTATAGTCACTTGTCTGTGCTATTACGTAGGTATGTCGGTTGTAAATCCTTTTGAATGACCCACTGGCATCCTACCTAGGCGATCTTGGATGTATTATCACAATTCTTAAAATACGTACAAACTATAACCATGGCAACCACTGTTGATTTCACCTTTTATACATAAGGTGTCCCAGGAAATACAGGGTTTGCGTGTTTGATATGGACATACACTAACGATACACTAGGCTCCTCTGTAGTACAGTGCTGTGGGTAATTTGCCTTGTGCTTTGTACCCCAGTGCACCGCTTGGCCCTGTGAAGTGTACACTGTTATGGCCGCTCGCACGTTGAAGCACAGACTGATGATGCCGCCGAGCACTGGGATGTTCAGACTGCTGGGGGAACCAGGCCAAGCATGTGCACTTTGGTAAGAGCGCCAGGGATTTTGCTGTGTGAACTGCTAAAGTCTCTGAACCCTGAATTGTGGAAACTGGTGAGGGCGCCTAGCCCTGCGATCTACGCACTAGTATATTTCTATGCTCTGCAAATAGACAAATGTGGGTACGTGGCTTAGTGATGTGCAGTTTAGTGTGGAGGGACTAAATATTCTGTGATGCTTGCACCAGTGGTTACACCAGGTCACTAGGATGTACTGAATGGATGGTGAGGGGAACAGGCCTTGTGATTTGCTCTGGGGTGAGGACACCAGGGCCTGTGATGCACAAACTGTAATAAAGACACAAAACCCTCTCATATTCATACTGGTGAGGGCTTGAGGCACTGAAGTGATGTACCATGACCTACATGTGTATTGTCCCAATTAGTGAGTCCCCTAAGCCCTGTGGTGTGCAGACCAGTGATTTCAGTATGCTCTATCATGTGCGGAGTGGTTTTAGCATTAGGCTGCACCATGTGCATCTGGACAGACATCTTTCCCTGTGATGTGAAAACGTCTGTCTGATGGCATCGTGGCGTAGAAAGTGCACATAGCTAAAGGCACCAGGCCTTGGAATGTACACACTATAATTTGGACACTAGGCTTTGTGTTGTAGAGATTTGTGATGACTATGGATTATTTGATTTGTGGAGTTATGTGGCCTGCTGCCCTGTGCTTGGTGAGAGCGCCTGGACCTGTAATCTGCAACATGGTGAGAGTGGGTGACCCAGTGAATACAGACCTTTAGCGTGCCTGGCCTTGTATGTGCAGCCCGGTGACCATGCCTGGCCCTGATATGTAGTTTGGTGCATGTGCTTGACCTAGTGAGTGCAGAGTGGTGAGTGCTTTAATATGCAGACTGCCAAGCTAAGAAAACAATAAGAGTTCCTAATGCACTTTTAATGGTACTCAAGGCTTGCTGATAGATATATTTCATACATTTAAAAACATATCCATTTTGAAGGAAGGAGAAAAACAATGTTCCCATGTGCCTCTGACTTAACAATTGCATTTTCCTAGATGGGCAAGCTAACCTAACATCGAGAATCTTTAAGCATCTGAGTCTCTTTTCTCTTTCTATTGAGGATGCACATTCATTGCAGCAAGACATCCGTGGCAGCAGCGCCTCCTTGCCATCAAAAGACGCGTGATGTGCTAGTACTCCACTGCAGTCCTGTCGGCCATTTAATTCATTAAAACCAGGTAACTGCATCACTGGGACAGGGCTCTGTGGCACAACTCACCCTTTCTGACCAGCTCTGCAGAGCTGACGGGTATACGGGTCTTCATAAAACGTGACATTCTGATATTTGGACATATTGCGCAGACTCAGTCCCAGTCCTAGGAGCAGCCGCCTGAAAGGAATTGCAACTGGATCAAATTTATGACTAATTTGAAAAATGGTAAAGGCCAATATGGATATGTAACGGTGGATGAAGCAGAGCCAGCACACAACTCAATTGAAGCAGAGGCATTAAGGCCAACTTAAAAGGTAGCGTTTGAGGAAAATGAAGAGTGCACATAGGGAAAAAAGAAGCCGTTAGCCCGATGCCTGGCAGGCCTCCGGCGCCACTTTAGAATTTCTGTTCCATGTATTCCTTGGTAAACAAGTGCACATCCTTTGGTTTTCAATGAAGCGGTTGATGTTGTCTAATCTACCAGTACATGCCCGGCGAAATCTTGTCCAAACGCGCCGATGGCCCCGCCTTAAAAAAGCCATCGCAAACGGGCACCGATCCATTGGTGGTGAACAAAGCGGTTGTTTTGTAATCGGCCGGTACATGCCCTGCGAAATCTTTCCCAACTATGTCTGGGCCTTGGCAATGCTTTAGAGTTCATTCTCATTCTCAACCAGGCGCATATCCTTGGATTTTTAAAGAAGCGGTTCATGCTCCCGAATCGGGGGGCAAACGCCTGACGAAATCTTTCCCAGATCGGTCTTTCATTATGGTCATCATCAACATTTGTAGGGATCGCGCATTCTTCTTCGCCGTCTTCTTTTTCTTCTTCATATGGAGGTTCATAAGTTTCTATATGGTAATGTTGTTGATGATGTATCCAAATATTGTGTAAGGGCCTTTTTATCTTCACTGTGCTCTGCAAAATAAGCATAAAAAAAATATCAGAGGGTGGGTATATGAAACAAAAGACAATTTATATGCAACCAAGTGTAGGGGAAGTAAACAAAACATGCTTTGAATTCAACATAGAGGCAAAACCAGTACCTCAGTACCCATATCGACATCTTGCCATCATTTGTGTTTAAAAACCATCATAGAAGTACCAGTGGAACAGTACCCGCACAGTCCCCAAACAGCACAGTGGTCACTGTGCTATTGAGCCAAGCTAGAGTTTTATTTGGTGCTACATCAAACTGTACCCCTGGTACCATGAGGTGTACCTAGGGTGACTACTGAGAGTAGATCCAAACAAACAAAGATCTGAATGTCAGGAACACACAGCCAAGCTGTACGAAAAGTATTACACATATGTGGTAGAAAAATACAAGACTTTTATTATAATACCAAGTGAACACAGTAGAGCAACTCATCAATGTTCTCCCATATAAGCGTACATGGAATAAATCCTAAATACAAAAGACAGTAACCATCACAGTATGAGTGAACAGTGATGTTCTATACAGTGAGCAGCATGGAACGCAGATAGAATGTCTTAAATGGTTTGCCAATAATACACTGATTGTATATCAAATATAGGACTCAATAGTGTTGTATGAGATCTGTGAACGCAGACGACTTCTTCAGGGCTGTAATGGCATATAATGAGAGTGTATGTATTGGTCTGATCATACCAGAGAAATAAGATATAAGAAGTGACAAGAAAGAATGACAACACCAAAGCTATGTCCCAAGGATGTCGTTAAAAGAACACCATAAGCCAGTATCACCATGTATAGAGATGTGAAATAGTATAGAAACAAATTATTATCTTAACCCAGAACATTTCAACATGCCTAAACAGAGTAAGAAAAAGTCAGAACCAGGGACATCACAAAATGTGACCTTCCCAAACCACTTTTCTTCCACACGAAAAAATGCACTCTCAAAAGGTCTACAATGAAAGCAAAACATCAAAAATACCTATCAAGACGAGTTTTAAGCGTGGACTCAGAAAACAGTGCTTCAATGTCGTAGAATTGTAATCTTTAACATGTACAAATATTTCTTGTAAAAAGGGAATATTGCTGACAATATGTAGGCAAAGAATAGCAACAAAGATATAAGGAAACAATAAACCCCCAAGTGAGGCCAACAGCTGCCAAGGCGACAAAATTACTTATAAAAAAGACACCAAAGTGCTGTGTCCACAGTCCGTAATACAGCTCAAAGCCATGTATTTGCTTCCTGGGACTGAAAATGAGTAAAATGCATTGCAAATGACACCAACCATGCAAAAAAGCATTGGTAAATGCATTAGGTTTAGCCTATGTGATTAATAATAAAACTGTTTTTGTTGTAAGTTGTAGCTTGCTTAGTAGTTGTACAATATAAGCTACAGAAAGTTTGTTGAAGTGTTATGACATGTTTATGTCCAAAAAGGCAGTATATTGTGCTGTTACTAGTGGTATAGTACAGGTAAGTAATAGAAAAATTTTGAAAAATAAAAGAGGGAAATAATAGAATTAATTGATGTAATAGCAATGTTATGTGTTTAGAGGAGTTCTGACAACTTTTGTGCCCGGGGCACTGCACCTGCTGCACCATTCAAATCATTACCCTAATTCCTGCAAGACAACTGCACTTGTGGCTGCTTGTTTGTTAGTAAAATATTGCAATATTTGGTGTTTAGAGGGGTTCCTAGACCTTTTGGCCCCGGTGTCACTTCACCTGCTGCACCATTGAAATCTTGACCCTAGTGCCTGCATGGTAACTGCACTTGTGACTGCTTATTTAGTAAAATATAGCAATATTTGGTGTTTAGAGGACTTCTGACAACTTTAGGCCCCGGTGCCACTGCACCTGCAGCGCCATTGAAATGATGGCCCTAGTGGCTGCTAGATAACTGCTCTAGTGACTGCCTGTTTAGTAGTGAAATTTAGCAGTAGTCTGAGTTTTGTGGGACCCCTAAAGCTTTTGTGCCCGGTGTCACTGCACCTGCTGCACCATTCAAATCAAGCCTCTTTTAACTGCAAGATAACTGCAATTGTGTCTGCCTGTATAGTAGCAAAATATAGCAATATTAGGTGTTTAGAGGAGTTCTGACAACTTTTGGGCCTGGTGTCACTGCACCTGCTGCACCATTCAAATCATGACCCTGTTGTCTGCAAGGTAACTGCACTTGTGACTGCCTGTTTAGCAGTAAAATATAGCAACATTAGGTGTTTAGTGGGGCGCCTAGAGCTTTTGGTCCTGGTGCTACTGCACCCGCTGCACCATTCAAATCATTACCCTATTGCATGCTAGATAACTGCACATGGGACTGCTGTTTTGTTGCAATATATGGCAATATTAGGTGTTTAGAGGAGTTCTGACAGCTTTTTGGCCCCTGCTACTGCACCTGCTGCACCATTCACATCATGACCCTTGTGCCTGAAAGATAACTGCACTTGTGACTGCCTGTTTAGTTGTAAAATATAGCATTAATCAATGTTTAGTGGGGTGCATGGAGCTTTCGGTCCAGATGCAATTGCACTTGCTGCACTATTGAAATCGTGACCCTAGCACTTTCTAGATAATTGCACTTGTGACTGCCTGTTTAGTAGTAAAATATAGCATTATTTGGTGGGCCCGGTGCCACTGCATCTGCTGCACCATTCAAATCAAGCTCCTTTTAACTGCAAGGTACCTGCAATTGTGACTGCCTGTATAGTAGTAAAATATAGCAGTATTAGGTGTTTAGTGGAGTTATGACAACTTTTGGCCCCGGTGCCACAGCACTATTTAAATCAAGCTCCTTTTGTCCGCAAGATAACTGCAATTGTGACTGCCTGTATAGTAGCAAAATATAGCAATTTTAGGTGTTTAGAGGAGTTTTGACAACTTTTGGGCCCGGTGCCACTGCACCTGCTGCACCATTCAAATAATGACCCTGTTGCCTGCAAGATAACTGCACTTGTGACTTCCTGTTTAGTAGTAAAATATAGCAATATTTGATGTTTAGTGGAGTTATGACAACTTTTGGGCCCAGTATTACTGCACCTGCTGCACCATTCAGATCGAGCTCCTTTTAACTGCAAGGTAACTGCAATTGTGACTGCCTGTATAGTAGTAAAATGTAGCAATATCAGGGGCTTCATTTATGGGTTTTTTGCCGTAGGGCAGCACAGCAGGCCTTACTGCTGCGCTGCCCTACGGCAAAAGAAAAGGGCAGGAATGCGCTGTATCTATTAGATACGGTGCATTCCTGTCCTTTTCCCCTGCGCCGGCACTCAATGGGCTGCCGTGCGCCAATGCAGGCACCATTGCACCATGGTGCAAGGGTGCCTGCATTGGGAGATGATTATTTTTGTGCAGGAAGGGAAACCTTACTGCGCAAAAACAATCACAAGAGGCTTTTTCCTCTTTCCATGTGTGCTGCAGAAAGCAGCACAGAGAAAGAGGAAAAACAAAGAGAAATAAAGATATTTCTCCTCGCTGTGCCTCCCTTATGCCTCCCCTGGGGAGGCATACGTTTTTGGCACTGCCTCAGACTTACGATTTTCACGTAAATCTGGGGCAGTGTCAAAAAGAAGTGGATGTTGCTGGGAACGCCCCCAGCAACACTCATGGAATGCCCCTTTCACGCAGTTTTCTGCGTGAAAGGGGCACATATTTATAAGGCCAGGAAAAGCCACATAATAGCCTTATAAATATGCCAGTGGCACATTGCGCCACCTGAACATCAAAAAAGTGACGTTCCGGCAGCGCAAAAGTGCCGGTAGGGCCTAGGTGTTTAGAGGAGTTCTGACAATTGTTGGGCCTGTGTCACTGCACCTGCTGCACCATTCAAATCTTGACCCTGTTGTCTGCTTGGTAACTGCACTTGTGACTGCCTGTTTAGTGGTCAAATATAACAATATTGTGTGTTTGGAGGAGTTCTGACAACTTTTGGGCCCGGTGCTACCACACCTGCTGCAACATTCAAATCATGACCCCGTTGTCTGCAAGGTAACTGCACTTGTGGCTGTCTGTTTAGTAGTAAAATATAGCATAGCTCTTGTATATTACTTTATTTTTAACGTGCACTGTTTATTACAACATTTAGAATTTGATCATAATGACCAAATAGGTTAAGTTGAAAAAATCAGTCCAATAATGCCTACAAAGTGCAAAGAAAGGTACTGAGGCATGAATAGGAAATGCCACAAATGTAAGGCTAAAGCATCTGCTTTACACAACTAAGTAATAAAACGCAAGCATTTCAGCATACTGTTAAAAGCTGTCTACCTTTTCTGTGGGCAGAGATTTTGTCTTAACAGTGAATGGGGCTTGAACATTCTGAACAGCTTTAGCAGAAGTATCGTAAATGTGTGCAGCCAGGGGAACTTAACAAAAAAAATAAGTTCCACACAAAGCGAATGTACACAGTAATTCAACATTGGGAATTGATAAGAGCGCCCTTTTAAGATATATTAAATACAAGAGATTTCACAGGTGAAACCTAAAAATGAAAATTTCTCAATAGCTGGCTTCGAGCTGTAATGTG
The DNA here is from genome assembly GCA_963921515.1 of Calotriton arnoldi. Taxonomy (NCBI): domain Eukaryota; kingdom Metazoa; phylum Chordata; class Amphibia; order Caudata; family Salamandridae; genus Calotriton; species Calotriton arnoldi. Next base: position 1,344,916 of record CAWUFW010002513.1, read on the forward strand.
GACTGCGTACAAGCACTGTGGTGTCTTTTCTTAAGAAATTTTGTGTTTCCTCATATCATTCTTTCTTGTTATTCTTTGCTTACATGCTGCACCATGTGGCTATTTTTTCTTTTCTGTCTGTTTCGACATCCTCCATTTCCATTTATATATATTGTGGAGGAGCAAATTTTATGATACAACATTAATATGGTGTGTGGACACCCTCACGGGTGACAAGCAGCTTCATTCAAATCTATATAAAATAACATAAAATGCAGACTGGGACCCTACGATGTATTGGATGACTGTTGTGATTTTTAGTAAGTATATCTTAATTTGAGTTTAGACTTTTTAACTAGCTTTTAGTAGTGGTGGTTATAATGTTTACAATATTTCCTTTTCTGATCAATCTTAACTTATTTCTGTGGTATGATCAGACCAATATATATATATATATATAATTATAGTTAGGACCTAGTTTCCATAGGGAAAGCGTTTTTTGATTTGCCAATATCTTTGGCGCCGGTTGACGAAACTTCGCGAAATTTTCAAAACTAATGGCCCGCTCCGGTCAGCTCCTATCTTGAAAGTTTCGGGGTGATTCGTCAACCGGGAGCCGAGAAAAAAGGGGGATCACAAAACACGTTTTCCCCATGTTAATTTCCATAGGAAACTTCAGACACGGCTACAGCCCGAACTGCTGAACAGAATTACACCAAATTTGGCAAAAAGGTAGCTCTTGGTTCAGAAAGCGCCATTTTTTTAAATGGTGTAAATCCGTTCAGTAGTTGCTGAGAAATTCAAAAAATAAAAATATCGATATCTGAGCACCGAGGAAGATTCGCGACTCCTCCCGAGCACGAGCTTCATTTTGATTGGCTGTCAACATTCCAAACTAGGAAGTGTTGGCAGCCATCTTGTGACTCGGTAACCGAGTCACAAGAAAAAGGGTGAAAAAACATTTAAAAACAAGAAAGGTGGGCAGGGTACAAACACCCTGACCCCTAGGCCTGTTCAGGGGGTCCCACAAGTACCCCCAGAGCCAAAAAAAGCATTTTTTTAATAAAGGAAATCGGCTGAATTTGCGATGGGTGCGCGAATCCGGACGAGAAAACAAAAAAAAAACAAAGCTCGGGGTCTCGCGGTCAGGTCCCAGGTGCAATGCCGAAATAATTAGCAGGGGCCCATGGGGGCCCCCGCAGCCCCGGGGACCGCCACCTCCCCGGGGCCTATATAATTATATGCGGGGGCATACGTCCCCCTGCAGCCCCGGGACCACCACCTACCCGGGGCTTTTAATTATTTTGGCTGGGGGGGGCCTTGTGGGCCCCCCCAAGCCCCGGGGACCACCACCTCCCCGGGGCAATATGATATAAATGCGGGAGGCCACGCGGCCCCCACACTGCCCCGGGGACCACCACCTCCCCGGGGCATTGAATATGTAAATGCGGGGGTCCGTTGCGGACCCCTGGGGACCATAACCTCCCCAGGTCTTAAATTAGTTGGGATGGGGGCCGCACGGCCCCCCTCTTGGAGCCCTCAATGGCCCTGGGGACCGCCACCCCCCAGGGCCGGCTCCTGCAATGTCCCGGGGTGCTCACCCCTGGGATATTGATGTTTGCAATGACAGGGCTGGAGCTGTGCGGTTCCCGCCCTATCATTGCAAACACTGGTTTGCTTCTTGGAAGCGAGAGCAGGAAACCTGCTCTCGCTTCCAAGAAACAAAGCAGTATTGCTTTTGGGCAAGGGGAGCTGCATGTTAGCAGCTCCCCTTGTCCAAAAGCAATGCCGGCTCCCGCAGGAGGCGGGGAGCCGGCAGGGACCGTGGGGGCATTGGGGCTCCCCCCCACGGTCCCCAACGCTAAGGGCCGGCCTAGGGGGATGGGGTCAGAAGTGGCCCAGGGGACGGGGGCTATGCGGCCCCCCTCCTGGAAAAATTATTTTTTAAAAAGGAAGGCCGACCTCAGGGGATGGGGTCCCCGGGGGCATAATTGGCCTTAGGAGGGGGGCCATGCAGTCCCCCTCCTTAGTTTAAAAAAAAAAAAGAAATTGTGGCTGGCTTCAGGGGATGGGGTAACCGGGGCGAATACCAAATAATGGAAGTAAATTGTTTTTTTTTTGTTTCTAGCTCTCAGCACGGCCCCCGGTGTAACGTTGCGTTGGCTTTGCGAATTCACCTTAAATAAATAATTAAGTAGTATATAATGTAGAAGGTAGTGTTGTATTTGTGAAGTTGTTTTAAAGAGGTACTGTGATTGAAGTTAATGACAAGATTACAATTGATAGAGTTGTTAAAAATACATAAAATGTAAAATTAATTGTTAAAGTTGAAAAGTGTGTTGTGTTGTAGTGTATTGAATTCATGCTTTTGTTCTGTGGATTCGCGTCAAGTGCGCGAATCCACAAAAGAAAAAAATATATGTATGTGTGAAAAAAAATTATAATCAGTATTATGTCACAGGGTGGCTATAAAAGAGCCCTTGTTTTCATTGTGAGTTTGTTGTAGCTACATGTAAGTGCGGATGCAGAGCTTTAGGTTGTTGAGAAAGACTCTGTTTCCTTGATCTGTGAAGTGTACTCCATCACTTCTGTAGATGTCATCCATATCAAAACGTAGATTTTTGTTAAATATGGAGCCCATCCTATGGTCTCAGAGGTAAGCAGAAAAAGCTTTATTGACATTCTTTCTAGCTTTCTCAATCTGTGGACAAAATTGATTTGACCACTTCCATTTCTGTCTTTGGCATATGTTAGAGTTTACAAAGATAGTTTGAGGTAAAAGCAACAGCAATTGTGCAAAGGTGTCCATCATTAGCATTTCCAGACCTACCCCAGTCAATGTGCCTAGGTCATTGCCACCACAGTGCACAATCATGAGGTCAGGGGGTTGGAGATGCAAAAAGGTTTTAACCAAAGGCATCAATTGGTGCCACTTTAATCCTCTCTGTGCAATCCATTTAATGTCCACATTTTGCAAAGCTAGGTCTTTGTCAATACCTCTGTGTTCAGCATAACTTTTGCACCAGAAAAATAGCTATGTCCAACAATCCATACTGTAAGCATCTTGAAGGGATGTCTGGAAGTAATGAAAAGATGTCTGTAGCTGAGGTAGTCAGTTGGTAGAATGAGAGGTATGTAAAATGGTGGAGAAGATGCTGTTTTTTAAAAAGTAGAGAATTGATTGGCTGTTTAAGAACATTGTACATTCAAAAATAGGGTGCATGTTACTTTCCTTAAAAAGCATGTTTCTTATTGGTTAGTAAAAAATGTTTGAAAGGTACAGTAGATAGAATAAGCTCATATTTTGGAAATGTCAACCACACCTGCTGTTTGCATTTGTAACATTGTGTGGTGAACTTGAAAATATGGTAAACTTGTGACCTGTCAGTTCAGTTGAATGTTCCATGAACTGTTACTATGGAAACTGGCTTTAAGCAGAATGGGGGAAGGGTTGAAACTTAACTGTGGACTTAAAATGTGTTATTCTAATTTATATATAAGTGAAATCTTATTAAAGTAAGATTTCCCAAGTCAGTACTATCTTTAGAAGTGGTGTGTTCTTAAAAAAAGTGGTATTTTTATTTGTAATATATTTTTTAACTCCCGTATGGATTCGTGGCTCCATCGCGTTGGTGCACGGTGGAGTCGTGACTCCCAAAAATTCCAGAATCAGTTTGGGCACTTTTAGAAGTCAGTTGGTAAGGGTCAATATGTCTAACCAATAGAAATGTGTTTTATAATTTGAAATAATGTTGGAAGGAATGTGATTTGTTACTTACATGTATTTGTGTGGAGAAAGAGAGGGAAACTTTGCAATTACTGGTTTTACGTTGCTGAGAGTGGTGCATTACATTGATTGTGTGCATAAGAAAATCATTTATGAGTTTGCGATACTTTAAATCCTACAAATCTATTTTGAAGGTGAGTTATAAATTTGTGAGGTGTATTATGTATTAGGTTTATTTTAAACTTTAAAAATAATTCAAAAACTGTGATGTTTGAAATATATTATTAAATGTAGAGATGTGTATTGTAGTTTGTTTTATTGTAGTTAAATGTTGTTTGAAACAGATTCTGCATAGTAATATTTGTATATTGGAAGATGGATTAGTGATTATGGTAGTTTGTTTTAGTGTGTGGATATGTACATTTGTAGTATACCGCATAATTTTAGCTGTTGGTTTAAATTTGGAGGTGGAGTCTGTCAAGTTTTAAGGTATGCATGGACTTCTGTCTCAAGTATGTTTCTACTTGTATATGTATTTTCATATGTCTTATACATTTGAAGGTGCATGATGTATAACAAAGAGCTGTTGTTGCTTTTTATGTGGTAGGCTCAAGACTGTGAGTACTAGTAGAATGGTGAAGATGCAGCACAAAAGTGTGGTTTAAAAGATGCTCACATAAGGTGTTATTAATTAGGCTTCTTTTTTTAAGTTTCTAGAGAGGTACAGTTGAAATATGCCGCATAATTTTTGATGTTTGCTTGAAATTGGAAGTTTGTTCTGTGAATTTTTAAGGTTTGGATAGTGTTATGGTACAGACATATTCATGTATGCTTTTAGTAATAATGGGAGACTTTTACTAAAGATATGTGAAGGGTTCCTTATTTGTATTTGGGTAGGTGTAATATTAAAAGTAGTTGTAGAATGGTTAAGCAGCAGCCTGAAAGTGTGGTTTTAGAGATGTTATTTATTAGAGTAATTTGTATGATGTGAGGAAAGTTATATTTCATATATACCGCATAATTTTCAGTGTCTGTTTGAAAATTGAAGTGTACTCTGTGAAGTTTTGAGCTGTGCATGGTGTTGTGATTGAGATATGTGTCTACTTGTTCATATATTATGGTATGTGTTATGTGTCTGAAAATGATAGATGTATAAAACACACATATACATTTATCTGTTTTTAACTTTTATATATGAAGCTGGTAGTAAAAGGTACAGACATACGCATAGATTGTTTTAGAAATATGGGGAGACTTTTATGAAAGATAAGTGAAGTGTTGCTTTGCTGTTAGTTATAAAAACATCCAAGTACTACCCATGCAGTCTTTCAATGATCCAGTCACTACATATGCACTGCTGTAATCACTCAGGCATTACTCCTGCACTTATGCAATAATACAGGCACTACCTATGCGGTCATGCAATCACCCAGGTATTACCCATGCACTCTTTCAATCACCTAGCCACTACTCATGCACTAATATAATCACCCAGGCACTACCGTTGCACTCCTTCAATCACGGAGGCACTAACCTTGTACTCATGTAATCACTCAGCCAGTAGTCATGGTGTTATGAAATCACCCAGGCACTACCTTTGCACTCCTTTATTCACTCAGGCAGTACCTCAGTAGTCCTGCAATCAGCCAAGAAGTACCCATGCACTTATAAAATCACCCAGTCACTTCCTATGTAGTCGTGTAAATCCCCAGATATTACTCCTGTAGTAATGCAATCACCCTGGTGTTACCTATGTACTCCTTTAATCCCCCAGACGTTACCCCTGTACTCATGCAATCACCAATGCATTAGCTATACAGTGCTTCAATCACCCAGACACTATCCTTGCACTCTTTCAATCACACACACACTTGTCTTGTACTTATGTAATCACTCAGCCAGTACTCATGCACTTTTAAAATCACCTTTGCACTCCTGTAATCAGTCAGGCAGTATCTTAGTACTTCTGTAATCACCCAGGCAGTACTCATGAATTTATAAAATCACCCACACACTTGCTATGTACTCCAGTAATCCCCCAGATATTACCCCTCTAGTTATGTAATCACCCAGGCACTAGTTATGTACTACCCCTGCAGTCATGCAATCATGCAGGCTGTATCTAATCACTCATGTAATAACCCACACACTACTCTTGCAGTCATAGAATCACGCAGGCCCTACTGTTGCACTCATCTATTCACCTAGGCACTACTTAATGACTCATCTATGCCTTCAGGTGCTATTTATACACTTATCCGTGCACTCAACGTCTATGTCTTTACTCATGCAATTAATCAGTCACTTTTCATCTTCTCCTGCAATTACCCAGAGACTACCCTTGCACTCATACAATCACCCAAGCCCTACCCATGGAGTTATGCAATCACTCAAGCAGATCTATTACATGTCTCAGTTTCTAGGTTTCACTATATTCCAGAAATATTGTATACATATTTCTTTTAGATATCATGATGATTTGAAAACGTAGAGACATATGTATGTGTGCTTGTAACAATATGGAGAGACTTATAGTTGAGTCATGTAATAGCCTGCTGCTTTATATTTGGCTAGGCCCAACACTCATGCAGTTATAAAAACACCCAAGTACTCGCCATGTAGTCTTCCAATGATGCAGGCACTACATATGCAGTGCTGTAATCACTCAGGCATTACTGCTGCACTGATGCAATCATCTAGGCACTATCTATGCACTCATGTAATCCCCAAGGTATTACCCATGCACTCTTTCAATCATATAGCCAATACTCATGCACTTATATAATCACCCAGGCATTACCGTTGCACTCCTTCAATCACGTAGGCATTACCCTTGTACTCATGTAATCACTCGGCCAGTAGTCATGGTGTTATGAAATCACCCAGGCACTACCTTTGCACTCCTTTATTCACTCAGGCAGTACCTCAGTACTCCTGCAATCAGCCAAGAAGTACCCATGCACTTATAAAATCACCCAGTCTCTTCCTATGTAGTCATGTAAATCTCCAGATATTACCCCTGTAGTCATGCAATCGCCCAGATGTTACCTATGTACTCCTTTAATCCCCCAGACTTTACCCCTGTACTCATGCAATCACCAATGCTTTAGCTATACAGTGCTTCAATCACCCAGACACTATCCTTGCACTCTTTCAATCACGCACACACTTTTCTTGTACTTATGTAATCACTCAGCCAGTACTCATGACTTTTAAAATCACCCAGTCACTACCTTTGCACTCCTGTCATCACTCAGGCAGTATCTTAGTACTTCTGTAATCACCCAGGCAGTACTCATGGAGTTATAAAATCACCCACTCACTTGCTATGTATTCCTGTAATCCCCCAGATATTACCCCTGTAGTCACTGAATCACCCAGGCACTAGTTATGTACCACCCCTGCAGTCATGCAATCATGCAGGCTATATCTATGCACTCATGTAATAACCCACACACTACCCTTGCACTCATACAATCACCCAAGCACTGCCCATGGAGTTATGCAATCACTCAGGCAGATCTATTACATGTCTCAGTTTCTAGGTTTCACTATATTCCAGAAATATTGTATATATATTTCTTTTAGATATCATGATGATTTGAAAACGTAGAAAAATATGTATGTGTGCTTCTAACAATATGGAGAGACTTATAGTTGCGTCATGTAATAGTCTGCTGCTTTATATTTGGCTAGGCCCAACACTCATGCAGTTATAAAAACACCCAAGTACTACCCATACAGTCTTCCAATGATCCAGGCACTACATATGCAGTGCTGTAATCACTCAGGCATTACTGCTGCACTGATGCAATCATCTAGGCACTATCTATGCACTCATGCAATCACCAAGGTATTACCCATGCAGTCTTTCAATCATGTAGCCACTACTCATGCACTTATATAATCACCCAGGCACTACTGTTGCAGTCCTTCAATCACGGAGGCACTACCACTATACTCATACAACCTCCCACACATTACCCCTGCACTCATGCAATCACCCACACTGTACTCATATACTCCGCCAATATCCCAGACATTACCCCTGCAGTTATGCAATCACCCAGGCATTACCCATGCACTCTTTCAATTACTTAGGTAGTACGCATGGACTCTGCACCTCTGTTCCTTCTTTCAGGACTTTTTTTGTGTCTTTCTGCATCTGTCGCTTCTTTCTGCACCCATTTTACGTCTTTCTGCACTCCTCTTCCCTTTTTCTGCATCCCTGTTGCCTCTTTCTGTACCTCTGTTGCCTCTTTCTGTACCTCTGTTCCTTCTTTCTGCACTTCTTTTGTTTCTTTCTGCACCTCTTTTGGTTGGTTCTATATTTCACTTGCCTCTTTTTGTACCACTCTTGCCTCTTTGTGCACCTCTGTTGGTTCTTTCTGCACTGCTCTGGCTTCTTCCTGCACCCCTGTTCCCTCTTTCTGCACCTCTGTTGCCTCAGTCTGCCCACCTGTTGCCTCTTTCTGCACCCCTATTGCCTCTTTCTGCACCTCTGTTCCTTTTTTGTGTACTTCTTTTTTTCTTTGTGTACATCTTTTGCTTCTTTCTGCACCCCTCTTCTGTTTCTGCACCCCTCTTCCCTCTTTTTGCTGCTGTGTTCCTTCTTTCTGCACTTCTGTTGTTTCTTTCTGCACTCTTCTTTACTTTTTTGCATCCCTCTTGCCTCTTTCTGCAGTTCTCTTGTCACTTTTTGCACCTCTCTTGCCTCTTTCTGCACCTCACTTACCTTTTTCTGCACTTGTTTGCTTCTTTCTACAGCTCTGTTGCTTCTTTCAGCAATTCGGTTGCTTCTTTCTGCACTTTTTTTGGTTGTTTGTGCACCTGTCTTGCATCTTTCTTCACCTCTGTTGCTTCTTTCTGCATCTCACTTGCTTCTTTCTGTACCCCTCTTGCCTCTTTCTGCAACCCTCTTTCCTCTTTGAGCACTTCACTTGCCTCTTTCTGTACTTTTTTTCTCCTTTTTCTGCACATCTCATGCCTCTTTCTGCACCTCTGTTGCTTCTTTCTGCACATCTCTTAGTTCTTTCTGCAGTGCTCTTCCCTTTTTCTGCACCCCTCTTGCCTCTTTTGCTACTCTCTGCAATTCTTTTTCTTCTTTCTGCACCCCTCATGCCTCTTTCTCCATCCTTTTTCCGTTTTTCTGCACATGTATTAGTTCTTTCTGTAGTGCTCTTGCCTTCAACACATCTCTTCCCTTCTTCTGTACCTCTGTTGTTTCTTACTGCAGTGTTCTTGCTTCTTTCTGCACCTCTGTTGCAGTTCATTTCCTAACATGACTTAAATGTCAGTTTTGTCCTGCTGCTTTACTATTCTAGTAGTGTTGGGCCTAGGCAAATATAAAAAAAGCCTATAACATGTCTCAGGTGTAAGTCTCAGCATATTCCGAAAACCATATATGCATTTGTTTGTACCTTTTAAATAGAAGGTGTTTCTTTAGTAATAGATAAGAATATTTGTATATAATTATTTTAATAATATTAAATTGATTTTAAAAAGTTTTTTTTCTCTAGATATTCTCCATTATTAGTAAGAAAGATTCAGTATGACAAGAAAAGTTGAAAAGAAAAGACAACAAAAAAACAGTACTATTTAAAGGAGAGAGAAAAGCAGAAATTAGATGAAGTACAACATGCGACATTGAAGAAAAAGTCTTCTGGTAAGAGAACTAAAGAATTTGTTAAAAGACTTTTAAGGACTGGAAAGAATTTTGAAAATGGGGAAAACAGAAAGAAAAGTTGTAGAACCAAGGAGAATAAAATGAAAAAAGGACAAATTAATGGAAAATCAGGTTATGGGAAAACAATCTATGTTGAAAGAAGGATGAAACAATATAAGGACATTAGGAAACGAATGTATAAAAGTAGAGTACTACAAAATTTATTGAAAGATTGCAAGCAATATAAAAGAAGATCTGCTTTTTACAAGAAAAAACAACAGATTGAAAGTGTAGTCGAAAAGGCTTTTGAATTGAAAAGAAGATTGTTTATATTAGTATTGAAAAGAATGAAGACATTGAATAAAACAATGCAGTTCATGAAGTAGAAAAGTAAAAGAAAAGACTGGTTAATAGAACTTACTTTTGTAAAAACAATTTGGGTGAATGGAAGCACACTTCTAGTTCAGAACCTTTTTTTAATGAAGAAAGCTATTTTCAACAAAATACATTAGTTCATGCAGTTGATACCAGTGGTCATTCTTTTGAGGTTAAAAACGGTTGTCCAATTGAAAAAGAAAAGATGGTTGCTATAAATGTGGAAGAAGTAATAGTTGAAGAAGTTCAAGGGAGACATTCACAAGCTCCAGTGTATACGTGGGATTGTACTAGTATTTGTAGTATACGACAGGAATCTATTGATATTTTACGAAATTTCTTACGACAGTATAGTAAAAAAAGTATTAAACAAAAGATTAAGATGTTGCAAGGACTATTCTCTATTGAAGGGTTTTTTAGTAAGTCAGGAAGCATGGCGCTCTGCCCTGTAAATGTGAGTGTTATTGAGATCTATTGTGTACGGTGCAACCAGGTAAGGGGAGAATCCCTGTAACCCCTAAAATTTGTGTAGGGAACCCTACACTGTTATATATGCAACCAAGTCCTGGGCACACGTAAAATAATTATATAGTACAAAGCAGTATCGGTATGGTTCAAATAGATTCATAAGAAAAAGTCAATGTTCTCGTAGGTAGATTGTGTCTTTATTCCATCATTAATTAAGCAAAAGAAACCAGCCAACACGTGTTTCGTCGCCAATGGAAATAATCCCGCGACTTCCTCAGGGCTGAATATCGAAGGTAGAGATCTATGTAGTCTCTCCGCCGGTGATAATTCCGACCCAGCTGGCCAAGATAATGTCCCTGAATAGTGAACCAATATTAAAAGGAAAGATGCACCACAGTAATGGTGATCCGGTGAATTGGTCTGCCGTGAATATTCCAAGGACGATGAGTGGATCGTGATTATAGTGTGGATCTCCAGCGAGTGCGCTGCAGTCCCTCATGGCGACGGTGTATTCCTGTTCCGGCCCTGAGGAAGTCGCGGGATTATTTCCATTGGCGACGAAACACGTGTTGGCTGGTTTCTTTTGCTTAATTAATGATGGAATAAAGACAAAGACACAATCTACCTACAAGAACATTGACTTTTTCTTACGAATCTATTTGAACCGTACCGATACTGCTTTGTGCTATATAATTATTTTACGTGCTCCCAGGACTTGAATGCATGTTGCAAGGACTAGATCCTTGTAAAGTGAGAAAACACACTGGCTTGCAGGGTCATTCTCTAGCTTGTCTTTCTAGAAAAGTGAGTCGAAGTACTTTTCATCATTTAAGAATGTTAGCAGTACATCACTCAGAAATGCGGAAGTTAGTAAGAAGATTGTACTATGTAAAAAGTCCTGCATTATTTTTAAGTGAAATAAACACTGCTCTTTTGCATGGTTCAGTATCGGTTGTAAAAAAAGTTTGTGATGATATAGAGTTTCGTTTCTTTAGTACTGAAGAAGAGTGTAGAGAAAGTGAGAGTTTGATAAGTGTAGGTGTTGAAGAAGAGGTTGAAGTTAGTACTACTGAGAAGTTTGTAGAAGAAATTACAAAGTTTAAGGTAATTTGTTGTGAAAAACCAAACTATGTTTATATTTGTTGTCGACGTACTCACTATAGAAGTCAAACTAGGAATGTTGATGTGTATTTAAAAAGTGAAAAGGAAAACAATGGTAAGTGGAAGTAATTTGGTGCTTATTTGTTGGTGGAAGTTTGTTTTGAGTTGGGTAGTGATCAACGTATTTGTAAATATTGTTACAGCAGATTAGAAGAGAACAAAATGCCAGCTAGAGTTGTACATAATAACCTAGAGTTGGTAGGTATTCCTCCGGAACTGATGGATTTAAATACATATGAATCTATTGTTAATCAATCTGTACACCCGTTTCAGGCTAAAGTTCGTATGGCGCCTAAAACAGGTAAGTTGCCTCCCACAGATTTACAAAGAGGATTAAAAGGAAGAGTTGTGTATTTACCTTTAGATTTAAAGAAAAATATTGAAATTATTGGTGTAGAGAGAGAGGAAACTGAACCTGTAGTTATTCTAGTTAATGGTGTACCAACAAAGAGTCGGAAAATATGGCAAGAGTTAGTAGATGTCACCAAAGTTCAAAAGGCTACGTTATAGCTCATAGAAAACAATATTTATTATAAAAATGTATATCTGGAAGAACAAGAAATATCTTTTGGAGATGATAGAGAAATTTCAACTGGCCAAATTGAAAAAGTGGACAACTCCAGGGGTGAAGAAATTTATGAACATTATAGTATACATCCTTTACATTCAAAAGAAGTGATTGGAAATACTATTGAATTATTCCGAATGAAGAAAGCGAAGGGAACTCCTATGAGTGTTTGGGAAAGAAGTTTAGAAGCCCGTTATTTTCCACAGCTCTTCCCCACTGGAAAAGGTGGACGATATGATAAACGACCCGTGCAGATTCCAGCTTCAGAATATCGTACAACAAGATTGTACTCAGAAGATCCAAGATTTCGACAATGTATTCCATATATATTTCATCTTCTGTTTGAAAGTGACTTGTCTGGACTTTCATATGCAGTGAACCACATACTAAAAACAGTAGTTCATCTTACACATGTTTCTGCAAAGGAATTCATGGACAAAGTACAACAAAGAGACGATCATTTAGAGTCTCAGTTAATTAATTTGATGGCGTGTCAACGTGGTACTAATGAGTATTGGTATCGTCGTCACGGAGAACTTAAATGTATGTTAAGAAACTTAGGAACCTCTACGTGGTTTGTTACGCTTAGCTGTGCTGAATACGCATGGGACGATTTACTTGAATTTCTACGAGAAGCAAATTCAAATATTAAAAACATTGAATTGAAGACAGCTGGAGAACTGTGTTCCTTGGATCCTGTAAATGTGTGCAGATATTTTAATCATAGGTTTCAAGCTATGATGTATTTTATCTGCAATAAAAAAATCCACCTCTTGGAGAAGTTATTGATTTCTTTTGGAGAAAGGAGTACCAAGCCAGAGGTGCTCCTCATATACACATGCTATTATGGATCAAGGATGCACCTAAATTTGGAAGCGATTCTGATGAGACTGTTTTGTCTTTCATTGAAGACTGTGTTACCTGTGCTATTCCAAAAACAGGAGGAGAAAATACCTTAAGACAAGAAGGTTTACGATTTCAAAGTCATCGATGTGGGAAATATTGTCGACGGAAATACAAGTCAAAGGAAACATTTTATACAAAATGTCGTTTTGGATTCCCACGTCCAGTAATTTCCAAAGGAAGAGTCAACAGTTTCATGTCAGCAGTGAGGCATACTATAACTCGGAAATCTCCGAAGAATAATTACAACATAAAAAGAAGTGAAGATTCAAAGTATATTAATGACTACAATCCAGTGATTTTGACGATGTAGAATGCAAATATGGATATCCAGTATGTTGCAGATAATTCGATTGCTGTTGCTTGCTATCTTATATCATATATAACGAAATCTGAAAAGACAGAGTTGAAAGAAATGTGGGAAGAAATTTCACAAGAGAAGACTCTTAGTAAAAAATTGTACAGCTTTAGTTTGAAGATGCTTTCCCATCGAGAGATTGGAACGTACGAATGTTCGGATCGGTTGGCGTCTGCAAGTTTATATTCAAAGTCAAGAGGAATCATTTGGGTAAGTCTAGGTCTTGCTGCAACACGAAATCGAGTATTGAAATCTGTACAAGAAATTGAATACTTAGCATTAAATGAACCGGAAAGTGCAGATATTGTTAAAACAAATATGTTGGATACGTACTATCCTAAAAGAAGTCCATATCTGGAAAATATATGTCTTTATGAAGTACTGCAATATTACAGCTTTAAGAGAAATGTTACAGAAAATATAAATGAAGAAAAATATGCAGTAATTGGATGTGATGGATGTTTGGTAAAACATACCAAAGGACATCTTATTAATCACAGGAAACTCAGTTGTGATACTCCAGATAAAAGGGAATTTTTCTATTTAGCACTTCTACAACTGTTCAAGCCTTGGTGTAGTGAAATGGAATTACTTGGAGATTTTGACTGCTATAAAAGATTCTTTTAATGCATGTAAAGATAGCATTAAATGCACAGTTTTTCCAAATTATCTACAAATGTTGAATGAAGAGATTGAACAAGAAACTAGTATTGCAGCTGAAATCGCTAGAGATAGTTCTCAAGATAGTCAAAGTTCTGCTTCACTGAGTTAAGATCCACTAGGACAACCAATTCTTGAAAATGAAGCAGCAATTGCTATGAATGAAGTAGAAACAGCAATGCAACAGGCACAACAGGATATTATTGAGTTGGGAAACTTGGAAGAACAACTAAATATTGAACATAAAGAAATAATACAGCAAGTTACACAACAGATAGAGCATTGTTTACTGCATGAAAAAAAAAGAATTCCAATGCACTTCATTTAAACCTATTCGAATGTATATCTGTGGGCAAGCTGGAGTAAGGAAAAAGTTTCTTAATTAAAGTTTTGACCAGTTATCTACACAAAACCACTGAATCACATGTATCTTGTATTATAACTGCTCCAACTGGGTTAGCAGCATATAACATTAAAGGGATTACATTACATTGATTACTCATGCTACCAGTTGAACATGAAAATAAGTTGGAATATCAGAAGCTATCAGGAGAAGCTTGTTATGAAGTTTCAAGAGTACTAAAGAAAATGAAACTTCTGATCATTGATGAGGTGAGCATGGTCTCAAACTTAATGCTTGCCTTTGTACATTTGAGAATGCAACAGATTTTAAAAACAGATTATGATGTTTTATTTGGAGCAAAACATGTAATTGTATTCAGCGATCTACTACAACTTTCTCCTGTGAAAGGACAACCAGTTTTTAAAACACTTGTCCATGAAGACACTAAGAAATCTTTGGGAAGTATTGGAAATGCGAACATTTGGTCTCTTTTTGAATATAAAGAACTTATTAAGAATATGCGACAAGCAAGTGATGAACATTATGGGAACATTCTTCAAGATATTAGAATTGGTGTTTTGACAAAACATGGTAAAGAAGCTTTACAAAGTCGGCAACTAACAAATTTGTTTCCAAATGAAAATATTGCACCTGAAATAATGTACAAAAAAATTGGAGAAAAGAAGTCTATAGTTTGCCTAATGCCAACACTGCAAGAGTGTTCTACAATCAATCAAGAACTTTTCAAACTGGAGAAACAACCAATAGTGAAAATGGAAGCCATTGATAAAATGGAACATGACGGGGTTACTATTTTTCTCTCAGAGAAACTACAGTCAAAATTGGATTCTTTGGAAAAGTCTGTATCTAAGACTGCTGGTTTAGAAAAGACTTTATATGTATGTGTAAACTGTCGGGTAATATTACGGCGTAATTTAGATGTTGAAAAAGGTTTAGTAAATGGAGCAATGGGAAAAGTTGTTGATTTTGTTAATTATCAGAACAGAGATGGAATTGAATTTTTGAAGATTAAATTTGATCAGATTGAAGAGGTAAAACAGATTGGACGTTGTGTTGTTCATTTTTTGCTTGTAAAAGACTTGTATGTTCGTAGAAAACAGTTTCCTCTTTCTTTAGCATATGCGGTGACCATTCATAAATCTCAAGGTTTAAGTGTAGACAGTGCTTTGGTAAATATTGGAAGTACAGTGTTTAAAGAGGGTATGGCATATGTTGCATTGTCTCGAGTAAGAACATTATCTGGATTGTATTTGATTGATTTTGATGAGAAAAAGGTTAGTGCTGATGCAAATTGTGTAAGAGAGTATAATCGGTTAAGAAGACTGTATGCTCCTAACTTAGGTGAATATCCCATATATGAAAAACGTGTAGTATGTCCAAAACAAAAATATGACAAACATTCTAGTGAGGTTGGAAAACAGAAAACAATTCAAGAGAATGATGAGGCTGCAAAGAAAAGAAAAATGGACACTGTTGATGATATTGTAGGATACCAGTTAGAAAATAGTTCGGGTATCAACTGCTATGCTAATGTAATTGTGAACGTTGTGTTTTATCTAGAAGATCTTCATCATGAAATTAGGAAATTCGAGAAAAAGATTCTGCTCTTTATTACATTATATTTTTGAAAAGTTGGAAACTGATAGAACTAAAATCCATAGTGTTTCTGACATACGACATCTTTTGGATATATGTTCTGGTTCTTCACAATTTACACTTAATGTACAACAAGATGCACAAGAATTTCTTATGTTTATGCTTGCAGTATTGGAAGATGAAGGAATAGAAATTGAACATTTGTTTGGAGTAAGTTACAGATGGGATCATAAATGTGAAGACTGTTCATTTTGTTCTACCACTCAAATAGACACTGAACGATTCATATATTTGTCAATACCAGATTGCAAATCAGTGTCTTTTAACAAATTAGTAAAAACAGCTAATTAAGATATGAAATGTTCTCATTGTAAATCAGAAATGTTGTCAACATTATTTATAGAAAGATTTGGACAATATGTCATTTTAATGCTACAACGTTGTAGAGCAGATGGAAGAAAATTGGAAACCAAAATTAGAACTTTTGTGGCAAGTCAACTATCAATTTCAGGAAGAACTTTTAAAGCAGTGGCTATTATTTTTCATGATGGACCTACTACAACATCTGGACACTATACTGTGTATTTAAAGTGCAATAAAGGATGGACACATTGTAATGATGCCCATTTGGAATTCAAATGTCGGTTGCCTTACGAATTACCAAATTCATATCTGATATTTTTGATGACAAAGTTTTGAAAACTTCATTCGGCCTATTGGGAAGATGTGAACACGAATTAACGAGTTTATTTTGGATATTTTGAATGCAAATAGATTTAGAAACATTATTCGGCCTATTGGGAAAATGTGAAGAATTACTGTTTGGATTATTGTTTGTGCTAAATCTTATTGCGTTTGCAAAATTGTCTTTGAAACAAGTAGTTTATATATTTGTTATTTATATCATACGAGATATAAATGAGAGTGTATATTTTCGAAAATGTATTTCAGAGAAGTAGATCATTTAATGCAGTTGAAGAATATAATTTAGAAACTGTAGATAGGTATACAGATAGTTGAACTCATTGTAAATATTTTCAACACAGATTTGTTTTGTTTTTACAATCTTACTGATTGTATTTTTTTCCCCGCTGTTATATGATGATCAACATTGAAATCACTGTGTATGGTGATATTCAATAGAATCTGAAAACAGCAAAAAAGGGAAACTGAATATGTTATGTAATTCTAAAATTATGTTGTGTTCTTAAAACTATAATATTATATGCAATAACAGTTTTTTTCTTATCTTTTACAGAAAGTAATACTAAAGTTTGAAAATATTTTAAATTTAGTTTACAATGAAACAACTGTAAAATAGTTTCAATGAGTTTGAAATCTACTTCAATAAAGAAGGTAAGATGAAATAATGTAATAAGCATAATAATATGAAGTAATGTTTACAGTCACTTTTATTGCAGTCATTCTTTTTTTCAAACTCTGCCAACTCACTCCTCCAATCACCTCAGCACTACCCACGCACTCCTTCAATCACAGAAGCATAACCTATGTACTTACAAAATCACACAGGCATTAGCAATACACACCTTTAATCACTCTGGCAGTACCCATACATTCCTGTAATCACCCAGACATTACTCCTACATTCTTACAATCACCCATACATTACCTCTGCACTCATGGAATCACCCAGGCATTACCCATGCACTTCCAAATTCACCCAAGCAATACCCATGCACTTGAAAAATCACCCAGGCATTACCAATGCAATAATCCAATCACCTACGCACTACTCATCCACTCATGCAATAACCCAGGCACTACCCATGCACTGCTCCAATCACCCATGCACTACCCATGCACTCCTCTAATCACCCAGACACTACTCATTCACTCCTTCAATTACCGAGCCAGTAGCCATGCACTCCTCCAATCACCCAGTCACTACCCATGCACTTATAAAATCACCTCTGAGTTGGTGGGTTTCTTTGGTGGGGGTTATTAGCGTCTGCTGTGCCTTCGTGTAGTGAAGGCGCGGATGAAACTGTAGGCCAACTAGAAGTGCCTCGCCGCCGACGTCCCTCGCACAAAGAGACTATGTTGCTTATGCAGTCCGGTTTGGTTGATGCTCAGGTGGGCGAAGTTGGTGGCTACTGAACCGGGAGCAAATGCGGCAGATGGCTAATGTTGCCCTCTGCACCGCTTTCTACTGGGTGCTGTCAAGGTGTCGATTGGAGCTGGGGGCCAGGCTCAGATAGTGTGGCGAGCCAGCTTACTGCATCTCGCCGCCTCGGTCGGTCCCCACGGGTCCCACGCGATGCGTTCCACTAGTCGGTGCTGCCGGCCTGCAGAGTGCCCTCTAGGCGTTGTGGTGAGCGGGCCCGGTATCGGGGCCTGTATTTCCTCTCACTGTCCCTGCGCAATGATCAGGCCGTCTGGGGCCGATGGAAGTCTCCCTTTGGATGTTCGTGCTTACCGTCTGGCTGCCATCTTAGGGTCAGGCATGGTGGGTAAGCTGCTTCGCATCGGATTCTTTTGGGGATGTCCCCGCCCTGCGGTAGTGTTGTTCTGGGGGCCATCCGATGCAGCCTCACCCCCTGGATCTTCTGGGTGTCCCCCCCTCAGCGTCCACGCACCTGGTGGACCCAGCGTGTAGCATGTTCTTGGGGAGCTCTGGCGTGGCAGCGCTCTCAACGACAGGCACCCCTCCCGTAGGCCGGCCAGTGAACTGGTCGCAGACTTCACTCCTGGTCCCAGTGGCCGATACTGCACAGCTGTGGCCGCTCGCAAGAGTCACGCCGCCGCAGGGAAGCCTCGCCTCTCGTTTTTCAATGGGGTGCCATTTTGATGAGCGGTGGCATTTCTCGATGGGGTTGGCGCTTTGACGCTGGGAACCAGGTCGCAGGGTGTCTCCGATGCCGCGTCGTAGTCTCGTGGAATGTGGGGTCTGCTCAGCCAGGTTCGTGGAGCAGCGAGCAGGGTGGCGGGCCGCAGGATAGGGAGCGCCAGCTACCGCCGCCTATATGTACAGCCTGACCGCCATCTTAAGAGCAGGCGGGGCTCGCGTGTGGATCAGCGCCGGGGGACACTGCCTCTCCAACCCGGGCGACAGACCCCCGACGATCAAATCTGGGCGGCAGGTGTACCGCCGGTCGTCGGTCTCCTCGTTCGCTAACCACACACTCGGGGAGTCCCGCCCGGCTGTGTGGAGCCGCAGGGTCTACTCTGGTGAGCAGTCCGGCCCAGCGTCTTCCTTCTCAGTGGAATCTGCAGCGCTCGCGAAGTCGGTGACGTTTCTACCCAGCCATAGTGAGTGATGTTCCCTGTTGCCCCAATTCGCTGGTCCCTTCATCGGTCCAGGGAAGGCTCCGGTTCCTGTAGGGTGGCGGCCGCCATTTTGATGGGCGCCGGCGCTTAGCTTCTGATCCTCACCGCTGGCCGTGGGGTTGTGGTGGGTGCTAGTTATTGCACACAGTTTGTGCCCCGCATCTTCAGCTGATCGTGGGTATACTTCGCGACTGGAAAATCGCTAATTAGCCGCAATTATCAATTCAGGAATAGCGCGCGGACCGGGAGCCGAGACAAGCTACGTCCGTTCGGCCATCTTGCCCGGCCATGCCCCCTCTCCCCCTTTTTTTAAAGAATATAAATAATTACAGTAGGTGAGCTACCCCACCATCAGCCACAAATAAAAAGTGGGCTGAGACATTTACTGTATACATTTGTCCTGCTAGAGCTATTTCTTCTTTTTCACATTATATGAATCCACTACAGCAAAAACACTGGAGGAAAATACACCAAACTTGGTTTGAAACTAAAACTTTGATTTGCTTGGTGTAAATCTGCTTAGTGGTTTTTGAGAAATTACATTACAAATACGTTTTGGACACACAGTGAGGCAAAATTATAATGTTATTTTGAACATTAATTCACGATCCTTAATGGATTCGCATAGCAATTGTGGAGGGTTAGGAAAGAGACACCATTGAGCGTGGAAGATTTTGTTCTTGTCGTTTACTGGGGATTCACAGACCCAGCTTTGGTTTGTGAATCTGAATGGTCTGACTGGATGGACTTCACAGAAAAATATATGTTGCGGCCACCATTATCCAACACTTTGCACTGGGCAATACATTAGGAAAAATTTAAAAACGAGGGACCAAGGGCATAAATAGGGAATACGGCAGAAGGTGTGCAAGTTCTGACCCTAAACCCATGTAATGAGCCCCAAAGGGACACCTGTCAATAAAATGAATTAAAGAAAATTAGAGTTTAGTGCTGGATCTATGGATCCAAGACCCTTTCTATATCATGCAGATCCTCCTGGGGGTCTCAGGATCCATGAATCTACCTGAGGAATTCTCAAAGAAAAAACACTGTGCTACCTCGGGTGCGAATGGTCAACAGTTATGCACATTGGGCTTTGGGTGAACAAAAGGTTGTTTGCGCCTATCCAAATGTCTTGTCTATTGAGGATTGCATGCTTATAGATGGTTGAGCAGAGGGCCTTGCATTTACGAAGCCTCCCCTATCTCTTTGGTCCTTCTGCCAACAGCTCTCACTGACTCAGCCCATCGGACACAGTCAAACCATGCTGTGGGATTTAAACACTATTGGTAATGATGTTTTTCTGCTCTTTCTCTACTCACCACTGGGCTTCCTTCTTGAAGGACAGACACTGAAATGCAGCTAGCATACACTGGGACCTCAAAGTCTGGTTCCTCTTCCACTTTTCACCCCTCCCTTTTTCTTGGCTCTCAAGACAGTCTACTGACATCTTATTCACTTGTTCTCAGTCCATGGATCAGCTAAGACTCTCTCTCTCTTTTTTCTCTATAAGTATTTTGAAATGCGTGTTTGAATGGAGGAATAAGTGGGACTCGGATGAATTCTGCTAACCTTTGTGTGATGTAGTGGATGACATATTGGAAGACAGCTATTTTCAGTCATGGGAATCATCCCATGGCACACATGCCTTTATTTTAATGCTATATGTGGCCCTTAAAGAATGTAGAACAAAAATCGTTCCATTCCACACAAAATCATTTTTAGATTTTTATTGTTTCATATCCCATGATGAGTTTTCAATATATATCTTGCTTCATCTCTGTGGTCTATACACATCATTAATTTGTTTCTCCAAACTCAGAAATACTCCTTAATATTCTTTACATGAAATCATATCATGGTACCAACATGTCAATAACCCTAATGTATTTCGGACTTGAATAGTCCTTCATTAGGGGGCTATCTTTACCAATAAACAAGACATCTATTTACCATTTAGTTGTTAAAAGGGTCCGAAAAATCATTAAAGACACATCAAAAAATGCAATGATTTATGTACATGGAGTTCCTGATACTTATCCTTTCTAAAACATCCCAGTAAAAATTCTAGATATCCAGTGTGCATATATACATAAAGTAAAATTCCTCTCCATAACACAAAAAGGGAAAAAGCAAAGACCGAAGAAAGAAACGACAGAGCGTGTGAACCTCCTAGTGTTAACCACTAACAACTATCGATGCTGTGAGCCTTATTGCAAACTCATCTGAATTTGTGCATCAACTAGTATTAGAAAAGTATGTTTTTATTAAAACCTTAGGTGCCACCATTTCATGGTTACAAAAACCAAGACAGGACTACTTAGACTGTGGTCGATGGTAAGGACGGTATCTTTATTCACTATCTGGACCCAAATACAAAGACCAAACGCCACTGTTAACACTGAAACACCCAGTATGATAAGTCACGTGAAAACCGATATTGTGGCGCCAATACTGAGTAGGTTAATTTATTAACACTAGTTGAAGTGAAGTAAAGTAAAAGAAACGTGGGCGCCATCTTGTAATGGAAAATGTCCCCACTGGTTCACACTAAGGTATAGAAACGTCATTAATAAAGTGCAATATGATGAAACAGGACACCATGAATAAAGTAGTGGCCATAATAACAGAAATGAAATTCCCATTGCAAAAAACTCGATGTTAAAAGAGGTAAAACAAACTTAAATCCGCTATCAAGTTAATTTTTTATATCCATGAAGAAAGTTTTACTATTTAAAGAAAGCACAGCATTTCAAGTCCACCAGTTAACCCCATCGGTTGAAACATTTATATGCATGATTTCACTTTGTAACAATCTTTTATGATTATCATTATTATCAACCTCTGGGGATATGTCCACTGTTTCTAAAACCTGAAATCTTCATTGACTGATCTTTTGTTTGCACTCATGCCGATGCAAGGTCACGCTGGACTTCATGATGTGGTTTCTTATTTTGCTTTATGCTCAGATATCCGTGTTTTTCTATTTCTTTCTGCTTTTCCAATATAAAGCAATCCATATAGACATTTCAATGCATTTATGCAAATTTTGCTGTCACAGGTTGTTGAATGTTTCAAGGTGATCTCAAGTTTTTTTTGTGGGATGTGACACCGTAAAGCCAGATATTGCATTGCTAGAATTAACACAGTTATTACATCACCTGGTGCCTCGACACTGCTCCCATTGGGTGTGAACTTTTAAAATACTCCCACCAGCTGGGAGCAGACCTGTGTTCTTTTTCTCTGCCCCCACTGATGCGGGCAGGGAAACAGAACAACAGATTGCTCCCGCCCAGAGGGAGCAGCATAAATAGTGCTCCCTCCTGGCAGGAGAAAGGAAGTTCCTGCCACATGTGGGGAGCTCTCTGGGGCCGCGGGGGCCTTGGGTCTCCCCTTGCCAGGCCCTGCGGACAACCCCCCGCCATGCACGACCTTTGGCCATGTGCAGCGATGAGTTGCCTTAACATATGGTAATAAAATATTACTTTACATTTTTTTTAAAACCTAGAAATCAGTGATGTCATAAATGATTACATAGAACATGTTATGAGTGATGTAATATGTGAGGTCATAAGCAGTGTATAGCGAAAGAACAAGTTATAGTTAGCTCTGCTAATAACTGGTGAATTTCTGTGGTTTTTTTTTAGTTCAAAACTTTAATGTTGTCTCTAACATATTCACCGAACTATAACATTACTTTAACATTTGTTTTTTTAGTGAATTTTATATATATATAAGATATATATATAAGAAATATTACCAACTGGCGGTCACCAGTAGGTAGTTAGGACCTTGTTTCTATTCAAAAAGTGTTTTTTCTTTTGCCAATATCTTTGGCGCCGTTTGACGAATCTTCGCGAAATGTTCTAAACTGATGACCAGCTCAGGTCAGCTCCTGTCTTGAAAGTTTGGGGGTGATTCGTCTAGCAGGGGCCGAGAAAAAAGGGGGGTCCCAAAACGCGTTTTCCCCATGTTAATTTCCATAGGAAACTTTAGACAAAGCTACAGCCCGAACTGCTGAATGGAATTAAACCAAATTTGGCAAAAAGGTAGGTCTTGGTTCAGAAAGCGACCTTTTTTTAAATGGTGTAAATCCGTTCAGTAGTTCCTGAGAAATTCAAAAAATAAAAGTATCGATATCTGAGCACTGAGGAGGATTCGCGAACCCTCCCGAGCATGAGCTTCATTCTGATTGGCTGCCAACACTCCAAACCAGGAAGTGTTGGCAGCCATCTTGTGACTCGGTTGCCGAGTGACAAGAAAACAGTCGAAAAAAGGATAAAAATCAAGCAAAGGGGGCAGGGTAGAAATACCCCGACCCCCCTAGGCCTGCTCAGTGCGTCCACAAAGACCCCCAGGGCGAAAAAAGCATTTTTTTTTTAAAACGGTCGAATGTTTTATTAATGTGTGGGGGCCTCGCGGGCCCCAGCAGCCTCGGGGACCACCACCTTCCCGGGGATTTATTAATTAGGGGGGCCTCATGGGCCCCCCAAGCCCAGGGACTGTCACCTCCCAGGGACTTTCTTTATTAATGGGGGGGCCTCGCGGACCCCCCCCAAGCCCCGGGGACCACCACCTCCCCGGGGCTTTGATTAATTATTGGTTGGGGGGCCTCGCAGGCCCCCCAAGCCCCAGGGACTACCACCTCTGCGGAACTTTCTTTATTAACGAGGGGGGGCCTCGCGGGCCCCCCAAGCCCCGGGGACCACCACCTCCCCGGGACCTTGTACTGTAAAGGAGGGGGGCCCCCCTCCTGGAGCCCTAGATGGCCCTCGGGACCGCCACCCCCCAGGGCCTGCTCCAGCCATGAAGCGAAGCAGTATTGCTTTTGGGCAAGGGGAGCTGCATGTTAGCAGCTCCCCTTGCCCAAAAGCAATGCCGGCTCCCACAGGAGGCAGGGGGCCGGCAGGGAGCCGGCAGGGATCGTGGGGGCATTGGGGCTCCCCCACGGTCCCCAACTTGAGGGCCGGCCCCAGGGGATGGGCTCCCCGGGGCCAGAAGTCGCCCAGGAGGGGGGCCACTCTGCCCCCTCCTTTTTGTAATTTAAAAAAATAAATAAATAAATAAGGCCGGCCCCCCGGGGCCAAAATTGGCCTCAGGAGGGGGGCCACGCCCTCCAAAATCTAAAAAGAAAGGCTGGCCAGGCCCCAGGGGATGGGGTCCCCGGTCCAATAGTGGCCCAGGGAAAGGGAGCCACGCGGCCCCCACCCTTTATTATTTAAAAAAAATAACAGAGGTAATGCCCCGGGGGATGGGGTCCCCGGGGTGAATACCGAATAATGGAAGTGGGCCTTTTTTTTTCTTTCTATTTTGGAGTTGCGACCCCAATGCGGCTCTCAGCGCGGCCCCCCCGTGTAACGTCACGTTGGATTCGCAATTCCACCTTAAATAAATAATTTAATAGTATATAATTTAGGAGGTACTGTTGCATTTGTGAAGTTGTTTTAAAGAGGTAGTGTGATTGAAGTTAATGATAAGATTTAGTAAAAATATATATATATAAAAATATATGCAATTAAAAATGAATAGTTAAACCTGAAAAGTGTGTCGAATATCTAGAAAAGGCAAACTGATGTTCGAGAATTCAAATGTGAATTTCAGAAAGTTGTTTCTAGTGTTTAACTACTGGTGGAACGATGTGATGGTGTCCGGGGTACCCCGCCAGACCACAAACACATCGTCTATAAACACTATATAGACGATGTGTTTGTGGGCTGGCGGGGCACCCCGGACACCATCACATCGTTCGAACATCAGTTTGCCTTTTCTAGATATTCGGATTTACCCTGAAGGTGAAGGACTCAGCACTGAACTTTACAAAAAACCGATGGCACGTAATTCATTGCTATCGTTTGACAGCTATCATCCGAAGGCTCTCCGTGAGAACTTGCCTTTCGGGCAGTTTCTGAGGATACGAAGAAATTGCTCAACTATGGAGAAATACAATGAACATGCCAGCACCCTGAGTACCCACCTAAAAGAGAAGAAGTATCCGAAGAATACAATTCGCAGATCACGGAAAAGAGCTGCCAACAATAATAGGGAGTCACTGATTGAAGTGGCTCCATCTAAAGAAGCAGAACCCAGGCTTACTTGTGTGAACACGTTTTGCAGCCATTCAAACCAAATTAAAAGGAGCATACTTAAACACTGGAAGATCTTGAACGTTGCGAGAGCACCTATACCTCCTCCTCTGTTTGCCTTCAAAAGGAGTACAAACATCAAAGACCAAGTGGTACACACGAGGCCCTTGAGCAAACCCAAGCCTTCGGACCAAGAATCCCTGTGGGGTCTTCCTCCAGTTAAAGGACACTTTCCGTGTGGGGTCTGTGCAGCCTGCCCACAAACATCGCATATGACAGAGGTGGACATAGGCACAAACAAGCCCTGGTCCTTGTCCAGACATACTAACTGCAACAGTGAAAAGGTTATCTACCTGATTACTTGTCCGTGTGGTATGCGCTACGTGGGGATGACCACGCGCAAGATAAAAACAAGAATATTGGAGCATAAAAGCACGATCCGTTGCAGGAAGAGGTCTACAAAGTTGACTAATCACTTCCTGGATATGGACCATCAAGCAAATGACTTGCGTTGGACAGTCTTTGAACAACCTTTTATCCCACCTCATATCACAGATATATCCAAGTTTCTGTTCCGCAAAGAACAGCGCTGGGTCCACAGATTAAAGACAGATACCTCAGGACTGAATGAAGAGATTCCGTGGCTATCCCTGTGATTATGAGTTGAGGTCTTTAGCCTATAACATATAGGAGATCATACTCTAAATGGAATATAAATGCTATACATTCCCAGACTTAATCACCTCGATATTTAGAGAACATTTTCAAATGATATACATGACTTGTATCAACAGGACCTAGTTTTTAGACTTGGTCTAAGGCATTATAGTAATCAGGGGTTTGGGTAACCAGAAAGTAAGGCCCACATGTGCTCGAAACACACAAGCTTAATATGAGTAAGGATATGACATAAAGATGGCATAATCCTTTAAAACTCAGGCATACAATGGTGTGCACAGTGCCATTGATGGTCTTATATCAAACAAGTGAATACAGTTTCTATTAGGAAGATAGCGTGCAGTATTAAGCGAGCAGTGTAAGAAGTAAAAAGTGTCATAGTGAATACAACACTGTGTTATGACACTAATACATGGCGTACTTCTCGCTAACATCTAAATTATTGCCACACTCATAATTGTACCTACAGAATCATAAGAATCTAGGATTGAGCGATACCAGCTCTACGTGTGCACCGCGAAGAGTATCATAGTGTGCACGCGTGGGAAACTTAACACTACCTATCACTCATGCGCGCTAAAATGACCAGGATACCGGATAATCAACCTGCTTACGCGCAAATGAGAAACACTAATTCCCGCGCCCGCGCATTCATGACATCGGGTAAACACGACAGACACCTTGGGGTCCTTCATCAAGATGACTGGGCATTCATCCGGGTATTTAAATGCGAGAAAATCCTCCCGTCGGTGCCTCCGGTTGCAGCTCATGTACCACAACGGGGTACCGACGGAGAGGTAACCAGGGCACTATGGCGAGGGTTATCATACGTAGGGACACCACAAGAGATAGTATTCAAAGATAGATCTACATCCTTTGGTAAAAGCGCATATCCTCTGTAAACAAGATATATGCCTATTTGTATGAAATCAGGCTGAAAACAATAGTAGCGAATACCTCTGGAATTTTTTTGAGTGATACTGACAGTAATTAAAACGTCTGTCAAGGAGTAAATATGACAAAATCACACTCGGTATATTTATACATATAATTTTCAGCAAGGCACTTATTTTTGTGGCTAATATGCATTCTAGCAAAACACATCTTTGCAGATATATATTACACGTGAGAGCGCTAACGTGCCATTTCTAAAAGAGGCACTTCCTAGTGAGATTGTTGTGCGTCACACGCCAAAAATAATTCTATATCAGTTTGCTTTACAGATAATGCGCGCATTCTCAATCACTTTTGAAGCTCGCTGTACTGTAATACCTACTTGTTTCCTTAATGTATTCGATTACAATACACCCTTGTAGTCACATGCATTACATTACATATGAGAGGGATAGGGTGCTATCTATTTACGAGGCACCCTTAGATGAATTGTTATGCGCCATGCACTTAAAATCATTTTACATTAGTTTGCCTCATATACAACGCGCACATACACAACCTTATTCGAGCATGATGTCTTTTTGCACCGATGACAAGTTACATCTGGCAATGTCCATCAGTACCATTGTATGGCAATGTTGTTTGACTTGTTGCACTGTGTTTTTTGTGTCTCACATCTACAGATAAGTTCGAGTAGTACCGAGCTTAAACAATTGGATTACTGGTTTGATATCACTGTTTTTGTCATTTTTATTATTTTTTCACATATGCAGCAGCATTGTTTATTTCTTATGGTCCTGATGAAAGCCTGGATACCTTTTTAGACCAAATAGGCTCAAACATGTCGACCGACCTTGCCAATTTAGCAGTCTAATTCACACTGCTTTGCACTGCTTTTTAATCCTGCCAGTTTGGACAAGCCAATAAATAATTTTTTGTTCCTACTAGGTAGTTTTAGAATCACATTTATTGTCACAATCACATCCAGCGCTGCACCCTCACAACGCCTAGCATTCACATATGGGATCTTAGCATCCTTAAAACATCTTAGGACTTTTAAGAAAACATCCCAGAGCTCCTACCTCACAGTGAGGGAGTTGTCCTCAGTGAGACCAGGTTTTCTCACTGAGAGGAGAAGCCCATATGATGAAGCATGCCACCTATGGTGGGTGAGGGCATTCGTCCTGAAAGGGATTGCTCCCCAGAGGAGCTTTATTGAGAGACACATTTTTCACTTCACTTCATGACAGACCCGAGAAGTTTTGTGTTCTGTACTTTTTATAAGTGTCAAGAGAGGTACAGTTGAAATATGCCACATAATGTTTGGTGTTTGCTTGAAATTGGAAGTTTGTTCTGTGAATTTTTGAGGTGTGCATAGTGTTGTGGTACAGATATATGCATGCATGCTTTCAGGAATATGGTGAGACTTATAGCAGAGACATGTGAAGGGTTCCTGCTTTGTATTTGGCTAGGAGTAACATTATAAGAAGTTGTAGAATGGTAAAGCAGCAGCAGTGAGGTTTGAGATATGTTTGTAGAGATATTATTTATTAGAGTAATTTGTATGAGTGTGTGGAAAGCTACATTTCAAATATATTGCATAATTTTCAGTGTCTGTTTGAAATTTGAAGTGTAGTCTGAGAAGTTTTAAGCGGTGGATGGTGTTGTGACTGAGGTATGTCTCTACTTGCACATCTATTATGGTACGTGTTATGCGTCTGAAGATGATAGATGTATAAAACACAGGTATACATCTATCTGTATATTACTTTTATATATGATGCTGCAAGCAAAAGGTACAGACATATGCATGCATGCTTTTAGGAATATGGTGAGACTTACAGCAGAGACTTGTGAAGGGTTGCTAGTTTATATTTGTGTAGGTCCAATAGCATAAGTAGTTGCAGAATGGTGAAGCTGCAGCTATAAACTGTGGTTTAAAACATGTTGGCAGAGGAATTAGTGATTAGGGTATTTTGTATGAGTCTGTTGAAAGGTATGGTTGAACTATTTCACATTATTTTAGGTGTGTATTTGAAATGAGAAGTGCAACTTCTTAAGTTTTAAGATCTGCATGGTTTTGTGACTGGTGTATGTCTGTACTTGCAGATGTCATCATCATCGATAGCTTTATGTCATAAAAGCTTTGTTTGGCATTTATACAAAAGATAAAAACATGAATACATATTAACAAACCTTTAAATACAACAAGCTCGCTAAGGATGTGATTACACAACATTTTAACAAAGTTTAAAAATCTAGAGATAAGGCAAATAACGCTAAAAAAATCATATCATAAAAATGTATGTACAGATTAAAACAAATTTGTACCCTAACAAATACCCGAGCTAAATATGTGAGAAATGGCGAAGATAAAAATAATGTGTAACACAATTCGACACGGCCAATTTGTATAAAGTGCTGGTGTTATGTCCATCATGAGAGATGTTCTAGAAAAAATGGCATACAAACTAATCTGCAAAAATTAATTAGTAGGACATCACATAAAAAGTTTATTGCCACATAGGTGAAACAAAGCCTAGGATAGGGTCGTCCCTCGCAGAGCTTTATGCCTAAGTCGCCAAGCATGACTCAAAAACTTGGCCACCCCACAAGAAAAGAGGACACTAGGTTCGGATTTTAAAATGCGGAGGGCAACCCGATGATCACGTGTGCCCATGCCGCTGCAAATAGGTCTCAGCCAATTGGTTCTAGCAATCTTATAGGCTGGGCAGGCGAACATGACATGGGCAACACTCTCCAGCAAGGCTCCGCAGCAAGGGCAACTTCCTGTTCTGTTGTTAGCTGAGTGTCACTTTGATGTTACAGCATTAACAGGGAGGGTGCCATACCTAAACTGGATATACAGAGCCCTATCCCGTGGGATCTGAATCACGTCCAAGTAAGGCTCTAGTCCTCTGGTGTGCTTGGCCATGAGGAATTCGTCTGTTAATCTCCCCCTGTTTGGGTTGCTATGCTCCTGTTGATCAACCCAATCCCAATAATGGCGCTTTAGATCCTCCTTACTCGGGGGGGATTTGGGTGTCCCAGGACTCTGTAAGGCCAAGTAATATCATAGTTTTCTTTACGTATGATATCCACTTGACCCTGTGGCCTACATCTAAGTTCAATACCTCCGTTAGTGCTGCAGCGTAGTTGGCATGTTCAGAGGTATGCCTCAGGTGAGCCCAAAAGAGCAGTGGGCGAAGCTTGGCGATGTCCTTAATCAACCGTCTGCCCATGTCATACTTTAAAGGTGTTAATGGGGTGTTACATGGGACCGATACCAGATCCCTCAGGAACTTATGCTCAGACTTACTTAGTTCTTCAACATTTTCGAACCCCCATAGCTCGGCTCCATAGAGGGCCGAGCTAACTGCCTTAGCATCATAAACTACGAGAGCCGGGGCAACCGGCCTGCTGTACGAGGAGCGATGTTCTTTGGCTATTGCCCCGTTTACCCGTTTATGGCTCAAAAGCATTTTTGCAAGGTGAGGCCCCCATTGCATTTTATCAGAGAGACGAATACCAAGGTACTCGAAAGTTCTAACTCTCTCCAAAGGGGTGCCATTCAAGGTAAGATTGTTCCTGAAGGATTTATGGGGGTTAAAGGCCATGAGCTTCGTTTTAGTGGTGTTAATGACTAAACCTCGCGATTCACAGAAGGATTGGTAATTGTTCATTAATTTTTGTAGCCCAGCTGGAGTCTTTGACATCAATAAGGTGTCGTCAGCGAACAGGAGCGTCAGCACTTTGTCGCCCGCCAGGATTGGGTCATCAGCTGGGTCTTTCTGGAGAAACCTCACCACCCCGTTCACATATAAAGAGAACAGGGTGAGGGCCATCACGCAACCCTGGCGGACTCCCTTGCCAACGGAAATCTGCTCTGTCAGCTGACCTTGGGCTCCCCATCTCACCTGGGCATAGGTGTTCTCATGGAGACGAATCAGTAGGTTGAGAATTAGGGGTGGGATGCCCATGTCACCGAGAGTCTGCCACAATCTGGTCCTAGGAACCAGATCGAATGCTGTCTTAAGGTCAATGAATGCCAGGTAGAGACTTCCCTTTCCAATAAGCACCACCTTCCAAAATATGAGCAGTAGCCTGAATGCCTGATCGATCGTCCCAGTACTGGCCCTAAACCGCGCCTGGTATTGGGAGAGGATATCCTCCTCTTCGGACCATGATTGGATTCTCTGCAGGAGAATCCTACCTAGAATCTTTTGCATGACATCGATCAGGCTTATAGGCCTGTAGTTAGCCGGATCCTCCTTGTCTCCTTTTTTATAAATAGGAACCACTACAGCACCCTTCCACGATTTAGGGACAGGACATCCAGCGGCAATGGTGTTAAACAATCGCTGGAGGTAATGCGACCACCCTCTAGGATCAGATAGGTATAAATCTCCTGGAAGTCCATCTGGTCCTGGAGCTTTAGCAGGAACCAGTTTCATAATAGCTGCCTCTATTTTGACCTGCGAGAAATGGTCACCGATATCCCCTACTGGAGAGACGTCTGTGAGGCCACATGGCTCCTCCAGACTTCCGTCCTCTGTATTGGAATATAAGTTTGCGAAATGGGCATGCCATTCGTGGCCAGTGATATAATTGGGCAAGATATCTGGGTCTCTGTTATTACCCCGACTCACTAATGACCAGAATTCATTCCTATTCTTACCAAGGCTCGCATCCTTCAGTTCCTGCCTGTACCGATCGTCCCACTCAATCTTAGCTTTATGCAGTGCAGCCTTATATTCCTTCCTGGCCGATTTAACCCTGGGGCCATTTTTGGTTCTAATAGCTAAAGTCAGGGCCTGTCTTTTTAGCTTACAGTTCTTAGTAAACCATGGATGCTGGTTTTTTTTGGTCCCAGACGAAGTATTGTGCCTAGACGATGCTTCAAAGCAGGAGGACAACAAGTTTGTGGTGAAAGAATGGATAGCAGAAACTGCTTCCCACTTGGCTGTATCTGCAACTGCGACCTGCAGTTCTGCTGTGTTTTTAATCAAGGTCTCTTGGATGACCACTAGATTTGAGCCTCGTGAGGAGACCTTGTGCCATTTTAGATACCTTTTGCAGTTAGAGGGGACAATGTCGGTGCCAAAGCAAACTGCCCGGCTGATCTGCGGATTAAGTTGTAAGGCCCACGGATTCGTCATTGTCATGCACAGAGGGTTGTGGTCACTGTCGATCATATTGGTCACAAACATGTCGGTTGTCTCATCCCATAGTCTTACATCGACTAAGATATAATCAATGCGTGATGGGCAGCCGACTCTGTTGAAGGTATTGGCCCCCTGCTTATCCGAAGGGGTTCTACCATTGACTGCGCGTAAGTCAAACTCTATAGTCAGTGCATTGATTTGAATCGCTAAGTTGGTCCATCTTTTAATTGGAGGTATGTTGAGTGGAGGGACTGCCCATCTACTATCAACGCCCTCATGGTCAAGTGTGTCGTCTGTGCTCAGAGGCTCAAAGGTACAGTTAAAGTCACCTGCGATCACAATTCCCGAACAAGGCAAACAGTTGGATAGAGCTTGTTCGAGAAGTGCGATGGCAGGGGACGAGCGACCCCCCTTGGTTCCTCGAATATAGACATTAAACAGATCCAATCTAACTCCTTCTCTGCGACCCTTAATGGTAAGTCTCAAGATATCATGATTTATATTTGAGTGCATATGAATTCGAAGTCCTAGAGCAATATTTACCCAAACAACCAGACCACATGAAGGCCGCCCTCTCCCCACACTAGTGGCTGGAATACAAAAACAAGCATATCCTGATTTATGTAGTGGCTCCAAACTCCATGTCTCCTGGAAGATACATATATCGAATTCCTCTATAAGTTCATTCCAGTGCGGGAGTTTGAGTTTGTTTTGTAGTCCTGCCACATTCCATGATATGAGCTTGAGCTTCGCAGATGTAGTAACCGTGGCCAGTGTAGCATTTGACATTGGTATTGGACTTGGCTGCATGGGGGGGCGTGTTGGGTCTGAATGAGCTGGTGTATAACAGGGTCTTAACTTAAGTTTGCTCTGTACCGAGCCATAAGGGTGGCTTGATCCCATGTTCCCAGTGATGACTATGACTAGCTCTTGTACTTCAGGAGAAGAAGAGCGGGATTGAGAATTGCTCATAGGGCTCACAGTGGTGGTACTAGGGTCAGTGGTTTTAAGCTGGTCTGTCTTTAGTCAATCAACTGCTTCTAAGGGTGATCCACGCTCTAGGGTGTCTGGAATCCCAACCCCTATAAGTGATTGAGTATGTCTGAACTGAATAGCTGAATTAGAGAGGGGGCAAGTTCAGTATTCCAAGGCCAGTAAATTCTCTGCCAAATCAGAGGTGGCAAGCGTGAGTTCAATATGATCACACGCTAGCTCGGGGGACGAGCATCTGCGAATAGCAATAATGTGTTCACGAATCACCGAACGACAACCCCTAGTATGTCGAATCCAGTGTATCACTTTGTTTATTAGGGAGTCATAATTTTCCCGGACGTTATTAGAACCAAGCTTAGGGACATTAGTCATAATGATTTTTGGGCCATGAGGAGAGGGCGCGGTGTGTGGGAGATGGACCTGCAGGGAAGTGTTTGGCACAGAAAGTGGTCCCATTGGTATACGGCTGGAACTTCCCTGCCCTGACCAAGCTGAAAAAGCTTGGTCAACTTTCGATGTTTGGGTGGGAGGTTTGGTAGGAAGTGATAAACCAGAAGTGGCCGCGCCAATTGATGTTGCCCTTACGTTAGGGGGTAACTTGTTTATTAGATCCTTGGGTTGGTTAGCCTTAGGTGGCTGCTTGACATGCTGGTGGCAAGGTGAAACCATTGGTAGTAATGTTTTAACCAGTACAGTTCTTCAATCATGTGCCTCATAGCAATTATCTCGCACCTAAGGGTATTGATGGTCTGAGAAATTTCATGCGGTACATGCGTTAATTGATCATCACTACTTTGTACTTGTGTAAGACTTGGCGGCTGGGGCGCTACATTAGTGTCATTAATGTCAGTAACAGTGTCATGTGAGGCTAAAGGGGCAAACCTGTTAAAGCAGAGAACTGCGGGATGATGTTCAGACTCAACATCACTAATATGGGAATCTGAGGAAGCAGTAGAAGCAGGAACCTCGTCCTGACCTGTCTCCTTCCCCACTGTTTGAGCTTCTGATGTGATGGAACTTTGGCCAGAATTTCCCTTTTTGGAGTGCTTCTGAAACATTGTGTGGATGGTTGTTAGACGTGGCGAGCTGGTGTGTGTGAGTGGTGAATGGCCATTAGTACATGGCCCTATTTGTTCAGATACCAGAATAGCCTCACATTCGCTGACAAGAGTGTCAATTCTATCGATGACACAATTGCCAGCTGCATGTTTTGGAGCTCTTCTGGCTTTCTTCCCCTTGCCTGCACTACAGCTAGTACTGCTTCCCGCCAATATGCCCTCCATGGTTTTCCGTTTGCCCATATTCCAGCAAAGAGAATGATTATTTGAGGTATTTAAGCACTTAAGCAGTTACACAGTTATCGGGTGATGGCCTGAGTACAGATGTGTCAAATCACAAAACAAATGTCAACGAGGACAGAAAATGTGCGGTTCCAGAGCGCCAGATACAGGTACACAGTACTTATAAGATACTTTGCGCTATATTTTCGAAGTCAACTTGAGTATGAGGGCAAGTGGAACAGTACCTTCTCTAGATGTAATGAGCCTACTGCGCCTGGGACACCAACCGGCAGCTGGATGAAAGGGGGGTGGCTAATGAGGGCTCAGATGGCTCCTCCCTCTCAGGTGACTGCAGGCGGGAAGCTCACGAAGCACTCTGGGATTTGAAGTCCCACCAGAGCGTGTGAGCAGATGAAAAAGCTTGCGTTTTTAGCGAGACCGGTGCGCCCCTTGAAAGGCTGGGTTTGGAGAGCACAAGCAGGATGACAGCCCCCTCTACAACCCAACAGTTGTTCCAGATAAGCCCCGCAGTTAGTTAGCGCGACCCGCGCCGCGGGATGAGTTCAGCGCTAATGAGGGCTCAGATGGCTCCTCCCCCTCAGGTGACTGCAGGCGGGAAGCTCACGAAGCACTCTGGGATTTGGAGTCCCACCAGAGCGTGTGAGCAGATGAAAAAGCTTGCGTTTTTAGCGAGACCGGTGCGCCCCTTGAAAGGCTGGGTTTGGAGAGCACAAGCAGGATGACAGCCCCCTCTACAACCCAACAGTTGTTCCAGATAAGCCCCGCAGTTAGTTAGCGCGTCCCTTGCGCGTGTACTTGCAGATGTATTTTCATATGTGTTATGCATCTGAAGATGCTAGATGTATAAAATACAGGTATAGATCTATTTGTATGTTTCCTTTATATATGATGATACTAGGAAAAGGTACAGATATATGCATACATTATTTTAGAGATATGGGGAGACTTTCAACAAAGATAAGTGAAGGGTTACTTTGCTGTTAGCTATGCTCAATACCTGATTAGTAGTAGAATAGTGAAGCAGGAGTAGTAGAAAACTGATGTTTAAGATATTTTGGGAGAGGAATTATTGATTATGGTACTTTCTAAGAGTCTGTGTAAATGTTCACTTGAAATATGCCGCATAAATCTAGGTGTGTGTTTGAAATTTTAAGTGTACTCTGTCAAGTTTTAAGGCCTTTATGGTCTTGTGAGTGTGGTTATGTTTCTACTTGGGCATGAATTCTGATATGTGTTATGCTTTTGGCAATAGGTACAGATAGAAGCATGGATGCTTTTAGGAATATGGTTAGAGTTATGGTAGAGACATGTGATAGGTTTCTGCTTTATGTTTGGCTAGGCCCAATATTCGTAGAATGGTGAAGCTGCAGAACAAAAGTGAGTTTTAAGACATGTTGGCAGAGGGATTACTGATTAGGCTACTTTCTATGAGTCTGGGGAAAGGTACACTTGAAATACACTGCAGAAATGTAGGTGTGTCTTTCAAATGTAACGTGCAGTCTATTTCTTCATTTCTTTTATATATGATGATGATTTCAAAAGGTAGATACATATGCATGCATGCTTTCAGGAATATGGTGAGATTTATAACAGACTCATGTGTAGGTTTGATGCTTTATATTTGGGTACGCCCAACACCCTGAGTAGTTACAGAATGGTGAAGCTGCAGTACAAAAGTGTACACCATGTCATAAACCTCACTTTTGTGCTGCAATTTCAGTATTCTGCTACTACTCAGGATGTTGGGCGTAGTCAAATATAAAGCAGCAATCTATCATATGTCTCACCTGTAAGTCTGCAATCACATAGCCACTACTGATGCACTCATCCATGCACTGAGGCACTATGTATTGAGTCCTTCAATCAGCCAGGCACTACCCTTGCACTTGTGCAATCACTCATGCTGTATGCATGCAGTCCTTCAATAACCCAGGCACTATCCATGCAGTTATAAAATCACCCATGCACTACGTATGTACTCCTCCAATCACCCAGGCACTACCCCTGCACTCATGCAATCACCCAGGCACTACCTATGCAGTCATGCAATAACCCAGGCAGTACCCTTGCACTCCTCTAATCACTAGGCAGTACCCATGCACTCCTTCAATCACCCAGTCAGTACCCATGCACTTACAAAATCACCCAGGCACTACCTATGCAGTCCTCCGATCACCAAGGTACTATCCCTGCACTCATGCAATCACCCAGGCATTAGCCATGCACTCCTTCATTCACTCAGGCAGTACTCATGCACTTATAAAATCATCCAGGCTCTACCTATGCACTCCTCTAATCACACAGAAACTACCCCTGCACTCATGCAATCACCCAGGCATTACTCATGCACTCCTCTGATCACCCATCCAGTACCCATACATTTATAAAATCACTCAGACCCTACCTATGCACTCATGGAATCACCCAAGCACTACCTCTTCACTCATGCAATCACTCAGACACTATATATTCACTCATGCAATAATCCAGGCACTACCCATGCACTCCTCTAATCACCCAAACACTACTCATGCAGTCATGCAATCACTGAGGCACTACCCGTGCACTTTTCCAATCACCCAGGAACTACCCCTGCACTCATACAATCACTCAGGTATTATCCATGACTTCTTCAATCACTCAGGTAGTACCCATCCACTTCTTCAATCACCCAGACATTACCTCTGCACTAATGCAGTCACTCAGGCATTATCCGTACACTCCTTCAATCATCTGTGGAAAGGTATGCTTGAATTCACCATATGATTTTAGGTCTCTACTTGAAATGAGAACTGCTTGAAATACACCATATGATTTTAGGTCTCTACTTGAAATGAAAAGTGCAGTTTCTTAAGTTTTAAGGTGTGCATCATCTTGTGACTGAGGTATATCTGTACTTGCAGATGTATTTTCATATGTGTTATGTATCTAAAGATGCTAGATGTATAAAATACAGGTATATATCTATTTGTATGTTTCTTGATGGCACTAGGGAAAGGTAAAGACTCATGTATCCAAGCTTTTTGAAATATGGGGAGACTTACAACAAAGATATGTGAAGGGTTGTTGCTTTGTATTTTGGTAGGCTGTACATCTGAGTAGTACTAGAATGGTAAAGCAGCAGGAGCAGTAAAGTGATGTTTAAGATATGTTGGGTGCGGAATTACTGATTATGGTGCTTTAAAAGAATCTATGTAAAACTTTACTTGAAGTATGCCACATAAATCTACGTGTGTGTTTGAAATGTTAAGTGTAGTCTGTCAAGTTTTAAGGTCTACATGGTCGTGTGATTGATGTATTTTCTAGTTGCATATGTATTCTCATATATGTTATGCATCTGAAGATGCTACATGTATAAAAGAGAGATATATCTCTATTTGTATGTTTTTATTATATATGGTAGTACTAGTAAAAGGTACAGACACATGCATACATGCTTTCATGAATATGGAGAGATTTATAACAGAGTCATGTGTAGGTTTGATGCTTTATATTTGGGTAGGCCCAATACCCTGAGCAGTTACAGAATGGTGAAGCTGTAGTAGAAAAGTGTACATCATGTCATAAACCTCACTTTTGTGTTGCTATTTCACTATTCTTCTACTACTCAGGATGTTGGGTGTAGTCAAATATAAAGCAACAACCTCAACACATGTCTCAGCTGTAAGTCTGCAATGACCCAGGCACTACCCATGCACTCATTCATGCACTAACCACTATATATACAGTCCTTCAATCAGTCAGGCACTACCCCTGCACTTATGGAAACACTCAAGAACTACCTATGCACTCTTTCAGTAATGCAGGCACTACCCCTATACTCATGCAATCACCCATGTACTATCTATGCATTCCTCCAATCACCCAGGCGCTACCTGTGCACTTATAAAATCACCCAGGCACTAACTATGCACTTCTCTAATCACCCAGGCACTATCTCTGCACTCCTCCAATCACCCAGGCACTACAGATGCACTGATGCAATCACTGAGGCACTACCGATGCACTCATACATGCCCTCAGCCACTTCCCCTGCACTCATGCAATCACCCAGGTACTACCTATGCATTGTTCCAATCAGTCAGGCACTACC
The DNA here is from genome assembly GCA_963921515.1 of Calotriton arnoldi. Classification (NCBI taxonomy): domain Eukaryota; kingdom Metazoa; phylum Chordata; class Amphibia; order Caudata; family Salamandridae; genus Calotriton; species Calotriton arnoldi. Next base: position 1,383,235 of record CAWUFW010002513.1, read on the forward strand.
CATGCATTCCTCCATGTACCAAGGCAGCACCTGTGCATTCCTCCAATCATGGAGGCATTACCCTTGCACACATGCAATCACCCAGGCATTACCTATGTACTTCTTCAATCACTGAGACAGTACCCATGCGCTCCTCCAATCACCCAGGCACTAGCCATGCACTCATGCAATCACTCAGGCATTACCTATGCACTTCTTCAATCACTCAGGTAGTACTGATGCAGTCCTCTAATTTCATAGGCACTACCCCTGCACTCATGTAATCACTCAGGCACTATCCATGCAGTTATCCATTCTCTCAGTCACGACTTGTGCACTCATTCGATTTACCGATGACTCATCAAATCACTCAGGCAGTACTTATGCACTCATGTAATCAGCCAGTTACTATTCATCATCTTCTCCAATTACCCAGCTAGTATTCTTGCACTCATACAAACACCTAGACACTACTGTTGCACTCATTCATTCATGTAGGCACTACTTATACACTCATCTATGCATTCAGGGACTATTCATGCACTTATCCATGCACACAATCTCTACGTCTGCACTTATGCAACCAGTCAATCAGTATCCAATCTTTCCTCCAATTATACAGAGATTACCCTTTGCTCTCATACAATCACCCAGGCACTACCCATGGACTCATGCAATCACTGAGATACACTCATCATATATCTTAGCTGTAAGTCTTAACATATTGCGGAAACCATTTATACATATTTCTGTATTCGGTAGCAATATCATATATTAAAGTAATATACAAATAGTATATTGTAGCATCTTCACATGCTTAATATGTATCAGAATACATGTGCAAGTAGAGATATACCTTAGTTACAACACCATGCAGACCTTAAAACTTGACAGATTACTCTTCACATTTGAAGCAGATAATGAAAATTATGTGGTATACTTGAAGTGTAGCTTTCCACAGACTCATACAAAGTAGCGTTATGACTGATTCTTCTCTTAATATGCCTTAAACCTCACTTTTGTGCTGCTGACTACTTAGTGTGTTGGGCCTAGTCAAATATATAGCAGCAATCTTTCATATGTCTATGGTGTAATCTCACCATCTTCTTAAAAGCATGCATGCATATGTCTGTACCTTTTGTTAGTAGCATCATATATCAAAGAAACATACACTGCTTCAATCACCCAGGCACTACCCTTGCACTCTTTCAATCATGCAGGCACTACCCTTGTACTTATGTAATCACTCAGCCAGTACTTATGCACTTATACAATCACCCAGGCACTACCTTTGCACTCTTCCAATCACTCAGGCACTATCTCAGTACTCCTGCAATCACCCAGGCAGTACCCATGCACTTATAAAATCACCCAGTCACTTCCTATGTACTCCTGCAATCCCCCAGATATTACCCCTGCAGTCCTGCAATCACCCAGGCATTACCTATGTACTCCTTTAATTCCCCAGACGTTACCCCTGTTCTCATGCAATCACAAATGCATTAGGTATACACTACTTCAATCACCCAGGCACTACCCTTGCAGTCTTTCAATCATGCAGGCACTACCCTTGTACTTATGTAATCACTCAGCCAGTACTCATGCACTTATAAAACCAGCCAGGCACTATCTTTGCACTCCTCCAATCACTCAGGCACTACCTCATTACTCCTGCAATCACACAGGCAGTACCCATGCACTTATAAAATCACCCAGTCACTTCCTTTGTACTCCTGCAATCGCCCAGATATTACCCCTGCAGTCCTGCAATCACCCAGGCATTACCTATGTACTCCTTTAATCCCCCAGACGTTACCCCTGCACTCATGCATTCACTAATGCATTAGCTATACACTGGTTCAATCACCCAGGCACTACCCTTGCACTCCTTCAATCACCCTGTCAGGATCTATGCACTCCTCCAATCACTCAGCTAGTACCCATGCTCTTATGGAATCAGTCAGGCACTACCCTAGCACTCCTCCAATCACCCAGGCACTAGCCTTGTTCTCATACAATCACCCAGGCACTACCCCTGCAGTAATGCAATCACTTAGGTACTACCTGTGCAGTTATGCAATCACCAAGGCATTATCCCTGCAATCATGCAATCACCCAGACATTACTCATGCACTCCTCTAATCACTCACACATTACCTCTGCACTCATGCAATCACCTAGGCATTACCCCAGCGCTCCTTTAATCATCAAGCCATTACCCGTACACTTATATAATGACCCAGGCACTACCCTTGCAGTTCTCCAATCACCGAGGCACTATTCTTGTACTCATGCAATTACCCACGCAGTACCCATACACTTATAAAATCACCCAGACACTATTTATGTACTACCTCTGCAGTCGTGCAATCACGCAGTCTCTACCTATACACTCATAAACTAACCCAGACACTACCCTTGTAGTTTTAGAATCACCCAGGGCCTACTGTTGCACTCGTCTATTCCCCTAGGCACTACTCAATGAGTCATCTATGCCTTCAGGTAGTATTTATACACTTATCCATGCACTCAACCTCTATGTGTGCACTCATACAATTAGCCAGTCAGTATCCATCCTCTCATCCAATTACCCAGCGACTACCCTTGGACTCATACAATCACCCAAGCACTACCCATGGAGTTATGTAATCACTCAGGCAGATCTATTACATGTCTCAGTTGTAGGTTTCACTATATTCCTGAAATATTGTATACATATGTCTGTACCTTTTCCTAGCAAATTCATATATAAAAGTAATATACAAATAGATGTATACCTGTGTTTTATATGTCTATCAACTTCACATGTATGATATGTATCAAAATGGATATGTAAGTAGAGATATCCCTCAGTTACAAGACTATAAAGGGTTTAAAATTTGAGAGATTGCACTTTACATTTTAAACAGACACGTACATTTATGTGGCATACTTCAAGTGAACTTTCCCACAGATTCTTACAAAGTACCACAATCAGTACGTAGTCACCGAACTTATCTTAAACATTACTTTTCTACTGCTACTGCTTCACTATTCCACTACTAGTTAGGCATTGCGCATAGCTAAGGGCAAAGCAGCAATATTTGACATGTCTCTGCTGTTAGTCTTATCATCTTCCTCAAACTGTGCATGCATATGTCTGTACCTTTTGGTAGTGTACCATATATAAAAGAAAGAATAGAAATAGATGTATGCTTGTGTTTTACACATGTAGCATCTTCAGATGGATAACACATATCAAAGTATATGAGTAAGTAGAGACATATGTTCATACACACCTACATTTATGTGGCGTACAAACATATGCATGGATGCTTTCAGGAAGATAGTGACACTTGCAGCATACATATGTGATAGGTTGCTGCTTTATATTTGTCTGTGAAAGGTTTGCATGAAATGCACCACATGATTTTAGGTCTCTACTTGAAATGAGAAGTGCCCCTTGTGCCTCTTGCACACCCTCTTCCCTCTGTCTGCACCCCTCTTGCTTCTTTCTGCACCTCTGTTCCTTCTTTCTGCACACATTAAAACTAAAGAAGCTGCACTTCTTATCTAGGTGATTAGAGGCGTACAAGGGTAGTGCCTGGGTGATTGGAGGAGTGCTAGGGTAGTGCCTGGCTCATTGCATAAGAGCATGGGTACTAGCTAAGTGATTGGAGGGGTGCAGAAAAAAAGCAAGAGGGGTGCAAAAAAGCCTGAGAGGTTTAGAAAGAAGCAACAGAGGTGCAGAAAGAAGCAAGAAGGGAGAAGAAAGAGGGAAGAGGGGTGCAGAAAGAGACATAAGGGTTGCAGAAAGAAGGGACAGAGGGGGAGAAAGAGGCAAGAGAAGTGCAAAAAGTAGAAACAGAGATGCAGAAAGGAGGAGGAGGGGTGGAGAAAGAGGCAAGAGGGATGCAGAAAGAAGCAAGAGAGGTATAGAAAGGAATAAAAGAAGTGCAGAAAGAAGCAACAGAGATGTAGTAAGGGGGAAGTGGGGTAGAGAAAGAGGCAAGAGGGATACAGAAAGAAAGGAGAGAGGTGCAGAAAGAGGGAAGAGTGGTGTGAAAGAGGCATGAGGGTTGCAGAAAGAAGCAAGAGGAGTGCAGAAAGAAGCAAGAGAGGTTTAGAAAGTATTTACATTTCAAACACACACCTATATTTATGTGCATACTTCAAGTGAACTTTTGTACAGACTCATACAAAGTAGCGTAATAACTAATCCATCTCCTAACATGTTTTAAACCTCACTTTTGTGTTGCTGTTTCACCATTCTAGTAATGGTCAGGGTGTTGGGCCTAGGCAAATATAAAGCAAAAACCTATGACGTGTCAGCTGTAATTCTCACTATATTCTGAAAATCATATATGCATATGTCTGTACCTTTTAAATTGAATGTATTTTTTTAGTTATAGATGGGAATATTTGTATATAATTATTTTAATCTTAAATAATTTTTATACATTTTTAAACTTTTCTTTTTTTTCAGCTATTCTCCATAATTATTAAGAAAGATTGAGTATGACAAAAAAAAGCGCAAAAGAAAAGACAACAAAAAAAAACAGTACTATTTCAAGGGGAGAGAAAAGCAGAAAATAGATGAAGTACAACATGTGACGTTGAAGAAAAAGTCTTCTGGTAAGAGAACTGAAGAATTTGTTAAAAGACTTTTAAAGAATGTAATGAATTTTCAAAATGGGGAAAAGAGAAAGAAAAGTTGCACAAAATCAGAAGGAAACGAAAAAATGACAAATTAATGGAAAATCAGGTTATGGGAAAACAATCTATGTTGAAAGAAGGATGAAAGAATATAAAGACATTAGGAAGAGACTGTATAAAAGTAGAGTACTACAAAATGTATTTAAAGATTGCAAAAAATATAAAAGAAGATCAGCATTTTATAAGAAAAAAGAACAGATTGAAAGTGTAGTCGAAAAGGCTTTTGAATTGAAAAGAAGATTGTTTATATTTGTATTGAAGAGAATGAAAACATTGAATAAAACAATGCACTTTATGAAGGAGAAAAGTAGAAGATAAAGACTGGTTAATAGAACTAACTTTTGTAAAAACAATTTCGGGTGAATGGAAGCACACTTCTAGTACTGTGCCTTTTTTAATGAAGAAAGCTATTTTCAACAAAATACATTAGTTCATGCAGTTGATACCAGTGGTCGTTGTTATGAGGTTAAAAACGGTTGTCCAATTGAAAAAGAAAAGGTTGTTCGTAGAAATGTGGAAGAAGTAATAGCTGAAGAAGTTCAAGCTCCAGTGTATAAGTGGGATTGTAGTAGTATTTCTGGTATACAACAGGAATCTATTGATATTTTACGAAATTTCTTACGAGATTATGGTAATAAAAGTGTTAAACAGAAGATTAAGATATTGCAAGGACTAGATCCTTGTAAAGTGAGAAAATATACTAACTTGCAGGGTCATTCTCTGGCTTGTCTTTCTAGAAAAGTGTGTCAAAGTACTTTTCATCATTTACGAATGTTAGCAGTACATAATTCAGAGATGCGGAAGTTAGTAAGAAGATTGTACTATGTAAAAAGTCGTGCATTATCTTTAAGTGAAATAAACACAGTTCTTTTGCATGCTTCAGAATTGGATGTAAAAAAAGTTTCTGATGATATACAGTTTCGTTTCTTTGGTCCTCAAGAGGAGTGTAGAGAAAGTGAGAGTTTCATAAGTGTAGGTGTTGAAGAAGAGGTAGAAGATATTACTACTGAGAAGTTTGCGGAATAAATTACAAAGTTAAGGTACTTTCTTGTGAAAAACCAAACTATGTTTGTATTTGTTGTCGACGTACTCACTATAGAAGTCAAACGAGGAATGTTGATGTGTATTTAAAAAGTGAAAAGGAAAACAATGATAAGTGGGAGCAATTTGGTGCTTATTTGTTGGTGGAAGGTCGTTTTGAGTTGGGTAGTGATCAACGTATTTGTAAATATTGTTACTACAAATTAGAAGAGAACAAAATGCCAGCTAGAGCTGTACATAATAACCTAGAGTTGGTAGCTATTCCTCCGGAACTGGTAGATTTAAATACGTATGAGTCCATTCTTATTCAATCTGTGCACCCGTTTCAGGCTATAGTTCGTATGGAGCCTAAAACAAGTAAGCTGCCTCCAACAGATTTACAAAGAAGTTTAAAAGGAAGAGTTGTGTATTTACCTTTAGATTTTAAGAAAAATATTGACACTGTTGGTATAGAGAGAGAGGAAAGTGAACCTGTAGTTATTCTAGTTAATGGTGTACCAACAAAGAGTCGGAAAATATGGCAAGAGTTAGTAGATGTCACTAAATTTCAAAAGGCTACATTATATCTTGTACAGAACAATATTTATTATAAAAATGTATATGTGGAAGAAGAAAAAATATCTTTAGAGATGAAAGAGAAAGTTCAACTGGCCAAATAGAAAAAGTGGACAAGTCGAGGAGTGAAGAAATTTATGAACATTATAGTATACACCCTCTACATTCAAAAGAAGTGATAGGAAACACTATTGAATTATTCCAAATGAAGAAAGCGAATGGAACTGTATGGGAAAAAAGTTTAGAAGCTCGTTGTTTTCCACAGCTCTTCCCCACCGGAAAAGTTGGACGATATGATGAACGACCAGTACAGATTCCAGCTTCAGAATATCATACAACAAGATTGTACTCACATGATCCTAGGTTTCGACAGTGTATTCCATATTTATTTCATCTTCTGTTTGAAAGTGACTTGTCTGGACTTTCATATGCAGTGAACCACATATTAAAAACAGGAGTTCATCTTACATGTTTCTGCAAAGGAATTTTTGGATAAAGTTCAACAAAGAGGCGATCATTTAGAATCTTGGTTACTTAATTTAATGGCGTGTCAACGTGGTACTAATGAGTATTGGTATCGTCGACACGGAGAACTTAAATGTATGTTAAGAAACTTAGGAACCCCTACGTGGTTTGTTACGCTTAGCTGTGCTGAATACGCATGGGACGATTTACTTGAATTTCTACGACAAGCAAATTCAAATGTAAAAAATAATGAATTGAAGACAGCTGGAGAACTGTGCTCCTTGGATCCTGTAAATGTGTGCAGATATTTTAATCATAGGTTTGAAGCTATGATGTCTTTTATCTGCAATAAAAATAATCCACCTCTTGGAGAAGTTATTGATTTCTTTTGGAGAAAGGAGTACCAAGCCAGAGGTGCTCCTCATATACATATGCTATTATGGATCAAGAATGCACCTAAATTTGGAACCGATTCTGATGAAACTGTTTTGTCTTTCATTGAAGACTATGTTACCTGTGCCATTCCAAAAAAGGAGGAGAAAACTGCTTAAGACGACAGGTTTTACGGTTTCAAAGTCATCGATGTGGAAAATATTATAAAAAATGTTGTTTTAGATTCCCACGTCCAGTAATTTCAAAAGAAAGAGTCAATAGTTTCATGTCAGCAGTAAGGCATACTATAACTCGAAAATCTCCAAAGAATACTTACAACATAAAAAGAACTGAAGATTCAAAGTATATTAATGACTACAATCCAGTGATTTTGTCAATGTGGAATGCAAACATGGATATCCAGTATGTTGCAGATAATTTGATTGCTGTTGCTCGCTATGTTACATCATATATAACGAAATCTGAAAAGACGGAGTTGAAAGAAATTTGGGAAGAAATTTCATAAGAGAAGACTCTTAGTAACAAATTGTACAGCTTTAGTTTGAAGATGCTTTCCCATCGAGAGATTGGATCCTACGAATGTTCGGATCGGTTGACCTCTGCAAGTTTAAATTCAAAGTCAAGAGGAGTCATTTGGGTAAGTCTAGGTCTTGCTGCAACACGAAATCGAGTATTGAAATCTCTACAAAAATTGAATACTTAGCATTGAATGAACCAGAAAGTACAGATATTGTTAAAACTAATATGTTGGATACGTACTATCCCAAAAGGAGTCCATATCTGGAAAACATATGTCTCTATGAAGTACTGCAACATTACAGTTTTAAGAGAAATGTTATAGAAAATATAAATGAAGAAAAATATGCAGTAATTGGATGTAATGAATGTTTGGTAAAACATGCCAAAGGAAATCTTATTAACCACAGGAAACTCAGTTGTGAAACTCTAGATAAAAGGGAATTTTTCTATTTAGCACTTCTGCAACTCTTCAAGCCTTGGCTTAGTGAAATGGAATTACTTGGAGATTTTGAGTGCTATGAAGATTCTTTTAATGCATGTAAAGATAGCATTCAATGCACAAGTTTTCCTACTTATCTACAAATGTTAAATGAAGAGATTGAACAAGAAACTACTATTGCAGCTGAAATAGCAAGAGACAGTTCTCAAGATAGTCAAAGTTCTGCTCCACTAAGTCAAGATCCACTAGGACAACCAATTGTTGAAAATGAAGCAGCAATAGCCATGAATGAAGTAGAAACGGCAATGCAACAAGCACAACAGGGTATTATTGAGTTGGGAAACTTAGAAGAAAAACTAAATATTGAACTAAAAGAAATATATCAGCAAGTGACACAACAGATACAGCATGGTTTACTGCATGAAAAGAAAGAATGCCAATGCACATCATTTAAACTTATTCAAATGTACATCAGTGGGCAAGCTGGAACAGGAAAAAGTTTATTAATAAAAGTTTTGACCAGTTATCTACACAAAACCACTGAATCTCATTTATCTTGTGTTATAACCGCGCCAACTGGGTTAGCAGCACACAACCTTAAAGGGATTACGTTACATCGATTACTCATGCTACCAGTTGAACATGAAAATAAGTTGGAATATCACAAGCTATCTGGAGAAGCTTGTTATGAAGTTTCAAGAGTACTCAAGAAAATGAAACTTCTAATCATTGATGAGGTGAGCATGGTGTCAAACTTAATGCTTGCCTTTGTACATTTAAGAATGCAACAGATTTTAAAAACAGATTATGATGTTCTATTTGGAGGAAAACATGCAATTGTATTTGGTGACCTACTACAACTTACTCCTGTAAAAGGGCAACCTGTTTTTAAAACACTTGTCCATGAAGACACTAGGAAATCTTTGGGAAGTATTGGAAATGTCAACATTTGGTCTCAATTTGAATATAAAGAACTTATTAAGAACATGCAACAAGCAAGTGATGAACATTATGGAAACATTCTTCAAGATATAAGAATTGGTGTTTTGACAAAACATGGTAAAGAAGCTTTACAAAGTCGGCTTTTAACTAACTTGTTTGCAAATGAAAACATTGCACCTGAAATAATGTACAAAAAAATTGGAGAAAAGAAGTCTATAGTTTGCCAAATGCCTACACTGCAAGAGTGTTCTACGTTCAATCAAGAACTTTTGAAATTGCAAAACAACCAATAGTGAAAATGGAAGCTATTGATAAAATGGAACACGAAGGAGTTACTATTCTTCTCTCAGAGAAATTACAGTCAAAATTGGATTCTTTGGAAAAGTCAGTGTCTAAGACTGCAGGTTTAGAAAAGATTTTATATGTATGTGTAAACTGTCGAGTAATTTTACGGCGTAATTTGAATGTAGAAGAAGGTTTAGTAAATGGAGCAATGGGAAAAGTTGTTGATTTTGTAAATTTTCAGAACAGCGATGGAATTGAATTTTTGAAGATTAAATTTGATCAGATTTAAGAGGTAAAACAGATTGGACGTTGTAGTGTTCGTTTTTTGCTTGTAAAAGACTTGTATGTTCATAGAAAACAGTTTCCTGTTTCTTTAGCATATGCTGTAACCATTCATAAATCTCAAGGTTTAAGTGTAGACAGTGCTTTGGTAAATATTGGAAGTACAGTGTTTAAAGAGGGCATGGCATATGTTGCATTGTCTTGAGTAAGAAAATTATCTGGTTTGTATTTGATTGATTTTGATGGGAAAAAGATTAGTGCTGATGTAAATTGTGTAAGAGAGTACAATCAGTTAAGAAGCCTTTATGCTCCTAACTTAGGTGAATATCCCGTATATGAGAAACATGTAGTGTGTCCAAAACGGAAATATAACAAATATTCTACTGAGATTCAAAAAAAGAAAACAATTCAAGAAAAGGATGAAACTGCAAAGAAAATGAAAATGGACCCAGTTGATGATATTGTAGGATACCAGTTAGAAAATAGTTCAGGTATCAACTGCTATGCTAATGTAATTGTGAATGTTGTCTTTTATATAGAAGATCTTCATCATGAAATTATGGAGAATCGAGAAAAAAGATTCTGTTCTTTACTACATTATATTTTTCAAAAGTTGGTAACTGATAGAACTAAAATCCATACTGCTTCTGGCATTCGGCATCTTTGGGATATATGTACTGGATCATTGAAATTTACATTGAATGTACAACAAGATGCACAAGAATTTCTTATGTTTATGCTTGCAGTATTGGAAGATGAAGAAATAGAAATTGAAAATTTGTTTGGACTAAGTTACAGATGGGATCATAAATGTGAAGGGTGTTCATTTTCTTCTACCACTGAAAGAGACACTGAACGATTCATATATTTGACAATACCAGATTGCAAATTAGTGTCTTTTAACAAATTAGTAAAAATAGCTAATCAAGATATGAAATGTTCTTATTGTAAATCAGAAATGTTGTCAACATTATTTATAGAAAGATTTGGACAATATGTCATTTTAATGCTACAACGTTGTAGAGCAGATGGAAGGAAATTGGAAACCAAAATTAAAAATTTTGTGGCAAGTCAAGTATCAATTTCAGGAAGAACTTTTAAAGCAGTGGCTATTATTTTTCATGATGGACCTACTACAACATCTGGACACTATACTGTGTATTTAAAGTGCAATAAAGGATGGACACATTGTAAAGATGCCCATTTGGAATTCAAATGTAGGTTGCCTTACGAATTATCAAATTCATATCTGATATTTTTGATGCCAAAATTTTGAAAACATCATTTGCCCTATTGCAAAGATGTGAACACAAATTAACGAGTTTATTTTGGATATTTTCAATGCAAATGGTTTTGGAAACATTATTCGGCCTATTGGGAAGATGTGAACAATTACTGTTTGGATTATTGTTTGTGCTAATTCTTATTGCATTTGCAAAATTGTGTTTGAAAGAAGTAGTTTATATATTTGATCTTTATATTTTACGCGATGTAAATGAGAGTGTATATTTTACAAAATGTACTTGAGAGAAGTAAAATATTTAATGTATTTTAAGAATGTAATTTACAAACTGTAGATAGGTAAACAGATAGTTGCACTTGTTGTGATTTTCAAAGCAGATTTGTTTGTTTTTTTACAATCTCATTGATTGTATTTTTTTCCCCGCTGTTATATGATGATCTACATTGAAATCACTGTGTATGGTGAAATTCAGTAGAATCTGAGAATATCAAAAGGAAACTGAATATGTCATGTAATTCTGAAATTATGTTGTGTTCTTAAAACTATAATATTATATGCAATAACAGTTTTTCTTCTTTTTTTACAGAACGTAATTCTAAAGTTTGAAAAGATTTTAAATTCAGTTTACAACAAAACTACTATAAAATAGTTCCACTAAGTTTTGTATCTTCTTTAATAAAAAGGTAATATGAAATAATGTAATAAGCATGATAATATGTACTAATGTTTACAGTCGCTTTTACTGCACTCATTCATTTTTTCAAACACTACCATTGCACTTATCTATACAGTTAGGCAATATTCCCACACTCCTCCCATCACCCATGCACTTCTCCAATGACCTAGGCAGTACCCATGCACTTATAATATCACCCAGACACTACCTATGTACTCCTCCAATCACCCAGGCACTATCTGTACACTCATGCAATCACCCAGGCATTACTCATGTACTCATCCATGAACTCTGGTACTACCCATGCACTCCTCCAATCACCCATACATTACTCCTGCACTCATGGAATAACCCAGGCATTACCCATGCACTCCTTCAATCACTCAGACATTACCCCTGCACTCATGGAATCACGCAGGCACTTCCCATGCACTCCTTCAATCACTCAGGCAATACCCATGCACTCCTCCAATCACACAGGTACTACCCATGCACTTATGGAATCACCCAGGCATTACCTATGCACTCCTTCAATCACTCAGGCAGTACCCATGCACTCCTCCAATCACCCAGGCATTACCCATTATTATTATTATTATTATTATTTATTTTATAAGGCGCACAGCTACCCAGAGGTTTCCTGGTGCGGCCAGACACGAACACAGTGTAAGAGAGACTATTGATGGAATAACCAAGTTTTTAAACATTTACGGAAATTCGCATAGATGGTTTCGTTACGAAGCGACACTGGGAGCGAATTCCACAAAGAAGGGCCCAGGCAAGAGAAAGACCGCCCGCCCATTCGCGACAGTCTGGTCCTGGGAACCAAACATTTTGCCTGAGTGGAAGAATGAAGGAGGCGCAGTGGATGATAAGGATGGACTAAGACATTCAGATACTGGGGTGCCGTGCCAGATTTGATTTTGTGCATATAGCTCAGAGCCTTGAATTTAATGCGGTTCTCTACCCTGAGCCAGTGAAGGTCACGTAGCGAGCCTGAGATGGACGCCATTCTAGGAACCTGGCAGAGTAATCTGGCAGCCGAGTTCTGCACCACCTGAAGTTTACGAATCACCTCCTTATTGGCTCCTAGATACAGGATGTTGCCATAGTCCAGCCTAGAAGTAATAAGAGCCTGGACCACGGTTCTTTGCGTGGGACCAGGCAGCATCCAAAGAATTTTTTTGAGCCACTTTAGGATGGTGAAGCAGGTTGAGGCGACCTTAACTGCTTGATGCTTCATTGAAAGCTGGTCGTCAATGATCACACCTAGATTGCGGATCTGGCGCGCAGGTTGGGGAAGTGCACCCATTTGAAGAGGCCAATGCTGGGGGCCCCAGAGATCTTTATTTTCCCCCAAAATTAGAACTTCCGTTTTTTCGCCGTTGAGTTTAAGCAAGTTGGCTTGCATCCAACCTGCTATATTTTGTAGCCCCGCCTGGAGAGAAGAAGGCTTAGATGCCTCTTTAGTGGAGAGGGAGAAGATTAGCTGGATGTCATCGGCGTAGAAGAAAATAGACAACCCAGCATCTTCGGCGATCGTTGCCAGAGGCCTGACATAAACATTAAATAATAGTGGGCTGAGAATGGAACCCTGCGGTACTCCATGAGTAGAAGCATGGATCTTAGAATTGGCTGATGGAGAAAAGACCTGGAAAGTATGATCGGCCAGAAAATCAGTGAGCCATTTGAGTGCTGCACCGACAACGCCCAGCGATTGTAAAGCTTTTAGTAACACGGTATGTGATACTGCACTCCAGGCACTCCTTGAATCATTCAGGCAGTACCCATGCACTCCTCCAATCACCCAGACATTACTCCTGCACTCATAGAATCACCCAGGCATTACCCATGCACTCCTTGAATCATTCAGGCAGTACCCATGCACTCCTCCAATCACCCAGACATTACTCTTGCACTCATGGAATCACCCAGGTATTACCCATGCACTCCTTCAATCACTCAGGCAGTACCTATGCACTCCTCTAATCACCCAGACATTAACCCTGCACTCATGCAATCACCCAGGCATTACCCCTGCACTCATGCAATCACCCAGGCATTACCCATGTACTCCTTCAATCACTCAGGCAGTACCCATGCACTCCTCCAATCACCCAGACATTACCCCTGCACTCATGCAATCACCCAGGCATTACCTATGCACTCTTTCAATCACTCAGGCAGTACCCATGCACTCCTCCAATCACCCAGGCACTACCCATGCGCTTATGCAATCACCGAGGCATTACCTATGCACTCCTTCAATCAGTTAGACAGTACCCATGCATTCCTCCAATCATCCAGACATTACCTGTGTACTCATGCAATCACCCAGGCATTACCCCTGCACTCATGCAATCACCCAGGCATTACCCATGTACTCCTTCAATCACTCAGGCAGTACCCATGCACTCCTCCAATCACCCAGACATTACCCATGCGCTTATGCAATCACCCAGGCATTACCTATGCACTCCTTCAATCAGTTAGACAGTACCCATGCATTCTTCCAATCATCCAGACATTACCTGTGTACTCATGCAATCACCCAGGCACTACCCATGCACTTCTTTAATCACTCAGGCAGTACCCATGCACTCCTCCAATCACCCAGACATTACTCCTGCACTCATGGAATCACCCAGACACTACCCATGCACTCATGCAATCACCCAGGCAGTACCCATGCACTCTTCCAATCACCCAGACAATACCCCTGCACTCATGCAATCACCCAGGCATTACCCATGCACTTACAAAATCACACAGGCATTATTGATGCACTCCTTTAATCACTCAGGCAGTACCCATGCACTCCTGCAATCATCCAGACATTACCTCTGCACTCCTCCAATCAACCAGACATTACCCCTGCACTCATGCAATCACTCAGGCATTACCCATGCACTCCTTCAATAAGTCAGGCAGTACCCATGCACTCCTCCAATCACCCAGACATTACTCCTGCACTCTTGCAATCACCCAGGCATTTCCATGCACTCCTTGAATCATTCAGGCAGTACCCATCTACTCCTCCAATCACCCAGACATTACTCCTGCACTCTTGCAATCACCCAGGCATTTCCATGCACTCCTTGAATCATTCAGGCAGTACCCATCTACTCCTCCAATCACCCAGACATTACTGCTGCACTCTTGCAATCACCCAGGCATTACCCATGCACTCCTTGAATCATTCAGGCACTACCCATGCACTTATGCAATCACCCAGGCATTACCTATGCACTCCTTCAATCAGTTAGACAGTACTCATGCACTCCTCTAATCACCCAGACATTACCTGTGTACTCATGCAATCACCCAGGCACTATCCATGCACTTCTTTAATCACTCAGGCAGTACCTATGCACTCCTCCAATCACCCAGGCATTACCCCTTCATTCATGCAATCACCCAGGCATTACCCATGCACTCCTTCAATCATTCAGGCAGTGCCCATGCACTCCTCCAATCACCCAGACATTACCCCTGCACTTATGCAATTACCCAGACATTACCCATGCACTCCTTCAATCACTCAGGCAGTTCCCATGCACTCCTCTAATCAGGCAGACATTACCCCTGCACGTATGCAATAACCCAGGGATTACACATGCACTCCTTTAATCACTCAGGCAGTGCCCATGCACTTATAAAATCCTCCAGTCACTATCTATGCACTTATGCAACCACACAAGCACTACTGATACACTCCTTGATGCACCTACACATTACTCATGCACTCTTACAATCACCGAAGCATTACACATGTATTCATGCAATCACTCAGGTAGTACACATGCACTTCTCCAATCACACATGCACTACCCATACACTTCTCCATATATTCAACTTTGCACAATTCATACAAATAGGCAGTTCTGAAAACAACCTTTTTTTTTCTTTTTTTGTGTGTTTTTTTTAACCCTTTTTTGAACTTTTTGGGTGATTTTTTTGTTAAAAAAATGAAAAAATAAACAGAACCAACAAGAAAAACATTGAAAAAATGAAGCGATTAAAAGTCATTGCATAAACAAAAAAAATTAACACTTGTGGTTCTTTATGGCAACCAGGATAGCATTCACTGATTGCTCACCAACACATAAGGTCTTCTTACATTTTAAACAACGCTGCTCCACTCTAGCTAAGTCAGGGAAGATGTTGGTTGGAGCAGTTGTTGTGCCAGCAGATGAGGTGCTGGTTCCAGCAGTGTTGTCGTCAGTTGACTGCTTTTCTTGTTCACGACGCAGTTGTTCTCTTGCGAGACGCTGAGGGTGCATTGTCTGTAAATGCTTCAGCATAGATGACGTCCCACAAGAATATTTTTTCCTGACCCTCGTGAGAGGACCTTATCACAAACAGTGCATGTCACCTTACGGGCATTCACCTTTTTCTCCCCAGGTGGTATGGAGAAAAATGCCCACACGATGCTCTAATACCGAACTTTGACGGGTTCCTCCAAGTCTTCTTCCTCTTCAGGTGGAAGCTGCTGTGGTGGATTTCCCGCTGCCATTTTTTGATGGAACAAAAAAACACCTAAAAGATAGAAAGAAGAGAAGCAAAAGACAACAGGTGTGTCTTCTGAGATGCTCTTGAAAGAATGAAAAAAATGGGTGGGGTCCTTCAAGTTCTCGAATAAAAAGGTTCTTAACCAATAAAATTGTTTCTTTTGAAGTCACATAGGATTCGCACACCCGGCGCGCAAGCAGCGCGCACCCGACGAGATTCCCGAAAAATATATTTAACAATAATAGATCTTTATTACAATTGCAAATAAATGATATTTATAATTAGATGAAATAATCTCTTGCTATAATATACATATTAAAGTTATATACATATACTTTTAAAACATAAAAATTTGCCGTGGATTCGCGCAACTGACGCGACCCCCAGAAAATACGTACGTGACGTTACGTAGGTCCAAGAACCGCGCACCCTTCGCATACCGAACGCGCATCGTACACGACTTAACCAATATGGCGGCAAAATTCTTGGATTCATGTACCCACCGAGACTGGTACATGATCGGTATGCGAATCCACTTTAAAAAAATAAAATGTAAATTTATATTTTAGAAAAGAGAAAACATCACATTATTTTTATAAAAATTTAAAAATTAAGAAAAAGTATTTTTTGGACATTATACTTAGAAATTAGCATTTAAAAAACCTTTGAAATTCACTGAAAAAACCATAGGTTTCAGGGACGTTATAGTTAGAAATTAGAATTTAAAAAACCTTTGAAATTCACTGAAAAAAACACAGGTTTCAGGGACGTTATAGTTAGAAATTAGCATTTAAAAAACCTTTGAAATCCACTTAAAAAACCACAGGTTTCAGGGACGTTATAGTTAGTTGGACATTTTAGTCGTACAAAACCAGAGAAATTCGGCCGTTATAGTTAGTTGAGCCAACTATAACTCGCACCCCGCAATGCACTGCTGATGACGTCACATATTACATCACTCATGACATGATCAGTGATATCACTGATGACATCTCAAATGACATCACTGATGACATCATCCACGTGATAATCTGATACACCTCCTCACACCCTAATATAACCTTTGATACACCCACTCTAAAATACGGACTACCATTTTCAAAACCATAGATAGACTAATACCAGTTACTACATACCCACTCACTGATTCCTATGTCTACACACACATCCACTTATTCACCCTACAGTCACTCATACATGCAGTCACTTATCAATACAGCACTATCATATGCACTCATACACCTAGATAGACACACACACACACTGCCACTCACCCATAGTTACTCACACACCTAGTCAGTCATGCAAAGAATCAATCACACTCCCATTTACTCACCTATGCAGTTATACACACACCATCTCACTTCAGACAGATAGTAACACATACTTACTCTCTTATACAATCACTGACACAAGCACACACTCATCCATAAAGCCACTCTCACAATCACTCACTCTCACATATAGTTATTTATATAGTCCAACACTCACATATACTGCCTTTCACATATGTAGTTACTCACACATGTACCACTGAGACATCCATTCACTCACCAACACACTCAAAGACACACTCACCCACCCATACAGCCCTTCACAGATGCACTCTTGAACCCATACACCCAGTGAATCACCCACTCACACATCTATGCACAGAGTCACACCCCCCCACCCAGACACTCAGGTACCCATACAGATGCTCAGAAAACCAATCAATAACCCATATAGACACTCATGTAGCTACTCACCAACCCATGCAACCGCTTACACACCAACTGACAAACTGATACAGACATTCACACAGTTTAGTCACTAACCCATGCATTCAGTAAAACACGTTTAATCACTCACTTATACAGTCAGTCACACACCTACTAAATCATCCATTCAGACACTCATACACCCACTCATTCTTCAATACACCTTGGCATATATATATATATATATATATAAAACATATTTAAACTTTACAGAAACACAGTCACTGGATGATGTCATCAGTGATGTCATTTGGGATGTCATCAGTGATGTCACTGACCATGTCATGAGTGATGTAATATGTGACGTCATCAGCAGTGCATTGCGGGGGCGCGAGTTATAGTTAGCTCAACTAACTATAACGGCCGAATTTCTCTGGTTTTGTACGACTGCAATGTCCAACTAACTATAACGTCCCTGAAACCTGTGGTTTTTTTCAGTGAATATATATTTAAAATAATTCAACAGTCGATGAAATAAAACTCACTCCTATCAGGAAGGGCTCGCATGCAGGAAATCGTGCCAGCCGGCTACAGATTAAAAGTTCCATGTCACCCAAAATAAGGCAATATGACTAGCTTCAAAATCTATTTTATTCAAAAGTAATCCATACGGGATACCGTCTTCTGTATGAATTACTTTTGAATAAAATGGATTTTGCTGCTAGTCTGGTGTGGCTCGTCATATCGCCTTATTTTTGGGGACATTGAACTTTTGAAAAAAAAAATATATATATAAGCGCTATAATATGGATATTTCATCTTCTGAACTACTGTTAATTTGCTGCAAAACATGCTTTATTTTAGAACAAATATGTTTTCCTCAATTGATGTCTATATTGGCGACCTTGGTGGCGTAAGTTTTTGTAACATGTATTACAATTGTACTGGATAGTTGTTAAGATTTTATGATACTGTAAATGGAACTTTAAAGAATATGTAATTGTGCATCTGTATATATGTTTTAAAGGTGAAAATAAACAAATCAAATAAAATAACAATCTATATTTATTTAGAAAATCCACATTCTCTAATCTGTCGATAATTCTGAACTAGGTGCTTTTGCGATCATTCAGGTAGCGCATGCTGGTGGCTGCTTACATTTCCTTTTAGGCACAGGTCATTCCCGTATCTCTCAAACTGGTACAATCTGCATTTAACCCAGGTCTAGCTTTTGAGTAAATCACATCTTAAAAGACTTCGGTTTTCACACCCCTGAAACCTTCATCAGTAATTTTTCAATGTACACTCCATAATGCAGACCACCATATATTTTTTTTTTTTAAACTCTTTGTAATCAACTTAGAGAGAGTAAACTATGTAAACACAGTACCTGTTCCGTGTCAGAAACGATGACTTCTTCACATTCAGTTATTGGACCTAGCGCCACACATTTCTTCCACGAAGCACTTCGGGAGACTTTCTTTCGTAGAATATATGACTTGCTGGGCATAAACTGTACGTATGTTTGTGATCCGCTCCTTAGTAGCCGTAGGTGATCGTCGTGCTCAAGGTTGCTGTCTTCCTCTATCTGTCAATGGGAGACAACCCCGATAAGGATATATAGGTTATTACAGTGCTTCTAAAATCCATCATCCACGCATTTTGGTGCAGCGAATTCCCATGAGCTCTTTGTAAAAGCACCTGTGGGTGTTGCTGAAAGTGACAGTTTATGACTTTAAAAATTGACTGCAACGGTCACACAAATTGTAATCAGGAAAATTCCAGACTGCACAGCCTTTCTGTCACAATGAATGAATGAATGAATGTGGCACTGCTCTACCTTACGAAGTTGTTTTTCAAAGCCTGTGTCTCACTGGAGGTGAATTATCTAGTGTAGGGTAAGTCGGGTGGTAGGGCATAAAGTCAGTTTTGAGGGAGGGGCTACTATATTGTGGGATGGGTAGTGTGGGCAGAGGAACACAGAATATCACTGACATAATGGACTTATTAAAGCGCTAGGAGTTGTCCTTCGTTGCGGCAGGCGTTGTAGGAAGATGTAAGTTTAGGTTCCTTCCTCGGCTGTAGTAGCAGAGAGCACCAGGTAGTTACACTGGTTCAATAAACACAGAAACTCGTTTTCCAGGTTCTTGAATGAGATTTCTGGGTTTATCTTCATAGAGAGTGGCTCAGTGTGCTTGGCCAGGTATTGCAAAACTAATTTCATAATAGTTTAGGAACGTTGACTAATTAACTCCACGGATAATACAATAGGTTTGAAAGGATGGAAAAATATTCATCCTGGTAAGTGGTAGTCTGAAGTTAGTTAATGATATTTACTAGACAGTCTTGTTTAATGATCAGCATTTAAACTCAGAAGGTGAGGGATGCCTCGTGTACACAGGTGGTGTTGAAGTTGGGCTGGACTCTGATTTGGGGCACAGGGAAGAACTCTTGTTGCTGGAATGTTAGCCTGAGATAGAATCTGGTGGAAAGTTCTGGAATGTGCGAGATGTCCCCTTGTTGCATGCTTTGTGTGGTTGTTGAAATGCTGTACCCATATTAAAAGCATATTCATTTAGTGATACCTGAATGACCCAGGTCTTTAGTTCATATGTAGATAGGCAGATTCTATGAAATGTATACTGCTATGAGGGACTTGTAACCAGGAATGACAATGATGTATGTTCACAGAATATCACGAATGCCCTAGGAATCTTGATATGCTTAATCAAACCTTGTAAAGAATCACTGGTGGGATAATTCTCCTATGTTAGCCAAGCTACATGCCTTGGCATTCTGTGTTCTCAGGACCATATTAAGAAAATAATCAATAGTTGCATGTTTCCAGGCATTACCTGCATATAATCAAGCACTTCTTCCCTTCTTCGAATGTCTGGTCCATGGTGTAGGCCCTCGTTTTATTTTATTATATATTGACACAGTGAACACTCTGCAACACACTGGTCTTTGAGACTCATCTCTAACACAACTGAAAGTCGCTCAACAAATCAGCAACTACAGAAACTGAGAGCAAATCTCCTCTACAGTGAAAGAGCAGCATTGGCTCCCTCGCCTTGCTAGAAACCACTTAATAGCCTACCTTCACTTCAAGCCTACCTTGCTTCGAATGTCAGCGTGCCCAGGGGTGATAGCAGACTACAAACGATCCACAAAGAAAGCATATGCCAACATCATCACCATATGCACTGCTTTTTCAGGATAACAATAAAAATGAGTAATTCCATATAAATCCATTAAAGCGAGCATTACCCTAAAATCACTTACAAATCATCACCAAGGAATGTATTACCCTGCACCTTTCCTAGTGTCTTGAATTGACTATAAACTTTGCTGAAAATCATTGCATATAATATTCGGCCCATTATTCATCTTAACCTCAATTCTAATATAAAATAAGGGATCAAACTGATGCATGAGGCCTCCTTGCAAGGAGTTATAATGGTGCTCCCTGACCATAGCATCTCCTAAACTTGCCTTCATCCTTTTGATTTCCCTTTATTTCATGTTCGCATTCATAGTTTGCAGCACAATACTGTATTGTCACAGACCAGGATTCTCATTTAGAGACCCTTGGGAGGCCGGAAAGCCTGCTGGTTCAGCAAAAGTCCTCACCTCTGCCCCGAGCAGAGGATTGCTCGGCCCCCTTTAGAGCTCACAGCCTTCATGAAGGGGATCACTCTGCTGACAAAAAAATGAATGGCGAGTGGACCGCTTAGTGTTCTTTTCGAGTTTTCAAAAACCAAATAAAGTGGAGATTTGTTTCATAAAAAGAACAAAATAATATCCCTGATGCGCAGGGAGGTTTCTCCATGTGTGTTAAGAACATTTTTCTAGTTTCCTGTATGGGACCACCATACCTTGCTTGACAGCCTTGGGCAGAAAAAACAATACTTCATCAATGTGTCCAATTTCATAAATAAATAACCATTACAATCTTGTTAAACCTATCAGCCTTAGAGTGGTCTTCCCCACTAACAGTTTGCCTTCCTCCTCCATTTTTTCAGACCTCGTTTTTGCTGGCCTTAGGACTCTGAGCACTTTACCACTGCTAACCAGTGCTAAAGTGCATGTGCTCTCTCCTCTAAACATGGCAATATTGGCTCATACCCAACTGGTGTTACTTAAAAGTCAAGTGACACTACATGTACCCAGGGCCTGTAAATTAAATGCTACTAGTGAGTCTGCATCAATGAATGTGCCACCCACTTAATAAGCCCTTTAAACACAACTCAGGCATGCCACTGCAGAGCCTGTGTGTGCAATTTTAAACTGCCATTTCGACCTCGCAAAATAAACCTTTTGCAAGGCCAAAACCTTCCTTTTTAATACATAGAAGTCACCTCTACGGTAGGACCTGGACAACCCAGAGTGCAGGTTGCAATGTATTTAAAAAGCAGGACATGTACTTTTACGTTTTACATGTCCTAGTAGTGAAAAACCTTTACATTTGTTTTTCATTACTACAAGCCCTATAGCTCCCATAGAATAACATTGAGATTACCTTATTACATTTTCTAAGTTTAATTTCCAATTGGAAAATTATGACTTGTTCAATTTTGGTGTCTCTGGAATCACAATTTAAATCCTAACTTATGGTAAAGTCGGATTTTAAATTGCAATTCTGAAAAATGCCACTTTTAGAAAGTTTTATCTCAAAAGGGTATCCCCTACACCATCAAGCTGATGACATCTCAGCTAGAAAAACCTTGCCACTGTTTCTCTAGTCGTCAATTGAATGAGACCTGGTGATTTAAACAATCTCAACCGACGTACACTGAAATGATCACATCCACAACATTAACCATAACCCCAAGGAAATAAACAAGGAATTGTTTGTCAATAGATCTTTTTTCTTACACTTGAAAAAAGCAAAAATTATACATATAACATTGTTGCCCACACATGTATATGTGTACAATATAAACAAATCAATTAAAGACAGACATGCATAAACTGAAAAATCACATCACAATAATATTTAGACATGTGATTAAAACAATCAAAGCAACATATGTAGTGTCCTGCATTTTAGCATCTATGGGGTTGCAACCTATTTTAACCCTCTCCTGTACAGTCCCATGTATATTGTTAGGCCCTTTCTAATAGTGGCCAGAGCACTTCGTATTTATGGGGGTGATGTCTTGATTACCGCAGAGGAATATATTTATGTGGAGACATACCATTTGCGTACCTGCTGCTGTACTTAGGACGAACTATATGTTTCTTTTATGGGTTGGAGTAGTACATGGGTTTGACATGTGACCCTAAGTATAAGCGAAAAAAGAAACTTCTAATCATTTTTGCTCTATTTTCCATGTTGGAAAACTTATTAACAGTCAAATACTTATTATTTTATTTACAAGAATGGGATAAATGAGCAGACATACCTGAGCGATCTAGGGGTTGTCCAGAAATAAAGATTTTTTGGGATGGATTTCTTTCCAATATGGTCTTAAATGACCTGGTTGATGTAAAAGATGAGTCGTCACCTCTTATGTATTATATTTGGGCCTAATAGCATGAATATAACTAGACACCAAGGTGTTTTTGTAGTGATGATGTGCCTCCCATTATGCCAGTACTACGTGCAAGAGCTTGCCTGTAGTAAGCAAAATAAATGTATTCATAACTTTGAACCCCGTCCCGTGTTCATGCATCATTTAATACTCTTGATGACTGGCGAAAAGTGACATCACCCCTTATTTTTGGATCACACGCATGCCATTGCCAAGAAGAACCTTCTACGTGCCCCAGCGTGATAGTTGCATACTTTTACGGTGCCCGCCTTAGTATTTATCGTGATCGCTAAACACGATTTTGGTGCGACAAAAACTATTTTAAGAGTGTGTGTCTGCAACCAGGTATCTCAGGGAATAGAGGCTATAAATAAATTTTTTATCTTTTACTTCAATCGTGTGTTCCGAACTCCATCTCAGCCGAAGTGGCATTCATGTTTCCCCCTAGTGAAAGCGGAAGTATGGGGGCGTGGCTTTTTACAAAGTCAAATTACCCTGACGTGTGTGCTTCTGATTGGATGGGGGACTCCGTGATGAGGTGTGCTAATTTTCATTGCCATGGTGAAGGTTGCACGCTAATACTACGGTATTATTTATTTATGCGTTTTTATATAGCGCAGACTTTACCCGAAGGTGTCAGAGCGCTTCACAATAGGAACAGTAACATTACATGAGGAGAAGGTTACAAGTGAGCATAATCCAAAAGCAAGCGTTACATTACATGAGGAAAAAGTGACAATTGTGCAAATAACAAAAACAAACCAGATACAAAAAGAGGTATACGTTCCAAGAGGAACAAGTGACAGGTGTGCATGATACATGAGATACAAAATACAAATAGAGGTATAATACTGCAATAAGTGGCAGTCACTCAGAACACACTGGGAAGGCACTTCTATAGGCATGGAGTACAGAATTTCCTATAGTGGAAGAACTTCCTTGAGGGAGTAGAGAGGGCGTGAATTAAACAGGGGACTTAAAATGAAGGGAACACACACATAAAATCCAACACAGCACGCCAGGGTGAGGAATGTACAGGAAAAAGTACAAATTTACAATGAAGAGCGAACTTCCTAGAGGGGCCTGAGAATGAAAGTATTAGTTCTGAAAGTGTCTTTGGAAGAGAAGAGATTTGATGTCAGCTTTGAAGATCCGGGTAGAGGCGGTGGCACGGAGCAATGGGGAAGCGAGTTCCAGATTCTCACCGCATTGCCTGAGAAGGATTGCGCCATCGATCTTTCCCTTTTGAAGACGGGGGGCTCAAGCAGAAGCTTTTCCGCGTTGCGAGAAGGGTGAGAGCCACCGGACAATTTCAATTTATTCGCCAGGTAACGAGGGGAGGACGTGTGTAAGGCTTTGTGTGTGATGCAGGCAGTTTTGTAAATAGATCTTGCCTCGATCGGAAGCCATCGAAGAGAGGACAGGATAGGAGTGACGTGGTATCTTAGTTTAGACCCTGAAATGAAGCGAGCTGCTGAATGGAGGATGGATTTGAGGGGGGAGAGGTGGGAATTGGGTAGGCCCGTCAGAAGAGAATTGCAATAATCCAGTCTTGAGAGAACCAGAGATTGTACCAAGGTTTTTAAGTCTTTCTCCGGGAAGAACCGACGGATCCCCCATAGCAGGCACAACTGGTAACGTGCGTTCTTAGCAATAGAGTTGATGTGGGAGATTAGGTTGAGTCTTTTGTCAAGAATGACACCTAGGGATTTAGCGCTGTCGACAATGATGGGTTTGTTGTTGAGTAGGTTCAGCTGATCCATCCAAGATTGAACAGGAGGAGGTGAGAGAGAGGTAGAGAGGAGGAGGAATTCAGTTTTGGCGGGATTCAGAATGAGTTGGTGAGCTAACATCCAGTTGTGAATAGAGTTGAGAGTAGAGTTGAGTAGGGAGAGATCGTGTGCGGAAGACACCTTAAGGTAGATTTGAGTGTCGATCCGCATAAAGATGGTAATGGATCCCAGATTTGCTTAGAAGGTTCCCTAAAGGTTCCAGGTAGAGATTAAACAGAGTGGGTGCCAGGATAGAACCTTGAGGGACGCCTTGACCTACGGCCAATGGAGATGAAAGACTGTTCGCTATCTTGATCATTTGGGATCTGTCCGAGAGGAAAGAGGCAAACCATTTGAGCACTGTGCCATCCAATCCCATTCTCTGTTGAAGAGTGTTGAGGAGGGTGCTATGATTAACAGTGTCAAAGGCTGCAGAGAGGTCTAGAAGAATCAGAAGACATGATTCCCCAGAGTCGAGTATATGCAGCGCATCGTCAATCACTTGCAGCAGGGCTGTTTCAGTGCTGCAATTTTGGATGAAGCCAGACTGGAAGACGTCGAGGAGGTTATTGTCCATAATATGTGAGGAAAGTTGTTTCGCAACACATTTTTCGGTGATTTTTGAAAGAAAAGGGAGGTTGGTGATAGGGGCGGAAGTTGTTGAGGTCGTTCGCATCGGCGGAGGTTTTTTTAGAAGAGGGGTGACCTGTCCTGATTTGAGGGCAACCGGGAGGGAGCCTTGACTGAGGAAGAGATTGACTAGCCTGGTCCAGTAAGAGAGAGTATAGGTGTAGAAATCGATGGCGATGTCGCTAGGGATGGGGTCAGAAGAATGGTTGGAGGGTTTAGTTTCGAGGATGCATTTGAGGAGGTCCTCTTCCGAGATGACGTCAAAGTTCTGCCAGGTAACTAAGGATTTCCGCTCCTCAATGGGGGAGGGGTGGGCGACCTGATCCACCAGTGCTTTGACCTTTTCTTTAAAGAATATAGTGAAATCTGCTGCTTTCTTTGTGGAATCCTCAGGCTTAATGGTTAGGGGAGAACAGTTTGGGTTTTTGATGAGGTCAAAAAGTTTTTTGGGTCTGTTTTTGGCTGAGTCAAGGAGGGATCTGAAATGTGATGCTTTTTCAAGGAAGATGTGGTTGTGATATTTGGATCTTGCTGAGCGTAAAGAGAGAGATTGGAGGTGGAAGGAGATTTTCTCCAATGTTTCTCCAGGAATCTAAGGTTTTTCCTTTCATCGTAGAGAGCTTTATTGAACCAAGGTGCTGAGGGGTGGGTCTTTTCCTTTTGCTTTGGAGTGGAGCGACATTGTCGATTTCGACTGCTAGTTCTGAGAGGCACTGAGAAGTGAGAACGTTGACATCCACGCTAGGGTCTAGTCTAGGAAGTGCCCGCATAGCAGAATCACAAAAAGTGTCAAGATCAATGTTCTTAGTGTTGCGGAACCAGGTAGTAGCTCTTTTAGGTTGGCCGAGAGTTATAACGTGCGATAGGTGAAAACGGAAGGGAATGAGGAAGTGGTCAGACCAGTCTACATGGATGGGGGAGCAGTAGTCAGCAGGTCTGCTTTGGATATGACAAGGTCCAGAATTGAGCCCTTGGAATGTGTGGTTTCCGAACAATGTTGGAAGAGATCATTGACTGAGAGAAAGGTGGCAAGCTTGTTGCCTGCCGAGTCTTCCAAAGAGCCCCAGTGGAGATTAAAGTCACCCAGGAAGATCTGTCTGTCACTTTGAGAAAATTGGTCACTGATGAAGTCAGCCAGTTCCTCCACAAAGGAAGAGCAGTTACCGGGCGGGTGGTATATCGCATGGAATCTAAAGGGTGAGCCGTGGTATATTTGAAGTTCTAGGGATAGGCATTCGAATGTACGGAAAAGGGTGGTAGGGAAGGCTTTCATTTGAAGGGAGTTCCTGACGATGATAGCGACACCGCCCCCAATTTTGTCTGCCCTCTCATTTCTGAGGATAGAGTAGTCAGTGGGTATCAGAAGATCAAACAAAGTATGAGAGGAGTCATTAAACCAGGTCTCAGTGAGGAAGAACATGTCAAGATTCTGGTGGATGATAGTATCAGAGATTTCCACTTTGTGTTTGATTGCAGATCTGCAGTTGTGGAGCAAGCAGTGCAGCTCTGACGCAGATGTTTTGGTGATGGGGGTGTTAGGGTTGTTCAGGGAGATAGGGATAAGATTCTTGAATGAGGGAGCCCGGTAAGAGGTAGGCTGGTAAGGTCTGACAGAGGAGATGGTCTGAATAGGAAACTGCGTAGAATTATTAGGAGAGGAAGGTGGAGGGGGAGTGACGTTGGTGGTCTTGTAGCTGGCCAGTAAGTTGGTGATGTCTGCAGAGGACAGACTGTGGTTGGCTTTATTGGGGCGCGGGAGCAAGGAACTCCTCGGGAGGTTGTTAGGGACGGGGGACATCTTGGCGCTTAAACGTGAGATGGACGCTACAAGCTGGGAAATGGAATAGATGAGAGAATCAAGTTTATTTTCCAGAGAGAGGAGAGCTGAGCACGGAGTGTTGGGTGGCTCGATGGATAAAGGAGGGAGTGCAGAGGGTGAGGGAGGACGGGGAGGGGTGGGGGAACGGGTTGAGGGAGGCGGTGCAGAGGGTGAGGGATGGGGGAATGGGTGGGGAGTTGGGGAGTAAGGGTAGAAGGTGAGGAAAGATGGTGGACAATAGGAGTGGATGGTGAAACAGTGGTGGGAAGAGAAATATTTTTACTGGTGTTGAACAGAGGGGAAGAGAAGAGATCATAAGTATGAGGAGATAGTTGAGGAGTAGGAGGGGGGACAAATGAAGGCCGGAGGTAAGGGGAGAAAAGGGGAGACGAGTCTGAACCGGGAGGGGAGGGCGGGGGGTCAGATGAAGTCCGAAGGTACGTGGAGAAGAGAGGAGAGGGGGCTGTACCGGGGGGGGCGGGTGTCCGAGGAAGGCCAGAGGTATGGGGAGAAAAGAGAGGATGGTGCTGGACAGGTACTGTAGGCTATGAAAGGTGAATGTAGGGGGACAGGTAACAGGTGGAGTGGGGGGAATTGGCTAGATGGAAACTGAGGGAGGAGTAAGGGACTACAAGGTCAGAGGGAGAGACGAGGAAGGAATTGTCGGGGAGGGAGACAAGGTTGGGAAGCAAGGGATGAGGAAGGTGGGGTTGAAGATAGATGGGAGGTGGAAGAGAAGAATTTAGGAGACGGGGGACGGGGAAGAGCGGAAAGGGATGAGGTGAAGGGGGGAGGTAAGGAAAGTTGATCGGTAGACCAGGTTGTAAGAAAGGTGGATTAAGAGGGGGGGAGGTGGGTTGGATTAGGGGGATTAGGGGGGAGGCGAAAACATTGGAGAATCCGGCAGATGCAGGGTGGGGAGGGGGGGTGGAGGCCGGAGGTCGGACAGACAAGATAGGGGGAGGGACATTTTGGGAAGGGGGAAGAGAGGGAGAGGAGGGAGCAAAGGCAGGGGGGAACAAAGGGTAGGCCTGTGTCTCCCGGGAGAGCGGCCTGCTGGAGTATCTGGGGGTCAGGGGGGGAGAAAGGGAGAAAGGGAGAAAGGAGAGGAGCTCAAAGAAGAGTTGAGGGAGATCATAGTTGTATGGGTTGGGCGAAGGGAGTGGAAGAGATGGTCAAAGAGAGAGAGACAGGAGTCTGTCGCTTGAATCATGACAGTGCCATTATTGTAGAGTGTAATGGTGAGAGAGCCCTTAAAGCTCGTGGAGGGGGAAATTTTTAGCCGCTGTCCATGCGGGATAGATGAGGAGGAGGAGACGTTGAAGAAATTGAAGAAGCTGGTGGACCAGGAAGGGATGTCGTGGGTGAAAAAAATTAAGTCATTTTTTAGCTTCCCTGGGTGCCCATTATGGAATTGATCAACAAAGAGGGACTCAGGGAAGTGTTCAATGGTGTTGTGCTTGAACCGTTTTGCTGCTGCTTTGGACAGATTAGGGGGATAGATGACTTTGAAGCAGTTAACTCCCGACTTTATTCGAGGGGAAGCCATGATAGGGAGAAGAGGGGCCACTAGGGTAGCGAAAGTGCAGAGGAGAATAGTAAGAAGAGGAGGGCACATAATCCGGAAGATGAGTGAGGATAATCCAAAAAGATTGCGGTCAGGGGGCGACTAGACTGACTACGGTACAGAGTACCAGCGGTAATTAATTGTTAGTGTTCACTGTCCCGCTGGTAGTATTATCTCAACAGCTTCAATAGACTCCAGTGTTACAGCGCTGAATGCGTAAGTCATTCAATATGCATGCAAGATCCTTCCACCTTCCCCAGTTGACATCTGTTGTTCAGACGACCTCCATGAGCGTTTTTTTCGTGACACGAAGCATTCCCTTGAATGCATGTAACTTTATTAGCTTACACATTTTGCAACATTGTAACACGACGTGAAGCTGGCTGGGCAAAGTTATAATCTTTCTGTTCCCTGGGGCCTGTGTTATATTGACATTTGTGGGGCTACATTCCCTGAATATCTATGTGATATAAATCGTCTGTAGACCCTTCTACAAAGGGATGTGTTTTTAGCAGGTCTTAAATCATATATCAGTTTCCCGGGCACCCCCACCTTACTCATTGATAATATACCCAATCGGTGGTTCACTGATTGCATCTTCTTATCTATGTTGGTACATTCTTACTTACACAGGGTGATAGGTGCTTTAGTCTAATTATTATTATTTAAAAAAAAATCTTTTTATTTGAATTTCAAGCAAGGGCGGCAAAACAAATGCATATACATTAGCCTGTACTGTTTCCAATACAAATACAAAAAAATCATATCGCAGTAGAGGTAAAACAAAAATGCATATAAATCATACAAACATAGGATTCTTATGGGGTATCGCAATATATTCAATCAATCTTTTATCATTTTATGCCAGACTGCATTAAATCTCAGCATTGAGCTTAAGCCTCTAATCTTAGCCAAGGCCTTTGAATGAATGAATGAGGGATTTATAAAGCTCTGGACTCACTCCACGGATAGGAGCGAGGAAGTATGTTTCCCCTCTTGAAAACCTCCACAACAATAACCCACCACTCCACAACTTTGCAGGGCCTAGGGGAAATCCAGGCCCTAGAAATGGCTAGTCTAGCAGCAACCAAAATTATAGAGAGCAGTGCACGACATGCATAGCTAGAATCTCCCTTATATCCCAGCATGATCTCCTGTGTGGTAAAAACCAGATCTAATCCAAGATTGTTTTTACAGACATGTATAACTCCCTGCCAAAATGTCAATAACTGTGGGCATGTAGCAAACATATGTACAATATTTGCGCCATGCATTCCGCAATTAGGGCAATTCAACGTATTGCTCGGATATTGAGCTCCTTGTCGCCCCCAGCTGACAATCTTTTCAGGAGTATAATACAACATACATAATGTCTTAAATTGCTGTATCCTTATATTAGTAGACCACACAGCGTCTTTTAATATTGTAAATGCTTCATCTATCATTATAGGAGTGGTTTCAGTCTCCAGAGTGGTGCTCCATTTTAGGGCTAGCTGTAGACATGGGTCAGCTCTATCCTGGCAAAGATATTTATATGTCACACGAATTGTATGCTTCCGAGGAGGTTCATGTAGTAATGTCAATAGGTCATATGCCTCTACTGATTTAAGACCCTGTGTTCTCAAAAAGAAGTCTCTATATTGTAGATATTTATAGTAATGTTGACGTGGTATTGAGAAAGTCTCTTGCAAATTTTGAAAAGTTTGAAAACCATTACAGGCATAGAGGTCTCCGAGCTTATCAATCCCAAGTTTAGCCCACTGTTTGGACACACCATCATGAAAAATATCCAGAAGTGATGGGTTATCCCAGAGAGGGAATTTATCATAGTATATCGGAAAAGAGTATCTAGCTAGAATTTCCCGCCAAATAAAGACTAGGCCCCTGAGAGTCTTAAAACGTACTCTCTTGAAATAATTAGGATCGTGAATTCGATAGAGAAATATACAGCTATCTTGGCCTAGCAGAAGTTTGTGATTAAAGTCTTGGCCACTATTTGAGAGAAGGCTGTGTAGCCGGTTCGTAAAAGAAGCCCAGTAGTATAATTTAAAATCGGGGAGCTGAAGACCGCCTTGGCTATATGGGTACTTTAGTAGTTTAATTGCTCGGCGTACGCGTTTATACCCCATATGAAACTGCTTATTACGCCATCTAATTTTTTTTAAAAGGAGTTAGTAACTCTCAAAGGGATTAACCGAAATAAATATAAGAATTTGGGGAGGATCGTCATCTTTATGATGTTACACCTGCCAATTATACTTATGGGTAGTTTATGCCAGTTTTTTAGCTTTTTAATAACGTTGTGAAGCAGAGCATCATAATTTAGTTTAATTATACGTTCAATCTGAGATGAAATACAGATGCCTAAGTAAGTAACTTCGGGGCATGTCCTCATTAAAGGGCTACCTGGTGTAAAATTCAATAACACCTGAGTTTTATTAGGGTTCAGTTTGTAACCAGAAAAGGATCCAAATATTCCTGCCTCATGCATAATTAATTCCAAGGAGTTACCCGGGTCCGCAGTGAAGATAGCGATATCATCTGCATAGGCATTGACTTTCAATTCATTAGGTCCTGGACATAGTGACAGAATGTTTTCATTAGCAAGTAAAGCCCGAATGAAGGGTTAAAGATGCAGGGTAAACAATAATGGGGAGAGGGGGCATCCCTGGTGCGTACCCCTTTTTATACGGAAAAGCACAGATTGAGAGCTGGTGTAATTCAATTTGGCCTGTGGTGCGCGATAAAGAGCCCTTACCCACATGAGAAATCGGCCCGTCATTCCAAATGAAGTAAGGATAGGCCACAGACAACCCATGCCACATGGTCGAAAGCTTTTCCCGCATCTAGTAGTATCATTCCCAGATTACTACCAGATTGTTTGGCGTAGTCGAATGCCATTATAGCAGTATTAATATGTGCTGAAGTATCTCGGCCCGCTATGAAGCCATGCTGTTGACTGGAAACAAGTTTGACATCTAGGGAGCTAGGCAGTTAGCCAAGATTTTGGCATATATTTTAGCGTCAGCATTGATAAGGGATATCGGTCGATAAGAGCCGCACTCTTCCAAAGGTTTTCCTTTTTTCAGGAAGAACACTATATTAGTAACATTCCAAGTTGGTGGTACGGTATCAGTATCGCCTATCTCTTGAGTGACCTTGGCAAAGAGTGTAGCTATTCTATTCCTGAATATTTTATAAAACTCAATAGGTATAGAATCTTCGCCAGCAGGCAGTGAAGACAGAGCAACCAGAATATCTTCTGGTAAGATCTCTGCAAAAGGTTGGGCAACGTCCTCTGCTGGTAGAGATGGTAGTGCTGCTCTCACTAAGTAATTTGAAACCTCCTCTGCTATTATTGGGTCTGATGGAGCATAAAGGTCTTCATGAAAAGATACGAATTGTGCAAGTATCGTTTGAGTTTCTATGTAGCGTATGTTACCCGCTCCTTTATTAAGTTTTTAGCCTTATTGTTGGCTAATTGGTATGCTAATATCCTACCCACCTGTTCGCTATATTCGTATTGAGTAGATCGATATTTATTATAAACGGCAGCCACTTTTTCCTTGAGTATCACCGCTGCTGTTTCTCGTGCTTTTACCAGATCAATGTTAATCTGCATCTGAATACAATCATTCTGCCTAATGGCTGTTGCATGACATGTTTCTAAGTTAGCTAGCACCAAATGAGCCGCCTTAATAGAAGCCTCTCTAGTTTTGTTCTTTTGTAATATAAATTGTTGTGTAACACCCCTGAAATTTATTGAATCCCAAACAATACATAATGAAGCAGTGTTAATGTTAATGTGAATTAATTCTGACAACAGTTTCCCCATATGTGAGATATAATCGCCATCAGTCAATAGGTGGCGTTGGAAAGAAAAAGAACGCTTAGATTTGCTTGTCAGTTGTAGTTGAAAAGAGAACAGAATAGGGCTGTGATCTGATGTAATTTTAGGGCAAACCTCAATCTTGGCTGTTTGAAGTACAGTATAATTAGCCCAGACCAAGTCTATCCTTGATTACTGCTTGTGTGGGTGTAAATTGTATGTATACCCCGGGATATTTGTGTGTAAAGTTCTCCACATATCCTTCAGATTATGTAAGCGTGCTAACTCGAGAATAGATGCCCGTACTTTCGGCATTCTTGTAGTTGTTTGCTGAGCAGTAGAATCCATAGATTGGTTCATAATACAGTTAAAATCACCCATGATTATTAATACTCCTTGCAATTCCAGTATAGTTAGCATTAAAGAATTAAACATCTCAGGGTCGTCGACATTAAGCCCAAAAACAGCCACTAAGACATATTTGATACCAAAGATTTCAAGTTGAGCAATAGCCCATCTCCCCTTATGATCTGCTAAGACTTGATAAGTTTTATAGTGAGTGTTTGGCTAGCTAAGATGGCAATGCCCCTGATCGATACCCCCTGAGATGTACCCACAACTGTTTGATATCCGAGCTGTTTAAGCAGTGCCCGGTCTTTATACGGCAAGTGGGTTTCCGTTAGAAATGTCAGATGAGGCCGGTACATTTTTAGCTCCTCGCATACCAATTGACGTTTACGTCCAGCATTTAGCCGAGAGATATTCCAGCATAAACATTTAATTACCCCCATATTATAACAAAGAATACATCATACACCATCGCTTCTCCTGCGGTACAAATAATTACCCTTAAATAACCAGTGCCCCCACCCTCCCGACACCCACCCTGTGTCTGTGGAAAGGAATCACCCCTCATTGCTGTCGATGTAGACAGCCTTGGAGAGAGATCACACACAGAGAGCAGCCCAGTCATTTATCTAGTCAAGTAAAATGAAAAGAGTAAGCAAAACTAAAAAAAAGTCCCTAAAGAGAAAATAACCACTATGAAAAAGAGAAAGAAGACAGGCCCGCAAAGGGATAGCTATTTTAGTTATTTAGAAGACCCCTGCCGCCATCTAGCCAAGACCTCCTGAGCATCCTGTTCCGTATATACCAATTGTGTTTGCCCATCTTTAATAATTTTTAAGCAACCAGGTTCCTGCAAGAAAACTTGTGCCCCTTCAGCCTTTAAAGTGTCAATAAACTGGTGTAGTCTCCATTGCCTGCCCATTGTGTTTTTACAGAAGTCCGATCTGACGAACACAGAAAAGGAATCCACACAAATAGGAGAGGTGGGTCGAGCCTTAATTGAGACAGCTTGTCTTAGTAGAAAATTGCCAAAGTAGATGAGGAAAGGCCTGGGAAAGCATCCTGCGGGTTTGTTAGAAACTAATGGCAGCCTATGTGCCCATTGAATTTGAATGTCCCAGTCCCAGTCATCCAGATCTGGAAAGATTTTTTGGAGCAGTTGAACAATGTATGTCCGGGGATCCGTGCCTTCCTCGCCTTCTGGGACACCAAAAAGGCGAGGGTTATTTTGGCATTGCCGATTCTCAAGATCCTCGATTTTTCCCTGCAAGAACTTGAGCTGGTTATCTTGTGCTTCTGAGGTTTTAACCGATTTAGTAACATAATCCTCCATGTCAGCAACTCGCTGCTGTAGCTCCGTGATGTCCGACACAAGTGAGGCCACTTTGCCTTTTTTACCTCCGTAAGAGATTGTTTGATCAGTAGACTGTCAGCCCTCGCTTGAGCATAGTGTTCTTGTGCTTCTTCTCTCTGGACCTGCAATGCTTGGAGAATCACCGTGAGGGAAGTTTCTTCAGGCCCAGTGCGCAAACCAGCTGAGTCGTTATCTTCTGTAGCCGTTGGGGGAGTTAGAGAGACAGAAGGGGAATGACCAGTCCCTTGTACTGGATCCCCGCTTATATTAGAGTCCACCATTTCTGAAGCTACCACCCCCTGTTTAATGACTTTAGGTCCTCTTTTTAAATCAGATCCCATTACTGGACCAGAAGCAGAAAGTCGTGTTAGCAGATTTTTAACTTCCCCTTTTGCTGTAACCCACTACCGAAGAGGGCTGCTACCCGAGGCTAGTTTGCCGACACTGATCCTGCTATCCCACATGTCGCCTTGCTTGTCAGCTCCATTATTATAAGATCTTGGAACCTTGGGCTTGGCATTGCCTTTTTTATGGCTGAGTGGTAAATCGGCTGATTCAATGTGCGATCCCCCATTATTTGCAGCAATTGTCCTAGTTCGTGTTAGCTATATGCGGACTAGCAGTGCCGCTAGGACTGTTTCCAAGAGACTCAGCAGTATTAGAAGGTGAGGGGCTGGTTGAATGTTCCGGCTGCTGCATTGGAATAGCATTCCCAGCCTGGCCAGTTCCCACATCAATGTTCAACCCTATTGAATCTTCCAAAATAGAGCTAGGTTGAGGCAGTGTCTCTCCTTGCTGATTATATAGGTTTTGGTCGGTAACTGGCTGCTCTGTTGCTGGGCAATTGGGCTGCTTTATTAGCCCTCCATTCGACTTGTTATCCCCAACAGCCAAATCCACTAATGAATTTATTAAGTTTAATGACAGCCCTTCCATATACTCAGATTTATCTTCCTCGCGTTGGGGAGATGGCTGTACTATTCCCAAATTAGCGTCAGGTTCAGCATTTACTGCCACATTCTCCCGGTGCCTGTGAGTACAGCCCCTAACAGTGCATCCACCATCTCAGTATCTGGTAAAAAAAATGGCCGTCCCCCCAGGGTTAATAACCTCAGGGACTTTAGCCGATTGCAATACCTTCATGATTGGGCGGCCAACTCTGGAAGCAACAGTCCACATCGTGTTACCCTTCACGGTGGAATTGTGTGTTTCTCCCTCCACACCAGAAGAGCCAGCAGTCTCCCCAATCGGCACCGCAGAGCATGATCCAGTGTGTCCTCCCCTCTGAGCGGTCGTCTTCGGTGGACCCATCCCGCAGAGCGGAGCCAAAGCAGACGTGCAGCCCCAGGAAAACCAGCCGAGAGAGGAGCGTCGGGAGTCAGCCAAACCTCGCCGGGCGGAAATCCAGACCTGCCGCGGCGTCCGGGTAATCATGAGAATCGTACAGGTAAGTAAAATGCACTGGCTCCTTCCCTCTTGGTAGTAGCAGAGCAAAAGCAAAAGAGGGAGTTGTCAGCCTCTCCGGTTTGAAAATTTCCAAGATTTCGCTGTAATTTCTTTTGTTACCGCAGCTTCTTTTTTCGGCTGCACCGGCTTTTTCTTTTTCTCTTTTCTCCTCTTTTCCCCGTACATAAGGAGAATTCATAGTATTCATGATGTATTCGTGGCATTCCTGGCGTGGGAGTAGCTCCGTGTGCGAGCTCTCAGCGGCAGCACCAATCCGCCATCTTCCTTTCTGTCGGCTCTGCCATCTCAAAGGCAGAAAAGTTGACCTCTTTAGTCTAATTCACAGAAAAAAAATTACAGTCTAAAAAACATTTTACAGGCACAACTGGCTTTATCTAAATCTGCATTAGCGTGATAGTTTGTCATTTCATTGAGCTAATCTGGCAGAATTGGGGTCTGAGGCATCACAAAGACATGTGTTGTAATACATTAGTACTTGTAGTATGTCCCTTATTCTTTTTGTGGGGTGTAGACTATCTGTTGTAATGAGCCCTGTGGGAATTGTTTTTAGTGGGGTTTATCCCTCGTTGGTCTGTCCCTGGTTATATCCACTTGCCCTTATCTGTTAAGGGTGCATTAACATACATCAAAATGTTTGTACAAAGATACTTTTAAGGTTACTGAAGACAATGGACTATCTCATTGAGTTTATTAAGTCCACAAGTGGTCGTACGATGGTGTAAAATCATTCTGGCTTCGAGTCTAGAGAAGATGGAATCAATGTTTTGACCCTTCATGTGTGTTAAGACTGTCCATTTCATCTCATAGGGTCCATGATTTATTTCTGTATTGTGGTGGACCATTGGGGCATTCTGTACTTTGCACTTAATGCGTGATCAATGTTGTGTGATTCTTTTCTTAATGGCCTGAAAGGTTTTGTCCACATATGCCAGATCACATGGGCATATCGCACAGTATATCACATTTGTTGTGTTACAATTAGTGAATTCAGAGTGTTTAAATGTTGTGCCCTGGTAGACAAATTGTTCTCCTTCCATTGTACTCTCGCATGATGTACAGTTGCCACATTTTTGATGTCCTTTAATCAGAGGCAAGTCAAGCATTGTACGCAAGGATACTGTGCCCACCTTTCGGGCTGTGTTTGCTCTCACCAGGTTATCTTCCAAGTTTTTATTCCTTCTGAGAGCAAATAAAGGGATATCTTTCAGTTTTTCTGGGCTTTTCACAGTTATCCAGTTTTTTCGTATGATCTTTTTTATTTCATTCATTGCGCCTGGGAATTTTGTTACACATACCAAAGGGTTATTGCTCTTCCTTTCTTTTGGGTCCAGCAGGGATTCTCGGGGCATATACCAAGCACTTTTGAGTGCTCTTTTCAGTAGTTTTCTCGGATCATTGCGATGTTGTAATTTACTCATCAGTGCATGTGCATTGGTAAGGTAATCTTCCTGTCTGGAACAGTTCTGTCCGATCCTCAAGAATTGACTGTATGGTAATACATCACATACATTCCTCTGATTAAAACTGGAATAATGCAATGTATTTCTGTCAGTGTTCTTGGTAAACAGTGTTGTGTATATTGTGGTATCATCGTGCTTGACTGTGATATCCAAGTAATTAATTTCTTCTTTGTTGGTGCTTATTGAAAATTGAATGTCAAAACTTCTAACATTAAGCCAATTCTGAAATTCTAAAATCTTCTCATCTAGACCTCTCCAAATCATGAACACGTCGTCAATGTAATGTTTCCGTAAGATGATGTATTCCTCTTAGGGATTATTGTTATAAATCCAGTTCTGTTCGTACATCGCCATGAACATAATGGCCATCTCTGGAGCAAAGGGGCAACCCATTGCTATCCCCTTGATTTGTAGATAACAGTGTTCGTTGAATTTGAAGAAGTTATATTTCAAACAAACTTCCCCCAGTCTTAACAGGAAACCTGTAGGGACCTCATGAGGGCGAGCTCTCTTTTCCAGGAAAATCTCTAGTGCTTCCAAACCGCTGTATTGTGGAATATTTGTGTAGAGACTGACAATATCCAGGGTAACAAATGTATCTGAGGTGGGATCAAATGTAATGCCATCTAAGATGTTGATTGTCTGCATGGTATCTCGCAAATAACTTGGAATGTCAGAGATAAGTGGTTTTAGGAAGGTATCGAAGTATTTGGCTGGCCGTTCTAGGAGCGAATTAACCCCTGAAATGATAGGCGCCCAGGTGGATTAACAGTTTCTTTATGAATTTTTGGGAGAATATACAACAAAGGCGTTCTGGGATTCTTGTAAAGTAGATATTTTGCTACTTTCTTCGATAACCAGCCATTTTCTTTTCCTTCAAAGATTAGCTCCGTTAACTTTGTTGTCAACATACTGCTTGGATTGTCTTTGATTTTCTTGTAATGGTCCATATTGTTGAGTTGGCGGAACACTTCCGCTTCGTAATTGCTCCTATCCATGATTTCAATTCCCCCACCTTTATCAGCCGGTTTGATGATTGTATCTTGATCATTCTTAAGACTGATCAGGGCGTCCTTTTCACCTTTTGTCAGATTCCAGTTCACACATATCTTTTTAGAAAGTTGGCATTTGCTTGCCTTAGATATTTGGTGCCTGCAGCCTGTCTCTTGCCACATGACTGGGTGTAGTTGGCAGTTGGGCTTTCTTTATTCCTTCTAGACAGTCACACACAATGGGAACTTAGGTGTGACTGGATGGGGCATCACTGGCAGGAAGGGTGTGAGGAGCTGGGCCCAGCCTCACACACACCTGAATAGGCTGTGTCCTGTCTCCACACAAAGGGCTGCATACCCCCTGTAGTTAGTCTGGAGTCAGGGCAGGGACATTAGGGCATCTGTGTACTTCAAAGGCATGCCACTAGGCACAATTGTGTATAAAAGAAGGACCTTAGATACCACCAGTTAAGTACACTTCTGGACCTGTGGATACTCTGCCCAGAAGAAGGACTGCTGTGCTGCTGAAAGGACTGTCACTCTGCTGGACTGCCACTATGAAAGAGCTGCTGCCTCGTTATGCCACCCTGTTGCCTGGGGAGGAAGAACTGGGCCTGAAACCCATCTTCAACCCATGACCCCAGAGTGACTCAAAGGGTTTGTGTCAGGGCCGGCTTTAGCACTGGTGGCGCCCTGTGCAACAATGTCTGTTGGCGTCCCCCCCAATGACCACCTCTGCCACGGATTCCCTCACTAGCACCCTTTAACAGTGCCTCTCAAGTCTCCAAAACCACTGTCTCAGATTCATTTAGTTTTATAGCACCACTCATACCTGTGTAAGGTGTCAGAGCACTTTACACCACACACACATTGCACAGAGACAATCATATGTGTGTAAATCAGTGTATAGGAAATGTTACATCAGACAGTACTACAAGGTGTAGGAGTGACATGTCATCGATACTGGTAGGCAATATAGTTAAAGTTCTTATTCAGGAAAGGCACAAATTCAGAATTTAAAACGTAACATCATTGTTAGGAGTTCTCTTTCATAATAAGAATTGTTTTCTACCCAAATGAACCCTTTTCACAAGATTAGGATAATGAAAGACTGGGCAAAAAAACATAACGCCCTTGCAGTTTGCAGCAGCTCTAGGGTGACAGTTAATAGCTCAATGTTCTATATTAGGATTTTGACTTATAAACGACAAGTAACAAAAGGAGCTCTCTTACAGAAGCAGTAATCCACTGACCTATTTACATTATATGCACTTCGTGATCTGCATGGTACACATTCTTAGCAGTAGACATTATAACCCTCTGCGCTACCTTGGGATGAGTCAAAACTTCCACTAGACAAACCTCCGGTCTCTTTCCAGAAAGACGATTAATCACCGGACTTCTCTTGACATTTTAATTGATGTCTGAAAGTTACTGAAGGCCAGGAACAAGGCAGCAGGTGCTTTTAAAATAATACACATTTTAAAAAATGACTCCACCACCCTAAGTCAACGCCCGGTGCGATCGCACCGCCCTGGAGCCGGCCCTGGTTTGTGTGCTGGCCTACTGATCTGAACCTTAGGGATATAAAATCTCCCCAACAGCTCCTGGATCCGTCTACAGTGAGTTCCTGACCCCCCCCAAGAGGTGCTTCTCAGCTCCTCGACACTTGGTGTGGCTCAGCGGGCTCTTAAATCAAGCTTTTGGGCTCTCCTCGACCGCAAATGGGCCTGTTTGCAGTGGAACTGCATTGCTAGCTTTGAAAATCAGCACAAACTGCCGCCAGCCCATCCCTTTGCACAGCAAGCAATGATCGTTGCAGAGGACCGCCAATGCGAGGTTCCAGCCTGCCTGTCCACGATGCCCAGCCTGCTCCTCGCCCCATGCTGACCACCGCCAGTGACGCTCTGCTTGCTCCCTGCGGCCCTCTCCAATGCAAGTGGGACTCTTGGCTCAAAACTTGAGAAGGTAATCCTTCAGCTGGACTAACCGGGAACTATATCCAGTGTGACCTGATAGCCGCGGTTGGTACTTTATGCTTTTAGGTGCTAGATTGCAGTTTATTCTTTAAAAATCCATAACTCCGGTTCTACTGATTGGATTTTTGTCTTGTTTTATTTATTAAATTAAGTTCTATTTTTCTAACCTGTTGTGTGTTATTTTTGTGTGGTGTTTTGATGGTTTTACTGTTTGAAGTGTTGCACAAATACCTTACACTTAGGGGCCGATTCCGATTCGGGCCGGAAATCTCTCCGACCGAGCCGGACCCGGAGAGATTTCCGACCGAATCGGACCCTAGCAGCCCGACTGAACGAGTACGATGCGTATGCATGCTATCGGACTCGATTCGGTCGGACTCCCATTGAAGTCAATGGGAGCCGGTCGTACAACGCGTACGCGGGCTCCCATTGACTCAATGGGTGCGAGGCGAACAAGGGCGGCCCCTACAGCGTGTACGCGGCGAAGCGACTCGCGCCGTACACGCACAGGTAGGGGGGACCCATGGGTCCCCCCTGTGTGAGACTCGCACGGCTACGCATAAAGGGGGGTCTGACACAAACCCCCAAAGTATGGCTCCGACTGCTTCTTGGAGCCGGACGGCGCGAGTCGGTCGGACTGCTCGCGGCGCGCATCGTACTTGCACGGCCGGGGATCGTCTCCATCGTGCGGTGCGAGTCGGTCGGTGCGGTTGGGACGGGCGTACGAGTCGGTTGGCGATTTCGCGTGCGCTCGCATCGTACTCGCTCGCCCGGACGCACGTACGACTCGGTCGGAAAAGAGGGCTCCGAATCGGATCCGGTTCAGCCGAATCCGATTCGGTGCCCTACCGGCTGAGATCGGAATCGACCCCATAGTCTCTAAATTAAGCCTGACTGCTCTGTGTCAAGCTACCAGGGGGTTAAGCACAGGTTAATTTGAGGTGTGCTTGTGCCTTACCCTGACTAGGATTGTGGTTGGTGCCTAATCAGACTCACACCCCAGTCAACCAGTAACCCTATATCTAACAGGCACCTTCACCATGCACACATACACCCAGCACAGATACACCACTTTCTGTGTTACGCAGCACTTCACACCATTCTGATGTAGCCAAGGACGTGTTAAGCACACAGCAGCGGAACTTTGAAAAGTGAGTGAGCCTGTTGGCCTCACTCCAGTGGCACAAGTTAACAAGGAACTGTTCACTGCTTACTACTGTTCACTACATGGTATGCTGCTACTACTGTGCTCGTGCTGCTTAATTTCTGGTGAAGGCAGTAGCCTTCCACCACATGAGGGTAGAACTTTGGGTGCCTCTCCCGGTCCAATAAGACCGCTATCCGTGAGAAAGGCATATGACATGGTGCACACGCATGAATCGTATTTGCCTATGACAACAAAAATCAGCATTAAGGATCCAGACATCAGTACAATTGGGCACTCAGGGCAGGGGTGCAAGTCCATTACGATGCAAAGGACTTTTCCACCCTAACACTGTGTTTTTGGAGTTGTGGGTTCTAACATTTAGGGAGAAATGCACAGAAAGAAGAGAGATAATGTTTTATATGACAGGACTTGGTTGAATAAAAAGTACTTAGGTTGGGGAAAATTAAGAAATTAAGCACCTGTCAAGCTGGCAATTTAGGCACTTGCTTTAAAGGAAAAGATATAAAGTGGTTCAAAGAAAGTGAATGTAGTAAATGTTTCTGTGAGGAGCAGTGTGTATTATACAATAAAATATATATATATATATATATACAGGGTATACATACATGGTACCAAGGGGTTGCATCTACTACAACAGACTGCACCGGCGATATCCCTGGTGCTGTCCTTGTTACTCCTGGCCTTGGGTGATAAGAAGGCAGTGAACAGAAAGGAAACATGGCTGTAAAAGTTCTGTTT
This sequence comes from Calotriton arnoldi, assembly GCA_963921515.1. Classification (NCBI taxonomy): domain Eukaryota; kingdom Metazoa; phylum Chordata; class Amphibia; order Caudata; family Salamandridae; genus Calotriton; species Calotriton arnoldi. Next base: position 1,425,621 of record CAWUFW010002513.1, read on the forward strand.
ACTTTCTGTAGTATCCACTCCTTGCTCCTGCTGTTGAGTAGCTGAGACTGACACAAGGGGCAAAACTGTTGCGATCAGCTTGTGACTTCCCGAACCTCGGAATTTTGGAGACTAAACTTCCTTAATGATGTCTAATATTGCCTTTATTTTACCCGTGATTGGTTAAATTTCCTCTGTGGTGACCTACAGTGTTTGCTAAGTAAGTTATGAAACATAAGTTTTAAAATATGGGAAATCTGAAGTCTGAGAATGGTAAATTGCACAATGTGAGATGTGAACCATTAGGCAGAGGAGGTCCAGTGAAAGAGGGCTAGTGTACTATGGGGGCTGTGAGCAGTGGTGGTATTGTTCCTGATTGGCAGAGGTTGGAGGTGAGTTCTCATCAGAATTACTTGACCTTGTTGGGGTCTCTCAAAATTGGCACTCCAGATTCCAAAGGTTTGTCTTGTCCTTGACAGCAGGTTTTAATGGAATCAATAGAAATTTGAGAAATGTGTGCATCGTAAGTACCAGTGACAAATGCTGATACTTACATTAGCAGAATGTAGCTAAGAGCATCATCAGAATGTGACGAGTGCTAATTTTGTGTACAAATCTCTTGTGTGAGTAAAAGCTGCTGAATTACAAGTTTACAAGTTGAGACCATTGAAGCGATATAGATGGTAACAACTGCAATTTTTATGGACCGTGAGCATGGGCTGTGTCAGTTTATGGTATGATTTACCTCTTGTATATGAACAGATGTGTTGTAGGGCCCCTCATCTTGGAAGCAAAGGAACAGTGTTTATTTTGGCATTTATATAGCACATACTTGGCCAGAAGGCGGTGAAGCTCTTTACATATGAAATAACAATGACACATTAAAGCTGCTTAACATGAGAAATGCATAACAGCAGAATTGTAACAAAGATGCAAATAGCCAGTAAACAAACTCCGGTTAAAGTAACTTTTATATTTCATATAAAAGCAGGGAGACATTTTCACTCAGTGTGGACTAGGGACTGATAAAAGTGATCCATCTGTCGTGATATAAAGTGCCATGATTTATTGAGAGTTCGGCTGCTTTCCTAGGGATTGCGATTTGTATAAAGCGTATGCGAATTACATAGCTGCCAAGGTTTCAGATTGCCATGTGTGACATTTTCATAATTTCAGTGAAATTATGAGTGACATTTCAGCGACTATGAGTGACACTTTCTCGCGAGCAAAAATCATGCAATGTGTAGTCAGTCCTACATACCTGCACGTGTTTGATAATACTTTCTGAAAGGCTGTGCGTTTGTGATAGATATCACTGTACTTTTTACACTGTCTGATGCGCACAAAGCCTGCATTTAACAACACACAGTTCTCATTTTCGAAAGTGCTCGGGGGTCCAGTTCTGGTGTCACTGTCAGGGATTTTGAATTTGGTATTTTTGTTTTGCTCAGTGTATCAGTATTCAGACTTCACTGCACGACTACTGACCTGCCATTCACTCTCTCATTATCTTATATCATGACCCGTGGCGCGGCGCGACAAAAGGTGGTTTTACCTAACCCGGCCGCGGCCCGCCGACGACATACAGTCACACACACGACTCACAGTCTCACACAGACTGCCTGGCAGCTGAGCGACGACGTGATGACCACCACACCAGACTGAGAGCAGGCTGACTGTCACTGTGCCTCTCAGTCTGGAAATTAAAGTAAAGACACACAGTCTCCAGTCGACGAGCGTAGAACTAGTACTTAAGTACTTACTCAGAGTTGTGAGTTTGTTCTGCGTGCGCCTCGGCCTCCTGCCTCTCGTCGGCCGCCGGCGCCTGCCACCGCACGACATGATGCCTGTGCTGCAGCACTGGTGTGCAGCGCCACTACTGTCCCCGCACACACGCTGCCGCGCAGCTGCGCGCCCGATGAATTATTATGCAGCCAGCACAGGAGTCTCGAATGCGGCGCTGCTATCATGGTGATCATTCTGGATGAGTGACACTGCGAGGAGTCGCGAGTCAGAGAGAGTCGAGACTCGTCCACCGCCCCAGGCAGCCCGCTCTGCACGGCTTCTCACTCCGGCCGTGGCGGGAGCCTCACTTCCTGCTTCCTTGTTCCGGCCTGAGGAAATCATAGGGGAGCCAGTAATAACGCACGACTTCACTAGGGCAGCCCCCCCCCCCACAGATCAGAGCCGCACCACCACAGCCGCAACGCGCGCTAGCAGCTCTGCACCCTGGTTTATTAGCCAACTTTAAGCGCGTCAGGCAGAGTGCGCAAATGCGTGACAAATGCATTTCAGTGCGGTGATGCGGAACACCACACTGAAATGCGTTAGCGTCACGCCTGGTGCGTGACACTTGGCAGGACTGGAATTACAGACTTTGCTGCATAACTGCTTTCGTTGTTGGAGTGGGTTGTCTTTGGTTGGGATTCATACACGCCTCTTGTACTCCACCATCGGTTCTTTACTGGTTCTGAATTGAGAGGACAGGCGTACAGTGACCGAGTTTGTATATCATGCTTGAGTGGAAACCCCTGCAGCTGAAAGTAGCGCTGCATAATTTTGAGTAAGGTGTATTGTGAGAGCTGCATAGACTTTTACTTTTTCAACAACAAAAAATACTCAGCTCGTGAACCATAAGTCTTTGATGACCTGTCACTAAGTTAGCCTTATTCAAGTTCATTCCTCTCTTGACTTTTTTGTCTGTCTTTTTGCAATTATCACATGTCGACATAAAATGTAAGAATTATCACTCCGAGGAAGACTCATCGGTATCTATTTTCATTTCTTTTTGGGTTATAATCCCTCTTCCGTCCGCATTCGGCAGCGGGTCTTCCGGATTTGCGCAGTGAACAGCCTGTGGCTTCTGCTTCCGGCCACTTTCAGGAGTTGCTACATAAGCGGCGGTGCGATAAGGCCCGCTTTCTAATACTACAAGAGAACTTTGGAGGAGCTGCGTATTAGGAGAAGTAACGATCTGCTTGAGATTCAGAAGTGTGCGGTGGCCTGATCACAAGGTATCTTTTATTTTCTTACCTGTCATTTCTGTGGTTTCCAGCTTCTCTTCCTTGTGCCTGATGGATAATATGTGTTTTATGGCTCAATAGGGTATTATGTACTTCTTGAGCCCTTATTACAGAGATGAATAAAGTATTTATTTAGCTGCTTTATATTCTCTTTTCTTTTAGCGTTTCTTTTCAGGCACCTTAAGGGTCTTCTTTATTAGGACCCTTACCCATTATTTTAACCCCTTCCTGTTCATCTCCTGGAGTTTATTTTGCTTTTGGCTCCTGTGCTGTAACGATGGCTATTTGACCTGGCATCCCTAGGGTGGTTTCCCCTGACTTTTTGCCTTCTGACCTGTTTTGACTGTTGTGCTGACTTTGTTTTTGCTGGTTGTAGGAATCTGGGCACTTTACCACTTCTAATCAGCGCTAAAGTGCACGTGCTCTTTACTTAAAACATGGTAACATTGGTTTATTCACAATTGGCATATTAGATTTACTTATAAGCCCCTAGTAAAGTGCACTACATGCGCCCAGGGCCTCTAAACCAAATGCTACTAGGGAGCCTGCAGCACTGATTGTGCCACCTACTTAAGTAGTCCTTTAAACATGTTTCAGGCCTGTCACTGCACAGCCTGTATGTGCAGTTTTAAACTGCCATGTCAGCCTGGCAAGTACTTGCAAGTCCCCACCTTCCTTTTTTTAACATATAGGTCACCCATAAGGTAGGCCTTGGTCAGCTCATGGGTAGGGTGCAGTGTATTTAAAAAGTAGGAGATGTACTTTTGAGTTTTACATGTCCTGGTAGTGAAATACTCTTACATTTATTTTTCACTACTAAAAGGCCTATCTCTTCCATAGGATAATATTGGGATTGCCTTATTACATTTTGGGGCCGATTGCGATCCCGTCGGATACGGCTCCGCCCCTGGGTCAGAGCTGTTCCTACGGCATTGTAATCTCCTGTTTGGATTAATTTCTGACGCGGAGTCGGTCGGAAATTAACCCAAACAGGATGGCTCTCCGAGCCCGTCGTAAGCCATTCGGAAAGGGGCCTGTAATCCCAAAGGCGGCTCTTTCCGCCCGAGGGATTACGATGGCAGATTCCCACAGCCTTTCTGTGCCAGCCTTTCTGACACAGAAAGGCTGTGGGAATCCGACTTTAGGGGCTCCCAGAAGTCCCCTGATGGGTACAAGACCTCCGGATGGCGGCCTAGGGGGCACCTATGGTGCCCCCGTTGATCACTGTACCAGGTGGCAGGTACCTTGAGGCGCCTGCCACGGGGTGCAGGGATGAACTGCACCTCTTCTCTTTACACTGAGAGCATGCATTCTGGTCGAAATGCATGCTCCCATTGTAAAGAATAGGAGTGCGACCGAACTGTGTTCGGTCGCTTCCTACTTGCTGGGTTGGGACTGACGACAGGAGGTCAGTCGATCCCAGCTCCCAAACGATGTAGGATGGACTCAGATCCGTCCAACATCGTAATCGGGCCCCTAATGTGTAATTTCCATTTGGGAGGAGATGGGACCCCCAAATTTGGTGTCTCTGGAATCACCATTTAAAAACACAACATATGATGGAGTTGGATTTTAAATTGCAATTCTGAAAATGCACTTTTAGAAAGATGGGATTTTCTTACTGTAACCATTTGGTGCCTTCTGCCTGCCTCTGGAATACACGTCTGGGGTGGGTGAGAGCTGGCTTCCTGCATTCCCTCTAGACAGCCACACACAACAGAAGGTAGATGTGACTGAGTGGCCATCTGCATGCTGATGGGTCATCCTGAACAGGATGGAGGGAGGAGCTGACACTTAGACCTGAAAGGGCTGTGCCCTGTCCACACACAAAGGGTTGCTTCCCCCTTGTAGTGTGTCTGGAGCCAAGGCAGGAAAGAAAGGGACTTTGTGTACTTCAAAGCATCTCTTTGGAGTTTCCCCCTCTTCAAAGGCCCAGCTAGGTATAAGTACTGGACCTCTGACACCACCAAATCAGAACACTTCTGGAACTGAGTATAGTCTGCCAGGAAGAAGGACTGATTTGCAGCTGGAGGGTCTGTCACTTTGCAGAACTGCTTTGCTGTTTTGGCCTGCTGACTCTTGCCTGGGAGTGTATCTCGAAGGGCTTTTTGGCTTGCCTCCTGTTTTCTGAAGTCTTGGGGAGATCAAAGACCTCTATCTTCAACCTGAAAACAGCACCTGGACTCAGTCTGCTGTGAGTCATGCTCTGCCAAGTGGTGCCATTCCAGTCCTGGGCCCTTGGAAGTGAGTATAAAGTGATGCATCTGCCAGAACCCACACATCAACATCGGTGCGCCGATCGGAACCAATGCATCCCTGCCGATGTGGGTACCAGATTGATGCATCGACCTTGGAACCACCACATCACCCCCGGAACCACCACAACTGAACCAACTCATTGCTGCCACTGGATAGAGAAGATCAACGCACCGCCTCAACAATGTAGGGAAACCAAATGCATCGCACTAGGAACCGCCACACCTCTGAAGCAGCATATCGCTCATGGAACCAACACATCATCGCCGATACATGGAGGAATCTGGCACAACACCCCAACTGCATGGGGATCACTGACATATCTCGTTGTTTGCGACCAGAATAAAGTATCCGGCCCGCGCTCCATTGCGGCCGGCCTGAACTCTTGCCTTTGTCCCGGTCCATCATGACCAATTAAGACTTTAAACGCTAATTCCTTCGAAGCGCTATTCTTGTATTTAATATTTTAAAATTCTTATCTCGACTTCCACAGATTTGATGTTTGTCGTTTTGGTCTCGTTTTATTTATAAATGTATGCTCTATTTTTCTAAACTGTTATGGAGTCTTTTTGCAGTGTTTTGACTGTGTTACTGTTTGATATGTTGCACAAATACTTTACACATTGCCTCTTAAGTTAAGCCTGACTGCTCTGTGTCAAGCTACCAGAGGGTAAGCACAAGTTAATTTAAAGTGTGTTACTGACTTACCCTGACTAGGAATGTGGTCCCTGCTTGGATAGGGTGCATACCTCTGCCAACCAGAAACCCAATTTCTAACAATGGTAAAACATTCACAGAAGAAACATCGTCTATCAATCCCTCAGTCTCCTTGGAAGGAATTTGTTGCATGGGATCAGAATGCATTCTCATGGCAGGTCTCGCTCTTCCCCAGTGGTTGATAAAAAATTGCAGAACATGGTCAGGTCGCTCTCAGATGTCTATGAGCAATACAGAGGGAAGGTGGTTTCTCATCATTATCTTCCTTCTTCGCCCTCTTCTGAGGTTTCAGTTTCATCTCCTTCATCTGCCTCTTCCTGGTCCTCTCTTGGTTATGATGAGGAAGAGTTGGGGTTTCCGGACCGTTCCTCCGCTCCCAAAGGGAAATATAATCTTAAAGATGAGATGAAATCTATAGTTTCTTCTCCTTCCTCAAATGTTCAGCTTCCCGTGGATGCAAAACAACCTTCTTCTAGCAGTGATTGGTTTCATCAGTTTCAGAGTGCCGCTGCTCCCGTGCTTCCTTTCATCCCAGCTATTCAGGGTTTACTACAAAGAGAATGGAGAGACCCGAATAAAGTAATGGGTCAGAGATTTTTGGTTAGACTTTATCCTTTGGCTAAGGGAGATCTAATGTTGCCGCAGTCTCTGTCTATTGATCCTCTTTTGGTGAATCTAGTGGGCCAGTCTTCCTTTTTAACTGAAAAAAAGTGGAATGGGCTTTAAAGAGGCCATATGCTGGTCTGAGTTTCTCTATGAGGCCTGAGATTTATTCTGTTTACACTTCTTAGTCTTTGGTTAAAAAATGTGTCTCTTTTCACAGCTATTCAGGAAGGGGAAGATTTTTCTCAACTTTTGGCTCGTATGGAGGTTCAGGCTAAGTTTTTGTCTGATGTAATTTTTCACATTCTCAGAACCTCAGCTATGGCTTCAGCTGGAGATGGTGGCACTAAGCGTCATATCCATTGAGGGGATGGAAGATGGATTCATCTCAAAAGAATTGTCTAATGGGTATACCTTTTTCAGATTTCAATTTGTTTGGAGGGGAACTGGAGGAGGTGCTAGATAAATCTATCAAAAATCGAAAACGTATTCAGCCCTTTAAGTACAGACAGAGAGGCTTTGATAAAGGGAGACAGGATTTTGATAACAGTAAAAACAAGAGGCTAAATTTTTCTCTCAAAAGATTTAGATTTCAGCCTAAGTTCTGAGGAAATGACTCCTCTTGTCAATCTTCGGGGGCAAAAGAAATCAAAATCAGTGACTATGCTGGATGGCTGGACCTGGTTGGGGGCTGCATTCACTTATTTCAGAATCATTGGCTCACCAAGATCATGAACAAATGGGTTCTACAAATTTTCTATCAGGAATACAAGATCAAGTTTTCTCTAATTCCCCGATTTCCACGTTTTTGCTTAGATCTTCCACTACAGCCAGCAAAATGTCAAACGTTGATGGACAGTATCTCATCTCTTTTCCTCAAGAGACCAATAATCTGGGTTTCTCCCAACCAATTGATATGGGGCTGGTGCTCAAGGGACTTCCAAATGAATATAGATTTAAAAGATCTCAACAATTATATTCCCTAGGAACCTTTCAAGTTGAGCTTGCTTCAGCAGGTTATTCCTTTAGTGATGCAAGGAGATTTTTCAACCAAAATTGATTTACAGGATGCTTACCTGCACGTTCCAATTGCTCTGTCCAGTCAGAAATGTCTCAGATTCTGTGTGGGGAAGATTCATTGACAATTCTGAGTCCTTCCTTTTGGGTTGAAGACTGCTCCCAGAGGATTTACGAAGGTCCAGGTGCCGGTAATTGCTCATCTCCACAGCAATGGTATAAAGGTCTACCCATATCTCGACGACCTTCTAACTCAGGCATGCTCCTTCACTCAGTCCCTTACTCATACAATGGGTTGTTATCAACAGGGAGAAATCTCTTCTGATTCCCTCCCAGAATCTGTACTATATTGGTGCCAACTTCAGGACAGATGTGGGGAAGGTGTTCCTTCCAGCTCTGAGGAGGTTAAAGCTATGCTGCCATGTGGCCCATCTTCTGAAGCGACAGGATGCCCTGGTGACAGACTGGCTACAATCTGAGGGGGATATGGTAATTTTTTTAGGGGGGGTTACAGCTCTTATTTTTATGCCCACTGCTAGTGAAAAAGGGGAATATGTAAATTGTTTTTTTTTCTCTTTTGCAAGCAGAAATGGTATTTATTGTTCCTTGGGCTTGTGTTCATCTGAGTAAGGTGGTTCATCATATTCTCCTACATTGGTCTATGACCTCAGAGAATTATGGTGTTTGCATTCTAGTCACTTTTTATATTCAGGCTCAGTTGGCACTGTAGATAGACACTCCAGCCCATTCAGGGGACTCCCTTTCCCCTTCCAGGCCTGTTGGTCCTGATGACCGATGCCAGCAGTCAGGGTTTGGGAGCTGTACTGGGGGATCTGTTGGATCAGGGTCTCTGGTCATCTCAAGAGTCAACAAGGTCTTCTAATTGGAGAGTTGATGGTGATTCAGAGGGACATGCATGTGTTTTCTCCCCAACTCAAGGGTTCTGCTCTAGTGATCAGAACAAGCAACCTGGTGGCGAAGGCTTATTTCATCAATCAAGTTGGAACAAAATGTTGCAGCCTGAATCACATTGTTTGGGACATAATGATTTGGGCAGAGAAAAAAAATCTTCTCTCCCTCAAAGCAGTACTTATTCAGGGTTACCCCAACTTTCATGCAGACAAACTGAGACGTATTTTACCAGCTCTCAGGATTACTTTCTCAGTCCCTCTATTTTACAGCCTCTTTATCACAGATGGGGTGCTATGGTGATAGATCCGTTTATGGATCAGTCAAATTCACAAGCCCCAATGTTCTCTAGATACCAGAGCAGTCAAGCAATGGGGATAGGTGCCTCACTTCACTCCTGGCTGAATTCCCTCCTGTATGCCTTTCCTCTGTTCCTTTTGATTTGGAAGGTTTTACTGACAATTCAGAGGGAGGGAAGGGATGTCATTATTGTGGTTTCATTTTGGCTGAGAAGGCCCTAGTTTCTCCTGCTCTGTGCCCGGGCAATAGACAGGGAGTGGATCCTTCCCATGTCTCCTCCCCCTCTGATATCTCTGGCTCTGACTCATGCTTCCCTGCCACGACTTCAGCTGTCTATTTGAGGTTGAGATAGAAGGTTTTTAAGAAGGGCATTTCTTTACCTGCTTCTCTGACTTTACAGGCCTCCAGAAGAGATTCAACAAAGAAATCCTAGTATCACCATTGGGTTTCTTTTCATAAGAGGTGCTCTCTGGAATCTTTATCTCCCTTACAGTGTTCTCCTGCAGAGATCCTATATTTTCTTCAAGGGAGTTTTGATCAGAACTTGTCAGTTTCCACACTAAAACTTCAACGGGTGGCGACCAAAGCATTTACATCTCCTTGGGGTAGTCTTTCCTCTGTAGAGGATTGGTCTCTAAGCTTTTTAAGGGTTTTCTCTTGCTTAGGCCAAAGGTGAAAGTTTTTTTTCTTCCTTGGAATCTTCCTCTAGTTTTGTCGTTTTTGCAAGGTCCTCCTTTTGAGCCAATTGGAGGAAGTTTCAGAGAAATGTCTCACCAATAAGGTTTTTTCCTTGATTGCAATTACTTCGGCAAGAAGGATGGGAGAACTTGGTTCTTGACAATGCTGATACCCATATTTGAAGATCTTTGAGGATAGAGTGGTTTTGTCCTTAGGTCCAGATTTCCTCCCTTAGAGTAATTCATTTTTCCATAGGAATCAGGAAACTGTCCTTCCTTCGTTTTTAGACTCCTATGCTGATGCTCCTCTTTTAAAATTCTTGGATGTCGTATGAGCCATAACTATAGATTTGAGGTGAACTTCTATTTTCGGAAAATCCAACTCTTTATTTGTTAATTTTGGTCGGTTGTATGACATTACCACGCATGTTTTGTTTTTGCTTTACAATGTAAAGTAAACTTACTTACCTGTACGCAGCATTCTTTGTTCTCATCGTCCATCCTACTTCAAAGTGCTCTATTCTCTGTAAAAAGAGACGTTCAAGCCCCTACATCCTCAAATATTTATTGAAAGTGAAAAAGGACAATGGATGTGAAACAGGACAAGACTCAAGAAATATCTGCACCTGGAGTTTATTTAAATAACAAGGGGTAATTAAATCTTTACCTGCAAGCACTCTTTTTATTGCTATATATTACATCTTTCTAACTATGGTGTGCGCTGGGGAGCTGGTGGCATCAGCTGGTCAATGGAATTTACTAATTTTGAGAGGTGCAAAACAAAAAAGAGTATTAAAATATTAGGAAATTCTCCTAAAAACACACCCAAACAAAGCCAAGTCCTATATGGACGAAACAAACACATGCCCTGAGCCCTAAAACACAAGATCCTTAGCCCACACCAACTCTAAGCCTTATAAACTTGCCACACATGGTGAAACACTGCCACCTACTGATCAATTGAGTGGTAAAGTCTTGCGTTATTAAGTCTTGCATGGTAAGAGTGTCATCAAAGTAAAAAATGTGTGGTAAATGTAATCTGAAGTAAAAACTTCGGAGTATAGGCTGTTTCCCTTTTTGGTCATACTATTAGGGGTTGTAAGTCCTCTAAGTAGCTCTGGCCAGATGGATTTAATTGGTGATCTCCATGGCCTGTAAAAATGCTGGCAAGGGTTTTCCAAACAAGGTGTCAGATCAGTCAGCTAGAGGCTTGGCTGCGTCCTTGGCAGAATTGTCTGGGGTTTTGGTGGGGGGCCTTTACTCTGGTGCAATATGGGCTACTCTGTCTACATTTATTTCTCTTTACTGACCTAATGTTGCTCAAGGTAATCAGCTCTGTTTTGGTTTGTTAGTTCTGTATTCTGGTTCCCAGAGTTTTGAATAATGATGGCAATTTACTGAATTGAATACTTCTCTCTGCCTTTAATAATATGTTGTTTATCCACTAGGGTGTTTGGTTCCTTGCAATAAATATTGGTGTACACTTCTAGTGTGTGTTTTCTTCCTTCCTTTCTGATTCTAGTGATAAGAAGAGCTAAGCTTGTGTATCTCCTCAATTGGTAAGGATTAGGATGAGGAAAGAGATGAAGACGTAATGCTAGAATTACTTGCCGGTAATCTTCATTACTCTGATTCTCTCTTTCTTGTCCCAGTACTTAAAACCTTCCCTCCCTTCCCTTTATCTCAGCCTTCTTATCATTTCTTTATGATAAATGAAGATTAATAGTTAGTAATTCAAGCATTAGCTTCTATGACAAACTGACAAGGAAAATTTCCTCATTATGCAGAAGACATGATGAGGAAATTAACAGAGACTTCAGCAGAGTCTACCTCTCTCTCACTCTCCATGTTTGACTTATCAGGCCAGATTAGTGATAATCCAATTATAGGGCTGGACCTTGCAATAAATGTGTTTGGGCAAGAGGAGATCAGGGTAATAATATGGAATAACGCATTAGTATAAACTGAAAATGGCATACCTGTGGGGTTTCCGGAGCACTTTGTTTCTCCGTCCCATTTGCCAAAATGTGTAAGCTTGTGTGTGGTCTTGTCTTTCTTAAACCTTTGTTTTCTTCCTCAAGGCTTCTTTCCTCAATCACCTGCAGACAGACAGCAGAGAGGCATTGATGGAAAAAACTGGTATTATATTGCTTGCAATTGTTTTTCTTCTAGATGATGGTACAAAGCATGCTCATTAGGATTTGCACTGTGCAAACAATGTTGTGTAGTTCCGGGCTTTGTACAGTTACAAAGTCCATTTCTAGTCTATCACCATTCGGACTTGACATTCGTGTTGCCACAATAATATATATATATCTATATATATATATACCGTATTTCTATAGTGCAAACCTAGCTAAAAGGCAGTGGAGAGCTGTATGTGGTCAACATCCAGCATAAAGTCAATGAGTGATATGGCACAGGTTGCTGGTTTGTGGACGGTTAATGCATTGTGATGTAGTGTTCTTTAAAAAGGTGCATCTTGAACTCTTACCTAAATTGGAGCAGTGTTGAGGAGGTCCAGATGGATACAGGGATGCTACTTCTAAGCCTGGACGCACAGATGGAGAAGGCATGGCTCCTTTTTCAAATTTTTAAACTTAGTCTGCAATCTAATGGTGTCCTGGCTATGGGTGTGCTGAGAACAATCATAGATGGTCACTGTAATGCCGATTTAGAAAAAAGTCATTCAAATGTGAGGGTTACATCCAGTGTGTTTCAATCAAAGGAGAAGGGGGCTACACCTAGGTAGAGAGGTAATGCCTGCCAAACTAGTGTTTGTTTAGCAGTAAGAGAGATATTTCATCCTGCCAGCTTGGAAATGCTAGACTAGATCCTAGATACATGGGAAATGGGTGTAAAGTTAATTTAAAAAGACCCAAGATTGTGTATGAAGAACGTCTAAATGCCATGTTGAATAGGATGATGTGTGACAGATGTGCACATGTTGTAATGCTGAAGGTGTACTTATAGTAGTACAACTCCAAAGAATGCACTAGGCATGGTAAAAGTCACAATGATGCTCTGCATCTGTGTGGACTGCCATGGTAGCAGAGCAAAGCAAAACAGACCAGAAGCAAAATGAATCTTCACGACAGTTCCAAACTGACAGATGTTTGTGGTGCATTCTATTCAGAATTGCTTTGCCTTGCTATGGCGATCCAATCATATTGGCCCTCCAGGCTTCAGAGTATTGCCAGATCACTGAGAGCAAGATTTCCTGATCGCAAGAGAAAGTTGTGAAATGTGTTCACTCAGAGTACCAGTAACCGCTTGCTGAGACTTAAGCTGGTGACATGTTGCTAGGAGCGCCATCGAGTTTTAGGGCCAGTAATGTGGACACATTGATGGCACCCTCAATGTGAGCGATAACTGCCAAGCTGTATTCAGAGATACCTACGAAGATGTAGGAGGTGACTATTGCTGCTCTTATGAACAGTAAGCTTTGGTATTGAGAATATGCAGTGTGTATTTTTCCCATCCACAAAGTCCAGTTAGAGGGGCCCTCGGAGTAGTAGAAAGGGCAGTGGTTCATATCAGAGGAGAAAGTTCACATGTGAAGAGCTTTCATTTGGGAGCTGTGCAAGAACAGTGGCCAGCTCGGTCATTTTTATTTCCCCTTTAGAATAAAAAGGATCACTGAGCTCATCTGCGATGCAGGTAGATGTTGCTCAGGTGGGTTTAGAGATTGAAATAAGAGATGTAAAGTGAAAGGTATTGAAAGGTCCAATACTCTGGAAGTCTTTGATGATCAGCTACAGGTTGTACAAACTGCATATGGACAGAAGCCAATTACAGACTTTGCGGTGTAACCGTTTGATCGTTCAAGTGGACAGTGGCGACTCCTCGAGGGAGTGCGGTGGGCCGGGGCGGGGGGTAGTAAACTCTGGCATACGGCCGAACGGAGTTAAGTACATAAATAAATAAATAAAACGAATTACATTGCGCGCATCGCCATTGGCCATTGGCAATGCGGCGCGCGCAATGTAATTTGTTTTATTTCTTTATTTATGTACTTACCTTCGTTCGGCCGTATGCCGGAGTTTACTACCCCCACCCAGCCCCTCCCCTGCCCCACCGCCCCACCGACTCCCTCGAGGAGCCACCACTGCAAGTGGAGCTTCCCTGATGGAGATTTATAAAGGCCTCTATCACACTGTGTGATGAATACTTGATTCCTTGCTTGCTCCAGACTGAGGGGATAAACATGCAGGGACTCTGTATGCATATAAGGCATCAGGATTATGATTTATGCGTAGTGCGACGGCTGTATTATCTTCCACTTTTCAGAAGAACATTCAAAACCTGCAGCCCATGAACACATGTGGCCCTCAGTCTTTTGAAGAACTGTCATCAGACTATCCTTTCAGAATGATATATTTCTCTATGTATCGTGTGTCCTTTTTCCATTTTCAACCTAGCAACAATGGAACATTTAAATCACTTTGAAATTGCTTCTCATCATCATTAGTGTCTATGACAAAACAACAACAATACAAATTGTCCATGACTAGAGGACATGATGAGGACAGACTGCAACAGGCTCCTCTCTTCCATTGACAGGGTTATAAGTATGTTTGTAATACCAGGCCTGCTGCAGCACAGTGTAACTTTACTATCAGAGGTAATCCACAGCTTGGAGCAGCTAGACCTTGCTTTGCATGTGTCTAGGGAAGGAACAATGGATTAATGTTTAATCTTTGTTCACTTTAATGCACTGTTATCGTTTAACTTAATGCTTTGTAATGAGGCAAAGCTTTAGTACAAAACGAAAAATAGCCATACCTCTGTGGGCTCAGGTGCGCGTCTTTCCTCTGTCTCATGTGCTATAGTGTTCAGGTTAGTACTATGTGCTGGTGTTTTCCTTAAACTTGTGTATTCTTCCTCAAGATTTCTTTCTTCAGTCACCTGCAGACAGCACAGAGGCAAGGTGAAGGAGAAGTTGTTATGCTGACATCAAAAGCTTTTTGCAACTGTAAACATATGTTCAAACCTAGAGACCAAATGGTAGTGTACTCTAGATAAGTGTACTTCTTCTTTCTATGATTATTAGTAGCAGTAGTAGTAGTAGCCATCAGTCTCTTGGCAATGAGCGAATAGAACAGAGCATCTGCATTATGCTTTTGCCACTGTGCAACAGTGTTGGGTAGCCTTTGTCTTTGTGCAGTCCCACACTCCATTTCTATTCAATCAGCACTCGGACTAGATAGCCTCAGAGCCTCAGTAAGACTTTGCCTGGCATTGTGCCACCTTCTGACCAGGCTCAGTGCAGTATGAATGATTGCTCTGTGAAAGCTTGTATCACATCAGAATAACTTGTAAGCCAGTCAGACCTGAGAGGTACAACCATAGTGAGTGAAACTCAGCAGGAGAGGGCTAAGCCTAGGTACATTGAGAATGACTGACAAACTAGTGTTTGTCTACTAGTAACAGAAGAGGGTTCATCCTTGCAGCTATAAAATGCAGAACTAGGCCATAGTTAAGGGAGAAGTGGGTGCATAGTTGATTGAATGAGGCTCAGGACTAGCTGAAGAATTTCTAAGTTCATATGGGACGTGTCAGGTGGCATGTGCTCTCACATTTCATGATGCACTAATGGAGACATAGTTATGAGTAATTCTCCAGGCATGTAAAAAGGCACAGGGCTGTTTTGAGAGTGTGTGGGCTTCCACTGTTGCAGAGTAAGGTAGTTCTGCATTACAACAGCAAAATGAACCCTGACAAGAGTGCAGAGAATTGTATTAATGCATAGTCCACAACCAGGGTGTATAAAGACAGCTATTAGGATCTTTGTATATTTTGTGCAGAGATAGATCTGTGCTCCCCATTTGGAAATATTATGATGTCTGAGAAGGTTTCAGGGAAATTACTCAGGGGAGAGGTTAGAACCTGAGTTGGTGAAGAGAACCAGCAGAGCTGGTTTTCTCTTTGCGTTTAAGAGAGAACTGGTGTCTCAAAGGACAATGTATAATGTTCTTGAGGAGTGGCAGAGTCAATTCTTTCCAGGATGATATGAGAGCAGAATGTTATGGAAGAGGAGCATGATGCCCGATACACCTTGTTTTGGACAAGCTGGAAATATATGGGTAAAAGAGGGAAAATGTAAGTAGAATGTTCAGAGGAAGACATATTTAGGGCACACCATTGAGGGGCTATGTGTGAGAGCACATAAGAAAAAAAGTAGAGGCATACTGAGACATTCAGACACATTTTTACACCAATTACAATCCTATCTTGGCTTACTTTTGACATGATGAAAGAAAACATGAAAGCGCACATATGTTGTAAATGTATTATGTACAGGAAAGGTGTCTGGCAATTGGCATTGTTATTGAAGACCTACTGGATAAAGAAAGTTGGGTAGCAGTTCTAACGTGTGATTGGGGTGGAAGATTATGACAGTTAGTGGAAAACGCTAGGGAGAGATTTAAAGGCAGATTGAGTGGCAATGAGAGAGGGTGAAGATATGGAGAAAGCGGTGTGGGCAGTGTTGTTGATATTGAAACTTTTGGGATTTGCTTACCCAGGACATCCCTGGAAGATAATGATAAAAGTTTAATGGAGCTGTATTAGTTGCATGTGATGAAATAATGTTACATGTAAGTAGTGTGGTAAGGCAGATAGATGGCTTTGGACATTGGAGGCTCATGCTTAAAGATTCCAAATATCAAATCGTAAATTGCGACTAATAACACTTCTCAATTTACGATGTCTTATTTGGCATGTACTAAAATGGATTCAGAAAAAGTGGAATCAATTTGCGCCCTGCCTTATAGCGAGTGAAATAGTTTTTTGCAAACCGACCTAGGTAATATTAGGTCGGTGGTCAAGATTTCAAATTGTAGTGGGTCGCAAATCGACCTCCCTCATTATTATGCATGAAGTAGGTTACAAATTGCGACCCACTACGATTCGCCACAATCACAGCGATGGCGGCCTGCTGGGGTCTGTGACTGCTTTAAAAAAATAAAAAAGTTACACAAACCTTTTTAGGAGCAGGCATGATCCGATTGACCACAGCCTACTCCTAAAAATCGTTTTTGTCAACATTCACAAAGGAGAATGAGTCCCTTCGAGACCCCTTCCTCTTTGTAAACGGTTTGCTGTATCTTTTGAGTTCGTGGTAAAATATGGTTCACTGACATAATATCAGCACTTCTAACAACCTTGAAATTTATCATCACACTGATATCGATACTCAAAATATCGACATTTATACTTTAATTAAAAAATACACAAGTAGAGAAAAAATTATTGTCATAAAAAACATAAATATCACTAATATCGAACACACAAATATTATTTACAAAAATACAGTCAACGTTAAATAAACATAGCACATAACAAAAATATTGAAACTAAAAATATCAACCACTAAAATATCATGCAAACACATAAAAATAATCTCTACAAAATGATAAATTTCACATATACAATATAAATAAAAATATAAAAAATTCACACATAAATAAATATGTCATCTTCAAATAAACAACCCTTTTACAATTCTAAATTATCACATTACATTTTAAACAATTACATTACCCACCCAAAAATAAATCGCACATATAAACATCACAAAATAAAAAAAAATATTATTCTTACATTAATTAAATTATATTACACATTAAATAAATATGTATATTTTAATAAATACACATTTAAAACCGCATATACCTTTAAACAAAATTAATTAGTGTTTTCCAAATAAGGACATAACTAACAAAACAATTGAACAAACGCTATAACTACCAATAAAATAAAACTACAAACAACAATAACCAGTAAAAATCTTGTACCAATTAAATAAACAATATAAAAGACGCCAAAAATTACAAACAAACTACCTCTACAACTGCAAAAACTGGAGGAGAACGAACGATGCTGGATTTCTACCAGAATGCAGCAGCTTTTAATGCATACTTCACAAACCAACTTTACAAAGTAGTATACTCTCTAATTTAATACAGCACCTAAGTAAAACAAATTAAATAAAATATAAAATAATTAAAGTAATTAATGTTTTTGTTTTGTACATTTTATCTTCTCTACAGACTATCCAAACTTCAATCAAACCAACTTCACAGAAAAACAAAGAAATAACCAACTTAATATCGTAAGTATACTTTAAATGCAAAGCAACACACAAAAAATCTAAACCAATCCCACCCACACCCTTTTCCCCCTTAAACAACAGACTATTTCGAAACAAAATAGCTAAACAGTTTATTTTTATTTCAACAGGAAATGGCAACAAACTGAAAATAAGAAAGAACAGAAAAGGTTTAAAGAAACCCAAATTTCTACGCACCCCAGAAATGTAAGTGTATTAACAAATGTGAAATATTAAAATGTAAAAAATGCATATAATATATATTTATCTTTTTCTACATAAATATTTAATTACAGTACAATTAAGAATATGACAGAAGGTGCAAAATGTATCTCTTTGCAAAAAGGCACATTTTTGTTATGCTGTATGGGGTACACATACAGCCATGAGAGAACAACCTCTAACCACACCAATTGAAAATGTACAAAATATTATACAAATGCTTGCTATGGGAGTGCAACAACTAGAGAAACAACTGTTATAAGTGTTGAGGAACATAACCACCCACTAACGTGACTGAAATTGAAGTCAGATATGTACTAGAAAAGCTTAAAAAGCAAGCACTAGCTCCCAAAAACCAACAACTGAAATTCTCAAAGACATTTTGCCTTATGTCCCAGAGCATGTAACTGGTCAGTTACCTGCCATACCAACTTTAAAAAGACTAATTTCCAGAACCAAAAAAAGCCACATCTCATACACCTCCTGCCCCAAAAACATTCAGTGAGGTAGAGATTCCACCTGAACTCGCAATAACTTACAAAGAGGAACAATTCCTTTTATATGACAATAAATGTCATGAAAAAATTATTATTATCTTTGCAACACCACCAAACCTATTAAACCTAAAGCAATGCGAAACATGGATGATAGATGGGACATTTAAAATATGTTCCAAACCATTTTACCAACTTGATACCATTGATGGGGAATACCACAACAATAACATCCCTTTCATCTATGCGCTCTTACCTAATAAACAAACAATTACCGATGTAGAACGCTTAGCCAAAATAAAACAGCAAACTAACAATTATTACCCCAAAAAGTATCATGGACTTTGAACAACCAATGATACAAGCCATTCTTAAAAAATTTTCCCACACAGCTATACAAGGGTGCTATTACCATTTTAACCAGAGCATATGGAGACACCTACAAAAATCTACCCTAAGCGTAGAATATGCAACAAATAGCGACTTTGCATATGAAATAAAAAAATTAAAAGCTCTTGCCTATGTCCAATATTTCTTGAAGTAGCAAATCACTATAGACTATTAATAGAAAGTCCCTACTACCAAGCCAACGAAAATAAGTTCTCCCCTACTGGACTATTTTGAGGATACCTGGGTAGGAAGACTACATAGATCTGGACACAGGCGGCAAACAAAATTCCACATTCCATGGTGGAATGTGTACGACAGTACCCTAGCCCAGCAAGCCAAAACCAACAAAGCATGGAAAAATATATAGGCCCTAGTTACGATGAGACTCGGAAAGCCTCCGACCGCAGGTTGGAGGCTTTCCGAGTCTCATTGCAGGTTTCACATTCGACCGCCACATTATGATGCAGGTGGTCGAAAGTGAAACCGGACAGTCATTCAGGCTGGATTCCAGGGACTCAAGGAGCCTGTCAGCCAATCGGAGGCCTGCACGTAATCCCTATGGATGGCGTTTCTGCCGTAGGGATTACGATGTCAGTTTCCGACAGGCTTTCCATGTCGGGTTTTCCGACATTGAAAGCCTATTGGAAAGCGACATTGGGGACCCCTAGTAGGGCCCCCTTCAGCCTGCGGCCTCCAGTTGGTTGCCAAGGGGGCACCTATGGTGCCCCCCCTGTTAACCCCTGCACTGGGTGGCAGGCACCCTGAGGTGCCTGCCACGGGGTGCAGGGATGAACAGATTCTCCCATTTCTCTATGGGAGCTTGTACTACGGCCGGTTTACGGCAGCAGTACAAGCTCCTATAGAGAAATGGGAGTATGCGACTGCACCATGTGCTGTCTCATTGTAATGCTGCAGTCAGGCCCATAATATTTTAATGGCATTTGACATATTTAAAAAAAAATTAACATTAAAAAAAATACAATTTAATAATACAGAAATCAATACAAAATAACCAAACAAAACCTAATATAACCCTGCACAGATAGGAAATAAAACAATGCATCTGAAATAAATAACATTTCCCACCCTTTTTAGGAAAATTAAAATTAATTTCAGATTTGTAGCTGCAGACCTTTATCCCAAAAAGAATAAGATGACAGAAATCCTTCCAAATCCATTTGTATAAATTTAATAACCCCCCAAAAATGGTAAAATACAACTGTGTAAAAAGAAATCCTCCAACATATTCCTGTACCGTAGAGCCATAAAAAATCTTTAAAATAGAGTTAAAAAAAGAAACGCTCCAGGAAACCCTCAAAATAAAGGAAATGTTTAATAATAATTAGTTTATAGTAAGCTAATATACATATCCTTTAAAAAGAACAGTAAAACGCATCCTCTGACATATTCTTCGGTAGCATAGAACCACAAAAAACCCGAAAAATAGTTTTAAAAAAACACTCCAGGATACCCATAAAAATAAAGGAAATGTTAAATAATAATTCGTTTATATTAAACTAATATACATTTCCTTAAAAAAAAAAAAGTAAAACGCATCCACCGACCAACTCCAAATCGGGAACAAAAAAGCACCTAAAAAAAGAAAAACAATTCCATTCCGCACATACATACACATTGTAATACTTTACATTTGACTCAAAACACCTACAACTAGAAAACACATACTTAAATACCCATAACTAATAACCTACAACACTGCATATCATTAAAAACAGAACGCACTAACGCTATTACATACTTCTACAAAAACCCTACACTACACAACAACATCATAAATAATACACTACATACACTATACAATACCTAACGACCTCCCCCCACCCTTAAATTACTTTAGAATTAAGTAAAATCAAACTTATCTTAATGGTTCCGAAGCTGCTCCCAACTGCAAGCTTCCTTCTCCAAAATTGAGCAAACAAAAATACCGATAGAATACTAAATACACTTTGGGGCCGATTATGATGTCGGTCGGAAAGCCTAAGACCACTAGTCAGAAGCTTTACGACCGCGGTCGGAGGCTTTCCGACCGACACGGTCGGTTTGCGGTCCGACCGCCTGCCCGATTACGGTGGTCGGAATGTAAACCATGGCCTCTCATTCCGACTCGGTTCGGACCTGCTCTTGGAGTCTTCCAGCTGGTGGGAACCGCACCGTAATCACCTATGGACAGCGTTTCTGCTGTCTGGATTACGATGTCGGTTTCCCACAGCCTTTCCGTGCCAGCCTTTCCGACACTGCTGTCGGAAAGTGACTTTGGGGGCCCTGCTACGGTTGGTGATCGAGGGGGTGCCTAGGGTCTTGGGTACTCAAAATTGCTGGTCTTGTTGTAGTAGGTGGTACGCCATCTCAGGGTTTTCTACCTGAGACCCCTTGTTCTGGTGTGTGCACAGCTGCCAGCACCATGATAGTCTTACTTCACCAGCAGTGGTAAGCGATGGAGCCCCCATGTGCACCTCTGAGGATCCTTGTGGAGCCCAGAGAAGCCTAGATGTCTTGTTCAGAGGATCACCTCTGTGTATGTCCCAAAGATTTCCTGTGTGCACTGCTCAGAAGTTTTGTAGGCGTTCACCCCTGTATCTAGTACTTAATTTGAGCCAGTGGTTGCAGTAAGATCCACTGACATTCATTTATGGGACCGGCACTGATTTTTAATTGTCATACTTTGGCCAAGAACCAGAGAAGAGAAGTGCAGAAAAGAGGAAAAAAGAGAAATAGCACAAGTGGTCACTTGTGACACGCACACATGACAACACATAATTTTGAATTGAGTCTCCAGTAAAAACAGCTGCTTTCTAGCTTTTTCCCTCTTAAGAAATCCTCAACTTTAATGCAAGTTACTGGCAAAATTACATTATCCCGTATTTTTTTCTTAATCTCCATCTTTTGTATCGTGAAACATTGGTATGTGTGGACATTTGGTCCCTTGGCAGAAGTGTTGATTATTCTATTAAAACAAAACAACTACACTAACAACTAAGAAACAGCTAGAGCAGTAACACACAATGATAATGAGAAAAACATACTACTGTGCTGTTGCTAACCACTGCAGGTTGTCACCCTTTCCATTATTAGAGTCCTGCTAACCCTACACTAGGATCAACAGCTACCACCAACCATGGACACAGCCATCCCTACACAGATGGAACTGCAGCACCTATTGATCCGGACTGCTCATGTTTAGTAAATTTACACTGCATCATTTGGGAGCCACTTAAATCCTCAGTTCTTTCTATTATTCAATACAGCCACCTTCAACTTTACCCGCAACATCTAAAAAGCTGTTTATTAGGCACCCAGCATACTATTGTAATGGGTGGCTTAAGTTCTCACAGTCACCTTTTGACTCTGGAGGCCAGATGTACTAAGGGATTTTATGGTCGCAAACCCGACAATTTGCAGAATGTTAGGGTTTGCAATTGCAAAATCCCTTTTTCTAATATAGTAAACCTGTTTTGTGATTCAGCAAACCTTTTACAAATTACAAAAGGGGATTGCTCATAATGAGTCACAATTTGGAACAGACATGTAAGGAGCATTCCTTTCAAACATCAAGTCGGTATGGCATATGTATTAATGGTTTGTGGCCTTAATTCTAGTTGCAAACTGTTGATCAGCTACAGCTCCCATTTGGGGGAGTAACTGATTTGCAAAAGGGAAGGGCTCCACTTTGGACCCTCCCCTGCGCAAATTGAAGTGACAGCCTCAGGGGAAGGGGGGTAAGGGGTGGAGAAGATAATGATACAGGTAAACACTGCCTGTCCTCACTGAAGTTGTCCAAGGAGCACCAGTTCCTTCACTGAACTTGGGATGCTTTAACGAAAAAAGAATTCTGTGTTGGAATGCTGTCACAGGTATTGTGGTTTGCTATCCCTTACTGGTCACCATCCCAGTGATTGTAGCCAATCTCTGATGGTAGCAAATTGTGCCCTGTTAATGAATATTTATTTGGTAGGCCATTCTGTGACACCCTGCAATTCCTTGTTATGAGAACTGACCTATTAGTAGATAGGTTGATTCACAGAATAAAATACTGATCGCAAAAAGACAGATCACCATTTGCAATCGCCTTAGGCGACCAAGTTAGTACTTCTGGCCCCTGATTAGTTAATAATTTGCTTGTAGCAAGTATCTCACTGGATCTTGTCAGAGGGTTGACTTTCCCATTCATTCAGGGGGAATACGATAATGGCCTCAATTAGTCTGATTAATATTTCCCTAACTAAAAGGTGACATTTTCACAGAGAGTGTCTCCACTAACATGGAGGGAGCACTTTTGACTAAACTGCAATGCTAAATGGAATGCCATTTAACCCCAAAGCTGACTTTTGTTTCTGAAAAAAACAAAATGCAATGTCCATGACGCGCTGCGAGTTTTCTACCAGTGTGTGAGGAACATTGATATTTTTCCCTGCCTGCCTGAGACCACCATCTCTTGCATTGTCTTTGCAATCAGAGAAAAAACACCAGTAAAAACAGGTTAGAAAGCACATCCTAAATTAAGTGAGCCTTTTGATGCTGCTGAGATGGCATTTGTCAGTTGGCAGGATGGTTCTGATAAAGGAACCAGCTGAGGCTTTCCTTTTAGAGAAAAAAAAGCAGTGTGGGGCGGTTAAGAAACATTTCGATTTTCTGTATATTTGCTTTTACATCCCACTCTGAATGAGGCTAAGCCTGCTGTTTACTAATATGAATCTTGTCTCTGAAACGATCTCACACTCAGGGACCACCATATGTGGCAGTCGTTTTTTAAGTTATTTTACACAAACATCACCTAAAGTGTAAGAAACGTGCCACCTTCTCTGCTGAAAGAGAAATGTCTCTGATACCACATCATCTACCTCCTTTCCTCAGCTCTGCTCAATAGTATTGGATAAATCATGTTGGATGGTACTAAGGGCCTCATTATGATGGCGGTCGGACTTTCTTCAGACTACCATCATATCTGGGACGGGACCGCCCATCTTGCTGTCAGCGGTCCCGCCATTGGTATTACAATGCGACCGCCTTCAAGGCGGTTGCAAAGTGTACTGTTTGTATTGCGGGTTGCAGCACACGCCCCAGTACAAAATATACACTTTTTGCATATCCCTGCACCATGTGGCAGGCACCATGCGGTGCCTGCCACATGGTGCAGGGATAGGTTGGGGGGCACCATAGGGGGCACCCGTCAGACCGTCCGACGGGCTTCCTTGAGCCCGTCGGAATAGTGTCGGACGGTCTTTCAACCCCCGACCATCCGCCCGCCATCCTAATGTGGCGGGCGGTAAACACTATTACTAGTCCGTCGGTGGCGGTCCCTCCACCATTTAATTCAGTACTACATGCGTCCAGTGCTCACCCCTCTCACCAAATTAGGGCAATCCCATATGGAGAGCTCATCAGGGCAAGGCGTAATTGTAGCTTCGATCCCGAGTTTGAAGAATGTGCAAATACCATGGTGGCACGCTTCAAAAGGAGAGGTTATGACAGACATCTCTTAGAGGTAGCAAGATCTAAGATAAGCAAAATCAAAAGAAAGGACACCTTAAAGGAACGATCTAAGCAGAATAAGGAAAGAAAAGACAAAATTAGAATGGTGACAAATTACAATGCACTGTCGAGAATTCTTGTCAGAAGTCTCAACAGGCATTGGCATATTTTGAGAAGTGACATATCCTTGGGCAAGTTTATCAACTTAAAACCAGACATTACGTATAGGAGGGGCATATGTCTTAGGAATCTATTGTGTCCGAGCTACAGGTACACGAAGAAAGACAAAGACTGGCTCACATTACGTACTGTAGGATTTTATGGGTGCGGACGTTGTGTTGCATGTAAATGGGCAAGCAATGGGAAAAAAGGATTTGATGGGCCAGATGCTAAACAGTATAAAATCATGACTAATATCAACTGCAGCACCAAATATGTTGTGTACATAATTGAGTGCAGATGTGGCAAAAATTACATTGGAAGCACCATACGAACCCTTAGGGAGAGAATTGGTGAACATATCAGAGCAGTTAAACAATCTGACTGTAGCTACCCAATTGCTGCATATATTTGTAATTGTGACTCACAAGGCAGGAACAAAGACTTTCAGTTTTATGGGATCGAGCAGGTGACAAGACACCCCCGTGGGGGTAATAGAGAGTTGGTATTGAGGAGGAAAGAGGCTACTTGGATTCTTAAATTATGGACAACTGAAGTTGGATTAAACATTGATCAGGAACTGCATTACTTTTTAGGTAGGAAATGAGTGAACACTGTGTGGTTATGAGTCAGGCTCACTACAGGCCAAAATGTATCCAGAACCTGAATAAATACAGTGCACTGACATAAGAAAACACTGCTAACTAGAAGAATCACCGATTTTCACACCCGCTGCACGATCTACGCATTAGTATGACAATCTCTGCTTTTGATAACTTTACAATATGAATATTGCTAAACTGAGTAACTTTGTGTAATGCCATATACTAAAAATATACGAATTGTTGTATTGAGTCAATTCACACACTCTTTTACTGATCAGTAGTTCACGTTTAATAATATAATATATTAATTACATGTAACACTAAGACACATAAATATTATCACCGATTCTCATACCCGCTTTAGGGTCTACGCATTAGTGTTAGTGTGGCTAATGTTTCGGGTTATTTTAATGAGGAGATCTTTTGAATTTGTGTCCTACAAACACACAGATGTAGAGGTTTGGTAACGAGGGGTGTTACAGGAAACGTGACAGTTAAGATGTATTCGGAGCTACATAGAAATGGCGGCCTCCGGTTCGTTTATATGTGGGTACTTAATAACTATGGACATACTCCTCTGGTGCTGCACTCCATCCCAAATATAAATTGGGTTGACTGTTAAGTGACTGGAGAATATATAGCTAGCCATATTATTGCGTACAGCGGCATTCGGTAGAACTAAATATTATAAATATTGAGTATACTAATTGTGCTAAACTTGTCCTTGAGCTTTTATCTATATACTTAAATGATCAGACGATAATAAAACGATCTCCGCATTTATATCGTTGGTGTAGAGGCACAGAGACACCGATTTTAGTGTTACGGATGATATTCCAAGATGGAGCTCATGTTTTACTAAGGTTTTGAGGAACCGTTGATCTTGAAGCAGTCATGTGACATGGGGTAAAATTACCCCACGCTGGAGGACCATGTGGGTCGGAAATATCACCACATGTTAACAGTTATATACTAAAGACGATTAAGCCTTGAAAAAGTCGCATATATATGTAACAGAAGCGACGAAACACGTGTTGGCTATTGGTCTGTCGTAGTACTCAAACGTGAGAAGGTCTACACAAAGAATAAAAGACTAAAGAAATCTCCTGTGACCAGTGCATATATTTGTGATATTATACGAATGTCCCACTGTTAATTGACTGTATGGATTCATACTTTAACGTGTGCTAGGGATCTTTGTTACCATTTTAATCAGGCCCTAAGCTATTTCACTGCAGTTGGTGAGGTAGTGTTGAATACTCTAACCCCATTAAAATGGTTATGAGAAAGTCATCCTTGTTGCCTTGATCACCCCCATGTTTTGCTTGGTACTGGTGGTAACTGACTCTGACTGTGCCCTGGGCTCTGCTTACAAGACATAAGTGTGTACTACTGTGTTGCCTGCTGTCATTTTAAAGGCAGCACTGCTTTTCAGGCTGCCTTTACATTAAATGTATATGCAAATTCGACTTTAGATTTAGAAGTACTTCCAAAGTCTTAAATTACCATACATATATATATATTAGTCACCCCTAAGGTCTCCCACAGGTGCCCAAGGGGCATGGTGCCTTGTTAGTATGAGCAGGGACATTATAAAAGAAGCCCTGGTGAGGGAAAAACTGCAAATTTCGTTTTCCCCATTGTAGAAAACTAGCTCCGCAGGCTAACATTGGAATATTCTATTTAAGTATAAATATTGAAAGAAGCAAGCTAGAATTGTCATTTAAGGACTTACAATGATATCTATGATAAATACAACAACTTGCAACTGATTTGTAATAACTATTACAGAAAAGAAGTTATAGAACTTTCTTTTCTGTAAGCCAAAATCTAGTTCCCCATTGTAGAAAACTACCTCAACAGGCTTACATTGGAATATTCTATTTAAGTATAAATATTGAAAGAAGCGAGCTAGAAATGTTATTTAAGGACTTAAGATGATAGCTATGATAAATCCAACAACTTGCCACTGATTTGTAATAACTATTACAGAAAAGAAGCTATAGAACTTTCTTTTCTGTAAGCCAAAATCCAGCCTTCCAGCTGCCCTCTCCTGATTGGCCAGCCTCTGCCAGGCTGAGCCAAACTGTCTTAATGAGATGTGAAGTGGCCTGCTAGAGAGACAAAGGATTGGAGGCAAGATGAGTGTGGGATGATCAAACTGATCTTCAAAGGGAGAATGACACTTTGGGACAGCACGGGTTCACCCCCAGCCACACAGGAGCCCATATAATTAGATTGGTGAAGGGGCTCAAGGGGGAGTATTAGAGAGTCTTAGCCGCACCAGCGGGTTGGCTTAGCCACACTTAACTCTTCAGGAGAGAATTTCTCCATTTTGGAACAATAGTGCTTTCTGGGTCAAGAATATGCCGCTCTTTGGAGGAAGTGGTCATACACCTGGGTGGCACCCTGCATCCCATGGGTCAGGGGTGTCCCCCTGCTGGATGCCTAGGAACACAGCAACTCAGATCTACTGCCTGAAACAACAAGGAGATGAAGGACTGCCCTGCTGGAACCCAGAGCTGCACCCAAAGGCTGCACTCTGAAGGACTACAGCTGCTGCACAACCCGATACTACAGCCCTAAGGACTTTGGCAGGCTTCACACGGATTAAGGAGTGGACTCCCTGCAAGCTACAGGTTAACAGAGCCCATCTGCATCTTCTCCACCAAGAAGTCCCCATCCTGAAGTGCGTTCAGTGGACTTTTAAGGATTTGGCCAGATGCATTGTGGGAAGTGTAGTCCCAAACTTCCTAGGACCATCTCAGATGTTCTAGACCCTTGGATTTGTGATTTGGTCACTTTAAACCCTCAAGAAGAACTTCAGGATGAAGTTCCAGAAGGTTGGAGCAACTTTTGGAAGGAGCTCCTTAAGGTGACCAGCCCATCAATGAAAATCAGGCTGGCGATGTCGAACCGCGACTTGGCCTGAAATCCAGGTTTGCCCCGTTGAAAGTTCCGGAGCCCTTCATCATCGACGAGGCTTCCAGAAGTTGACCGAGGCATCGCGCTAGGCCAAGCCGCTGTCAATGACTCTAAACATGGCCTGCTGTAGAGGCCCGCTCGACGTCGAGAGAAAATCCTCAAGAAAAAGTTTCTAAGTGCGGAGGTAAAATTTTGACCAAGGCCTTCCGCCTAGTGTATCTGACCAGAGCTCCATCGCAGTCAGCGTCAAACTTTGACTTTGTCCCGGTCAAGCCCTACCAGATGTCCCAAGTTGGCGCTATTGGTTTTTTAAGCACTAGAAAGTGTTTATTATTTAAAAATGTACATCTCTGGTTCCCTACATTGGATTTTTGTCATTTTGGTGTCTATTTGTTCATACAAATATAGCCTATTTGTATAAATTGGTGTTGAATTTTTAGGTCGAGCTTTAGTGGCAGCGCGCATACGCTGCTTGCTCTGCAAGACTGCGGTAGTAGAGTATGGGAGACAAGCTGCCCACCACTCTCCGCCCATATTTTTCATTGGCTTTTGTCTTTTTCCTTCGTAAATGCTGGGGTGTGATTCCATAATAGGCTTGTTAGTCCCGCCTTAGTACGGCCATGACGTCATTGTATCCTCCCATGGCTACTGGCCCCTTTACTTGGTTGATACACTGAGCATGTACCTTTTCCTTATTGTGCCTGGACACTGTGGCCGCTTGTGTACAATGCCACAGGTTTCGCATTTAAATGCGAGACTTATGGCATTGCAAATATTTTTTTTTTTTTTGTAGGAGCGGGAACCGGAGCCAGTGCGACCGAGTCACGTAGGTAACGCCTGGGGCTGGAGCCTGCTCAGCTGCTTGTTCACTGTGGCGTGTGCTTTTTGTTTTACTTCGCAGCGGGCTGGCTGTCTCGCCAGACGAGGTTTGCAGGCTAGCAGTGCGTCGTGTTAATTGATCGCCACACCCCTGTGTTCGGTGAAGGGGGCTCTGCAGACCGGGTCTGCAGCATGTTACCTGTCTTTTTGGTAATTGTGCGTGGGAGCCAGTGTTTTTTCTCGCAGACCGAAAATTCAGGTGTAAGCTGGAGTGTTGGCCATAAATGCCGCAGTGTCCCGAGCTGTGGGACACCAGACAGGTAGTGTGCAGGTTAAACACAGGCCTTCTGTCCCGGGGAGGCAGTGCCTGTACTCGGGCGGCGTGGGCTGCTTGATTAGATCCCCGGAATTAGGAAATGACCAATAAAGCCTCGAATGTAACAGGCGGGGGAGAGTCCACGTGGGAGACGGTCCCAGGCACCGATGATACCTCTGATGGGGGAGGATTTCAGGGTACCGGGATGCGCAATCCACTCTGTCATCAGCCGCTGAATTATTAAGACGCGGGCACAAAGAGGCATCGCTCACGCTTGCACTGACCCTCTCCTGGGCTCTCTTCCTTGCTGTGACAACCCTGGTTCTAGAGCAAGCTGTAAGTGAACCTCGGACATCCACTTCGGTCTGGGCACAGTGAGAGGTTCCTTTAATGAAAGTGCAAAAGTAAACAGCAGAGTGTGGGGGCTGAAGCAGCAACGGGGAGCTCCCTCGGTAGCGGCTGACCTGCTTTCCAGAGGCACTGAACAAACAGAGCGTCTCTAATTGTCGTGTTTACTTTTTTTTTTTTGCGCCCGTGATCTCTGTGTTTTTTAAATGTCCCCCTGTCTGAGCTTCCAGACAATGAATGAACACTTGCAAAGAAATGGGCCGCAGGTCTATGGCGAGACCGGGAGAATCGTGTTTTTTTTGGGAGGGGGTCAGGAGTGGGAGGCACAATATTGTGAGTAGGTAACCATTATAATTAGTGTGTAGTAGGAAATACAGGTACCCATATGTAGTGCGCACAGTAATTTAGTGTGAAAAGCATATCACAGATACCCCATGCATCCATTGTCTACTTTCATTTGTCAAACGGATCCATATGGGCAGTTGCACTTCTCTGAATGTTGCCTGGATATATCGTTCCCCGTGGCGAATACGTCTTTCATACAGGAAACTAATCTTAGCAGCGAGTATTTTTAGTTTAAATGCTGTCCACAGACAAGAAGGAGGTAAGCCTTGGTATATTTAGGAGTCCCCACCCTTTGTTTCATGCGCTTAGAATCTTAGGCAGTTAGGTACTACATAGACCAGTTAGCCACTCAGGTTCAAGAATATCTTTGGGAAAACAACGTCATGTGGATATTTAAATGACAATAAGCAGTCCCGGTTGTACGAGCTGTGTAATGGCTATTGTTATCATTAGCACTATGAGTAGTAGTGACGTCCGAAGCCGGGGTGCTATCCCACGAGACCTTTTGTGCACTTACCTTCTGTACACACCACTTTCACTCCTCCATCTCCACTTGATAGAGTAAATGTCATTATTAGCCTGCCCTTTGTATACAGTTGCTTCTGTGTTCGGCATTGTATAGTTGTTTTACTATTACTGATTTGAGGAAAGAGTTCTACTGGATAATGTACCAGGTGCGTGACCAGGAGACCTGCTCTCTCATCCTGGCTTCCTCTAGTGAATACTGTGGTGGGTTGTTAGATTTCCACAGCGCCTAGCCAGCCAAGAGGACGGCCTCGCTGCGCTGTCGGAGTTTCCCAGTGCCGTCACACCCTGGTCTCCAGGGTACGATCACACCAAAAGCCTGATTTCTGGGTGTGTGATATGAAGTATCAGTGGTAGTGGTGTGGTCCACGTGCTGTGTCCTGTCTGCATGAATCAGTTGTGTGTGTGCTATAGCGGGCAGCAGTATTTCATGCGTGTGTGCAGTGTAGGCGCTAGTTGAAAGTATGGTGTCCTGTTGAGGATGTATGCTTGCCCTTCACCGGGCTAACTCCGGGGTGTAGTATGGCTGTTGACATTTAGTGTATTTGTTTGTCATGGATTTGTTTGTCATGGGTGTATGTTATTCAGTTGTGGGATACTGATCACTTCATTTGCCTGTCTCTCGGCTCTTCCATCTAGGTGATCGGGGGCTCTGAGTTCTGCAGCTACCCTGAACCGAATATTTGCATAATAATACTATGTATCGGATCTGAAAGTCTTTCTTTTATTGTCGACTGCTTTCTTCTCGGTTTTTCCTTTCACATTAGTACTCTGGTGTATACTTTCTAGGGGTGGGCGGAATTTGCGTAGTCGCGTTACGCAAAGTTCCGCGAAACGGTAAAAAATCTCCGCGAGCACGCAAAAGTTCCGCGAACACGCGGAATTGCTTGTTCCGCCCGTTCGCGATGCTTTTTTCCTGTTCGCGAACGCTGTTTGCGTGCTCGGGGGGAAATATCTCGCAAACACGCACTTTGAAAGCGCGAACAAGCAAAAAATTCCGCAAAGCCACGGATCGCGGAATTTTTGGTAATTCCGCGTTCTCCGCGGAACGCAAAATTACCCAAATTCCGCAAATTCCGCGAGCGGAACGAAATTTACCGCCCAGGCCTAATACTTTCTCCCCGCGTGCCCTCCTCGGCCTTCCCTCCCTGACCCTTTTTCTCGACGGTTTCCAGGGTAGGGAGCTGCCTGAATGAACTCTGCCTCCCTGGTAAACACTCGCTGCCTTTTAAATGCCGTCCCTGCCAGCCCCGGCAGCAGCCCGGAGCCTCCTGCTTGCGCACAGCCCCGCTTCTAGTCAGACTCCCACATCGAGGGTAAATAACTGGCCACAGGTGTTGTTACCGTGCCAGGCTGAGGGCTGCATCGAGCCCCTGAAACATGAGATTCAGGGGCGTAACCTAAGCCCTGCCACGATCCACGGTGAGCACCCGCAATGTGTGCCCGCCCGTCACTCAATGTAAGGCCCAGATGATTTCCTTTTATTTTGTGGTTTTATAGTGGGACGAACAAGGCACCTGGAGAACTTTACAGTATTCAGATACGCAAGATAGACATTTTTCAGACGATTCCTTATTTTGCTCTAGATACCTGACGTTATCAGAATAGAGGGTCGGGCCCCTCCACGTCAAGGGGCTGCCATGAGAAAAGCAGGCCTAGTGCCTCTCAATTTTCTAAACAATGGTCTGTCATCGGAATCCCCTCTGCACTTCTGATCCAGGCTAGAAGAAAAACTGACTTAGCTGGACACTCCTTTAAGCACATGCCCTCACGCGATCACCAAATATATACAGATGGATACCAGCTGACTTTATGCCACCTGGACCGCCCTTGGGGTTTCCATTTACAAACAATTGTAACATCGAACTTCAGAGCAGTTTGATTAATTGAAGTGGATCAGGACTACAGCTCCCAGAAGGCACGAGGTTGTAGATGCAAGGTCCGCTATGTGGTGTCTCAGTGAGATGGATGGAGCAATTTGTAAATCTATAATACCATAGAACAACAATGCACAAACTAGTATAACTCGGTACTTAAATCATTTGTCACTGCCCGGGGACTCTCTGGGTTTGACTCATTGCTCTGTGGCAGAGGTATTTTCTCTGGGTTATCTATTTTCTCTGAGTCTTGTATTCTGTCTGACTGAGGAAGCACAGTATCAGTAGGCACTTTGGTGAGTAACAAACTTAACTCTATCTCTGTGCCAGCCTTAGACACACATTCACATCCTACCCTCCACACATTGCAGAACCCAGCTGCTCGCATGGCAACAAACCTTCAATCTTGGGACTACTTGATGCCTGCATAAGAGCCTTCCTCCAACTTCTGGTCAAATCTCGGCCCCACACTTACTGAACAAATGCATGGCTAACCAGGCACAGAATCACTTAACCATTGCAACCTCTCGTCTGTGGTACCCAATGTGCTGGTATCTCCTCCCTCAAGGAGTGCAAGGATAAGGTGTATGTGACCAGTAGATGTGGTATGCCCCGCTATGAATTCCGGAGTAGTGTGCTACTCGCCAAAAAAGCTCTTTAACACCCCATCAGGGGTAACAAGCGCTATATAAATGCAATCCTTTTTCTCTCTTTTAACCCTCCCCTACCCTTCTCAATCAAAATAACGGACTAACATATCCACCACTCAAATTACTTTCATATTTCACTACACTAATCCTTATGGGTTCTGGAGTAGCATGCTACTCGCCAAAAAAGCACTTCAACACCCCATCAGGGTTAACAAGCGCTATATAAATGCAAACCTTTTTCCCTCTTCTATCCATACGCTATCCTTCTCAATCCAAATAACTGACTAATATCCACCACTCAAATTACTTTCATATTTCACTATACTAATTCACCACTAATCCTTTATGGGTTCCGGAGTAGCGTGCTACTCGCCGAAAAAGTGCTTCGACACCTCGTCAGGGGTCGTCAGTGCTATATAAATGCAATTACAATACAATACAATGTCTGGCATACATTATTGGGGATCGGGGGAAGGGTGCAGAAATATGACAAGAGCTTCTTGTTTGATGTGGTCTTTTGTGTCCCAAAAACTCGGCGTTCATTATGCATAGTGATGGTGGATTGCCACTACACTTTGGTGATCTGTAAAGCGAGGCGTGCTTTCTGTATGGATTTTTATTTTATTATACATTCGAACGTTATTCTGTTTACTCCCTGGAAACGTCTGGAACTGTTGCGTCTCCTTGGATTCCACTGCGGAAGACGAACATTAAGGGAACCTTTATCAATGGACAGGAGCGAGGGAGTGTATGTTCCAAAAACATTATTTAGCACGGAAGCTGTCTCGGCCTCAACGGTGGTGTCGGAAATGTCAAGTCTGTATTGCATGTGCATCTTCATAATTGATTTTTAGCATGCTTTTCTGTATGGAGAAGAAGCTGTTAGTAATGCACAGGACAGCAGCGTGTTGTGTATGCGGAATCTATACTGGGATTTGATGTAACCCGTTTGGTTGGAGGCATTTTGTTTTAAATTATAGACTACTTTCAGATATGACGGATGTTGATAAATGTATTTCACTGGTTATTATTTCATATCTATAAAAAATATAGTACATTTGTAGGTCATTGCTAATGGCAATGTGTTGGAATCCTAGCTGTATGCGAACTGTCCATTTTAGCCCTCCCGACCAAGTTTAAATTCCTGGCAAAGTCAGTTGCTGAAGGTGCTTATTATCTGGCGGCAGGTGATGAATTTAAAGAAGGCGCAGAGGTGAATTCGATGATTTTGTTTTTCTGAACCAAAAAAACATTCCTCTGTGGTCCAACTTCAGTGCCTCTGTAACGTCTTAAAGTGGAAACAATAGCATTGTCTTAGAGTCCAGGAAAAGCCGAAAGGCACATGAAGTTTGAGCCCTACTCGCAAAGAGTGTTTCTATTGTAGTCAACGATGCTGTGGCACATCACTGTAAGCGTTGCTCGCTGATGGCTGTTTCATGCTAGGGGTTGCTTCAGCGTTTTGGCAGCCAGCCCAGGGTCTGGGCGCTGGTGTCGGGGGTCCACCGGGGCCCAGGGAGGCTCTCCCCGGCCTGGCTAGGGTTCGGAAGCTGGGACCGGGCCCGGGGCTCGTGCTGCATCCCAGGGGCCCAGGCTGCGGGAGCCCCCCACGTCCTGGAAGCCAGCCCAGGGTCCAGGCGCTGGGGAAGGGTGTCCACCGGGGCCCAGGGAGGCTCTCCCCGGCCTGGCTAGGGTTCGGAAGCTGGGACCGGGCCCGGGGCTCGTGCTCCGTCTGGCGGGCCCCGGGGTGTGGGAGCCCCCCGTCCTGCAAGCCAGCCGAGGGTCCGGGCGCTGGGGACGGGGGACCACCAGGGCCCAGGGAGGCTCTCCCCGGCCTGGCTGCTTTCAGAAGCAGGGACCGGGCCGGGGAGCAGGGGTGGCTGGCTTTATCCGCTACGCTGGCGGAGCGGAGTTTTCTGCCCACCCCTACTGACTAGCCCCAGAGAAATGGAGGAGGTATCTGATGAGTGGCTGAATACCCGGGTTTCTAATCAAACACCAGGGGGGTGATCAGAAGAAAGGAGGACAGGTCCCCCTAGGGGAAAACCCAAGGAAAGAAGGTCAAAAACAGAAAGAGTCCTCCCAAAACCCACAAAAACCTGCGCAAGGTGTGGGGTGGGGGTGACAACTTCAAGAGGAGGGGTTTTCAGGGAAAGCCTAATATTTTCTTTGATCCCTCAAAGATGGGGAAGTGTTATGACTGTAATCAGCAAGGATAGAAGAAAGGAGAGGCTGTCTGCACAAAGAAGCCCCCCACTGGTGGTCAGTCCCAGGGGATTGGCAGTGTAGGTGTGGGGGTAGAGATTGTCCCAGAGTTGGGGAAGGGTTTGACAGAAGCAACCTTAGTATCCTTGGGTGGGGTGTAAATTGCAACCCTGGCCGCCTTGCGTCCCAGCATGGAGAGGTTCAGGCAGAGGCCTAAAATCAATGGAACTGAGGTTGAGGCTCTGAGAGATACAGGAGCCAGTGTGACTATGGTCACAGAGAAGCTGGTTTCTCCAGAGCAGATCATACCTATGCAGACAGCAGAGCCAAACTCCATCCCATGGCAATGGTGAGTTTGAAATGGGGAGGTGTGACAGGCCCTAAGAAGGTAGTTGTGTCTCCTGCACTACCAGTAGTGTCTACTGGTAAATGATCTTGAAGCATCTTACTGGTCAAGGGTGGAGAGAATGGTCCATGCAAGGATGCTGGATCTCCCTGAGGGGGTATGTGATGTGACCAGAACACAGACTATCCAAAAGGGAAATGCTGGACACTTGGACCCTGAAACGATGGGCCAAGCATCCAATGGCAAGGGAAAGGGCAATGGGTCTGGTGAGCCAGCTCAAGGTACTCCAGAGGTGCAGCAGGAATCTTACCTTGAGGGGGAGGATCTGACCTCTGAAGAATGGGTTCCATCCCTGCAAAGTCTGTCAGATTTGGCAGAATTGACAGGAGCTGGTGGACCCTCCAGAGAGGAGTTGTGTCAGGGACAGAGAGAGTGGCCCACCCTTGAGAGCTTGAGGCAGACTGCTTCCAAACAAGAGGAGGGGTGTGTCATTGCATTCCACGGAGTCTGGAGTTCTATATTCTGAGGCCAGAGACATCATGGAATCAGCCACCAGAAGGTTGGTGGACCAGCAAAATTGCAGAGAATTCCTCCTCACCTTAAGTCATGACATCCCATTGGCAGGTGATTTGGGTTAGAATAAGACTTGGAACTGGTTGCTTAACCATTTCTATTGGCGCAACATGTCTGCCAACATGAAGGAGTTTTGCAGCTCCTGTGCGACCTGTCAGGCCACTGGCAAGACTGTAGGCAAGCAAAAGGCTCTATTTGATACCACTGCCAGTGGTTGGGACTCCCTTTGAGAGTGTGGGGGTGACATTGTACTTTTTTTTTATTATTGATTTTCACAACTTCTTATACATATAGCAATCACTGTACATCAAAGAGACACAAAATATTAAAAAAACATCAGCCTACTACACATTATAAACCAAGTGAACCAATTACCAGACACAGTCAAATTATAATAAAAAGGCCAAAGACACGAAAAAACATAACAAAGAAAACCCGTGACTATGATTGAAATATACATGTGAAAGAAATCAATAAAACTGATATCATTATAGGCAGTATATGGCATACATGCTCATGTAGTTTCAGATGCATTTGAATCTTGCTGAGT
The DNA here is from genome assembly GCA_963921515.1 of Calotriton arnoldi. NCBI lineage: Eukaryota > Metazoa > Chordata > Amphibia > Caudata > Salamandridae > Calotriton > Calotriton arnoldi. The sequence continues at coordinate 1,462,051 of CAWUFW010002513.1, forward strand.
TGCAGTACGTAGATATGTTACTAAGGGCTGCCAAATGTCATTTGGCCTTGAAGACGGCGGTAGCTCCTCCGCGTATAGGACTACATTTTCTCTACAGAGTGACAGATCTTTGAGCCACAATTCCACTGAAGGGCTCAGTGTACTTTCCCACACCATCGCTACCCTTCTTTTAGCAACAAGCAATGCCACTCTCGTTAGCTTACCCACAGCACCTTTTATGGAAGGAACTAACCCTAGCAAACATATTTGTGGAGTGCACTGCAGTGTAATCCCAATAATCTTTGATAATGTATTCACCACAGCTGCCCAGTATTCCGCCACCCGCCTACAGGACCAGGCTAGGTGCCAGAAGACTGCCCCTAGAGCCCCACATCGTTTACAAGCGTCTGTATCTCGGAGCCCATATTTAAAAAGCTTGTATGGAGTGTAGTAGACCTGGTGCAAATATTTAAAATGTATAATTCGGAGATTTCCATTAGAAGTAAGAGCACTAGTAAGTTGGCAGCAGATCTCCCATTCCTTCCGAGTGAGTGGTGGGTCGAGATACTCATTCCAAGTGTCGAGGCTCCTGTCATTGTTGAGAGGCCTGTCTTCCCTAGCTGCGCGATATAACTTAGTGACCAGCTTGTGTCTAGTAGGGACAATGAGAAGTGTATGCAAGGCCAATGCCTCAGGCGGTTCCGTGGGGAAAGTGGGTTAGTGAAGCTGCAACGCCTTTTTTAATCTATACATGTAAAAATTAAAGAGGGGTGTCTTATTCTGAATGTAGTCCATATCTGTGGCGGTCAGAAAAGTGCCATCTGGAAATAAGTCCTGTAACTTGGATATGCCCACTGGCTCTAGTGCACGCAGTGCTCCCAGCTCATGTGTTACAGATACACTCGAGTGATAAGCCACCTGCAGAAGCGGGGAGTATAATGGGAGCTTTCCTGCCTCACGTCCCAGTGCCTGCCAAGCAGCAACCGTGGAGGTAATGGTGTTGAATGTGGAGCGAGTGGAAGGTCTACGTCCATGTGTCAGTAAAGAGCGCAGTGGCATAGGATGGGCATCCCAGTGTTCTACCGCTATATGTGGGACGAATGCATGTGGGGAGAACCAGAAATGCGCATATATTGGGCCTGTGCACATAGATAATAAAGATCAAAATCTGGGACGTTGAAACCCCCATGTTTGTAATCCAATGTGAGAGTCCTCCAGCTCCCACGTGCCTGCCGGCCACCCCAGATTAGACGGAGCAACAGCGTGCGTACTTGTTTAAAAAATCGTTGCGTAAGTTGAAGCGGTATATTACTAAAAAAATATAAAAATTTGGGTAGTACCACCATTTTGACCAGAGCAATATGGTCTGCAAGCGAGAGCGGGAGTTTTATCCATCTGTCCACTTGTTGTTCTAGCAGTGCTGTAGCTGTCCCGTAATTCTCGCGAATAACAACCTCTGGATTGCGATTAATCCACACCCCCAGATATTTTACCGACTCTGTGGCCCACACAAGGGGGAAGTCGAGGTCATGCGGAAGGGTGCTCTCTGTCAGTGACATCACCACCAACTTGGACCAATTAATGTTTAGGCCCGAGAACCGGGCGAAGCGGGTATATTCACGAAGAACTGGTGCTAAATAAGTGCGAGGCTCACGTATGAAAAGCAGCATATCATCTGCGTAGAGAGATATAATGACTGGTCGATGGAAAAAGTTAAGCGCCGCGCATTTATGAGATTGTCTTATTATACAGGCTAAAGGCTCCAACGTTAGAGCAAATAACATTGGTGAGAGAGGGCACCCCTGTCGAGTGCCCCTGGTTATTTGTATTGGGTCCGATGTGTAGCCCTCCACACGCACTCGTGCCGTTGGTCCAGCATATAACAGTCGCACCCAGTTAATAAAGAGGGGCGAAAAACCCATTCTCTGCAAAACATAGAAAAGATAGCCCCATTCTATAGAATCAAATGTCTTGGCGGCGTCAAGCATGATCGCCGCCGCCGGCAATTCAGGATTGAGAGTGTGTAGTGTGGCAAACTGCGTCCGCAAATTATGGGAAGTCGAGCGCTCTGGAATGAAGCCTGACTGGTCAGGCAGAACCAATGATTGCATGAGCGGCTGGAGACGAGTAGCTAGTATCTTCGCCAATATTTTTACATCTATATTAATGAGTGGCAGAGGCCTGTAAGATTCGCAACTAGTGGAGGGTTTATCTTTTTTAAGTAGTGTTATAATCAGTGCCTCGCGAAGTGATGGTGGCAGTTTGCCAACATCATACGCTTCAGCGTACATTTCTAATAAATAAGGGGAGTGTTCTTCAGTATAAGTTTTATAAAATTCACACGTGAAGCCATCGGGACCCGGCGCTTTTTTATTCGGTAATGTTTTTATCGCCATGTGGATATCTTCCACCGTGATCGGTTGATTTAAGAAGTCCCTCTGACCATCCGATAGCCATGCAATGGCTATCTGTGAAAGGTATTTATCGAGATCCGCTACATCGGTCTCACCCTGGGATGTGTATAGTTTCTCATAAAATTGCCGAAATTGATTGGCTATGTCGGAAGTGCTGTGATAGTCTTGGCCGGCCTCATCTGTAACTTTAGTGAATGTCTATCTTTCCATTCGGTATTTAATCTTGTTGGCTAAGTGGTGTCCTGGCCTGCCACCCTCTCCATATGCTTACACCCTGTATCGTTTGGATATGTACCTCATCTCCTCCTCAGCCAAATTTGCATGTTTAATGGTAGCCTCTTTAAGGGCAGCCAGGGTCGACTCGCAAGGCACAGTCTCGTACTCCCGTTCTAACTTTTTTAGCGCAATCTCAAGCTTAGTCAGTTGTCCTCTTAAGTCTTTCAGAATGCCAGAAGTTGTGCTGATACATGTACCCCGAATAGTGGCTTTGAATCCCTCCCATAGCACCCCCGCGCTATCTACTGACCCCTTATTATGCTCGAAGTACTGCGTTATAGCGTCCCGGATCGTTTCCGTGTAAATCGGGTCCAGCAGCGCTTCAGACCTAAAGCGCCATGTGAAGGCCCTAGGGATAGTTTGCGGGATAGAAAGGACGAGGCGGAGAGGGCAGTGATCCGACAGCGTACGCGGTAATCCAGCCACGTCAGTTACCCAGCCCGTCGCCTCCCCACTCATCAACCAGTAATCAAGGCGGGACCAACTGCCATGTGCGGTGGATATATGTGTGCCTTCCCGTGTGTCAGGGTTTCTATGTCGCCAGACATCTAGTAGTCCCAAATCTTCCATACCATCTTTAATCGCACATGCTGCCCCAGGGGAGTGCCCCTCCCTGCCGCTACATTTATCTTTGGTGGGATCTAAATGTGTATTGAAGTCACCGCCCCAGAGAATAATAGCGTCTGGGAGTGCACGGATAACAGCTAAAATGCGCTCATACAATATAGGGTCATCAAAGTTAGGTCCATAGGTGTTTATAATAGTAACAAGTGTGCCCAACAGCTTCCCGTGTAGTATAGCATAGTGCCCCTCTGTGTCAGTACGAGTATGGATTACAGTGAATGGGAGACCCTTTTTGACAAGGGTGAGGACACCATGGCTATAGGAAGAGTACGAGGGGGCGAGACGACATCCAGCCCAACGACTCCCCACCAACTTATCTGTCGTTTGTGTGAGATGTGTTTCCTGTATAAGGGCAACACCAATACCATGGCGATCCAAGTGCGCCAGGACCTGACGAATCTTCTTTGGTAAATTTAGCCCCCGTACATTCCATGTCAGACAGGAGACAGTCATTACATTACTGTGTATAATTGCAGCAAAACATATTTGAGATGCACACAGCCCATTTCATCGAATTGTCTATCTACACAAGGAAACCCGTACTGCTATATTTGTTGGAATGGACATATCTGCCACTGTTAGAGGATTTAAAAACAACGTCAGTCACAGGAATGATCGCTACCATTCCCTCCCACCCACCTGTACCCCCCACCCACTTTAGCAACCCCAACCTGCCAAAGCCTTCCCGAACCTCCCAACATAATTCCCAAGTGTGATACCATGGGAGAAACCAGTTGCGGGGAACACCCATAAGGGGGGCGATTGAGCACAGAAACCCTCCCGATGAAAACAGGAGGTGGCCAAGTCATCATTATAACATCCGCTCACTAATTGTTACCGCACCTTTCAGAAAAAGAGCAAAAAAAAAAGAAAAACAGCGCCCTTCGCGCAAGGCAATTATTACCATCAAAATATCAGTGAGAACATTTGAACGGTGCATTTCAATTATTGACACATTGTTATGGGAGATCATTTTGACACTGGGATCAAAAGACAAGCATGCAATTCACTATTAACCCAGCAAACAACTTTAAAACATCTCCTGCAGATATTAGACCCTAGCGTTCATCTGTTAATTCACTGCTTCCCTCGGCCACTGGACCCGCATCCGCGGATGCAGAGCCGCTGCATCGTGTAATATTTTTTGCAAAAGTCATCGCAGCCTTCGGACATGTGAAAATCTTGTACTTCCCTTTGTCCTCTCCGCGCAGTCTTGCGGGGTACAGCATGGCGTACGGTATTTTCGCTGCGATAAGGACTTTCTTTACTTGTTGATACTCCCTCCGAGCCTCCAGAACCGCCATCGTGAAATCAGGATAGAAGGCCAGATTGTTCCCTTGATGTGTGATGGAACCCTTTTCCCTTGCCAAACGGAGTACAGTGTCCCGATCTCTATAATTCAATAGGCGGGCAATGACAGGGCGCGGAGGCGCCCCTGGAGGCGGGCGAGCAGCCAGCGAACGATGTGCCCCTTCTACTATCAGGACTGGCGAGAGTTGTTCCGCTCCGAATAGCTCTCGAAGAAGATTCTCCACATATGTTTCCATTCTTCCTGTATTTGTGGATTCTGGCAGGCCCGTAATGCGCACATTGTTTCGGCGCGATCTTGCTTCCAAATCTTCATTACGGGCCTGTATGACTGCCAGTACTTTCTCCAGAGAGGCTGTTCTACCATTAACTTGCTGTAGACCATCCTCCGCGTCCGATATGCGGGTCTCCGCTTCACACAGCCGTTGCGCGTGTTTATCCAACTTCGCGGACATATGGTCCATACGTAGATTCAGATGATCAATCTTACCATCTATGGTCTGGAGACTTGCCTGTACCGCAAGGAGAGTCCTATCAATGTTAGTGAGTTGAGTAGCTGGAGCGTCCGCCTCAGAGTCAGAGGCTGTATGCTGAGGAGCCCGACCTGACTTTCGTGGTTCAAACGTGAGTCTTGGCTGACCACGTTCCGATTTACCCATGTCGATGACGCAGCCAACCCCGGTCAGAGCAAGGCCCGGTCGGAGGAATAAAGAAGGAGGAAAGACTTTTTTCGTTGGTCGATGTGTCACAGAAGGCTAATCAGGTGTCAAGGAGATGGAGATGCCGCGCTGACCGCAGCATGCCGCCCCCACCAGTTTGTCCCCAATACTCCAACAGCAGCACCGCAGTGTAGATATGCCAGCCAGACCACAAAGAGCACTAGTGAGGAAACCGGGCCAGCAGGGGTAATACAGGCCAGCACCTAGCCAGAAGAGTGTCCCAGCTGCTCAATGTAGGGAGCAACGCTGCAACAGAGATCTGTCAGACCACAGAGAGGCAAGGGCAGCAAAATGCACAGTCACCAACGAGGTAAGGACCCGGATCACACTCCTACACTAGACCTCAGCTGCAATATCGAGGGAGGAGGAGAGCATCTCCACGAATCCACAATGGCACAGCTCCCCGCAGGACGCTTTCACCATGGCGAAGTATGTATATAGCCAGGCCCTCTGAAGAGTAACGCACCGCTTGTTGTTCACACCAGCATACTTTGTTCAGTGGTCGCCTGACAGCGTATGGTGCCGCCGTCCACACGAGGGAACCACCCACGGGCACCAGCAAGCAGCAGACGCAGGCAAACGGCGAGAGGCCTCTCGTGCACCCAGGTTCTCCGCACCACGCAGCAACAAGGTAGGGCCGCCTCGCTTGCACCGGTGAGCCGCCCGTCTACCCCACAGAGACGGATCTAGGCAGCCCCGTTGGTTCCGGACTACCGCCACAGGCGGCGGAAGGCAGTACGGCTCCCCACACTCCCGCCCCGGCAAGCCGCGAGGAACGCTAGACAAGGGCGGCCTACTCCCTCACATATGCTCTCCACCGTGATGGGAGCTTACCGGCCCTTAGCCCGCGCCCCGCAGTTCCCCCAGGCAAGGTATAGCAGCCCCTCGCAGCGATCGCAGCGCAGTTCCAGCGCCCACCGCGGCCCGCACCAGTCCTTACCTCAGAGGCTGGTCGCGGCTCACCACGTTGCCGACGCAGGCCCGGGACCTCTACAGCTGCCGATCTGCTGTCAATTCGGCTCCGACGTCCGCAGCTTCAGTCTCAGTTGTGCCGCACACCTTCCCAAGTGTATATGTCGCCGAATGAGCTGTGAACAAGGGCGGATGTTCAGGATATTGCAAGGATAGTGGACTTGGCCGGCGGAGCTGCTCTACAGAGCGGCCATCTTGCTGTGCGCCCTCTAGCGCCTCCGAGTGTGGGGGTGACATTGTTGGTCTGCTAGAACCATCAACTGCATCAGGGAACAAGTATATTTTGGTGGTAGAGGACCATGCCACAAGATACCCCTCAAGACAGTCACTGCTCCTTCAGTGGCTAGGGCCCTACCTGGGGCCGTATTATGCATTGTGATTGTTTGCGCCCGGCGCACCTTTTAAAAGGAGCGCTGGGCACAAACAATCACAATGCGCCCCATTATGATGTATGCGCTGCCCCCAGGGCAGCCATGAACTCGCGTTGCCCCCAGGGCAGCCTCAAACTCGCGCTGTCCCCCAGGGCAGCGCATTCATGTGAAAACACGGAACAGCTGCTCCGTGTTTTCACAGTGCACTTTTACAGGTTAATAGAAATCCCCTTGCAGGCGGGTGCAGTCAGTGACTGCACCCGCCTGTAAGGGGATGTCTGGGGGGTCCATGGGATCCGCTTTACCCCCTGCTAGAGGGCTGCTGTCAGGAGGCGCACTGACAGTGCGCCACCTTTTAAATGGCGCACAGTCAGTGTGCCTCCTGAGGGCATCTTTGACTCTGCGCCCTTTTCTGTAATATGGCGCGGGAGCAGAGTCAAAGGAATTCCCTCATTTGCATATGGCACGCCTCTATGCAAATGAGTGAACACCTCTGTTGATAGCTCTGGCGCTTTGAGTGCTCCAGCGCTATCGGTATTATAGAAGGGGGCGCACACTTCTATAATACCAAAGTTCCCCGGGGCGCGCAAAGCGGGCGCAAACGCCTGTTGCGCCCCCGGGGCATTTATTGTAATACGGCCCCTGGTGTGTTCACCGGAGTGGGTTTCCCAAAGGAGGTGGTTTCTGATACAGGCACAAATTTCATGTCTAGCTATCTGAAGGTGGTGTGGGAAGAATGTGGTGTTACCTACAAGTTCACCGCGCCATATCATACCCAGACTAATGGTCTGGTGGAAAGTTTCAATTAGACCCTGAAGGGCATGATACATGATTTCTCTGACAAACTCAGGAGGAGATGAGATGTTCTCCTCCCATGCCTACTACTTGCCTACAGGGAGGTCCCACAAAAAGGGGTTGGCTTTAGCCCCATTTAGTTGCTGTTTGGGCACCCTGTGAGAGGGTTATTGTGCCTGGTGAGAGAATCTTGGGAGAAGCCTCTCAAGGAAGCCAATGACAATGTGCTGGACAATGTGCTAGGCCTGAGATATTGCATGGCAGAGTACATGTACAAGACAAGCAGAACACTGGAGCACACCCAGGAGCTCATGAAGCACTGGCATGATCAAAAGGCTACCATGCATGAGAACACTCCAGGACAACTGGTATGGATGTTGGAGGCTGTGGCTCCCAGGGCCCTCCAGGACAGGTAGACTGGGCCCTATCAAATCCTAGAGAAGAAAGAGTGAGGTTACCTACCTGGTAGACCTGAACACCGCCAGGAACTCCCACAGGGCCCCGCATGTCAATAGGTTAAAACCTCACCAAGACAGGGCAGACATGACCATGATGATGGTCACAGATGAGGGAGGAGAGGAGAATACTGAGCCAATGCCAGACCTCCTCTCCGACAATGTGCAAGATGGGTCAGTGGAGGGAGCAGTACTCTCTCCCCAGTTGACAGACCAGCAGCACAGAGACTGCAAGCAGGTGGTGGAGCAGTTTGCTGGTCAGTTCTCTTGGACCCCAGGTATCACTGATTGGTGCATACACAGCATTGACTCTGGTGACAGCCTACCTGTCAAAAATAAACTGTACAGGTTGTCTGATCATGTCAGAGCCAGTATCAAGGCTGAGGTAGCTACGATGCTAGAATTGAGTGTATTTGAGCCCTCTGATAGTCCTTGGGCCAGCCCAGTCGTGCCCAAACCAAATCCCGGGGGGGGGGAGAAGGGGTTAAGGTTCTGCATGGACTACAGAGGACTGAATGCAGTCATGAAGACTAATGCTCACCCTATACCTAGAGCTGATGAGCTCATTGATAGGTTAGGGGCTGCTACGTACCTGAGTACATTTGATTTGACCTCAGGCTACTGGCAGATTGCCCTCAGTGAAGGAGCAAAAGAGAGCTCAGCCTTCTCAGCACCAGAGAGACACTACAAATTCAAAGTAATGCCCTTTAGTTTAAATAATGTCCCTGCCACCTTCCAAAGGTTGGTGAATGGGGTTGTGTCTGGGTTGGAGCTGTTCAGTGCAGCTTATCTGAACGATATAGCTGTGTACAGTTCCACCTGGAAGGATCACTTAAGCCACCTGAAAGAAGTGTTTCAGGCCTTGCAGCAGGCATGCCTGACTATTAAGGCCAGTAAGTGCCAAATAGGGCAGAGTTCAGTTGTGCACCAGGGCCACCTTGTAAGTGGAGGCCGTGTACAACCTCTCCAGGCCATAATCCTAACCATTTTGAATTGGACATCTCTTATAAACCAGACACATGTGTTGGACTGAGAATGCATCTAGCCTTCTAGCATTATGCGAGTTAAGTTAGCATTTGCGGCACCATTTTGTAATCAGCCGCCATATTGTACCATGTTCAACATAATATGCTCCTGCCTCATTATGTTTGCCTTAGCAGAAAAGCAGCTTCGATTGTTTCTCTTCAGTGTTATCCAAGGTTGAGCTCCACTGCCTTAATGAATAGATCGCTCTGTCTCTGCTTACCTTTCCTATCGAGTAAACCCTGCTCCCACCTTAGAGAGACAAGCACGGGGTAAGTAACCTTGAAACTAAGATAGCATGTACCCGTTCTCAAAATGGTAACTGGCCTTTCTGTACTCCTTTTGTTCATTAGTGCCCAGGCTGGAAAATTCCAGTCTGGGCGGTGTTTTAGAGGTGTTGGAAATGTATATTTTGTATTACTGTGTGGACAGGAGTCAGACCCTCGGCAGCTGTCTAAGGAGGCTGGTCAGACTGGACGCCGCTCGAGCGAATACTAATAAAATAACTTGGTTTGTATTCTCTACTGTCTGACCGACTCTTTATTTGTGTGGAAGGTTGAGAGGTGGTCGCGAGTGACCCGGGTGGCCCTAATTGGGTCACTTCCTTCACAGGTCAGGGCATTCCTTGGTCTGACTGGGTATTATAGAAGATTAGTTCAGTACTAAGAGACCATCGTGGCTCCCCTTACAGAACTCACTTCTAAAAAGCAACCAAAGAAAGTCAATTGGACTCCAGAGTGTCAGAAGGCCTTTCACACACTGAAAGATGCTATGTGTTCAGCGCCAGTGTTACTGACTCCTGACTACACAATTTAATGTGTGATTCAGACAAATACTTCAGAACAAGGGATTGTTGCAGTGTTGAACAAGTAAATGAAGAGGGTCTTGATCAGCCAATTGCCTTCATCAGTAGGCGACTTCTCAGAGAACAAAGAAGGAGTGCCATTGAAAGGAAAGCCTTTGCTGTGGTTTGGTGTCTGAAGAAGTTGAGGCAATACATTTTTTGCACTTACCTTCATGTTCAAACTGACCACAGACTTCTCAGATGGCTCATGCAGATGAGGAGGAAAAATCCTAAACTGTTGAGGTGGTCAGTTTCCCTACAGGGGATGGACTTCACAGTGGATCACAGACCTGGGACTGCTAATGCCAATGTAGATGGACTTTCCAGGTTTTCCACTTAGCTGATGAGAACTACCAAGGTGCAGGTTAGTTACCCATCACCCTTCGTGCTGGGGACTGTGTGAGAAAGTAATCCTTTTTGCCCTGATAACCCCCATTTTTTGCTTGGCACCTGTGGTAACACTCTGGCTGTGCCCTCGGCTCTGCTTACCAGACCCAGGGCCAGTGCTCTGATTATAAGGTATTATAATAATAAGGTTTAATTAAAATTGGTACTGACAGCCTAGCTGTAAGTCCCTAGCATATAATAGGGCATGGCACTACTGTGCTGCCTGCTTTTCAGGCTGCCTTTACATTAAATGTATATGCAAATTCAACTTGGGATTTAAAGGTACTTCCAAAGACTCAAGCTACCTTATTTATACATATACGTCACCCCTAAGGTCTTCCCTAGCTGCCCATGGGTAGGGTGCCTTGTCAATATAAGCAGGGGCATTATAAAAAGATGTTTTATAAGCCCCAGATAGGGAAAAACTACCAATTTCAGTGTTGCCCATTGTAGAAAACTAGCTCCACAGGCTAACATGGGAATATTTTATGTAAGTAGAAATATTGAAAGGGGCGAACTAAAAATGTAATTTAAGGACTTAAAATGATAGTAATGATAAATCCAACAACTTGCCGCTGATAGATTTATAATAACTATTGCAGAAAAATAGTTATAGAACCTTCTTTTTCTGTAAGCCAAAATTCCAGCTGCCCTCTCCTGATTTGCCAGCCTCTGCCAGGCTGAGCCAAGCTGTCTTAATAAGGTGTGAAGTGGCCTTCGAGAGACAAATGATTTCCTGTGGGAGGAGAGCTGAAACTGCAGAAGCAGAAGGCAGGATGAGGGTGGGAAAAGCCAAACTGGTCTTTAAAGGGAGAAGGACACTTTGGGACAGCACAAGTTAACCTCCACATCCTGCACCCCAGCCACACAGGAGCCTCTGTATTAGATTAGTGAAAGGGCTGGAAGGAGAGTGTTAGGCAATCTTAGCCACTTCAGTGGTTTGGCTTAGCCACATCTAACTCTTCAGGAGAGACTTTCTCCATTTTGGATTTTGGAAGAATAGTGCTTTCTGGGACAATAATATGCCACACTGTGGAGAAAGAGGTCATCATCATAACTTTATTTTCGATCAAAAGGATCTTAAAAAGTGTGTCGCAAACTAATACAAGAATACATACATTTGCCGGCGACAGCAGTTTTTTAAAAGTACTAAAAATACAACAATTTGGATAAAAAAGCACTAAAATAGAGTCATATAAAAATACATATCCTTGTCAATAAATATATATTATTAAATACTACATACTAAATATATTCCAGTGGGCACTTTGAGCATCTATTCCATAGTGCACTTTAAGCGTCTAATCCATAGAGCCAGCAAGAATGTAGCTAGTCCAAAGACTACTACCCCTCTGGTGTCTGTGCTCAAGATTCTTAGCACCTCTAGATAGTGTCCTTCTCCAATGAGCCTACACAACGGAATGATCCACTTGGCCCTTAGGTTCTCATGATGCGGACAGAAGAATAACAAATGGACTATGGATTTGGGGCTCCCCTTACAGGTCGGGCATATAACATCAGGGGGTGCATAACTACTCCATTTGCAACAAAACAAATTTGTGGGGAGAGTATTATTTCGGAATTGGAGGAACCGTTTACGTGCGAGTGGTGGGACAATTTTGTTAACCGTAGCCTCAAAGAGGGGGAAGGGTTTAAAAGCTACGAACTCTTGTGTAAGTGTGCCCATGGGGTTTGACACATTCTTCACCGTAATAAACTCCCAATAGATAACCTTAATCCTACTCTTCAAGATGAGACATAACTTCTCCGGATTTGTCCAATATTCCTCCATCCCAATGACCTCCATAGTTCCCTGAGGGAGCGGAACCAGGGAATTTTGTTAATCCTGGGCAGTGTCATAAGATCCCTAACAGCCACTAGATAAGGGGCAAGCTCCTCAATTGTACATAGACGGTGCCAGAACAATAAGTGCTTATAGTCTATCTTATGAACTATTTTCCTTTGGGCCAGGTCTAGAAAAATGAGGGTCAGTGGGGTGCTAGCGGGCAAATTAAGGAGTGATCTTATAAAGCGGTGTTTAGTCACTGAAAGACAAACGATATTCCCATTCCCCCACAGTTCGGCACCATATATAGCTGAACCTAGAGCTTTTGTGTTATATAGTTCTAGCGCTGGGGCCACTTTCCTAGACACCCTGCTTCTGTGGATCTTGGATATGTTAGCTGACTGTTGGATTAGGGACAGATGAGGTTTCTCTATATGGGGAGTCCAAAACAAATTCGGGGTTAAACGAATCCCCAGAAAATCAAATATAGAGACTAAATCAATGGTGCAGTTCCCCACTTACATACATCTATTGGGTGTCTTTGCATTACCTTTGGCGAATACCATGTACTTTGTTTTAGAGTCATTTAACTCCAGGCCACACTCATCACAATACTGTTTTAAATCATTTAAAAGCTGTTGGAGCCCTTGAGGATACTTTGAAATTAGTAATGTGTCATTGGCAAAGAGGTGGGCCCAGACCCTACTCTCTCCAATTTTAGGGGCATTGCACCCATCTCTGTCCAGAAAACCTACTACCCCATTAATGAAGAGCGAGAAGAAGGTTGGTGCTAAGACGCAATCTTGTCTAACTCCACGATTTATCCTAATGGGCTCATTAAGTTGACCCTCCCCTCCCTACCTCACTTGGGCTTCATTTGCTGAGTGGAGCTGGATCAGAATGTCCAGTAGATATGGTTGGAAACCCATCTTCGCCACCACCTTCCAAAGTTTGTATCAAGGCACCAGATCAAAAGCTGTAAGCAAATCTACAAAGGCTATGTACAGCTTCCCCACTTTAATAAAAACTCTTTCCAAAAAATACAAAGGAAACGGATGACCTGATCCAGGGTACTTATATTGGCACGGAAGCCAGACTAGAGGTCAGACAAAATGTTTCCTTCCGAGATCCAATCCTGGATGTGGGCTAGAATCTGTTTGCTATAGATTTTCAGCACAGAATCTATTAAATTAATGGGTCTGTAGCTACACAGATTAGCCCTGTCCCCTTTTTTAAAGATCGGAATGATCTCTGCTAACTTCAAGGAAGGGGGAATTTCCATAAAAAAGAGAATGGCATGGGATAACATATTAATATAAGAGCCCCGAACTACTAGATCCTTTCTATATAGATCGTTAGGGATTCGATCAGGACCAGGGGCTCTAGCTGGAATACAGGAGCTAATAGTTGCCTGGGTTTCTTGTAATGAAAATTCATTCAATGTCCTGCAAACCTACATTCTCCTCGTCCTACTTACAGTCATATGCATACAGGCCCTCAAAGTGGGATACCCACTGTTCTGGCTGTACGGTAAACTCTAACACAGGCCTAGGTCCATTCAGACAAAGGGCCGCTCTCTGCCAAACAGACTTCTTGTCTTTAGTGACCATGGTGCTGTGTAAGGAAGACCATAGCGAGCATTCCCATTGTTTTTCGGCATGAACCAGAGTCTGTCTATATCTAGGTCTGCATTCCACAATATCTGGGTGGGATTTAGATTTCACTGCCTGTAGGAGCTCACCCTTGGCTTTCCTGCAAGTCTTGTTGTACCGCTCAACCTCCGAGGCTCGCTTCTTCCCTCCTAACTTGGCATGGCATTTTGTCCCTTTATTCGACTGGCCCAATAATTCCCTGATATGCATAAAAAGTGCCTCATGACGATTACTCAACTTCTCAATTAGATCCACCCTGGGGAGTTTGGTCAGCTCCACCACATCCTCGCACACAATAGCCTTGACAACTTCTAAGGCCCTGGGGTTTTGCTCCACCCAATCCCACCTAATCGTTCTCCGGTTGTTAGTATTGGATATCTCACCCAGGTCACTCCGACCCCTAATGATGGGTTCACGTTCTCCTGAATTAAAGTCAAGCTCAGGGCATTGTGGTTGCTATCATATCTTTCGACCACCTTCATATCCAATACAATGGCAACAGGCTAAGATCAACCAGACAGTAATCTATTCTGCTTGAGTGGCCAGGTCTGTTAAAGGTCATACCACCATTATTGTCGGATTTAGTGCTGCCATTTGTGACCCTTATATCGTGTTGTATTGTAAGGGCCAACACTTGACCTCCTCTTTTGGTCCATCTAACCTTAGGGAGATCTAGTGGAGGAATTTTCCAAAAGCTATTCCACTCCTCGGTCAGATCTGATGGAGGTGCGGCGAAGGGGTCAAAGGTACAATTTAAATCCCCAGTTACCAATAAGGGAATATTTTCTATATGATTCGTGAAAGCGGAATCTAAAATACCTATGGTGTTAGTTTACTCTGTGTCAAGGCTTACCCTGTTATTTACATTAAATATTCAGATCTTTAAACATAAGGAGAGAGCAAGATCGATTGCCAAAATATCTGCAGCGTTAACAGGTACTGTTTTGACTTTGCACCGAAGTGCGATTTTCATCCAAATCAATAAACCACCCAAGGGCCTCCCTTCCCTTGTTGCAGTGATACCAAAGGACGAGTAGCCACACCTATGGGGGGTGGTCAGGCTCCACGTTTCTTGAAAAAGGGTCACGTCTTGTGAATCCACGAAGTTTCCCTATTCTGGTTCTATGAGCATTCTAGCGATCCCGGCAATATTACATACCAAGACCGTGAGCTGCTCATGATGTACAACAGTGGTGTTCAGTTCGGGCATATTCTCCACAGTGACACCGCTTTCCTCCTCCTGCTGGGTGGCCATACACCCTGCATAGGCCTGATGTCTCAAAATCCCCCAACTATTATCCTGGGCACCTTCTGGATCAGGGTTCTTTAGGACCCAAACATCCCGTTGTTCAACAGGGGACTGGAACAAAGGAGGGGGGCCTAAGTATCAGTTCCCCCCCAAACAAAACTCATGGCCTTTTCATCACCCTCTTGACATGACAATCCTCTATCCTGGAGTCATCCGACCAACCGCAGTACCCCCAGTCACAATGTCCCCTCCCTTCTGTGCATGACCACCTGGCCTAGGGCACTCATCGGCTATCAACCTATATTTAATGGTAATGGCAGTATTGGTACATGGAATAGTGCGGGAGTCAATAGCAATTAACCCATCTGCTATATCTCTGTGAAAGAAACCAACTTCCACTACATCATGCACCAACCCTATTGGTGATATCCTTTCAACCTGCATAATGTAATCCCTAATAATAGAATAGCAGTGCCTGAGCCAATAAATTAACTTATTTTTAAGAGTATAATAGTCTTCTCGTCTACCACTAGGGAGTTTAGGGACTTGCACAAGAAAGATTGCTGCTTCTTCTCTCTGGGCACGAGTTCTAGTGTATAAGCCATCTTTAACTACCCTCTGACAAATGAATGGACAAACCTAGGGGTAGAAAGACCTCCCTCATCTAGTGTCTCCTCTATCAAGCTTTCTGCCCACTCCCCTACCCTGAAGTGGGCCATGATGTATAACTGGTTTACCAATGTGGCCTGGTGGCCCTCCTATGTAGTTGGAGAGTGGTTGATTGTGGGGAAGAGGGAGCAATGGGTAAACCTGCTGGCTATTGGTGGCAACAGCGTCGCAGTCATACAATGAGAGGGGGCCAGAACAAGCAATACGCTGGGCATTTACAGATAGAGGGCCCTCTCGATCATTTCCTGTCTTTTTTTCCTGGTTTGCTACATCCTGGGCCCATTTGTTGCTCCCCCTCCTTTCCAGAGCACCCACCACCTTTCTTAACATGGCTACCTCCTCCCTAAGGGACTCAATAGTATCTTTTAGGCTGCGGAGTAGGGACAGACCTTCAATATTTGTTGTATCCACACCCGGTTTTACTTCCTCCTCTATACTATTATCCTCTACTGAGAGTACAGCATACTTATTACTACATCCGACTTGGTCTATCAAGTCTGCTGCATGAGTGTCTTTATGCTGTTCACAGGTGCTACCAGGCCGTTCTATATTCCTGCATCTCGTACCAATCCTGCTATTCTTGCGAGGATTACCAAACATCTGAGGAATTTGTTTGGAGATTTTCTTTGCAGGGGAAGGGGCAGGAAGAAGCTCTGGTGGCACTGGAGTTGTGGGTGGGGATGCAAGATTGACATGTGGGGGAGGTGAGGGGCTATGGACAATTGCTTGACACCTCAATCCTATCCGTAGCGTCAGTGCAAGTAGCGCCAGTGGGCTTTTTTGGGAAAATGGGACACTATGGGCCCTTTCCAGGACTTTCCTTTTTCCCATAGTTGGACAACAATGACAGACACTTCTAATACGCAGATCTAGTTGGCAGATTTACAGTCAAAAGTCAAATGTCAGGGGTCAACAGGAACCGAGGTGGAACAGAGAGATGATTGCTCCAGTAGAATGGTTGCTGCTAGCCGCACCACCAGAGTGTGTTTGGCTCTTGTTTTTATCACGTGCTGGCTTGGGGCAGATAAAACCAAAGGCAGGGAAGCCAGACACAGATGTCAAAAACAGAATGTATAAGTAAATACTTTTGATGTAGGGCAGTCCCAGCTGGAACCGGAATAGCACCAGTTGCTGACTTTTCACAGCCAAGCGGGTGGACCCACCCAGCCTCCTCCTGACGCCAACTGACGCAGGACGGGCCCGCCCTTGGCCCAGGCTTCAATCGGGAGTGGCCAGTGCATATCACGGTGGCCCCTCCTCCTCAGGGCAGTGGCAGCAATGGCAACTGGGAAAACGAGTCCCCGGCGCACAGGCAAGACTCCAGGCATTCCGCGTTACGGGAAGTAGCAGGCGTGTAAGAGAGCGTGTCACGGTTGCCCCGCCTCCTCAGGGCAGTGACAGCAATGGCAGCTGGGACAATGAGTCCCCGGCGCACAGGCAGGACTCCAGGAAGAGGTCATACACCTGGGTGGCACCGTGCATCCATTAGTCAGGGTGCCCCCCTGCTTGACGCCCGGGAACACCGCATAAATATGGAATAGTTGCCAAGCAGCTCAGATCTACTGCCTGACACAACAAGGAGTAGGACTGCCCTGGTGGAACCCTGATCTGCACCCAAAGGAATGCACTCTGAAGGACTGCATCTTCTGCACAATCTGGTACTGCAGCCGTAAGGCCTTTGCCTGACTTCACAAGGATTATGGAGTGGACTCTCAAGAAGTCCCCATCCTGGAGTGCATTCAGTGGACTTTTAAGGATTTGGCCTGGTGCATTGTGGAAATTGTAGTCTCAAAATTCCAAAGACCATATCAGTGCTTCTAGACCCTTAGGTTTGTGTTTTGGACACTTTGAACCCTAAAGAAGAACTTCAGGAAGAAGTTTGGAGCAACTTTTGGAAAAAGCTCCATAAAGTGACCGGCCCATCGATGAGAATCAGGCAGGTGATGTAGAACTGTGAGTTGACCTGAAGTCCAGGTTTGCCCCGCTCAAAGCTCCACAGGCCTTCGTCGTCGAGGAGAGTTCCAAGATTTGATTAAGCCATCGCACTATGCCAAGCCACCGTTGTCCACTCCAAGCCTGCCCTGCTGGAGAGGCTGTTCGACGTCAAGATAAAATCCACCAGAAAAGTTTCCAAGTGCGTAGGTAAAATTTTGACCGAGGCCTCTCGCTTAGTGTATCCGACCAAGGCTCCATCGCGGTTGGCTTCAAACTTTGAATTTATCCCAGTCAAGCATGACCAGATGTCCCTAGTTGGTGCTATTGTTTTTTAAGCAGTAGAAAGTGTTTATTGTTTAAAAATTCACTTCTTTGGATCCCTACAATGGATGTTTGTCGTTTTGGTGTCTGTTTGTACATAAAAATATAACCTATTTTTATAAATTGGTGTTGAATATTTATTGTGTGTTCTGACTTACGTGTTTAATGTATTGGTGTTTTAAAATGCTTTACACACTTGTCTCCTAAGTTAAGCCTGCCTGCTTGTTGCCAGCTACGAAGGGTTGAGGAAGGGAATCATTTATTGAGACCTTAACTGAACCCAGTATTGTGTTTGTGGCTTTATTACTACTGATAGGTCCCTATGTATCTCTACTAATAAACCACTTTCCAACAATGAAATATAATTTAAAAAGGCAAGAAAGAGGCACAAGACTTGAAACAACATTGTTGGCTACAAGAAACAATTTATGTTATGTTACAATAAATGTATAAAGCCCTCTTTCATCAGTGGTCTCTTGGTGCTGTAATACTGCTGGGTTTGGAGAGCCATGCTACTACTTTATAATTCACAAGCCTGTTTGAACAACCATGTCTTCACACAATTCCTAAAAGAGTTTTTATAGGAAGAGAGTTCCATATGGATGAGGCTATTACTGAGAACCCTCTGCCTCCAGATTTTCTCTTCTGATATATGTAACAGCCAGTTTGTTAGCATTGGAAAATCTCAAGTTATGTGAAGTTATATTTTTTTGACCATATCTGTCACAAATTTGAGTGCTAAACCACTTTTACTTTTGTACGCCATGCAACCAACCTTACATTTTATTTGTTGTTTTCTGTGGAAGCCAATGGGTCTTCTTTAGCAAAGGTGTAGCATGGACATGTCTTGGCTGGCAAAAAAACACCCTTGCTGCCTTATTTTGAATACCTTGCAGTTTATGGAAGATGGTATTAGGCGGGCCTGCATAAACAGCATTAGCATATTCCAACTGAGAAGAGATATTTTGTTTTTGTCATTTTTAACAATAACATACATTTTGACACGAGGGAGCTTATCTGAGTCTGCATTGAGAGGTTTCCATCAATCACACCCCCAGCCTCTTAGCTGCTAATGAAGGGGAAGATAGCGGACCCAGTTCCATAGGCCAATTCTGTTGGTTCTAAACACTAATTTTATTGTTCAATAAGACTACCTCTGTCTTGTCAGCATTTGATTTAATTTGATTCAGTTCATCCATCTGGAATTGTGTCTCATAGTTTCTTGAAAGTGAGCACCATCAATTGGAACAGTAGTTGAGAATCGTCAGTGTAATTATAGACAAAGAAGCCTCTAACTACTAATTCCACAATGAGAGGTCTAATATATAGATTAAATAAATGTGGGGACAGCGAGCATCCTTGAGGAACTCAATATTCCAACTTATTAGCCTGAGCTGTAAAGGACCTTAGTCTGACTGACTGTCCATTAGGAAAGATTTTATCTACCCAAGTGCCCTGCACCACACCCTCCACACATGATCAAAATCTTATGATCGACTATGCCGAAGGCCACAGAAAGGTCTAGTAGTACCAGTGCAATGTTTTTCCCAAAGGAGTCTTTTCTCCTTAATTCATCCATCAATGAAACTATTACAGATTCTGTTTTGTGTGAAGGACGAAAGCCTGCTTAAACAAGGTGAAGAACCTCTGTGTCCTGTAAGTATTTACACAACTCTGAGGTTACATGAGCCTCTAGCAACTTAGCAGAGAAAAAGAACAGAAAGATAGGTCTGTAGTTTTTAAAACCCTAGAATCTGCTCCCTGATTTTTTAACAGAGGAATAACAACTGCGTGTTTAAAGGTGCTCGGAACGACACCTTGTTGTAGGAAAAGGTGAAGAAAATGTAATAAGGCTGAGCCTATTATTTCCATAAATTCTTTTAAGAGAGCAGGTGGATAAGGATCCCTGGGGGAACCTGTTTTTACTTTAGTGAGTAGCTTTTCCAATCTATGTTCGTCAATTTCAGGAAAGTTTAACAATGTTTCCTGAGTATGCTCCTTATTTAATTCACCAGGGATTAGTGCACTTTTAGGAATACTTTCCTTAATCTTCTGAATTTTATCAATAAAGAAAAGATTAAGTTCACTGCAAAATTCCTGGAAAGCTGTCATTTTAAATGCTACCTTTTCAGGGGAGGTGAGTTCTTCTAAGATTTTAAAAGTTTCTCTCTGTTTATTGGATGCTTCCAATATCCTGTCTGTATAATACTTTGATTTACTTTGAGCCAATAGTGCTTTATACTCTGCTAACCCGTCCTTAAATTTAACCTTAG
Source organism: Calotriton arnoldi (assembly GCA_963921515.1). NCBI lineage: Eukaryota > Metazoa > Chordata > Amphibia > Caudata > Salamandridae > Calotriton > Calotriton arnoldi. The sequence goes on from CAWUFW010002513.1 coordinate 1,482,103, forward strand.
GTTCATCCTCATATTTGTTCCGGCACTGAAGCTCTTTTTAAAAAAAATATTTTTATTTGTCAACAAAACGGCACAAACAACAAACAGAAAAGTAAAATTACATATATCCTATATGACATAAAAAACAGAACAAAAAGCTGCTCATTAATCACATAAAGAAAAAAGGTTAGTTCTCTAATACAATCAATCCTAATTCATGTATCATATACATTTAGAATATAAGCCCCCATATAGATTTTAATTTAATCAAAGATTGAGTACCCCTCACATTTGCCAAAGCATATTCCATTGCATAAATTTCTTTAATCAACATCCACCAATCACTTATAAGTGGAGGATTCGGACTGATCCAAACTCGAGCAATTACCAATCTAGCTATTACCAACAAAATCGAAAGCAATCGGCTCTGTCTATAGTTCAAGTTTTCAGGACCCAGCATGATGTCTCTTACAGTAAGGGAAGAATCTGTCCCTATCTTTTGAAAACATATCTGACCCACCTGCTGCCAAAAACTATCTAGTTTAGGACAAGTTACAAACATATGTATAATATTTGCAGGAAAGAGGTCACATCTGGGGCATTTTACTCGAGTACTACCAGAACCCGTAGAGGCCCACTTAGCTATTCGCTCAGGTGTATAATAGAGAAGACAAATAGTACGAAACTGTTGTATTCGTAAATTAGTAGCATATACAGAGTTCTTAACTACAGTTAAGCTTTGTTCTATATTATTTACCGTGACCTCCCCTCCCAATATTTGACTCCACCTTTCGGCTAATTTATCACCATCCCCTTTTCTGTAACTAATGAAAATTTTATACATATGACTTATCAGAGATTTAGCTTTATCCTGGTGAAGATTGTCCCATATCTCTGACTTAGTTATTTTCAACAATTTTAAATGTATCAAAAAATAGTTCTTGATTTGTAAATATTTAAAAAACATATGCCCTGGTAATTTGAACAGAAGTTGTAAATTCTCAAAAGAGACAAAGCCACTATAGTCATACAAGTCACCAAGTGTTGTAATACCAAAGTTAGCCCATCGTTTACAGGTAGCATCCTGAAAAATCTCCGGAAAGATTGGATTGCCCCACAAAGGAAGTTTATCATGATAGCAGGATAAGTCACATCTAGTTAGAATAGCCTTCCAAATAAACATAGTATCCCGTAGGGTCTTGAATTTAACACGCTTAAAATAATTCGGATCATTAATTCTATACAGATGCATAGAACTATTTTCTGCCAGCATTAATTGGTGGAAAAAGGTAGTGCATGAGGTATTTAATAAACTTCGGAAGCGACCTGCAAATGCAGACCAAAAATACATCTTAAAATCTGGAAAATCTATTCTACCCTGTTCGAAAGGACATTTAAGTAGGTCAATTGCTCTTCGTGCTTTCTTAAAGCCCCAAATAAAACTACTGAAGAGACCCTCTAATCAGTAGGACGAAAGCCTGCTTAAACAAGGTGAAGAACCTCTGTGTCCTGTAAGTATTTACACAACTCTGAGGTTACATGAGCCTCTAGCAACTTAGCAGAGAAAAAGAACAGAAAGATAGGTCTGTAGTTTTTTAAAACCCTAGAATCTGCTCCCTGATTTTTTAACAGAGGAATAACAACTGCGTGTTTAAAGGTGCTCGGAACGACACCTTGTTGTAGGAAAAGGTGAAGAAAATGTAATAAGGCTGAGCCTATTATTTCCATAAATTCTTTTAAGAGAGCAGGTGGATATGGATCCCTGGGGAACCTGTTTTTACTTTAGTGAGTAGCTTTTCCAATCTATGTTCGTCAATTTCAGGAAAGTTTAACAATGTTTCCTGAGTATGCTCCTTATTTAATTCACCAGGAATTAGTGCACTTTTAGGAATACTTTCCTTAATCTTCTGAATTTTATCAATAAAGAAAAGATTAAGTTCACTGCAAAATTCCTGGAAAGCTGTCATTTTAAATGCTACCTTTTCAGGGGAGGTGAGTTCTTCTAAGATTTTAAAAGTTTCTCTCTGTTTATTGGATGCTTCCAATATCCTGTCTGTATAATACTTTGATTTACTTTGAGCCAATAGTGCTTTATACTCTGCTAACCCGTCCTTAAATTTAACCTTAAGTTCATCCTCATATTTGTTCCGGCACTGAAGCTCTAGTTGTCTTAATTCTAGTTTAGCTTCCTTAAACTCCTGTGTAAACATGGGGTTAACTCGGCCCTATCGGATTTACATTGAAACTGTAAGGAAGAAGGCAGGCTGAGGCTTCAAGCTCTCTTTCTGTATCTTTCTGCATCTGTGTCGGCCACTGCAGCTACCCTTCTCACGCCACTTTCCTTTTCTTCTATGCTCCTTAAATGTTTTTACTGGTATCATTGGTAACTTGTAACTGATGTAAGTTTGCAACTATGTGGAACCTTATGTAAAGCGCTCTGATACCTTCGGGTCTAGGCAGCGCTATATAAAACTCTTTAAATAAATAAAAAATAAATAGCCAGTTCATCAATTTGATCTGGTGGGAGAAAACAATACCTGGAGGAAGTGTGATGTAAAGATAAAATCTCCCTGCAACAATGCCACAATCTAGTTCACACTACAAAAACAGTTTGGTCAAGATATAATCAGCACAGGCAACACATATCAAGGGAACTATTTAAGAGCATCATTCAGAGATTGATATGCTGGCCAATCTATGCCTCGACGGTGAAGGCATGACCTCCACCAGCCCAATCCATGACAACCTGCTGCATCTAGAGTTGTCCACTATATGTGCAGAAATATTTCAACTGAAACGTCTCTTGCCTCCATGATGGGAGCCATTCCTGAAGAAAACGAGCAGTAAACAAATGAAAAAAACACAGAAAAAACATAAATAATGTCCTCTTCTCCAGCCTTTCCCCCTAGTGTTTGGTGGACAATTGTAGACGTTTTATGTCTGCGCCTCCATATCTAGGTTAAGTTTAGTCCAAAATCGAAAGGTCGCATTTTTCCCAGTTAGTTGCTACCAGCGTTCGGGGATCTATTGTACAGGCCCTACAAGAGCAGACGGCCCAAAAACTGTTTTCCCTTGCCCCATTGGGTATTTTTGGATGGGAACTTTTTGTGTGTCTTGCTCCATTTGGTGTACTGTATGCACCAGGAGTATTCCTCCAGGACCTGCCGGCCTCTAAACATTTGCAGATTTTCCTGGCGCTTCCGTTTGTTAAGTAAAGGCCTCAGGGCACAGCACTCCCTGCTCCAGGTCCTTCTAGTGTCTTGTAGCATCTTGTAACAACCAGTGGCTCTCAAGGCAGACTATACTGCCTTCCTGGACTCTCCAGGTCCAATAACCTCCTGTACATTTGCAGCTCACCTATCTTGAAGGACTCTGTGGTACCCCTTCTCTAGGCACCTCTCACCAGAGCCAACCACAGAAGTCCAAATGACCCCTCTCCTTCATGGTCCTCGTCAAGTCCATCCTTTGGGGAGTGGTGAGGCCACTGCCACTTGTCCTGAAGACAGTGTTTATCAAAACCCTAAGAACTACAAGTCAGGAGCCCACTTTAGGCAAGGGTTTGACTATTCAGTGCATCCTTCCTTCCTTTTCTATAGTTCCCCCTTCACTCCAAATCTCTACCGTGAGCAGGGGTTTAAAAGTGGAGATGAAGGGTTCTAGAAGGTGGGTGTCTCTTCCCACTCCATAGATACCACATTGCCCCTCCATCCATGACAGACAATACACAGGGGCATCCCATAATCTGGCTCAACCCCGTATCAGCTTCTTGGGTATTTTAGAACAGCAGACTCAAGCTGACATGGGCCTCAGCTCCTCTCCTGGCACTGCCAAGCTGTCTCTTTCCAGTAGCGGCTGCTACCGGACGGGGGTGGTGGGGCGGGGGGTTGGGTTAATTAATAAATAAAAAAAACACTTACCTTAGAACAGCCGGTTGCTGCCTCTGCTGCGTCCTCTTCCTTCTTCCTCTTCCTTCTTCCTTTCTGCAGTCCGGCCAACAGCAGGAAGCACCCGGCACACAGGCTCCCCTGAGCCAATCACAATGCTGCAATGCAGCGTTGTGATTGGTCTGAGCGCTGAGGGTCAGCGCTCAGACTCGAAAAGGGAGCCTGTGCATGTTCCTGCCCAGGCTGTGTAATGCAGCCTGGTTGGAACATGCAAAGTGTGCATGAACTGTTTGGTCGGCCCAAGAGGGCTTGCCAAACAGTTCATGCGCACTTTGGGAGTGCAAACCACTCCTCCACTGCTCTGGCCAGCCCCGCCAAACACTGCACACAGGCTGCATGCAATAGGAAAAATAAAATGACAATACCAATACGTTATTGCCATTTTATATTTCCTTTTTGCGCAGTGGGGCAACGCTCCTCCGCCTTAGCGGCGGAGCCACCACTGGCTCTTTCCCTTCGTGGCTTCAAAAGTGAACCCTAGTTCGAGACGAGTGGTAGGATAAAAACATATCAACAAAACAAGATACCTCTAAAGCGAGAAGGTGAGGACTAACCTGAGAGGGAACCGGGAGGGAGAAAAACAACAAGGGCACTAGAACACAAGGTGTCCTATCACCTGGGCAAAAGCGGAGAGCCAGTACAACCATGAAACTGCCAAGCAAGGAGACAGCTAAGCACTCTGCTTAAGTATTGATTCTACTAATATTGACCCGGATGTGGACCTCTGACCCAGGAAGATCCCACCCAAACAACGGGTAGTGGTCCACTATTGCTTATACACCACTGTTCTGTCTTCAGTCCCTTCCCTGTCTTATAATTCTGTGAGTGAAGCAAGCAGTTATCTGGCACTGTTGTGCTTGCGTACCACAGGTCTGATCAAGTCTTTAAATGGATCTGTACTCCTCCCAGCTCTCTCATGACCCGAAATCCCGATGTGCCAACAATTTGAAATTACTGTAGCATTGGTCGTGGAAAATCCGATTTCTACTGAAATGTTCTATTTATTATGATGTTGGTATCCCACTGCATTTTTGCAATGTGGAATTAACAAACTCCCGCGATTCTGTAATTCCAAATGCAGGAACATCACATTGGTATTCCGCTCGATTTCAGAATAAGGGCCTTACTGTTTGTTCATCGGTTCAGGAGACTCTGACCAAGCAGTAAAGAATTCCATCCTAGAACACCCAGTGACAACAAACAGTGATACACCCATCACCCCAACCCTCATCTCGTTAACAGCCTCTGCCATAGAAGAGCCAATAGGGGTCAGCGTTTCTCTTTATTGATCCCAAAGCCTGGCAGTCTAAAGTCACGAAAGGATAGCATGCATTTTACAGTTGATACGAAAGGATTTCTTTTATGAATGGAGTCATGCAAGGCACACCAGTTAACCATACCTTGCAAATGAACTGTTTTATTTCAAATGTAAAATGCCCCATAATTGCTGCCTTGTTTAGAAGAGGTCACCGGGGTTCATATGTGGGGCACAGGAATGGCAGGCTGAGACTTCAAGTTTTCTTTCTAGATCTGGGAATGAACTCAGAGTGAAAATCACTGCTGTCTGACTTAGCCAGGTTTTCACATCGCCAAGCTGAGCTCAACTGTCCCATGCTGCTACCAAAGCACCAGCAGTGACCCAAACTGCCCCCAGTTACCCTTTTTGCAGCTTCTAGAAGAATAACAATTCCTTTTGATATATATATATTACCTACTGGCGGTTGCCAGTAGGTAGTTATAGTCATTTGAGATGTCATCAGCGATGTCACTGACCATGTCATGAGTGATGTAATAAGTAAAGTTATAAGCAGTGCATTGCGGGTGCGCGAGTTATAGTTAACTCAGCTAACTATAACGACTGAATTTCTCTGATTTTGTATGAGTAGAATCTGCCCCTAACTATAACGTCTCTATAACCTTTGGGTTTTTTAGTGAATTTTTAAGGTTTTTTAAATGCTAATTCCTAACTATAACGTCCCTGTAACCTTTGTTTGTTTCAGTGAAAAAAAAAATATATGTGTGTGTGTGTGTGTGTATATATATCTGTGTGTGTGTGTGTGTATATATATATGTTTGGCAATTCCATGAAAACTATCAAACAGGCTTGTGATAAGGTCAGTTAAGCAGTAGGAATGAATTATTACAGGACAGAATTAGAGATGTGACAAAGGAAGAGCCCATACGCTTTATCACAACATATAGCGATCAAGCTTGGGGAGTTAGAAAATGTCTTAAAAAGTATTGGAATACACTTTTGACTGACAATACTCTAAAGGATTGTCTGGGTGAGAACCCACAACTCACGTTCAGAAAATGCACTTCCCTTAGTGACACACTGTGCAACAATATGATTCAGAAAAATGTTGATAGACATGCAGTTAAGGGTTTCTTCACCTGTAGATCATGCAAAGTGTGTAAATTCAGCAGCAATGCTAAACAAATCACACTATCTAAGATCAGAAACCGTTTACTATTCAAAAACACTTAACATGTAAATCGGACTTTGTAGTGTATGCACTCATTTGCCCTTGTCCTCTCATTTACATTGGTAGCACGATGCATCAGGTAAAGAAACGTGTCCAGAAGAGCCATTGTAAATGAGGATAGGCAATATCCCATTGCCAGACATTTTAAGGATGTACATGATAAAAATGTCAACTTACTGAAATATTGTGCATTAGACCGTATTCCTGTCTCCGAAAGGGGAGGGAACAGACTGAAAGAATTAAGGCGACTGGAATCGAAAATGATCATTAAGTATGAAACGTGGTGTCCTAACGGTTTAAATAAAGATGAAGAACTTTCTGTACATTTGAGTTGAAAATAGGAACTAGGTTACGAAGCAGTATTGAAATGTATCTTGTCCCCCTGGATGTAGTTTGTAGTTATTGTATTATCATTATTCACTGATTTTTTATTTATATTTTTTATAGGAGACGGAGACACCATCATCACTTTGATGAGGAGAACGTGAAAGAGCCTAAAATATCTGTAGGAGTCATCAGCCCACTGGGGCAGAATTGTTTGATTGATTTTTTTGATTTTTTTCGATTTTTGGTTCATGATTATTGTATATATTGTATATAAGGTGCAATATTATAGCCACACATGTAACTATTTGTCAGTAGCCCACTTGGGTGGAATTGTGCGATAATGTAATTGTTTAATTACTGCATGTTCTGACATTGTTTAATTACTGCATGTTTCTGACAAGAATACCAAGTTTGGTATCGAAACAAATCATGGACTTTAAAGTGGTTGATTTACCACTTCAAAATGGCTGCTTATGTTGACCTCCCAAGATGTGGTGCAGTAGTCCTATTTTTATGTCATTTCAAGATGTCATGTGACTAGTATAAGTTTGATGTTGTTACAAACGTGTATTGACCCGTGATAAAGGAACGGCTGTTCCGAAACGCGTTGGGCGTTTGCCACTGGAATAAACTAAACTTCCACGCATATGGATCTGGGCTCTGGTGTTTTTCTTGGAGACTTCCTGAAATTGATGTTGGTATATATATATATATATTTATTACACATCTTTTATTGTCTTCATAACAGAGCGGAGTATATTTTTCTTGCTCAGTCCAAGCCCTGCATTTTTCAGTGAGCAGACAAGTTGGTGGCCCTACTCTGATGCTAGTGTAAGTGAGCACAAGCCTCTGTGGGGTTTGCTGACGACCAGCACAGAATGCAGCAAAGGAGCTCCACCCACCTCCTCACATTCTTTCACCAATGCAGAGAAAAGGAGGATCAATTGTTCAGTGTAGTAGGTCTGTGGACATTGTTTCCCAGCACAGCATTCTGAGGAGCACTGATTCATCAACAACTATGTTAGTGTAGAGATGTCATTATTTTAACATATATCATGTTTGTTTTTGTAAGACTATTTATTTACACTTGGGTACATAAATAGCCCTCTTGACCGTACAGATGAATCAGGCTAACAGAGAGGCAGGGCTGGTGCAGGAATATTCTTAAGCACGTATTGCTCTCCCCCCTTTGTAACTCTAACTCTATGTAGCACGATATAACATCTCAAAATGCACCATTTGGCTATCTAAAAAAGCCCCAAGGGGGATAAGGGCCGTATGCTCCTTCAGAGGGTTGAGATTGCTGTATTATATTGCAGTAACAATTACATAGCAATTTATGTCCTCAACAAGGCATCAATGTGCTTTGCAGATAAGTAGCATGCTACTTGTCTGGTTGTGGTCGGTTTGAAGGGTGTAGGCTTGTAGTGTAGTGTATTTAGGAAGAGATTATGTGTAGTGGGTGATGATCAGCTCTAATCAGTATGTAGGGCACTGCCCCTGCTCTTGTGGTGGAATGAAAAGGAGCGAGAGGTGAGAAATGGGACAATTACAATTATCAGGTGTTGTCTCTGGGTGGCAGTGTATGGCAATTAGTGCAGGGCATTTAGCGCCAAGAAACCAACTGGTGTATGTGCGCTCTATATAATTTTAACATAACATAAAATATGGGAAGTGTTCCATTATTGTGCATGAACGGCAGTGGCTGCTCTATACCATAATGCTTTTCACATATATATGCAGTTATGCATCGGGTGGATCAAAGACGAGTAAGAAAAAGCTGTGTAGCTCGTCATAGGAGATGTGGTTCCAATTGTGGGGTGGGTAGTATGTTCACCTCACACCAGCCCATTATGGACACTATCTCTAGTCCTAAACTTTTCATCCTACAAATCAGCGATTTCAGGTGTGCTCGACTAATTAGTTCAATGGAAGAAAAACAATACTACAATGCCCAGAATGCATTAGGCTATCACACAATAGTCTAGGCCTAGAAACAGTGTCCGCATTGACCTGGAGGGAGGTGGTCACTTTATGGGTGTGCATGATACAGAGGTCTGTGCTTTCTGTTCCTCAAGGGAGCACAGGATAGTGATATTTTCATATTTATCTTGATGGAATTTAGAAAACACATGGCTGCCTGAAATAGGCTCCCAGCGCTAGCAGAAAGAGGAGATCAAAGGATTTAATGGTGTATGGGCTTTTGAACAGCAAGGTCTTGAAAGCTTTCAGAACACATTTTCATTGTATGAATGGCGGATGGTATAAGGGAGGGAGCTAGATAGCTTGGGAGCCAAGTAGGCAAAGGAACGCCCCCTTCTTTCAATTCATGAATCTTGGGGATTGCGGCCAGATACAAATTAGGAGATCCTAAAACTTTGGAAGGAGTGTAGTGTTGAGCAAGATATCTGAGGTAGACTGGGTCTGAGTTGGTAAATGCGCGAAAGCAACACAGAGCACTTAAAAATCTACTCACTTCTCAATAGGTAGCCTTACTCACATGACCTCTGGTCTCTACCAGGGATTGGGGCAAAGTACCTCCCTCATTAATTGCAGCACTGGACCTGAATCCCTGGCTTACTCACTGTACTTCAGTCATCACTTGCACAGGTTTCCTCCTTGCACAAAACACTTTCACTACCCAGACAACATGAACCACTCACGTCTTAGGCGGAGCTAATTGCCAGACTTCTTATACATGTTATGCCGCCTCTTTCTTATTTGCACAAGATGGAACTCGATTTTTTAGCCGGGACACTGACATATGAACATTGAGACCCCTTCGCCGCCATATACCAAGAAGTCTTTTTACTGTTCTAATGAATTTTATTCATCTCTTTATTTTACATTGTAACAATTTTCATTAATCTAAGAATAAATGTTTACTTACTGACTTACAATAGTTAGCCAGTGGAGCATTGCCAAGGAATCATAGATATATGGAAGAGGAGTTAAGTTGCTGCATTCCGAATTATCTGTAGTCTATTTAGCACTGCCTGAGTGGCTCCTAAATATAGCACATTTTCATAGTCCAGATGTGACGTAATCATCGTTGAACTACAGTTTTCTGGGTACTGGGCTCTGGTTCTATTGCTTGGTGCAATCCTTCCTCATCTCTTGGGGCAGACCCAGGTTTTTACTGCCTTCCCAAATTCCAAGTTATCTTGAATGTTTCTTGTCTTTGCCATGAGTGTGCTATAATTCTGCTGCTAGTATGGATAATGAGATTCCACCAATGCATACGTACTTGTGGGAGGGTTGGACAGCTAAGGTGCCAGTCTAGATCAAATGGTTCTGTTTTGTGGGAATCTTTACAGTTTCACTTAGATGCAAAATGGGTCCTTGCTGTAAGTGCCCAATATGAGGAATGCAGATTGCCTTGAAGGAGGGTTGTCTGGTTATGGGTAGCCAGTGAGGTCTCTGAAGGTGTGGGTTAATGTTGTCATGTAGGGGAATGCATAGGAGTTGTTTGCTGAATAATTTTGGATTCTTTGCAATCTTTGGAACAGTAAGAGAGTGGTCCTTAGGTAGAGTTAGTTTATGTTGTCTACAAGTAATGCGACTACGTTAACCCACAGCTTCTAAAGAAAATCTGGCTGAGGGAATATTGTGCAGAGTTTGCAGGGTGTAAAGAGTGCTATTTGTGACTTTGTTCACTTAGAGAACCAGTAATAGGCAGGATTGCATGATTGCGCACAGATTTCATACTTCAACAAATGTTGCTGGTGTTCGGTCAAGTTTCTGAGGCCTGATGGTTGTAGGCTTGAGGTTCTTTACAGGTTAAGATATCTGATTTCAAAAAACTAATTTTAAGGTTTTGTACTCAACATCCGTTGGTTGACAGCTTGGAGGCCACAACTGATGTGATCCCTTTCAATCTCTCACTCTCTCTTGAAATGGTCTGATCTGGTGCCCAAGAATCTTTTTCCTTTCCTGGGACCAAAACTTGCCTCCGCCACCACCCTTTCTCTTAACACCCACGCTGCGCACATTGTTGGAAGGTTTGATAACCACTGTAGGCAGAGGCTTATGAGTGCAGCCTATAATTGGGCTGGTAAGAGCAAATCTCTTTTGAAGGTAGCTTAGAGTCAAACACGGCTGCAATAAATCTCATGTAGAGCTGCTTGAAAAAGAATAAAAAGTCAAAATAGCTGTCTGTATGAGTGTGCACATGCACATACAGGTGGCTTACATTAATGTATTGTCCGGATCTGGATGGAGTGTTGCACCAGATAAATAGATTCCCTAAAGCATTTCTTATGTCAATGAACTCATGCAATAAGCTATCATGTTGAGTGCACATACATATACAATGGCTACTGAGGTTGACGGATACACACACTGGCTGATACCATCATGGACTATGCTCGCAGACAGAAATACTGCCAAGGTCAGCCACAAGTAAACTCTTGTGTTAACTGGCACTTCAAAGACACATATTCTACATTTATTATGTTTGCCTTGAGGAAGCTTGAGGGGCAACAGGCAGGAGCAAAACCTGTGTAGGCTAAAATTGTTTAATGACTACATATGTATTTTCTACTATTCATTTTCACAAGAGGAAATTAAACCTTTCGACAATCTGATATATGACATTGAGTCATACATTTTTGTCAAGTATATTTATATCTACCAGAATGCATTCAGCTCCTCCAAGTTCACACTATAAGTACTAGTCTAGCATTGTCATTTTAGACACATTGGGCCCAATGTACTAAACATTTTGCAGTACAAACCCTGCAAAATCACATGGTTGTGCTGTATCCCTGAAGAGACTCACTCTGAATCACAATGAGGGGGAAAAGGGACTCACTTCCTATTTGTGATTCTCATTGAGAAACACCTATGGTTGTGAGTACAGTTGTGGTCACAAACCATTGAAAAGTTACAGACTCCTCACAGAAGCTGGGAATTGATTCATAGAAGGGAAACTGCAGGTTGGACGGCTTCTCCTTTGGAAATCTTGTTTTGCAGCCCCAGGGACCACTGTCTATTCACTCCAATGTCTTACTAAAAGTGAGACTTTTTTGTTTTTAACCAGGACCGGTTCCTCTAGGTGGTTTCTGTTTTGTAGTGTGAAATGGGGGGCAGAAGTCCGCCTCCTCATGTAGGCCACCATCCCTGTGTTCACAGTCAATCACAGGGGGTCACAAATATCATTTATTAGGTAGGTCGTTTTGCAATCCCTGGCAATTATAAGTTAGCCATGTGATGCATTACTACATAGATCACATCACCATGTCACAGAAGGTCGCAAAAATGTTGGTGCACAATTTGCACACACCATTTCCATCCTGTCTGTTATTCATCGGCCACTTCAAGCTTTATTCACCAAAACCGCTCCTGTAGAAGTATGTATATGTAAGTTGCAGGTTTACTACGTTTTGTTATTGATCACTATTCCCAGTACTATGCCTGGAAAGTTTAGCCAGGTGCAGGTTTACAGGCGTAGTACTGGGAATGTCATTTGATATGTCCCATGTGGTCCTGTTCTCTCTATGTGCCATTTTAACCAGCATAGAATGATGTGCAGGTGGAATAGAGCCCTCCGTACAAATGCACATTTCTGTTTCACTGCAGGCAGACAGTAAACATTTCAGCTGGTCCTCTTCGCAAACTGGAAAGGAAGTTACTCGGATCGGATGGAAGTTTGGAAGAACTGGAAAATGTGGTGAGCTTTAAAGTGCACCAAAGTGCACCTTTTTTCAAAACAAAGAGTTCTGAGAAGATTAACCCGAACCCTTCTGGGAAAGGACTGTGAACCCTTCCTGGGCTCTCTTGGTAATTTAGAGTCTTGTAAATCTTCTATAATCATGGTGGAATTATGCAGTGGATGAAGGGTGTATTTGGGATGAGACGCCTAGGTTCTCTTAAACAATGCAAGTTGGTATCAGAGCCGCCATCCCTCAAACATGGAATGTACTACGTCTTTATTATACCTTACATTTCCACCTAAAAATCAAATGGACATTTAACGAAATGGCTGCCTAAGGACCAGCAGTTACATTTCTGTCTGTCTGGGTTTGAGCCTCACCTGAAATAATGTTTATTCTCTATGCAGGTTATAATGCAGAAAATAGGTTTCGCTAGTATACTCTTCACAGTGTTCTAGCACAATAGCAAACAATGAAAACGCTGTACCTCTCTAGTGCGAGAAGCTGTGTCAGCCACCTTGCATTCATGTATGGACATTTTCCCTGCGCTTTCTTCCAAGCGCTGCCATGCGGAACTAGCTGAGAGTTTCATCGATCTTCTTGTGGATGGCATGTATGGTTCCATCAGCAGGCTACTTCCTCTGACTCTTCTTACACTTTTGGTAACTTCCTCAAGGTTGCTTGTTTCAGCCTGGTGCAGAAGGAGGAAAAAGCACAATGATGACGTAAAACCATTTATATATGTGGGATAAAGCACAACCCACCATTGGTCATAGGATATTGCAAGTCAATGAGAAGTTCCAGGACCAAGAAGCTTTTCTTCAAAAGTCCAGTGTACTTTAAGGTGACTTGCAATATCTTTTTAACATATTGCGGGAGAGCTTTCTTCTTTCAATTCCTTGGTTTCATGCACGTAACAATGAAAAAGAGCCTCTTGTTGAAAATATGTGGAATCTGTGCTGTGAGAATAAACACACCAACATGCAGCTTGTTTGATGCAAAATCAGTTTTAAGCAGTTTAACACGAGCCACTAAAAACACTAGGGGGTCGATTCCGATTCGGGCCGGAAATTTCTCCGACCGAGCCGGACCCGGAGAGATTTCCGACCGAATCGGACCCGTGCAGTCCGACCGAACGAGTCCGATGCGTCCGTATGTTATCGGACACGAGTCGGTCGGACTCCCATTGAACTCAATGGGAGCCGGTCGTACAACGCGTACGCGGGCTCCCATTGCCTCAATGGGTGCGAGGCGGACAAGGGCGCCCTCTACAGCGAGTACGCCGCGAGCGCTCGCGGCGTACACGCACAGGTAGGGGGGACCCATGGGTCCCCCCTGTGTGCGCCTCGCACGGGTACGCGTACAGGGGGGTCCGACACGGACCCCCAAAGTACGGCTCCGACAGCTCTTACGAGCCGGAGTGCGCGGCTCGGTCGGACTGCTCGCGGCGCGCATCGTACTTACCCGGCCGGGAAACGTCTCCATTGCGCGGTGCGAATCGGGTCCGAGCGAGTCGGTCGGAGCGGTACGATCCGGGTACGAGTCGGTCGGAGCGGTCGGGTCGCCCGGACGAGTCGGTCGGCGAATTCGCATCGTACTCGCTCGGCCGGACCCGCGTACGGTTCGGTCGGGAAACAGGCATTCGCATGGCTTTTTTCCCGACCGAATGGTATTGGGTGCGCCTCCGACCGAGATCGGAATCGGCCCCTAGGTGTCAGCTTTAGAATGCTTGTTAAACAGAGAGCGATTCCTATCTTCCTGTAAACCAGTCCAGCAGCACAATAAATATACATATAACATACGTGTCTCCTTACCAGGCAATGACTGAATCATCAGGGCAGCATACATTGTGAACAAATAATGTTAATGCTTTAAATTTGTCCTCATACATTGTGCACATATGTGAGATTCAGAATGCTGTATGATTACAGCAGATGCAATTTTTTTTTTTTTAACTTATTTTATTGAATTTGTCAAGGTCAAAATAATATTTCCATACGATGAGAGACATACAAATCACCAAATAAATATATAAGAGGGGAATTACAAAAACAACTGCGTGAAACAAAACCTAACTCTGCGCCTGATCTCATACATTATAGTCTTGGTTACTTGCGTCTCAAATATGTGGGTGTGGTGTTGATATAAACTCTCCATCCCTATTGAAATGCTAAGACTTCGTTCATTAGTTCACCAACCTCTGTGTTGTCTGTCTCCAGGGGAATGTTCCTATATGTGGCCCACCTCATCCATATTTTGGTGTGCTTCAGTGGGCAACCACAGGCTATGAATACAGGTTGTTCTAACTCCATAGCGTAGTCCCTGCCCCTCTTCCACGTCGATACACAAGGAGAGATGTCAGCCTTCCAATGTTTAGCTATATTCTGTTTTGCAAGGGTAAGGCCCAAGAATGACAAATATCTTTTATAATGGTTGCCCCCAATTTCGTCTGTACAATGTAAAAGCGTGAGCTTGGGAGATCTGGGAATGTCCCATGCTAGTACTGCAGATAGGCTTTGAAACACCCCCCGCCAAAAGCGATCGAGAGTAGGACACATCCAAATTGTGTGTAGGAAGGTGCCTTCCTCAGAATGACAACAAAGGTTCCGAAGAGAGGCGATCAGCCCTGCCCGCCATAATCTATATCGAGTGTAATATACCCTATGCAGGTATGTAAAATGAATATAGCGGAGGCGGGTGGATATTGCGGCTTCACGTGGTGATTGGAGAGCCTCGGACCAGTAGTCGTCGTCTAAAGGTCCTATATCCGTGTCCCAGGAGGCTCGTAGGGTGGCAAGGGTTGTGGGGCTGTTTGTCACTAGGGTTTGATACATTTTGGAGATTTTATGATCCCCTAAGTCCCCCATTAGGAGCTTGCCCTCTAGTGGGCTGAACTCGGGCAGGGTGGATAGGTCCTTAATGTAAGAGTGTAAAGCATGTCGTAATTGTAAGTATTTATAGAACTGGGAGTGGGGCATGGAGAACTCCTTTTGAAGGTCCTGAAAGGACTTTAGGGTATGGCCCCTCATAACATCTCCTAAGGTAGAAACTCCGGCGCAATCCCAGCCCCTGAAGGTCCGCTACCTGCGGAAGTAGGCGATTTCGCCACAGCGGGGTCTCACCTGTAAGACGCCCCCACCAACCTATACGGTGAAGCGTCTGCCGCCAAGTCATGATCACTACCTATGTTGCAGGGGGGAGGCCCTTAGGGGCTGATCTGCTATACAGGAGTGGGTATAGGGATGGTTCTCCCATAACCCACCATTCGATCTTATATGCGGGTTCGTCTCTAGGACCATACCACCAATCATTCAGTATCTGTAATTGTGCTGCTGCATAATAGGAATATATGTCAGGAGTGGCTATGCCGCCAAAGTGAGTAGATTGCATACATGTGCGTAGGGCGACCCTTGCCGTGTTACCCCCCACATAAATTGGCCCAAGGCTGCGTTCATTTCACGCAACCAGGACATGGGAATCGGGTCAGGGTGAGATTGTAGTTGGTAAAGTAATTTCGGTAATGAGACCATCTTGAAGATGGCCGACCTTCCATAAAGTGAGAGGGGGAGTGAAGCCCATGCCTTCATCTCAGCTTTAACCTTGGCGGTCGTTACCTCCAGGTTTTCCCCCCAGGAGAGCGTTTGGCTATCTGATACAAAGATGCCCAGGTAGGTGAAGCCCTGTGTTCCAAGCATCAGACCTTCGGCCCACCTCCCGCTCCCAAACGACCCTCTGAGTGGCCAAATTTGAGACTTGGTAGGGTTCATGTAGAGGCCAGATGTTTCACCAGAAATGCGCATGACCTGGAGTATTCGGGGCCCTGTCCGTTGGGGATCGGTCAGGAAGAATAGGATGTCGTCTGCGTATAATGCTATACAGTCCGATATGTCCGGAGTCCACTCGAACCTGCAATAAAGTGTGTCACGTCTTACCCAGGCTGCAAGTGGCTCAATGGCAAGGGCAAATAGCAGGGGAGAAAGGGGGCACCCCTGACGGGTGCCCCGGTGGATAGGAAAGTGGGCCGATGTAGTTCCTGCCACCCGCACAGATGCCGTAAGATTTGTATATATTAGCCTAATCAATGCAATGAGGCGGGGACCGATGTTTATATGTCTCAGTAAAATGAACATATAAGTCCAACTTACTGAATTGAATGCCTTGTCCATGTCTACCAAGAGTAAGGCAGCCCGTCTGTTTAGGCGATCAATGGCAGCGATGGCGACATGTAGTCTCCGGATGTTGTGTTGGGTCGATCTTTGCGGCATGAAGCTGACCTGATCGGGGTGGATCATGTCCATGAGATGTGGGATCAATCTGTTTGCCAGCACTTTGGCTAAAAGCTTAGCTTCAATGTTTAGCAGAGATGTTGGCCTATAGGACGAAAAGAGGTCCGGGGGCATCCTGGTTTAAGGAAAACCATTATTTCTGCGTGTCTCCAGTCAGTTGGCAGGATTTTCTTTTGGATGGCTTCATCAAGGGTCGCAAGATAATGTGGCCCCAGTATTGATGCAAATGCTTTGAAAAACTCACTAGGGAATCTGAGTACAAGTTAGGAGTGCCATAATGTATGGGGCAGAACTTTGGGGTCATCGTCCCACTGCTGGTTTGTCAAGGATAGAGAACAGATTTATGAGACAGTTGTTGGGCTTACCGTTGAGTTCACCCCTGATACCATTACATCTAGATTTGGGCATTAGACCTATTGCAGACGAGGTCGGGTTGAGGCCACTAACTTTTTGGCGTAGATTGTGGGTGACCCCGGAGCTAGCAGATTACCAGTAAGACCTGAAGGGGATAATGGGTCTCCAGGGGGTAGTTAACCTACCATGGTTCTCATACATAAAAAACGTATCACTTAGGATTGGTATCCCCGATCTGTGGAGCAATCCCGAGGTGGCGTGTTTGACAATCTCACGTTTAGGATTGTAAGAGCCTACCGATCTGCTAAGCTTGCTGACATCCAGGGGAATCCCAATCTTGGTCACTTAACGGTTGATTTTTTGAATTTTAAAACTGATTATTTTATAGAGCCATTTTTAGATGTCATTCAACCCAACTTGGCAAGGAAGCTGTATATTCAGTTTAGAACAGGAACCTTGCCACTGCATGCTTTCACTAATAAATGGCACAAAGTGCCTCCTCTTGGATGCCCCGCTTGTACTTGTTTAGATGAGACGGCTATCCATGTTTTTTTTTTTGCCCAGGCTATACTAAGGCTAGACAGCGTTGGCTCGTACCGCTTTGTAGAAATCTAGGGTGTAATCAATGTTTAGAGGCATTCAGAATTTTACGAACTGACACACACCCACCTATTGTGTTTGCAGTGTCCCGTTTTTTGAATTCAATGTGGCAGAGTCGAAGGGGATTTTTAAGCTTATCATTGTAGGTAGTAATCTCCTCCATTGAGCATTGATTCGTATTTTATTATTATTATTTTTTTTTTAAAGTTCCTTTTAATGTTTTTAGCTGTTCTTACTGTTTTAAATTAATAACAATCTATCATTGTATTATTCCATTTCTATTGGTGGTATAGACAGTTAATTGATATAATTCTAAACAAATGTTTAAAATTGTCTTTTTCACTACTTGTATTGTTTACTTTTTATGGTCTGTAATGACCGAAATAAAGTTTTTGGAATTGGATTGGCTAAAAGCTTAGCTTCAATGTTTAGCAGAGATGTTGGCCTATAGGACGAAAAGAGGTCCGGGGGCATCCTGGTTTAAGGAAAACCATGATTTCTGCGTGTCTCCAGTCAGTTGGCAGGATTTTCTTTTGGATGGCTTCATCAAGGGTCGCAAGATAATGTGGCCCCAGTATTGATGCAAATGCTTTGAAAAACTCACTAGGGAATCCGTTAGGTCCCGGTGATTTGCCAGAAGCGATCCCAGATGCTGGCGAGATTAATTCTTCAAGGGAGATAGGATCGTCAAGGGAATCACGCGTGGCATCAGACATGCCCGTGGCGGAATATCTTGAAAAAAATCCTCTATCTGGGATTCTGATATGACCTCATGCTTAGTGTACATGGAATGATAAAATTCAGCAAAGGTCTTGGCAATAAATGTAGGGTTAGATATCGTCTCCCCTGTGGATGATGTAATTATGGGTATTTCTGTCGGTTTGAGAGTGTACTGACACAGTCTGTGCAATAGTTTCTCGGACTTGTCCCCCCACTGGTAGATCCTGCTTTGCGTGGCCTGCCATGTGTGTTTAGCATCGTCAAGAAGGATGCTCTGATATCTTTTCTGCAGAGCCGCCAGTTGTCTGCGAGCTCTATTACCGTTAGGCCCTTGTGCGCACCTCTCCGATATGAGTATCTGGGCTTCGAGTTGGATTAGGGTCGATTTCTTTTGGCGTCTGGCGGCCGTGCATTGACTAATATCGAACCGGCGGATGGTGGGTTTCATGGCCTCCCATAGTATAGAGGCAGAGGGTACAGATTCTGCATTTACTGAAAAGTATTCTAGCAAGGCTGCGTGAAGACTTGTTTTATAATCTGGGTTGTGGAGGTGCCAAGGCGACATTCGCCAATGAAATGCGGAGCGCCTATGGTCAATTTGTAACTGAATTTGGACCGGGGAGTGATCTGACAGGCCTCTGGGCAGAATCTCTGTCGCGGCTACTCTGGGGATGTGAGCTCTGGTAATGCATATATAATCCAATCTGGAGAATGACACGTGTACCGTTGAAAAATACATGTAACTGGTGTCAGTGGGGTGAAAAGTTCTCCATGAGTCCACCAATCCCAGTGTCTGTACTAGGGGCCCCAGTCGAGACTCCCTGGGCGTGTAATGTGTTTCTGTGGGGCAACATCTATCGCGGACGGGGGTCTAAGACATCATTCCAGTCCCCTCCCACCAGTGACAATATGTTGGTTAGTGAACCCCAAGTGTCGATGAGGCACTCTGTGAATGCCTGACTCAGGGGTGGAGGGGCATATATGCTGCCCAACAGTAAGGATTCTCCCCAGATCGTGCCATGTATAAGCAAGTATCGACCCATCGTGTCGGCCCGTGTATGCGTGTGTGTGTACGGAATTCTGCTGTGGATTAATATAGCTACCCCCCGGGACCCTCTTGTAAACCCTGAGTGAAAAACTTGTGTGAAACCGTAGCGAGCAAGGCATGGGGTACGGGTTCCCAATAGGTGAGTTTCTTGCAAAAGCAGGATATCTGCCCCTAAGCGCTTTGCGTGTTTAAGGATTGCCCCCGCTTGATCTTGTCGAGGAGGCCCGAACATTCCAAGAGACCACTTTAATTGCTCCAGGTGGAGCTGAATTATTCGGACTTGACATCGTTGGATGTGATTTGAGAGTTAAATACAAATGTGACGCAAATACCAATGGTGAATGACATACTGTAGGCGCATAGAACCACTATAACAAATAGGCATTGAAACTGTAACATCCCCCCAACCCACCCCCACCCATCCCCACCCCAATACCTCAAAGAACACTGAAGTATTTGTCGCGGAAAGTATACAGATCTCACCCCAACCGGGGATGAGGGCTGAAACAGTCCAAAAGTTCCCCAAGGGTCCCATCCCTATTGTATGTCCTTGGGACCTGAAATATAGAACAGTTTCTACGTAGTAGCCCTTGTCGTTGCCGATACATGATCCAGTAGGTAAGTGATGCTCTGCGTCGTTGACCATGCGGGTCTAGGGATAGAGCTGTTATAGTTTACGAATCTGCCATCTGGGTGCCAAGTTGTTTGTTTCCACCAGAGCAAGAGAGCCAGGATGATCTTGACCGGTGTCGCCGCTTGTCCTTAGGAGTTTTATTCTGCTGTAGGCGTGGGTCCCCGGATGATGATGAATCTGAGTCTCGAGGCAGCGGTGTGCGGGCCCTGATTGATTTACGTTCATCCGTCCATTGAAAGACCTCCTCAGGGGTATCAAAGAACAATGTACTATTTTTATAGCTGATTCGGAGGCGGGCCGGAAAGAGCAACATATAGGAAATTTGCAGTTCACGGAGGCGCGCTTTGGCGGTGGTAAATGACTGTCTCTGTTGTTGTACCAATTTGGTATAGTCCGGAAAAATCATTATCGGGTAGGACTCGAAGGCTAGGGACTTTTGACCACGGGCTTGTCTCAGGATCATGTCGCGGTCGTGGTAGTTGAGGATCCGTGCAATTACAGGGTGGGGGCGAGCTCCCGGTGGCGGCTTGGCCGCAAGTGCTCAGTGAGCACGCTCCAGAACGAAGCAAGAGGACAAGGCATCGTCTGAAATCCAGGATTTGAGCCATTGGTCTAGAAACATGCACATGTCTGAGCCTTCACACCCCAAAGGAAAACCCACGAATCGCAAAATATTACAGCGGACTCTCCCTTCTGCAACCTGTGTGGCCAACCCTTGAGTGAGTCCCTCTAGGGTACGGACTTTGCCTTGTAGTGTAGTGATGGCGTCCTCCGATCCGGATATCCTATTTCCGGCCTGTGACAGGCCTGCGAAGGTCCTGCAGTAGTAGCATGACATCCGCTCCAACCGCACCAATTTTAGCGTCCAACGTGTCCCTTGCTTGAGTAATCGCCGCAAGAAGCGCAGCATTATCTGGTGTAGCTGTGGGGGTGTCACTAGGGGTAGTATGGCTGGTAGCCTCACCAGTATATTTGTCCATTGTGCTCTATTTCGTGGCCTGGCCGGAAGCTTGGCCTTTAGACATGATGGCTGTTTAGGGGTTATTGGGGATGGGCAATGTAGGCGTCTTGACGTTGAGCGTAGGATGTTGGGGTCTCAAACCTTATCGGGGGAGCTTTGCGCGGCAGGGCTGGTCCTACCCGCAAGCCGCATCGGGCCTAGCCCAGCCGCTTCCGCAAGCAGGAACTCGTCCCCAGCCTCTAACGGGCGCCTCCCTATGGTCTCAGTCTCCGCTGTCCAATGTGGCCGCAACAGCTTCTCCTAGGCCTGGCCAACCCTTCACTGGGTCCAGTTACCCCTACTCGAATGGTACAGTTAGCAGGCTCTCCAGTCTGTTAGCGGCTTGTTTTCTCAGGGACTCTCGTGGCCTATGTCCTCTGCCCCTCGTGTTGCCCGTGTGGAGAGTACTGCATGCGTCCTAGCTTGGCGAACCAAGTACGGGCTATCCCGCATATGCCACCATGCCCTCCAATCGAATCGTCCTCATAGGCCGCCCTGCGCATAAGGCCCCTCCGCTCCGCACCTGCTCCACTTTTGAAGTATGCGGCCGCTCCCACCAGGGCAAGATCGGATGAACCCTCAGCCGGCAGGCTGCCGGGCGTAAGCCCCGGCCCACCGAGCGAGAGTGGCTCTGTGGCCTCCGGCAGCCCACGCGGCCATGAGACCCGGCCCGGGTAGCGCCTCCACTCGCCGCCATGACCCCAGCGGCCGCCGGAGACAAGCACAGCAGGCGGTACACCGTCCCGTCTGGAACAAATCGGCTCCTTCTGTCCAGCGGGGCCTCGATCGACACCGCGCCCGGGCTGGCGGGGGTCAGGGCCACGGCCGCCGCCCAGCTCCGGCGCTTCGCAGCTCTCGAGCGTCAACGCACCGCTTCAGGATCAATGCAGGTCGCACCCACCACCTCGTCGTTGGGTCGCACGCACTCGGCTTTGCTGCAGTAAGTTTCTGTTCCGGAGGGCCCCTAGTCGTGTCCCGGGGTATCAGGTGGCAGCACAGATGAATATTAGGGCGCGGGCACAGGATTTATTAGCAGGATGATGTAGGATTGTGGCTTGGCTACGGGAGCCAGGCTAAGACGCGTCTGCCATGATGGACCGGTTGGCCACGCCCCAGCAGATGCAATTCTTTGCAGAGTCCTGGGTGAGTTAGGGCATGGGAGGCCTGTGAGGAAGCTAAATAATGTGTCCCTACTCAGGAAGGAAGAATGAACCAAGCAGTTCTGCCAAAGGCAAGTTCAGGATGATTGACAGGGATTGTTGTGATCTGATGGATGGAGTAATCAGAAGAATTAATGAATTGAGTATCTGACGTGTTCCTGAGTGTTTTGAGTTGGACCCTAGTCTCAGAGAGCATGGGAGCAAGGCACTCACTGGAAGTTGTCCATGTGAAAGTCCTGTGAGCCGTGCCAAGCCTAGAAATGGTGTCAGGGGACAGAAACCACTTTCTCTGGAGAACTATGTGTACAGAGAGAGAGTGAACACAAACTCTTCCAAGAGTATAAATTGGACCTTTTGGAACTCAAGGGCTGGATTGACTGGCCCTCGGTCAAATGATGCCACTGGTGGATGACAGGGCAAAAGTGTAAGTGGATGATCTCTGGTGCTGGGTTTCTAGTAAAACAAGCATTGGCATAGCCAATAGGTCTCGCCTTTGGGACCTTATGTGTTTAGCCAGAACTTTTGGCTATGTTGTAGAGCATTGTGGCTGCTGTGCATCATGTTGAAAAGTTATAATAAAAGTGTTAAGCATTTTTGTTACCTTAATACAAACCAAGACGACATTATATACAACTGAACAACCTGATTAAAAAAGATTTTAACATAAAAAATGTCTTCTAGTTTTTTTGTAGTTGCACTGCTAGCAACTTCTTTCTGCCTGTTCTCATGCTTGTTTGTTATAATTTTTTTTGTTATGGGGGAGCGGGACATAAATAACGGGGGAGTGGAGGTTGGAAAACAGTCATTTAATTATAACACGAGCAGCGGACGGACACTAGGGGAGAATCAACAGATGCCAGATTCCGAGGGCAGACTGACGTGATGCTTAGGTGATGTTTAGGTGATGCTTAGGTGGTGCGCTGATGCAAAATGGTGGTGGTGAGTGATGTTTTGTGCTTAGGTGGTGCCACTATATGGTGTGGCTTGGAGGTACGTTGTGGATTGTGGAGTTGAAATATGTTTGGTGTGTAATTATGTGGTGTGTATTGGAAATGTGTGGAGTTGAATTGTGTGGCCTGGAACTGTGGTGTTAAGTGAAATTATGCTTAGGGAAATTGTGTCATGGTGTGGAGTGCATTTATGTTGATTGGTGGTATGTGGCATAGAGTGCATTTATGTGGAGTGTATTTATGTTTCATTGAGTAGAGTGCAATTATGTGGCGTGTAATTACGTGGCACTGAGTAGTATTATATGGAGTGTATTTATGTTGCATTGAGTAGAGTGTAATTATATGGCGTGTAATTATGTGGCACTGAGTGGTATTATGTGGTGTTTTTATGTTGCATTGAGTAGAGTGTAATTATGTGGCTTGTAATGATGTGGTACTGAGTGGTATGTGGGGTGTATTTATGTTGCATTGAGTAGAGTGTAATTATGTGGCGTGTAACTATGTCACACTGAGTGGTATTATGTGGAGTTTATTTATGTTGCATTGAGTAGAGTGTAATTATGTGGCGTGTAATTATGTGGCACAGTGTTATGATGTGGAGTGTATTTATGTTGCATTGAATAGAGTGTAATTATGTGACATGTAATTATGTGGTACTGAGTGGTATTATGTGGAGTGTATTTATGTTGCATTGAGTAGAGTGTAATTATGTGGCGTGTTATTACTTGGCACTGAGTGGTATTATGTGGAGTGTATTTATGTTGCATTGAGTAGAGTGTGATTATGTGGCGTGTAATTATGTGGCACTGCGTGGTATTATATGGAGTGTATGTTGCATTCAGTAGAGTGTAATTATGTGGCGTGTAATTATGTGGCACTGAGTGGTATTATTTGCAGTGTATGTTGCATTGAGTGTAGTGTAATTATGTAGCATATAATTATGTGGCACTAAGTGGTATTATGTGGAGTGTATTTATGTTGCATTGAGTAGAGTGTAATTATGTGGCGTGTAATTATGTGGTACTGAGTGGTATGTGAAGTGTATTTATGTTGCATTGAGTAGAGTGTAATTATGTGGTGTGTAACTATGTCACACTGAGTGGTATTATGTGGAGTTTATTTATGTTGCATTGAGTAGAGTGTAATTATGTGGCGTGTAATTATGTGGCACAGTGTTATTATGTGGAGTGTATTTATGTTGCATTGAGTAGAGTGTAATTATGTGGTGTGTAATTATGTGGCACTGAGTGGTATTATGTGGAGTGTATTTATGTTGCATTGAATAGAGTAATTGTAACGTGTGATTATGTGGTACTGAGTGGTATTATGTGGAGTGTATTTATGTTGCATTGAGTAGAGTGTAATTACGTAGTGTGTAATTATGTGGTACTGAATGGTATTATGTGGCGTGTATTTATATTGCATTGAGTAGAGTGTAATTATGTGGCGTGTTATTATGTGGCACTGAGTGGTATTATGTGGAGTGTATTTATGTTGCATTGAGTAGAGTGTGATTATGTGGCGTGTAATTATGTGGCACTGAGGGGTATTATTTGCAGTGTATGTTGCATTGAGTGTAGTGTAATTATGTAGCATATAATTATGTGGCACTAAGTGGTATTATGTGGAGTGTATTTATGTTGCATTGAGTAGAGTGTAATTATGTGGCGTGTAATTATGTGGTACTGAGTGGTATGTGAAGTGTATTTATGTTGCATTGAGTAGAGTGTAATTATGTGGTGTGTAACTATGTCACACTGAGTGGTATTATGTGGAGTTTATTTATGTTGCATTGAGTAGAGTGTAATTATGTGGCGTGTAATTATGTGGCACAGTGTTATTATGTGGAGTGTATTTATGTTGCATTGAGTAGAGTGTAATTATGTGGCACTGAGTGGTATTATGTGGAGTGTATTTATGTTGCATTGAATAGAGTAAGTGTAATGTGTGATTATGTGGTACTGAGTGGTATTATGTGGAGTGTATTTATGTTGCATTGAGTAGAGTGTAATTACGTAGTGTGTAATTATGTGGTACTGAATGGTATTATGTGGAGTGTATTTATATTGCATTGAGTAGAGTGTAATTATGTGGCGTGTTATTATGTGGCACTGAGTGGTATTATGTGGAGTGTATTTATGTTGCATTGAGTAGAGTGTGATTATGTGGCGTGTAATTATGTGGCACTGAGTGGTATTATGTGGAGTGTATGTTGCATTCAGTAGAGTGTAATTATGTGGCGTGTATTTATGTGGCACTGAGGGGTATTATTTGCAGTGTATGTTGCATTGAGTGCAGTGTAATTATGTAGCATATAATTATGTGGCACTGAGTGGTATTATGTGGAGTGTATTTATGTTGCATTGAGTAGAGTGTAATTATGTGGCATGTAATTATGTGGCACAGTGTTATTATGTGGAGTGTATTTATGTTGCATTGAATAGAGTGCAATTATGTTGTGTGTAATTATGTGGCACTGAGTGTTATTATCTGTAGTGTATTTATGTTGCATTGAATAGAGTGTAATTGTGACGTGTGATTATGTGGTACTGAGTGGTATTATGTGGAGTGTATTTATGTTGCATTGAGTAGAGTGTAATTACGTGGTGTGTAATTATGTGGTACTGAGTGGTATTATGTGGAGTGTATTTATATTGCATTGAGTAGAGTGTAATTATGTGGCGTGTTATTACGTGGCACTGAGTGGTATTATGTGGAGTGTATTTATGTTGCATTGAGTAGAGTGTAATTATGTGGCATGTAATTATGTGGCACTGAGTGGTATTATTTGCAGTGTATGTTGCATTGAGTGCAGTGTAATTATGTAGCATATAATTATGTGGCACTGAGTGGTATTATGTGGAGTGTATTTATGTTGCATTGAGTAGAGTGTAATTATGTGGTGTGTACTTATGTGGTACTGAGCGGTATGTGGAGTGTATTTATGCTGCATTGAGTAGAGTGTAATTATGTGGCTTGTAACTATGTCGCACTGAGTGGTATTTTGTGGAGTGTATTTATGTTGCAGTGAGTAGAGTGTAATTATGTGGCACAGTGATATTATGTGGCACAGTGGTATTATGTGGAGTGTATTTATGTTGCATTGAGTAGAGTGTAATTATGTGGCGTGTAATTATGTAGCACATTGTTATTATGTGGAGTGTATTTATGTTGCATTGAATAGAGTGTAATTATGTTGTGTGTAATTATGTGGCACAGTGGTATTATGTGGAGTGTATTTATGTTGCATTGAGTAGAGTGTAATTACGTGGTGTGTAATTATGTGGTACTGAGTGGTATTATGTGGAGTGTATTTATATTGCATTGAGTAGAGTGTAATTATGTGGCGTGTTATTACGTGGCACTGAGTGGTATTATGTGGAGTGTATTTATGTTGCATTGAGTAGAGTGTAATTATGTGGCATGTAATTATGTGGCACTGAGTGGTATTATTTGCAGTGTATGTTGCATTGAGTGCAGTGTAATTATGTAGCATATAATTATGTGGCACTGAGTGGTATTATGTGGAGTGTATTTATGCTGCATTGAGTAGAGTGTAATTATGTGGCTTGTAACTATGTCGCACTGAGTGGTATTTTGTGGAGTGTATTTATGTTGCATTGAGTAGAGTGTAATTATGTGGCGTGTAATTATGTAGCACATTGTTATTATGTGGAGTGTATTTATGTTGCATTGAATAGAGTGTAATTATGTTGTGTGTAATTATGTGGCACAGTGGTATTATGTGGAGTGTATTTATGTTGCATTGACTAGAGTGTAATTGTGTGACGTGTAATGTGGTACTGAGTGGTATTATGTTGAGTGTATTTATGTTGCATTGAGTAGAGTGTAATTATGTGGTGTGTAATTATGTGGCACAGTGGTATTATGTGGAGTGTATTTATGTTGCATTGACTAGAGTGTAATTATGTGACATGTAATTATGTGGTACTGAGTGGTATTATGTTGAGTGTATTTATGTTGGATTGAGTAGAGTGTAATTATGTGGTGTGTAATTATGTGGTACTGAGTGGTATTATGTTGAGTGTATTTATGTTGCATTGAGTAGAGTGTAATTATGTGACGTGTAATTATGTGGCACTGAGTGGTATTATGTGGAGTGTATTTATGTTGCATTGACTAGAGTGTAATTATGTGACGTGTAATTATGTGGTACTGAGTGGTATTATGTTGAGTGTATTTATGTTGCATTGAGTAGAGTGTAATTGTGTGCTGTGTAATTATGTGGTACTGAGTGGTATTATGTTGAGTGTATTTATGTTGCATTGAGTAGAGTGTAATTATGTGGCGTGTAATTATGTGGCACTGAGTGGTATTATGTGGAGTGTATTTATGTTGCATTGAGTAGAGTAATTATGTGATGTGTAATTATGTGGCACAGTGTTATTATGTGGAGTGTATTTATGTTGCATTGACTAGAGTGTAATTATATGACTTGTAATTATGTGGTACTGAGTGGTATTATGTTGAGTGTATTTATGTTGCATTGAGTAGAGTGTAATTATGTGGTGTGTAATTATGTGGTACTGAGTGGTATTATGTTGAGTGTATTTATGTTGCATTGAGTAGAGTGTAATTATGTGGCGTGTAATTATGTGGCACTGAGTGGTATTATGTGGAGTGTATTTATGTTGCATTGAGTAGAGTGTAATTATGTGGCTTGTAATTATGTGGTACCGAGTGGTATGTGGGGTGTATTTATTTTGCATTGAGTAGAGTGTAATGTGGCGTGTAACTATGTCACACTGAGTGGTATTATGTGGAGTGTATTTATGTTGCATTGAGTAGAGTGTAATTATGTGATGTGTAATTATGTGGCAAAGTGCTATTATGTGGAGTGTATTTATGTTGCATTGAGTAGAATGTAATTATGTTGTGTGTAATTATGTGGCAAAAGGCATTGTCATTTTTTTTTTAGAAAAATATTAAGTCTGCGTTTACCTTGAAAAATCTATTGTTTGTAATGGTCCTATTCTAGGCTGCCATGTATGTCGGCTAGGTATAAAACCTGCTGGTATGTTTGGGGTGGGGGCGGGAAGGGGGGGTGATAGAGCGCACCAAAAAAATCTAGGGCAGCTCTGCTCCTGCTGTAGCAGTTGTGTGCACGAATTGCTGAGCAAACCTACCTCTTCTGTTGTACAGTAGAAAGACTTATTTTGATGAAAGTCGCCATTTATTTCGCGATGTGGTAAAATCTTGCCAGCTTGTTTTACCGAATTATGCTTTCTGCATTGATTTAAATATGACAGATTAAAGGATATATGTTGTTTTACGTAAGTACGTTTAACATCCATCAGTATCCCGACACAGGCCCCGGGGCTGGGGGAGGGGCACCTCACAGCTGCTGCCAGTTAAACACTCCCTAGCATGAGCAGTGCATGTCCCCGAGGCCCCGCTTAATGGACGGCAATTCGGCTCCCTCCTCACCCCTTCCTCTCTTGCTCAATATTTTACTCTCTGTCCCTGGGTTTCTCGTGAAGCCATCCTGATGGTGCCCCTGCCCCCCCTCTGCTGTGTCACTTGTGGGGTTTCCACTAAACCCCTGCACTGTCCTGATATTAAAGTCTTGGAGCATAGCGCCTACTAACTGCATGCCATTCCTCAGCGCTGTTAAGATTTATTATTATTGTTATATTTTGCATTGGAGCGCTTTATATGATCACCAGTTACGTTACACAAGGACACATTCATTTTTGGTAGGCTCAGGGAGATTAAGTGATTTACCCAGAATCACAGGATGTGGAGGCGATGCCGAGACCCGAACCTCGTTACCCAGCTTCAAAGTCGGCAGCTCTGGCCGTTAAACCACACCCTGTAACTAGCACCCTATGTAATGATACTCGATAACGATGTAGCAACCTAGTCGGCAGGTCAGCAGCCAAAGCGCCAAGAAGCCGCCAGTAGGTGTTATGTTGGTGTTAGGAGTAGCACACGAGCACAATGATCCTGAAATAACCTGGTCGCCCCTTAGTAATGCGCCAGATCTCTTCTGCTACTCCCACTGGAAGCGGAAAGGCAGGGTGCACACACGTCTACGGCGGACAGAGGCGCCCAACCTACTGAGCTGCTTTACAGTTTTGTCCCTGAGCAACAAAAGCCCTTCTAAGTCCGTAAACACGCTGTGAGAGGGCACTCGTGCCCTCTTTGGTCAGGGGAGACATGCCCTGACGCCGCGCACCCTGCTGGGTCCGTCATTAACAGCACATTTTTAGGTAGATGGCTGAGGGATGCTCGGCTCCCATTTCAATGGTGGGGGCCATGAAAAGACGCACACCCTGCCCCTCTCCCACCATCAAGGGATTTATTTAAAATACTCTGATCTATTGCTTTTGATATATATTTTTAACTACAAGAATTATTGATAAACTCGCCAGAGAGATATTATTCAAATGTCTTTTATCTAAGAAATATTTTTGTTCCTTGTGAGAACATAAGAACCAATGAACCAATCACAAAACAATAATAATAATAAAACAATAAATATTCAAAACACGGGTATATATAGAAAAAAGTTTTATCTTTTGAAATTTATCAAGGGTACTACACAGTTATACAAATAATGTAACAAGAGGAAAATAAATACAATTGTATAAACCTTCAATGTCACTATTGTAAACACTTCTTCTCATTGTACATTATTTTCCAGAAGAGAGTGTGAGTGTCGACGTTTCGGTCTCTATGCATTTGTCCATGAGACCATCTTCAGGACTATCATAAATTTAACAGTTGACCCCTGAATGGTGTTTCCAAAGATTCAAGAATTATAGAATACAATTGATACATATATGTCAAATCGATCGTTGTTCTGTAACTTTTGTTTAAGGTGAATAATCGTCAAAAGATGCAGGTAAGTGAACTCTGGTGCTTTTTGGACGGTGTAATTAAATTTCCAGTCCCCAGCAACTTCTCAATTGAAGGAGTTTATTTTGTTAAGTTTTGTAGCGCAGCGAAAATTCGGCAGTCTGCAGTCGGATTAGTATCTGAATTTTTGCTGCGCTACAAAACTTAACAGAATAAACTCCTTCAATTGAGAAGTTGCTGGGGACTGGAAATTTAATTACACCATCCAAAAAGCACCAGAGTTCACTTACCTGCATCTTTTGACGATTATTCACCTTAAACAAAAGTTACAGAACGACGATCGATTTGACATATATGTATCAATTGTATTCTATAATTCTTGAATCTTTGGAAACACCATTCAGGGGTCAACTGTTAAATTTATGATAGTCCTGAAGATGGTCTCATGGACAAATGCATAGAGACCGAAACGGCGACACTCACACTCTCTTCTGGAAAATAATGTACAATGAGAAGAAGTGTTTACAATAGTGACATTGAAGGATTATACAAATGTATTTATTTTCCTCTTGTTACATTGTTTGTATAACTGTGTAGTACCCTTGATAAATTTCAAAAGATAAAACTTTTTTCTATATATACCCATGTTTTGAATATTTATTGTTTTATTATTATTATTGTTTTGTGATTGGTTCATTGGTTCTTATGTTCTCACAAGGAACAAAAATATTTCTTAGATAAAAGACATTTGAATAATATCTCTCTGGCGAGTTTATCAATAATTCTTGTAGTTAAAAATATATATCAAAAGCAATAGAACAGAGTATTTTAAATAAATCCCTTGAAGGCGCTTTTTACCCGTTCATTTGATTTGCCCAAGCCCTCAAGGGTAGATTGGGTTTCCCATTATATTCAGTTACCCCTCCCACCATGGCCTCTAGTCTGGGGGGGAGTGGATTGGGCCAGGTTTAGCGCTTTAGCTGCTCCTTAAATGTTTGTCTGGGGATGAGGGGGGCGGAGTGATGGTAATTTGTCTCTTCGGGGTGCAAATGCACTGCTGGCCCAGTCGTGGGGGGTGTCCTGCTCGCTTCCTGCCCCGAGGATATCAGAAAGCAGGGGGGCTACAGTAATCAGCCAGTGACCTCACAGGACCTGGACATATTATCATGCAATGCATGTGTGACCTTGGGCTCCTGGAAGCACACGGAGGGCGACACATATTCAGGATTATTCAGAGACCCGACTCTGGTAATATTCTTGCAAACTGCAACAGGAATACTTTAGCTTTTTTTTTATTCCAAGATCATCTGTTGAAGGAATTATGTGTAAACGCTACAAATAATAACAAACGACCAAAGAGGTCTCTCAGCCAGGTGCGAGAGTGTAAATGAAGCATTCCGCTCAGCACAGATGATCCAATTAACAGTTAATTACAGCAGCAGGAGAGGCAGGGACACCGCTGTGAGGCATGCCAGGCTTCAGCCTGCTGACCCATTGGGAGGGGGAGGGAGAGCAGAGCAAATGCACAAGAATGAAAGGGAAACCATCGTGCTCGTGGAACTGCTCGGGAGCAGCGCAAGTGAAAGCTCATTAGAAAAAAACCAGATGGCACCCTGCACGCTCCCGAGATCCCTAGGCCATGGGAGGGAACATTTAGAGATAAGGCAGGACATACCCGAGCCTTTGGCCATTTGCGTGCTTTCTTTTGTGAAAGCCTTACGCAAATGGCCAATCAAAGGCGTGGGCGGAAAAAAAAAACATGAGCAAAAGATGTGTTAGCTGGAAGTCCTTACTAGAAGCCTCGCAGAGCAGCGCATGCTCTGGCTCAGGCGAGACCTAAAAATGGCAGTACGCCAGCTTTATTTATTTGGGAAGAAGAGGAGATTACAGAGGGTGTACATTGCAAGACACTATGTGCAATTCTTTTTCATAATTTAGAGGGAAGTTAGATAATGCTTAGGGTGGTGTGTGAGGATATAAGGATGTAAGGCATGGCATTATAAAATGTGTATGTGGGGGACAGACGCATGGTATGGGTGGTGTCTTTGGGTGGCTGGACACCTGATGTACGATGGGGCAGAGGGCGGAAGCAGGTCAGGCTCTTTTTGCCTGGCTCCCAGTGTTGGCTGGTGAGCTTTAAAACTGGTGGGCCATAAATACCTTTCTTGGGCAGGATGAAGCCTCAGAGCAAATAGAGCCCAGCTTCTTCTTAAAGGATTGATGGGTTCTCCCTCCCCCCAAAAAAGTTTAAAAGCCAAAAAGCACAGTACAATTTTGATATAAAGTGGCTAAAAAACAAGAGGCCCCAGCATGAAATGCTCCTATACTTTTGGGGTGTACAAGGCTGGTATATCAGGAGC
Organism: Calotriton arnoldi; assembly: GCA_963921515.1. Taxonomy (NCBI): domain Eukaryota; kingdom Metazoa; phylum Chordata; class Amphibia; order Caudata; family Salamandridae; genus Calotriton; species Calotriton arnoldi. Next base: position 1,514,427 of record CAWUFW010002513.1, read on the forward strand.
AATTCCTCCGAAGAAAACTTAGACAACAATGGTGGTAAAATGTTAGATGTTTCAGCAACGTTGCCTGGACAGCTTATATGTACTAGAGGCTGTTAAAAATCTCTGATTCAATTCTCACATGGTTTATCATTTTTCAAAATCTGTTCCTTTACTTAGTTTTCCCATTCTGCCTTGTCAGAGTAGATGCTCAATCCTATGTTATGGTTATGTTTCTACTTGGAAGAGGCAAGGTGGAAAAATCAAAGACATATTTCACAAGCACAGTCCGAAAGACACTAGAGCTTGACAAATCTTACAGGCTCATAAAGCAATGCTACTGTTTAACTATATAAATCATACTGGATGAGACAAGTTACACCAAATGTACAGGCATAAGCCTCCCACAGCAGTAGTTAAATAGATTTTTCCTTATAGAAAATTAAGTACAGCCACACAACATAGGTCATGAAATAAAAGCCACAACAGTAAGTGTAGTGTACTTTGCTACCAAGCAACACAAATCCAGATTTCAGCACAAATGATCCCTCTCGTTGCAGGGTCTCCACTGGCTTCCAGTGAGGAAAAGGATTGTCTTTAAGGCTATGTGCCTGGTCCATAAAGACCTTTATCGGACCGGTCCAAAATATTTACAGGACCGGTTCTCCTGGTACATGCCGAGCAGGAACCTTAGATCTGGCTCTTCACGAACCGTCAACATTCCGAGATCAATCAAAGCTAGATGGGAAGGTAGAGCTTTTTCCATCTGTGCTGGAAAATGGTGGAACTCACTGCCTCCTACTCTGTGTCGTCAACCATCCCTGATGCAATTTACGAAGCTGCTGAAGACTTGGCTGTTTACAGCAGCCGTGGAATAAGCTGCTGTTAGAGTTAGTGTTACAGCAAACAAAAGATGGACGGAATGCTGACAATGCAAACATTCTCCCCCAGTCAAAAGATCTGGGTTAAATCCATTGTTCTTTTGCCCACTACGCCACCCCAGTTTGGACCCAGCCATATGCAAATCAGTCTTGACCCTGTGCCCCATGGGAACAGTCCAAACCGAACTGCCAGGCCAGGTCCTCTCTGGACTGGAAACAAGCATCCTGGGACCGGTTTCAGGGTATGTCACCCTTCTTCAGCCAGGCTAGCTTGAATCCAGTGGCACAGTGAGCAAGGGACCCACGTCTGGGCATACCCATCCCACTTAGGGCGAAAGGTGTTACAGCAAACAAATGATGCACGGAATGCTGACAATGCAAACATTCTCCCCCAGTCAAAAGATCTGGGTTAAATCCATCGTTCTTTTGCCCACTACGCCACCCCAGTTTGGACCCAGCCATATGCAAATCAGTCTTGACCCTGTGCCCCATGGGAACAGTCCAGACCGAACTGCCAGGCCAGGTCCTCTCTGGACCGGAAACAAGCATCCTGGGACCGGTTTCAGGGTATGTCACCCTTCTTCAGCCAGGCTAGCTTGAATCCAATGGCACAGTGAGCAAGGGACCCACGTCTGGGCATACCGATCCCACTTAGGGCGAAAAGTGTTACAGCAAACAAATGATGGACGGAATGCTGACAATGCAAACATTCTCCCCCAGTCAAAAGATCTGGGTTAAATCCATCGTTCTTTTGCCCACTACGCCACCCCAGTTTGGACCCAACCATATGCAAATCAGTCTTGACCCTGTGCCCCATGGGAACAGTCCAGACCGAACTGCCAGGCCAGGTCCTCTCTGGACCGGAAACAAGCATCCTGGGACCGGTTTCAGGGTATGTCACCCTTCTTCAACCAGGCTAGCTTGAATCCAGTGGCACAGTGAGCAAGGGACCCACGTCTGGGCATACCCATCCCACTTAGGGCGAAAAGTGTTACAGCAAACAATTAGAGTTAGTAGCATATGAAACTACCGATTGGTTTTGCTTGTCCTCCCTTTAGCGCTAAGACACCTTAGGGTAATTGCGCGCTTTATAAAATTATTTCATTCATTCATTCAAGTAGCACATTTAAGTGTTTTATGAATGCAATATTTTTTTCTGAAACTTCTTCCCAGTTTCAGAAATTACAAACATTTCACCATGACGTCACCAATTTTCAGTTTACATAAATTTGCTTAATTTCATTCAACAGACGCTTGACATTTCCACAAAAAGAACTGCTTTTTCTTTAATTTTAGTAAATTCAGGTTTCGTCCCTAAAGAGCATCATTTACACCAAGCACTGTCATGGTCAGAATATTTCATGCTTTTGTATTATTTTGATCAAATACCAGGGATGCCCATGCTATTACAGGGCTTTTCACCACCATTATGCATCACTGTACCACTGCCACCTTTACCTAATATATAGCCACAATAATGCCAAGGACACACACAGAATGTCAAGTATGGATATCATTACGCCGTCTGTAGCCAACGTCATCAGTAAAGGCCACAGTATAATAAGGACGGGCACTATAACACCCCTGACAACTACCCCAACCAACCCCATGCTCTCCACTAAAACAATCCTACAGAAATCTAACACTTACTCACTCACATCACTGAGGTTTCCCTTTTTTAAGCTTTCCCTGTTACTTTTCATACCTACTTTTTTCCGCCACGCTTTCATTTATACTTTTTTCCATGTGTCCTTTTCTCTCTATTTTTTAAAATGATTTGCCTTTATTTACATTATCTCAAGTCCTTTTGTCTCACATTTTAGCTGTGCACCTCTCTTTTCTTTATACCTCTGCCATTTGTTTTCTCATTACCTTCCTCCTCCAATCTTTCCTCCTACTTCAGGCTGGTCCTGCTGACCTCAAAGTTTATCTTACAGCCCACTCACAACCCAAAGATCACAACAAACCAACTCATTTCACAGTTCACATGGTAGCTTACACTGGTGCTCACTGCATCTCAATGATAGTGGCTCAGCAGCTGTGACCTGAGCATTCCCTATTACTAGACATCCTTCCCTTGGGTGGTGTAACATCCAGCAACAGCGAGTTGCCAGTGTCTAGCTGCTGTGCTGTGACAAGTAACCTCTTGCCACTCATGTCCTTGAGTGGTAGCGGGAACCCTTTTCCTGTATAGTGCATTTTCACTAACGGTAGCCAATTTCTATCCCTGTTTCATTTAAAACCTTTAAAGCTTCACACTTTAAAAATAAAAGGATTTACTGGTTAGCCCTCTTTTGCTCTGGACAAAGGTATGGTGGACAGCTGAAGTTAGTTTCTAAAGGGAGGTGATTCGAAATTGCAGTTCCCTGGATAACGTCCTAGCTATTCCCTGTTTGAGGTACATGAAATCAGCTTTTAGTTCCCTTGGGATACCTGAGGTTTTTTCCAATCCTGATACTATTAATGACACCACAAGTTTGGTAAGAGAACCTTTTTAAACTTTTTTTTTAATGGCGAGATTAGAGTAGTGTGAGGGGATTTTGTAATTTACACCTAGCCTCAAATTACGAACACGAAAACATCAGTAGGTTTGGAGTTTTACCTGTCCTCTGTTCAAAATATCGAACACAGATTTTATCTCATTAGGTTGCGTTTCAACATTATCCACTTTTTAGTGGCTTTTCCGAAGCAAGACACCGGTTTCTTTAATCTTCCTAACTGCCCTGATCATGTTTCAAAGCAAAGCACTATGCACCGTATATTGTTCTGCACTCTGTATTCCTTGCATCGAAACCTCTTCTTGGTTCCGATATTGCGTGCCGCAATTATTAGGCAACTTAAGGCAGCTCTTGTTCACTTGCAAAAATCAGACACCCTACACTCTTGTCATGCAGTGATTACTTTTATTCGAAGTTATCAAGCCACAAGGAAGAGGTATGGCTCAGCAACCTGCTTGCATTGGATTACTAATTGCGTGAGGGCGTCTCCTTTCGTATTGGTGAGTATTTATTTGTTTATTTCTTCTTGTTTTTTTTGTTCTTGTATATTGTATGTGATGCGTTTTATTGTGTTTTACTGCATTTTATGATCTGTACTTATATGGTTGTTTTTCAGACGCATAAAGTTGATTGACGGACTGACTGATATACTGTTTTTGCACATTCACAAGACAAGTCTTTTCAACATTATACTCCCAATGCTTAATTTGACTTGGTAGTTGTGGGTGAGACTCACTGGCACTCTTTTTTGTGGACCTGCACTTCTTTTTCCTCATCTGACTTTAAACCAGAGCCAGAGAGAGAAAAACGCACAACGGGGAAAGAAGTAGGAAGAGAAAGATAGAAAAAGCAGGGATGAAAATGAACCTGCAAGAGTGAGATTAAGGAGCAGGAAGTGCCTGGTGGTTTGGTAAAGGAAGTAGCATGAGTTGAAATCAAGACTACGCAGCCTTGGTATTTGGCAGCCCGACATTCAGAAGCACCGGCCATTGGCTTCTGAGTGAAACTTTGGGCCTGATCACTTAGACTTTTAGAAGCTATGCACTGGGTACACCCACGTAAACCCCAAACCCTTTCTTTGAGTAGAACTACACTGCTATGTAACCAGGGCCTTGCAATATTAACTCACCTACATTGTAATGACTATATTATCCTTGACTGTCCAACGAACAACATTTAACTCTTAAAGCAGAAGGCTTCAAACTGGGGAGCAGCACCCCCTTGGGGACATTAATTGATCTCGGGGGTGAGGAGCAGGCACTGGCCAATAGAAGCATCAGGCTGATAACAGTGCTTTGTTTTAGCAATAAAAAACAGTGCAGCAGTAAGCCATTCTGTGCTGAGGCATCACTAAAACTTTTGTGGGCTGGGCTCTGGTGTCAAAGGGGGAGGGCCTCCAAATACTCTTCAAAGCACCCCCACCCCCATTTCAGATAAAGGAGCAAACTAACGATACGTTTAGAACTTTAAGAACTCCTGACTGTCCAGAACAATATGCTGGCAATCATGTATAGGACTTCATTTTTAAAAAGGATAACTGAACATAACTGAAAATATGTCCAGACATATTTAAACATAACATTGCCAATTTTATAAAATAATTGCAAATAAACATATTTTCATTCAGGGGGACCCGATGTTTTTTTAATTTTTATTTTACAGCGGGTGTGGAGGGGGGAGGGGCGGGGTGATGCGCAGCATTAAAAGGTCTGAAGACCACTGTGTTAAAGTTATTCTCAATTTCCCCGCCTCCATCTATTAAATCATGGGAACTCAGTAACAACTTCCTCCTTATGTATTTACAGACTGACATTGAAACTTCATCTCCTGAAAGAAACCCCTCTTCATCTCCCTGTTCTTTTCTTTACGTGTATAATAATAGCTACGGAGGCTACCACAAATGCTGCTTGTGTTTCTGTTTAACAATTTAACAGTTATCCACATGAAAGCATATTTTTCTCCATACAGTTTCTTTTTATTTGTCTGATGCACCAAATGTAAGAATCTTGAAGTGTTCAAAGATTCAAGAAAAACAACTGTACAAAAACAGGCTTTAGATACGTTGTGCAAATGCCACAGGTATGGTTGAGATACACACTGTTCAAAGGACAAATCTAGGGGTACACTGTACAAAGCATGGGCATGAAACACCGTGTGACAGGATAAGTCCAATCCACACCAGAACACCTATTTTAGGAGACATACTATGAAAATGTCCGGTCTCTGGACAAACTTTGAAAGGCACGTGCCATTGTCCGGATAGGCAGGGCTTTAAGTGGGATGAAAAAACTGGGGGGGGAGGGGTCTCTCAAAGGGGCGTGGCCAATGTAATTAAGGGTGTGGCTTAAAAACACGTAAGTTAAAAATCTGTGCTTAGCATAGGGTGTCGCCCGACTTGTATTTTGCTGTTTCTGTCATTGCATCCAGATATATGATACAGCAAGTAACATCATACCTACAACAAGTCAGGACTACTGGCTTTATCAATGGTTGTTAGTCGCATAAGATAAATAAGTAGCAACTATGGCTTGTATATAATATCGAAAAAGCTTCCACTTAAAGCCCTGGTGACACCACGACAATGTTGCTGCTCCTGAGTTTTAAAAAGAGAAGGGAAATACAGAGAGAAAATGACTCTCTTTAAAGTTTCCCTTCCCCTACAACCGTAACTTCTCCACTAGTGAGAAGTGAGCAGTGTGAGCATGCGCACATCCATGTGCCTGCTGTCACTGCAGTCCAGAAAAAAACGGACCGCCTGTGCCAGGGCACAAAACAGAGCCCGATAGAGACCCGTTTCGAGGCCCCCTTTAAAAAACTGCTGGTGCTCAGCACCAGTGAGACCTGACCCACTTAAAGCCCTGCGGATAGGAAGTCGGCGTGCCTCAGGCCATGCTGTGCAAAATAGACCATGGAGTGTATTGTGCATGACGTGCGGTGCCACGCGCAGACCCGGGGACAGAGTGGACTGCCTTCACCAAATCACAGCGCATATTGGCACACACACTGCAGGTGCACAGTCTTTCTAACAGCTGTGTGGAGCTGTGCAGGAATCACTGTTCATTTCAAATAACCTATTTCAATGCTGACTTTTGAGCATGGTATTTGGATTATTTCGTGGCAATCATAAAGTTAGCCTAGAACTTTTGTGTTAGTAATTAATTGCCTACCCCTGAAAATCATAACTACTGTTCTCATGCCTGGCGCAAACTCTGGCGCCCTCTTTTAGGACCATTGTTTTAGCCACATAAGAACCTTTGTCTTCCTAAAACATACATACTCTTTTAGCCATTCACATCTGATGAGAACGTGGGAGATGAAATGGTGTGGCAATGGAGAGCTTAACATTATAGACAGGTTACTGTGAATAAAGGGGATGTTTCCTACCTCTGGTTCTGAATGACATGTTCTGAGTGAAATCATAGGATATTCGAACTTTGGTTTTGTTGTCTATTTCATGCTGTAGGAAAATGCCCCATTTTGCGTGGTCATCCCCAATTTTTGATAGATTTTATTGCTGGTTTTTGGGCTCTGCAACACTGCTGTCCAGTGTCCAGCGTGTTTGCTCTGATCTCCAAAATATGTCAAATTGACTAAATCCCTGTTTGGTACATTTCACTTATCTATAAGTTCTAGTATATGGTACAAAGTGTAAATGCGAAACATAACTGCAGGTCTGCCACCAATAACCTGGTTTAAACTGCAAATCTGACCAAAAAAAGCCCCCTTTGACAGGACTAACCCTACTTTAAAATATTAATAAGTCCCCACTAAGTAGGCAGTGAATGTCCATAAGGCCGGGTGCATGATATTTACAAGTAGGCAATGTGAAAATCTAATGGTAGACATGTTCTTGCAGTGACAATGTCCTAAAAGCTATTTTCACTGTAGCAGGGTTACCTGTTCCATAGGAAAGCATTGGCATACATTAATAACATTAATAATGTTATCTCTGATTAGGAACCAGCTAAAAAGTTCATCCTCAGAAATTTTTACATCTTTATTACAAATCCAATTCAGTCGTAAAGACAAATTTGTAGCAAAAATTTCACAAAAGGAATTTTTTTAATTCGCCTTTAACCTGCTTAAAGCCTCCAGAAGACTATTTGTCTGAAATTCCTGCGGTCACTCAGGAGCTGAATGGCTCGTAGATGAGGTGTGAATTGGCTCCAGGAGCTGAGACAAAAATACTTGAATGTGGAGAGAGATTAAAATTCCCGTGACTGGATGGCCTGGACCTGTGCCCTGACCCTTGCATATCCTCAAAGGATGCCTACGCTGTCACTGCCAGATGTAGCTCACACCTGAGTATGCCTCCCTTTTGTCTTCCTAGCCAGCCAGGCTCCAATCCCAGTGGGTGCCCTTATTACCGGTTTTGAGTGACTGCTGAAGAGTGGTTGTTCATTTCCCTCGCCATACCTCTAGAGTTGACACAGGACCTCTGTATACAGGAAGAAAGGTTCTGCCATAAGGGTTTTCTTTAGAGGGGGGCTCTGTGGGATAATTTGTAGTAGGGCACACAGGAACTGTTGCCAGCGTGGGTAGGGTTACCCGTGGGAACCTTTTCCCTATTTGTTAGGGAGGGTCCAGGAGTTACCTCCCCCCACAAGCTAGTTTCAGACATAAATGCGGCACCCCTTGGCACCCTCATCCAAACACTACTGGACATGTGAAAATGAGAAGAAGAACTACACCTGCTGTTGAGACCTGTTCGGAGAACTCTAAGGGGCATATTATCAACAGCCAGCGATAATTATCGCTAAGCGCGCTTAGCGCGAATTTAAATATCGCCGGCTATCGCTGGATTACATCGCCGAGGTAGCGCGTTATCATCAACGTCTAACTCCAAGGCGATAAAAAAATCCAGCGATAGCGGCGAAATACGTGATTAGCGCTGGAAATCCACTGATAAAAAGTCAGCGATAGTGAAATCCTTGGTGATAAGCCAAGGTGGTCTCAGCCTGACAATCCACCTCCCATAGAAAAGATGGCTAAGTCAGGTTTCAATCAGGCGTTAGGAACCAGCGATAATCGCGGTTAGCGCGACTTTTATTATCGCTACGCGGGTTTGCGGCCGCATTGATAATAGGAGGTAGTCGTGTTAGCGACTGTATTCATGGTGTTTCTCGATGGCACCGCCTACTTTGCATCTCATTAGCGATGTATATCGCTGAGATGCTTAGCGTTAGTATTTCAGCTGCTAACATGCGCTAATGCATGTTAGCGCCGCCTTGGTGATAGGGCGATAAAAAAATCGCCGCTTTAGCGGGAAAAAGTGCAGCTAAAGCAGCGATACTGCCCTTGATAATATGCCCCTAAGTCTGGACCTGCTCCCACTTGTACCCAGGACAAAGAAGTGGATTCCAAGAGTCAGTTGGCTGACCTCCTGCTAAGAATCAGCGACACAAAAGCTGCAAGAAGCCAACTTTCCTAAAAGAGCCCAGATGACTAGTTTCAACTGGACCTGCCCCGGACCCTGCTGGTGACTTCTGTTGAATTGAGTCCTGACACCCTAATGCTGTTCCTAAAGTTCTGCGACCTTTGGCTGGAGTCATCTTGTACCCCACCTGTCTAAAACCTAAAACCTGGGATTTTGAAACTTTTTCAAGACTTTTTTCCTGGAGAACAGACAGAAGACTGGGAAACCTGCAAAGTCAATCTGATGAAGGTACTTTGCAGCTAGACCAAAGATTCACTTTGCTCCCACTCTGACCTTTTCCACATCAGCAAGTCTGCTTCAGGGGGACCTTGCAGCGAAGATACCCAGCCTTGTGCAGCCCTGTTTGGCTACAGCTTGCATCCTTGCCCTGCTGGAGGAATCTGAGCTCCAGAAGAGTGACTAAGTCTGAAAGTTGGCATCTTCACTGGGCGAAGGCACCATAAGTATCCAGCAGGAGAGGGACCTTCTTTGGGTGCAAATCTCCTGCTTGGAGCTTTCTTCCCCTCCCAAAAGTCAACGGCTTCACTGGTACTTCATCCGACAGCTGTCAAGTCTCATGTAACCTATCTCAGACGCAGCCTGCTGCCTTGCCCTGATGAGGATTTGTGACTTAAATTTCAGAGACTAAGTCAGAAGGTAAAACTTTGGACCGGAAAGAACCATTGTGGTCACCCTTAAACCTTACCCTTATCCCGGTCAAGCACAACGAGATGACCACGATTGATGCTTAATGCTTTTTGGCACTATTTTTGGCACTATAACTATTCTCTACTTTTATAAACTGAAGTGGGATTTTTACTGTATTGTGTGATCGACTTTTAACTCTTTTGGTACTTCTTAATACTTTCCACATTTTCTTAAGTTAAGCCTTTCTGCTCTGTACCATAGATACCAGGGGTTGAGCTCAGGTTAAAAATACTTTAACCTTTAGTGGAACTATCAAGATTGGTGACATTATTACATGTGGTGGACTACCATCCACCACAACTAATAATCCACTTTCTCACATGTCGTTAAGAATTCTTCATTGAAAAAACATCCCCGCTATTGATAGTTACCCGTCTTCAGTTATATATCTTTAATAGGAAGCCATGAAAATGGTTGGAAGTGTTGTCTGTATATCCTTATCCTTATCGTACAGGATAAAGAAAGAACTTCATGGTCAACAGTCTTGTCACAAATCAGAAACTTAAGGAAAAAGAATCAATATGGACTGTTAGATCAGAATGCACAGACTGGGGCTTGGGACTTAAAAGGAACTTTTTGTAGACTTTGTGGTAAAAGGAAATGTGAGTACAAGGTGTATAGAACTGTTATAGAAATATCCCCTGAATTGTATATGAGCTTGTAAGCCTGCCCTTAGTAACCCAACTATGTGAAACTAGTATCCTAACCTTTTGTTGACCCAGCTAGCATGCTATACTAGCTTGTGAGACTATAGGCTCTAAATCTATAAACCTAAGCCTGTCTATGGTAATGCCAAGATCCACAATCTGTTCTGTGACCTGGAGGGCCAACCTAACATTCTGTGTGACGTGATTACTGTCCATTTCCTGGCTTGTTAACATAAAGTGGTGGTAGCAGCATACTGCTTTTTAAGGAGTAAAACCCCTGAGCAGAACTTTCTTTCTCTTCTAAGAGGGAGTTCAGCCTACTGGTTATACTCATGTAAGAATCCCACTTTAGTGTAACACCCAGACTCTTCTGCTGACATTCAGTGCATGCGTGGCTCACACAAGACATTGAGATTATGTGCAATGTGAGTTTGTTTGCTGGGACCAGTGGGATCCATTTTAGATGGCACAAGATGATAGCTGGATACAGCTTCCCCAGACAGTGGAAGAGGACTGCATTCCTGAGGGTGATAACTAAGACACTGGTGTGAGGGAGAATGGAGTGAAGGCTGCCTTTTGAAATTATACGACAACTTATTAGCAACAGATTTCTGATTAGATTTTCCTGAGCAGGGCCACATGGTGGATGGCAGGAGAGAGTGGTGAGTCAGCAGATTCTGTGGTTAATGGTGGGGCAGGGTCTAGACAGGGCCGACCTATTTATCTCTTTCTAATTGTCACCAGCCTTCTGGAAGTAATAATTACATGCAGAATCTTCATACTTTATTGTGCCCATGTTGTGGATACTTGTACTTGGAGTCAGCATTTTCTCTGTCTACTGTGAGACCCATCACCTTGCACAAAGGCTGTTTTCGATTTTTATTTCTAAATGCAGATTCCTCACCTTTTGCACTGGACTAGATCTGTATTTTTTAACCACAACTGCTCCAGCACAACAGAAGGTGGTGCCGTCAGACGTTGCAGTGGGCTTCTGCAACCTCAGACATGACAGGACAGTGCCACATACTGGGGCCACTCCTGCACCAGTTCCTTTGTTTTTGTGCCGTTTCACTTTGTCCGTTGTATCAAACCCTAAATTCAGGAAGAATTCAACAGTGTACCAAAGGAAATATCACCCACAAGACCATATGCTTTAAACCATGCTGCAATGGCAGGATGCAGATGTCAGTCACAAATCTGCATGGTGTTTGCCTATGGTGCCTAGGTTCCGGGCAAGACTCAAAGTTGTGAGACAAATGCTCCCTGATGCACCAGAAGGCAAAAAGGGATTGTGAAGTGAAACTCTGCATTGCAGAACACAAGAAACGCCAAGTCCTAGCATCGACCTCAGTTCTTGAGTAAGTACAAATCCAAATTGCATTATAAATAGGGGTGGGCAAAGCTTGCCGATTGTAACTCTGCAGAATTCTGCAGAGTGAACAGAATTCTACGGAGTAACATAAATACTCTGCGAGATTCCGCGGAGTTGCAAGAGTGGGAGGAATTTGGCACGTTGTACTGCTCGCGCTGATTTTTAGCGCCGGGAGCTTGTTCTGTGCTGTAAAATCAGCGCAAACTGCACCATGCGGTGTGCCTGAGGGCACTACTAATTTTTGTCATGAGTACATTTTCTACTCAAGCTGCAGTTTTCTCATCGAGAAATGGTCGCAACCTGCGGTGACCTCCCACATTGAGAAAATCTCGCTAGGAGGCGTTCTTGTGCCCAAAAATTGTGCGAGGGAATGCAAATGTTCGCTTGCCAACCTAACTTTGGCGAGCTTCACTCGAGAAAAAAAATCTACCACGCGGAGCTTGGCAGTGTTGTGCTGGAACTCCGTGAAACTTGCGTAGTGGGGAGTAGGCAAAACTCTGCAACTCTGTTGGTAGAGCAGAATTTCCCCCCTCTCCTAATTATAAGTCCAAAAAGGCCAAGTAGGATCTCGCTCTTTCTCGACACTAATGTGCAAGAGGGGAAGTTACGTAGCTAACACTTCAAGGGCCGGGTGTCATTTCACCCTGCACCAATTGTGAGGCTGCTCCCAGCATGCCCCGCGTTTCCTGAGCTGTGATCGACCCAAATGCAGATAGAGGCTCTCAAAGAGGCATGCTGCTGCTTTTCAAAGTGATGCTGCCTCATTTTTAAAGCAATGCCGGCTTCCTCTAGAGCACCTTTGGGCATCATGGAGCTGTGGAAGTCCCCAGTTGCACTTCGACTGCCAGGGTCTTCCCTGACCCTGCTGCGGCTGCTCCTGGCTCTCAGACCCTACTACAGCGGCACCAATTCAGGCTCCGGTCCAGATGCCAATTTCCAACCTTGAACCAACATCAGCTTGCACAAGGCCTCTGCTGCACTAAGAAATAACAAAAGCCCAACCTCCATGATCAGATAATTGCCAGCCTTTTCCTCGATGTCAGTACCACAGGATTTATATGCAATCCATGGGCTTCAGAACATATCTCATGATGAAGAGGAGGACAACTTTCTCCCCCCATGCTATCTTAATGCGGGTTTGTACCAGACTTGCCAAAAGCTAGTGGTCTAGATACTTCTCTTTTGACTGAATTATGATTCCTATCAGAACCACCCACAGATGAGAGTACCTCGTTTGCTGTTTTTTAACCACAGACCAGCAGAAGTACCTGATTTACAAATCCGAATTACTGAGGTGATCTTGCCACCTGGGACTGACACTTCATGGACAACGTGAATGAAAAGTAAACCCAAGTACCTTCCCTTCTGCGCTGCAAGATAGTGAGTCACAATGCACTGACACATTTGGATAAACAGTATTTTCTTCCGTAAGCAAGGCCCTTTGGTCCCCAAATGCTGAATGTCTCCTGAGCCCATTATACACATGCCCTTTGGGACATGTCCACCGAAATCTTGCTGGGTACCCCATATGATTTCAGAAATACCCTTGCCCAAACAATTCAAGACATGCAATATGCTGTAAAATATGTATTGAGAACCGGCCTTAACACAACACACTGTTTATGCCATGCCATCTGTATAAGTGTTGTGATTAGGCATCATGGCTGCATGTGAGACCCGAAGTTTTGAGCCATGTAGAAGCATCTGTCATAAACATGCCTTTTGATAGCTCCAGGGTGTTCGGAGAAAAGGATTACTTTGCTCTAGAATGTTTTAAGGACCACTATGGTACAGCACCCCCTCTAAGCTTGCTTTCACTGACCCACAGTTTCACCAACAGTACAGAAGATTAAAGGAGATACTTACAGCCCATGGCAGTCCTCACAATCCATGCAGTAGTTAACCCAGACTTTTTACAGCTTCAGACAACATGGTAGCAACCAGGTCACAGCATCACAAAGGATAGTAATCTTCAACCTCCTTATTACCCATTGCACTGACTTTCAAGCCACTTTTGATTTCGCCTTCTAGGAACATGCTCTGATGGTCAGGATTAGATTTTTCCTACACAGCTGGAAACCCATAACTTCAGATTGGTGGGTGCTGCACATTGTTCAAAGAGTTTATGCCATACCATTCACATTGTCCCCACCTTGTATTCTACCCACCAATCCTCCTGCAGACAGTCTGATCACCTTTGCCAAAGTGGCCCTAGAGAGGGTTCCAGAAGCAGAGAGGAGCGAGGAGTCTTACTCCCACCACTCCCGGTGCCCAACAAAGATGAAGGGCTAAGGCTGATTTTGGATGTTTGCCCTGTGAATGTCTTCCTGTGGGAATTCAAATTCAAAATGCTCACTCTGGCTCAGGTTTTTCTGTTCTGGTTCAGAGAAATTGGCTGGAATCCTTGGACTTGCAGGATGCACTCTTTCATGGGCCGGTCCTCCAGTCCCACAGACCCTACCTTCCATTTGACCTGAGGTCAGAGCATTTCCAATTTACCTTTCCACCCTTTGGCTTAACCTGAGCACTGCAGGTGTTCATAAAAGCCATGGCAGTGGTCTCAGCCTACCATTGCAGGTCACGGATAGATGTAATCCTGTACCTTTATGACTGACTGCTCAAGGCAGGCTCAGTGCAGACAACTGCAGACCACCTCTGGATGATGGTCACCCTTCTTTCATTCCTGGTGCTTTCCATCAGCATACCAAAGTCCCATCTGACACCTGCACAGAGAATTACCTTGACACGAGTCATCTTGAGCAGTAGCATTCAAGGACTTTCCACCTCTGTAATGAGTGGAAGACATTCACTATACAATCCCAATGTTTCAGGCTCAATCCTTGATCTCAGGCAGTGCTTAGGCTTCTTGGACTCCTAGCCTCATGTGAATCACTGACATAATATCGCCAGACACAGAGGGCCTGATTCACAGAACTAACTTACGTCAAAAACGTAAAGTTAGTACTTTTTGGTATTCACAGAATACACTTACTCATTTTGGTATTCACAGAATGCACTTACTCATTTTGGTATTCACAGAATGCACTTACTCATTTTGGTATCCACAGAATGCACTTACTCATACTAACTTTATGTCCGCACTCGGGCCGGAGATTCCGGCCCGGTGGTGGAGATTCCGGCCTGGAGGTGGAGATTCCGGCCGGTTGTGGAGATTCCGGCCGGTGGCGGACATTCCGCCACCGGCCGGAATCTCCACAACCGGCCGGAATCTCCACCATCGGGACGGAATCTCCACCATCGGGACGGAATCTCCACCTCCGGGCCGGAATCTCCACCTCCGGGCCGGAATCTCCACCACCGGGCCGGAATCTCCAGCCCGAGTGCGGACATAAAGTTAGTATGAGTAAGTGCATTCTGTGAATACCAAAATGAGTAAGTGCATTCTGTGAATACCAAAATGAGTAAGTGCATTCTGTGAATACCAAAATGAGTAAGTGCATTCTGTGAATACCAAAATGAGTAAGTGTATTCTGTGAATACCAAAAAGTACTAACTTTACGTTTTTGACGTAAGTTAGTTCTGTGAATCGGGCCCAAGATCGACCTACCATAATTACATTAATATCGACATTTTATACTTATTTAAAAACACACAAATATCGACAAGAAAATATCGTCATACATTAACATCGATATCACTATTATCGAACCACAAAATATCGTTAAAAAAATATTGACAACGTTAATAAAACATACAAAGTGTCAATAATATCGATAACAAGAATATAGACACCAATATTATCGTAAAATAAAAAATATCGACATGTTAAAAATGTTTATAACTATACAAAACGTAACACAAAATATATAAAGTTATTATTTTGCACACAAGGCATAAAAAAAATCGATTAACACATTTTAAACACATTTAAAAATGTTATCATAAAACTTATTAAATACACACTATTATTTACTTTCTACAGTATTATAGCTAAATTAAACAACATATTATTTCACATCTAAAACAATATAAATCACATATAATAAAGTAAACAACTTTCAAATAAAAACAAACAATAACTGAAGGTTAATTAGCGTTTTCCATATATGGAAACCAACTCCCAAATCATTTAAAACAATTAATAACAACCAATGAAATACACATACAATTAAAATAAACCAATAAAATTAAAACAACAATTAATTAAACACTATATAAACACACGAAAATTAAACATTATTTTACACCTCAAACAAAAAAGAAAGAACAAGAAGAAACTCTGCTGGATTGCTGCCAGAACATTGCACTACATTAGAAAAAACTCTGTTTCCAGCTCCACAAAGTAAGTAAAATACTATTTATAAACCAATGCTACTGCAAATCTTCTGAAAACGCTATTTAAACAACAAAATAATTAATATATACTTATTTAATTTATATCTCCTCTACAGATAAATCTAAAGACATTCCAACACCTACAGAAGACTGTGAAAAATCTACATGCAAATAAAGTAAGTATTAAACTGAAAAAAGTAAAACAATTTCCAAAAATACGACACAAAAATCCAACTTAATCCCAACCCACCCCCGCCCCCTTAAAACACAATTAAACATAATTATTAAAATTACTTTTTTTCTCAACAGGAATCTCAACAACAAAACTAAAAGCAAACAGTAAAGAAAACCCATCAGCATTGAAAGCAACTTCAAATTCAACGTTGTAAGTATAAAATGGACAATGTATATATTTCAGACAATAAAAGACTACAGAATTATTTTTATTAATTTTTTTATACATTTTTCTTAGCATTTCAAACATCACAATGGCTGAAGGGGCCCAATTCATAACTTCACAAAAAGGAATTTTTTTATTATGTTATATGGGGTATGTGTACACCCAAAAAAGAAAACAGGAGACAAAATCAACTGGAAATGCAGTAAATATTATTCTAACAAATGTTATGGGAGGGCTGCAACAAAGGAAACAATTGTACTATATGTTAGGGAGCATAACCACCCCCCTAACGTTGCTGAAATTGAAGTTAGAAATGCTTTAGACAATATAAAAGAAGCTAGCACTAGATCAGAAAAGTCTACAACAGAAATACTTAAAGACATGCTCCCCAAAATCCCACAACATGGAACTGGCCAAATGCCCTCAATATCGTCACTAAAAAGAACAACAGCTAGAACTAAAAAAGCTACTGCTACCACCACACCTGTCCCCAAAACTTTTACTGAAGTTGAAATACCACCAGAACTTACAGTTACCCATAATGAAGAACAATTTCTTCTTTATGATAACAAATCAAATGACAAAAGAATAATAATATTTGGAACTGCCACTAATTTACTAAAGCTACAAAACTGTGAGACCTGGATGATGGACGGGACTTTGAAAATATGTTCCAAACCATTTTATCAGTTATATACAATTCATGCACTTTATCAAAATACAAATATCCCCTTTCTATATGCTTTATTACCAAACAAGCAAAACTCCACCTATATTGAACTTTTAACTAAAATAAAACAAGAAACCAATAATTACTTTCCCCCAAAAATAATCATCGACTTTGAACAGTCAATGTTACAAGCCATACTAAAAACCTACCCTCACACAGCAATTCAAGATTGCTATTACCATTTCAATCAATGTATTTGCAGACATCTCCAAAAATCTACACTAAGGGGGTCATTATGATGGCGGAAGGACCGCCACCGCCAGCCATGCGGTGGCGGTCCTTCCGCCATCGGACCGCGAATTCCCCCCCGCCACATTACGATGGCGGGGGATCCAGACTGCGACCGTGGCGGACGGAAAGACTGTCCGCCACGGAACCACCATAGGCAATCGGACCGATTGCCTGGCGGAGCGGTCTGCATGCATAAAATGGTGGCGGTGCCTAGCAGGCACCATCCACCATATTATGATGCAGGCTGTGAGCCAGCCTTTCCATGACGGCGACACCGTCATGAAAAGGCTGGTGGAGATCCTGTTTGGGGGCCCCGTTGTAGGCCCCCAATGGGGAGGGTGCATGTGCACTGGGGGGTACCCATGGTACCCCCCTACATTTCAGGGCACTAAGTGGCAGGCATCGTGTGGTGCCTGCCATGTAGCGCTCTGTAATGCACAACATGCATTTTCAACATTGCGGCGGGTGCTGCTATCAGCAGCACCTGACGTATTGTTAAAAATGCAAGATGCGCCAGCCATGGTGGTGGTCGCATCCTAATGTGGTGTGCGGAACCGCCGCATGTATTGCGGATGGTCCCGGTCACCACCATGATGAGTCCGTCCGCCATCGTAATCAGCCCCTAAGTATTGAATATGCAACAAATAGCTCCTTTGCATATCAAATTAAAAAACTAATAGCACTGACATACGTCCCAATTACTGACGTAGCCGAACACTACAATTTATCAATTGAAAGTGCATTCTACCAACAAAATGAACAAAAACTAAGTCCCCTACTTGACTATTTTGAGGATACCTGGGTGGGAAGGCTACACAGATCTGGACACAGAAGGCAACCTAAATACCACATTCCATGGTGGAATGTATATAACAGTACCCTAAACAAAGAAGCTAAAACTAATAATGCTGTAGAAGGATGGCATAACGCCTTCCAAGCAACAACAGGTAGAACTCCACCAACTCTACATAAACTATTACTAGCTATCCAAAAAGAACAAAGCTACCAACAACTAAGAATGGAGCAGTCTGTAACACAAATAGGCCCAAAACTTACCAAACAAACTAAACAAATGTTTGAGTACTTACAGTACAAAGTAAGACTATACCCAACAACTAAAGGCCTAGAATACCTTGAAACAATAGCCAAATCCCTACTTTAGCTAAAAATACCTCAGAAAACTTAAAAACTCATAACCAAAAACTAAACAAACAAATAAATACAATTCTTATAATATTAAAAATATAATTATTTTGTCAATTTTATTAGTTAATATACAAAAAATATATTGACATAATAATTATATTTTATAAAATATAAATCACAATAACAATGTTATTTTTAACATTTCCCTCCCACAATAAACAAATCAAAATAACCTACTGTTTCCGTAGCTGAAGAAACTAAATCCCAACTGCCATAAATAAATCCACGTTTTCGATAATCCCAATATCAAAAGAAATCCCGTCAAAAAATAGAAAAATCCAACTGTTTAAAAGTAATCCACCGGCAATAACCCCAGAAACAATAAACCATAAAAATCCAGAAAAATGTATTTAAAAAAAGAAACGCTCCTGAAAAACTCGAAAAATTAAGGAAGTGTAAAATAATTATTAGTTGTCTAAAACTAATACACACTTCCTTAAATAAAAAAAACGCAATCTTCTCCCAACCGCCACGTTCCAATCGACCAAAACCTGTAATAAAAAAACAATCCCACCCACACAAATATACACATACATTATAACATAATTAAAAAAAACATAATACTAACGCCATAGTTTAAACATATTTTCACATATCTACTTAACTCTAACACCGACCGATTAACAAACTGACGACATTTCGCTAACACATAACTAACACATACAACTCACCAAAACTTAAATTACCTAACACTACACACACTACCTAGTACTTAACTACCCCCAAATTAATCCAAAATTAAAGTTGAAATAAAGAAAATTAAACTTACCTTAACCGATGCGATGCAGCTTCCAACCGCGAGCTTCTCCCTCAGAAATGACCTAAAACAAAACCGAGCGGTTACAAAATACAAGTTAGAAATAAATATGGCTGCTTTAAATAGTAAAGATACATGTATTTCTTTATTAAAATGATTGTACATTATAAATTCATTGTTATAAATTTTTGTATAAATACTAGAAATTATAACTTATGTTCTAAAATTTATTTTACATTTTTTTATGTAATATAAAATTATAATGTTAAATATTATTAAACATTTAATAATTATTATTATAATTCCAAAAATATACATTTCATGTCCAATGTATATTAAAAATCTGTACTATGCTAAATAAATGTTAAAAAATGTACAAATGTTATCAAAAATGTTTCTATTAAAAACTTACATCTACTAAGTAATATTATTTATATTTCCAATATAAATAATATTCTTAAAAAAATAACATTTAGGGGCCGATTCCGATCCGGGCCGGAAAACGTACCGACCGACTCGGAGCCGGAATTTATTCCGACCGACACGTACCGGTGCAGCCCGACCCGCAAAGTACGATGAAAAGCGTGCAAAATCCGACCGACTCGTACGGAACACTATACGAACGACCGAACCGCGCGGAAAACAGCTATCCGGCCGGAAAAGCACGCGAATCGAACCGACCGACACGCACCAGGAAGAATCCCGAACGAAACGTACCCGCGAACTCCGACCCGCCAAGTGCGATGCAACGCGTGGAAAACACGACCGAGTCGCACGGAGCTCAAGCCGTACGACCGACACGCATACAAAACAGCGAGCCGAAGCAACCCAATACACCGCGACCGACGCGTACGCAGCACATAAAACAGCACAAACACAGCGTGAACGACTCGGAGAAGCTCGCACGAGACAACTGCAGGGTCCGACTCGGTCAGAAGAACGTCTC
Organism: Calotriton arnoldi; assembly: GCA_963921515.1. Taxonomy (NCBI): domain Eukaryota; kingdom Metazoa; phylum Chordata; class Amphibia; order Caudata; family Salamandridae; genus Calotriton; species Calotriton arnoldi. The sequence continues at coordinate 1,534,491 of CAWUFW010002513.1, forward strand.
CTACATGCACAAAAAGTACAAAGGGAAAAACACACAAAAAAAGGCAAAACAAGCAATTACAAAGCCAATAAATACTGGGGGAAACAGGGAACAAAGACACACCCACAACTCCACCCATATAAAGGACACAAATCTCTACCATGATCCTTTGCAAATTCAAATTACCTGCCAGCACACAACACCAACAGACAGCAACCACACACACACTCACAGCTCATCCATCACACAAGCCACACACCATCAGCACCTCAACAAATAGCACCCTCACATACACCCAGCAAAACACACACTCACACACCCTCACTTGCACACCAACACACATCACTCACCACCACCACCCATCACCATGCCCCCAAGAAGAATCCAAAGTTCCTAGATAGTGAATTGGAAGTCATGGTAGATGAGATCCTCAGGGTAGAGCCACAGCTGTTTGGTACACTGGTCCAACAGACCCCCATGTCGCAGAAAACCAAGATGTGGGCGAGGATCGTCGACAGGGTGAACGCACAATCACCATGTTTGCGCACAAAGGAAGACATCCAGAACAGGTGGTATGATGTGCGCCGGAGGGTCAGGGACCTACTGAAGAAGGATTACATCTTGAGCCAACACACCGGCAGTGGCCCTCCTGCCAAACCACTATACCTCAGGCCCTGGGAGGAGAAGGTGCGGGCCATCCTACCACCAGTGAGCGTATATGGACTAGAAAACATCCCAGAGCCTGGTGAGTACACAACCAATATACCCAATATTGTGTGACAATACACACACATCACTGTCAAGGGGATAGTCAAACCATGCACCCTTAGTAAATACACAGCAACAAAAACAGAATCATCCCAAGATGTGTATGTCAGTCAGATAAACACAACACATGCCATCTCATAGTGATATGTAACTGTGTCATGACATGTACAAACCCTACAACAAATAAAGCTAGGCAGTGGCACAAATATAACCAACAAACACTGTCAGATATGTAGCCACCACTACAAAACCACCACACAGGGAATCCCACAGAAAGGAAGGAAGGAATTCTGTGTGTGCTGGTCAAGTCAGTGTAGCCAATAGCATCATGGGAGTTGTAGTCACAGATATTGCCCACCCTCACAATACGCCCATCAACACCACTCTGAACCATGCACACATCACAGGGAGTGGAAAACAACTGACAAGATGGCGGACACTGGCTACTGCTGTGGGGAGCACAAGGCCCTGCTGGGAACTGGGCACCAACCAACAGCAGGACACCACTGACTGACATCCTGAAAGACAACTTGCACTCCCTGCAATGGAAGCACGTTCCATGGTGGGATATCTGGCTGGGTGGGAAGGAGGACTGACAGCTATGACCATAGTTACCAGCAGCTCTCCCCACACACACCCCTAACACAAACTACACACAACACACCTGGGAAAATGCATTGCCTCACACTAAAATTAATTATCCCACAAAGAACCACCACCCTGGGTCATGCTGTGGGAAGCACAGTGACACACATGGGACTTGTAGCCAAACAAACAGCAGGACACCACTGTCAGCCACCTTGCCATTGCTGTCACACCCACACACAGTGAAGTACACTCAAAAGGAAGGAAGTATGGGCATGCTGGGAAGGGGGGTGGAGGCAATAGCATGATGGGAGTGGGAGTCACAGCTCAACATCCCCAAACCACATGGCCCAGCAAGCTCACACTGAAGCATGCACACCTCACAGAGAGTGGAAAGCCCCATCAAAGATGTCTGACACCGGTGCTCTGTTGTGAGGAGCACAAGGCCCTACTGGGAACTGGCCACCAACCAACAGCAGGACACCACTGTCAGCCATCTTGCCATTGCTGTCACACCCACACACAGTGAAGTACACTCAAAAGGAAGGAAGTATGGGCATGTTGGGAAGGGGGTGGAGGCAAGAGCATGATGGGAGTGGGAGTCACAGCTCAACATCCCCAATCCACATGGCCCAGCAAGCTCACACTGAAGCATGCACACCTCACAGAGAGTGGAAAGCCCCATCAAAGATGTCTGACACCGGTGCTCAGTTGCGGGGAGCACAAGGCCATGCTGGGAACTGGCCACCAACCAACAGCAGGACACCACTGTCAGCCATCTTGCCATTGCTGTCACACCCACACACAGTGAAGTACACTCAAAAGGAAGGAAGTATGGGCATGCTGGGAAGGGGGATGTAGGCAATAGCATGATGGGAGTGGTAGTCACAGCTCAACATCCCCAAACCACATGGCCCAGCAAGCTCACACTGAAGCATGCACACCTCACAGAGAGTGGAAAGCCCCATCAAAGATGTCTGACACCGGTGCTCTGTTGTGAGGAGCACAAGGCCCTACTGGGAACTGGCCACCAACCAACAGCAGGACACCACTGTCAGCCATCTTGCCATTGCTGTCACACCCACACACAGTGAAGTACACTCAAAAGGAAGGAAGTATGGGCATGCTGGGAAGGGGGATGGAGGCAATAGCATGATGGGAGTGGTAGTCACAGCTCAACATCCCCAAACCACATGGCCCAGCAAGCTCACACTGAAGCATGCACACCACACAGAGAGTGGAAAGCCCCATCAAAGATGTCTGACACCGGTGCTCAGTTGCGGGGAGCACAAGGCCATGCTGGGAACTGGCCACCAACCAACAGCAGGACACCACTGTCAGCCATCTTGCCATTGCTGTCACACCCACACACAGTGAAGTACACTCAAAAGCAAGGAAGTATGGGCATGCTGGGAAGGGGGGAGGAGGCAATAGCATGATGGGAGTGGTAGTCACAGCTCAACATCCCCAAACCACATGGCCCAGCAAGCTCACACTGAAGCATGCACACCTCACAAAGAGTGGAAAGCCCCATCAAAGATGTCTGACACCGGTGCTCAGTTGTGGGGAGCACAAGGCCCTGCTGGGAACTGGCCACCAACCAACAGCAGGACACCACTGTCAGCCATCTTGCCATTGCTGTCACACCCACACACAGTGAAGTACACTCAAAAGGAAGGAAGTATGGGCATGCTGGGAAGGGGGTGGAGGCAATAGCATGATGGGAGTGGTAGTCACAGCTCAACATCCCCAAACCACATGGCCCAGCAAGCTCACACTGAAGCATGCACACCTCACAGAGAGTGGAAAGCCCCATCAATGATGTCTGACACCGGTGCTCAGTTGTGGGGAGCACCAGGCCATGCTGGGAACTGGCCACCAACCAACAGCAGGACACCACTGTCAGCCATCTTGCCATTGCTGTCACACCCACACACAGTGAAGTACACTCAAAAGGAAGGAAGTATGGGCATGCTGGGAAGGGGGGTGGAGGCAATAGCATGATGGGAGTGGTAGTCACAGATATTGCTCACCCTCACAACTGGCCCATCAACACCACTCTGAACCATGCTCACATCACAGGGAGTGGAAAACAACTGACAAGATGGCTGACACTGGGTACTGCTGTGGGGAGCACAAGGCCCTGCTGGGAACTGGGCACCAACAAACAGCAGGACACCACTGACTGACATCCTGAGAGTCAACCTGCACCCACTGCAAGGGTGGCATGCTTCATGGTGGGATAACTGGGCTGGAGGGAGAAGGATGTCCGGATGTCAACCAAATACCACCAATGCTGGCCATGCACACACCTCAACATTCACATTGAAATGCTTCATGTTGTCAGGACAATGCGCTACACCAATATCAACAGCTGACTGTGACAACTTAGGACAATGCAATGTACAGGCCCGCATCCAGAGGTACAGTCAGAACTGTCAGGTGTTTGAACCATTGATGCCTGTAGAAACATTACATACATTGTGTGTCTTTTCCAAATACAGGTGATGATGGGGACACAGCAGCAGACGCTGAGGAGTCCCTGTCCCAGGCTCCGGGGGACACTGAGCTCACTGGTGTGGAACAGCCTCTGCCCACCTCGGATGACGAAGACCTACCTGGCACCTCCGCAGTGAGTCATCATGCAGCACCAGCAGGACCACCAGCTCCACCCCCTGCACCCACCCCTCCAACAACTGCCAACACCCAGACCACCCCTGCCGACACGGACAGACCAAGGACCACCACCACCAACAGCACACGGACCCCGGCCCAACGTGGAGCTACGGACAACAACACCAGCAACAACCCCCAAGGGGGCCCAGGGTCACCTGTGCATGCCACCGCAGGTCCTTCATGTGTCTCCAGGGGTGGTGGGAGGGGTGGTAGACATAGGTCGCTGCTTGCAGAGGGGTCTGGACTGCATGATGACCCACAACTGGTACGCATAGCTGATGCGTACCAGACTAGCACCGGAGAGTTCAGCCAGGTAGTGGGGATCCTCAGGGACATTCAACAGCAGCAGGCTGCCCATCATGCGCGCTTGGACTTACACATGTCCCGCATGGAGTCCAAGTGGGACACAGTGCAAGAACAGACGGCGGTGCATAGGGACATATTGCAATGCCTCTGCCAGATTTGCACCAACATGTCAACACCTCCCTGTGTGCCCACAACATCTGGTGCTGCAACAACTGCAACTGCCACAGGGAGGGAGGATGACTCTGGCGGAGAGTCCCCAGCACCGCAGCAGCCTGCACTTGAGGGTCCCCCCAAAGAAGAGGGGTCGTCCGAGGAAGGACAACTGAGAGGCTGATGGCCATGCACAACCCCCAGGAAGCCAACACCTGTTCTGGAAAATCACCTTTGTGCCCAAACTCTTCACCCTGTCGAATGCAACACAACTCTCCCACATGACATGGGGAGCTCAAGTTGGACCAATGTATCAGATAACTGTGGACTTTACTCTGGACATTTCTGCTACCAGGACTTCCAAATCATCTTGGAACTTTGGATTACAATCACAATGTACAGCACCCACCATCCTGTGCACTATACTCACACATGTATGTCAATAAACTCACTAATACACCATACTTGCCTCTGTTGTGATTCCAACGTTGTTTCTGAAGTGGAGATGATGATCTGTGAAATGACACTGTGCATGCTAACTGCTACAGCAAGTACAACGCCGGCATGTGAGTCATGGCGACGTGACACATATGAGGGAGACACACCACCAGGGCTACACAACACATACACACCAGGGCCATCTGACTCATCGCCTACACTGATGTTGCCAGGAAATACGGTGCAATGCACAGACCCAACACCTATTCCCAGTCTGTGTCAACTAGCCCATTGGTGCAGTAAGCAAATGTCAGTCAGATGTGTGACCACAGACAAAGCACATCACAAAGTGAAGCACAGGTTTATTACACATTTGCAACATGTTGTAACCACTACAGATGCAAGGTAATCCCACCTGGCAGTGGGCACACAGTCAACAAGTGTAGAAGAAAGGAAGTCCATGGGTGTGGCGCACATCACCTGTAGGGAAACGACAGCTACCACCCTGGAAGTTGATTCACGGTGTCGGGGGATCACAGTTGACCAAACAACTCTGAAAATACCCTGTGAAGGACAGAAATGACACACAGTCAAAAGCACTGAAGAACAGGACAGAACTGCAATACTCATGCCCAATACATGTCACAAGATACCCACCCAGAACCAAGTTAGCATGCCAACACTGTTGGGGAGTACAGACTACCTGTAAGGACACATCGCTGCACGCATCCAGGCAAGTAGCACATGGACACACTCAAACAGCACCAGAGCACCACCAACACATATCATGCAAACTCACATCATTGACATGACATCCCTGGATACTCACATTCAGCTGAAGAAGTTGGTGATGAGCTGTGTGCGGACATCACCCTCATCATCATCACTGGCATCGTGGTCCAGCCCAGGATCCTCCACAGGTGGCGGATGTTGGTCATCGTCATCCAGGATGAGAGGCAACTCCTTCCGCACTGCCAGGTTGTGTAGCATGCAGCAGACGATGACAATCTTGCACACCTTTGCTGGGGCATATGGGAGGGCCCCTCCTGTCTTATCTAGGCAGCGGAAGCGGCTCTTCAGGAGACCAAATGTACGCTCAATCACTCTCCTGGTCCGACCATGTGCCTCATTGTAGCGCATCTGGGCTGGTGTCACAGGGTTCCTGAGGGGCGTCAGCAACCACGGCATGTTGGGGTATCCGGAGTCACCTACATACAGACAATTGCACATTAGCTGAGTTGGAAAAGAGGGTGGAACACTACATTGCAGAACACACACAATGGTACAAAGTCAGTACACACCAACAAGCCAGGCACGCTGGTTCCGCATCTGTGACATCATCCTCGGGATGCGACTACTCATCACGTAGGCATCGTGTGCAGAACTGGGGAAACGGGCACACACGTGTGAGATGCTCATATCTGCAAGACATACCACCAGTGCATTGACCGAATGGTAGTGTTTGCGGTTCCTGTATGCCTGCTCTTGGGCCTGTGGTGGTACCTAAGCCACATGTGTCCCATCAATGGAGCCAATGACATGCGGCATCCTCCCCAGGGCATAGAAGTCACTCTTCACGTCAGTGAGTTGTTGAAGTCTAGGGAAATAGATGTACTGGTTCAGGTATCTCAACATAGCCTCCAAAACATCGCGGAGCACACGGCTGAACATGGTCTGTGACATCCCACCAGCAGACGCCACAGTGTGTTGAAAGGTACCAGTGGCAAAGAAGTGTAGGGCTGCCATCACCTTCACCTTGGGGGTCAGCGCTGTAGGGTATGTTCGGCCAGGTTGCAAATGTGGGGCCAACCGCACTGTCAATTCCTCAATCAGTGGCCTGGTGAAGCGGTACCGTCGGATGCAGTCCCGTTCAACCACTGTTGCAAGGTCAGGGAATGGCCGATGGACAGCTGGTGCCCTGCAGTGCATAGGTGAAGAAAGAAAGATTGTCAGTCACCCCACATATATGGCATAGACCAGACTCAATATCACATGATACATCATTACGAGACTCAAGTACATGATGCGTGTGCCGTTCCGTAAGGACATGTATGGCACCTACATGGCTAACATCTAACATCACAGTTCAACATGTTCCCTCAACAAGTCCCAGGTTGTGCTGTGGGATATCATTAGGCTGTGTCACAGTACCCATGTACTGCTGTCACGTTCCAAACACACACCACAGTGACATGTGAGGACAGATGTGCCCCAGGCATCACAGCTCATCGACAGGTAGATTCCCAGGGACCCTGTATTGCCACATGGACACTGGCATGACATGGTGCATCATGAATACACCACAGCTAAACAACCATGACCCCCACAGGTAGTGGTCCCTGTTGCCTCGGCAGGACAGACATGGACGTCTGTGACACACACACGCACAACATCAAAGTCCATGCCCAAACAACGTGGATGTGGAGACTGTCTCCCATTGTGCACATGGAATCAGAGACATTGTAAACACAACATGCACACAGACTGTGGAGGGCCATCACAATTGTGGCAATGGGTCACCCTGGGACGTACATACCGTCCCACATGGGACTCAGGGGGTATGTGACATGACATACACATACACAACCGTGAAATGTGACCATGCCACATGCCCTGAAATGAACAGTTGCACACCACAGTGTTCATGTGCACAACACACCAAGGATTCTGTCCCCATGAACACGTGCACAGCCTGGGAGTGGCTGCCCCCAAGTGCCACCCAAAAAACAACATGTTGACCCCCATACACGGAACAGGTAATGCAGCCTTACATGCCTTAGGATAGAGTGTGGACAGGCTGTGGTGTTGTAGGTGTGCCCCTCACTCCCTGGGAAGTATATGTGGCTGGCATATGTTCACCTGTGACAGGCATGGTGACATATGCCAGTGACTTGTACAGGGACGCGTTGTACAGCAATGGACCGATCGGTGCGCACGCATTGGCCATTGCATTCAATGTGAGCGGTTACGCGTTGAACAGCAATGGACCGATCGGTGTGCCCGGCCGGCCCATTGCATTCAATGTGAGCGGGTACGCGTTGTAGAGCAATGGACCGATCGGTGTGCCCGGCCGGCCCATTGCATTCAATGTGAGCGGGTACGCGTTGTAGAGCAATGGACCAATCGGTGTGCCCGGCCGGCCCATTGCATTCAATGTGAGCGGGTACGCGTTGTAGAGCAATGGACCGATCGGTGTGCCCGGCCGGCCCATTGCATTCAATGTTAGCGGGTACACGTTGTAGAGCAATGGACCGATCGGTGTGCCCGGCCGGCCCATTGCATTCAATGTGAGCGGGTACGCGTTGTATCCCGGGTACGCGTTGCAGAGCAATGGACCGATCGGTGTGCCCGGCCGGCCCATTGCATTCAATGTGAGCGGGTACGCGTTGTATCCCGGGTACGCGTTGTACAGCAATGGACCGATCGGTGTGCCCGGCCGGCCCATTGCATTCAATGTGAGCGGGTACGCGTTGAACAGCAATGGACCGATCGGTGTGCCCGGCCGGCCCATTGCATTCAATGTGAGCGGGTACGCATTGTAGAGCAATGGACCGATCGGTGTCCCCGGCCGGCCCATTGCATTCAATGTGAGCGGGTACGCGTTGTATCCCGGGTACGCGTTGTAGAGCAATGGACCGATCGGTGTGCCCGGCCGGCCCATTGCATTCAATGTGAGCGGGTACGCGTTGTATCCCGGGTACGCGTTGTACAGCAATGGACCGATCGGTGTGCCCGGCCGGCCCATTGCATTCAATGTGAGCGGGTACGCGTTGTATCCCGGGTACGCGTTGTACAGCAATAGACCGATCGCTGTGCCCGGCCGGCCCATTGCATTCAATGTGAGCGGGTACGCGTTGAACAGCAATGGACCGATCGGTGTGCCCGGCCGGCCCATTGCATTCAATGTGAGCGGGTACGCGTTGTATCCCGGGTACGCGTTGTACAGCAATGGACCGAACGGTGCGCACACATTGGCTGGGGCCTGGCATGGCAACGGACGCGTTTTCGAAGCTCCAACGAGTCTGATGCAGTGAATTCAGTTGGCCAGCCACAACAATGTTACAAAATCATGGGTGTCATGAAGTTGAAGATTTGAAGGATGCTGTGGGCGTGTATTAGTGCTGCTATTCCATGGATTGGTCAGATTCAGAAGATGCAAACGACTTGGACCTATCACTTTGGACACATGGGACAGTATCTGCCTCTGCAGCACACATATAATGCTGGCTGTTCCCCTGAGAGCTCACTTGCCTGCACTACATGCTCCAGGACGACATCTGCCACCAACACTGCTGCTGTTTATGCATCCTCTGGCTCCTGCAATGGCACGTACTGTGGAGAGAGCCCCAGCCTTCAGCCTTGAGGAGAACCAGGCCCTGCTGGACAGCCTCCTTCCACAGTACAGCAAGCTGTATGGGAAACCAGGGGAGCAGGTGAGTGTGCTGTCCACTGCATCACTAATTGTGCATGTTGTCTGACTAGCAGGACTTTCAGTGTGCACACCACTGGCTAGCATGCCCACTGAGTAGTTGTCACACCCCAAAGTGTGTAGTTACATGCACTGAACTGGTACAGTGCAGTAACAGTGCATTCCAACTAGGTTTACTTCCCATGCAATGATACCATGTAGTGACTGCTGGCAAACTGTTCATAGCCATTGTTGCACTGCCTGTGTACATCATATGCCCCTGTGATTGAGACATGTATATCCAACTGTGTGATGCACGTATATGTTGCATGTGTAGTAATGGCCTTTTCACTTTGTCATCCTCACAGGTTGATGCCCACCAGAAGCAGGACATCTGGCTGACCATCGCCCGGAAAGTAAGATCCGTGGGGGTCTACAGGCGCAGGATCCGCAACTGCCAAAAGAGGTGGCAGGACCTTCGTGGCTGGACCCGGAGGATCGCAAGGGTCCAGCTGAAGCTGTCGCCTCCTCGCAGGAGGGGCGGACACCGGACCCTGACCCCCCACATGCTCCGGATCCTGGCGGTGGTCTTCCCTGACCTGGATGGGCGACAGACAGCAGCAAGGAGGGGGTGAGTGCATGACTGCACTGTGCACTTTGTCTGACATGCTATGTGCCCTCCTCTGGCCTGGTTAAACTTCCACAGTACATCAGTCATGTGGTCCAGGACCCATGTCCCTCATTTGTGACATGCCCACTTCTCCTCTGATACGCATATGTGTGGCCCTTATAGTCAGGAAATTGTGTCATTTGGGGACTGTGTCATTGCATTTTGCTTTGCTCAAGGTGGGGGACAGCATTTGTTCCCGTGACTATGTTGTGCGATTCATGGGTGGGTCAATTGCTTACACAATGCCTAAGTTCTGACATGTGATCTGGGTGTAACTTTGATATGTGGTCCGCTTGCTGCTCTGACTCACCACATGTCCCTGGGGAATTTGGCACATACCCATGCTGCTGGTGGGAACAATGTTTGGGCCTCAGGAGTATGTGTATCCAGTGTGTCACACATGCTTAGCCACCTGCCTACTGTCCAGGACTCATCCCTCTTACAGGTGGAGCTGGACAGTCATGCCTACTCCAGGGCATACAATACACTCTGTACTCCCACTCCCGTGTATCATCTGGCATGTTGTGATCAGTGAAATGTACCCTCAGGTGTCTGCCTCTGTCTCATTGTGCTGTGTCTTCGTTGTCAGGACTACTGGTATGTTTATCGGTTAGGGCTCAGCATGCCATCTGAGATGTGACCATGATAGACGATACTTCTGTGACTTATAGGTATCTGATCACTTGACTGTGCACACAGGTGTTTGCGACTGTGACTTTCAGGCAGCTGTATTTTCATTCACAGCACACTGTGAGGTGCTCATGTTCAGAGAGTTGTGTTTCATGTCCCCCATATGTCCAGTTGGTATGACGTGGACAACTAGTAGTACAGATGATGTGGTTTTTGGGGGATGGACATGTGCACTTGTCAGTCACATAACTTGCATTCCCCATGCCCTCGGATTGTGACACAGTGCAGACTGTTGTTGGCTGGATGCCATGGCCATGTGACTTGAGACAGTAATGTATGACTTTGCACGCATTCCTGTGTCATGGCATTAAACTTCCTGGGACTGATCCTGCAGGGGAGTGACATGTGCAACATGCACCCCATTGTGGCATTGACTATCCGGACATGGGTGCATCATGGTGTCTGGTGCTGGTATGCATCAAATGCATTTCTAATTAGACTCTGGCCATCCCTTTATCCGGACACCTGCACAGACTCAGTGGCAAGAGATGTGATGTGTGCATGTTCACATACTTCACCGTGTTCCCTGCAATGTCCAACAACTGTGTAGGTGGTGCATGTGTCCACACTGGGGTCTTACCATCAGACAGGCACCAGACAGATGGGTGCAAGGGCAGGAGGGGTGTGAGTCCCATGGTTGACCATCAGACTGACAATTGGCTTCCCCGAATCTGTGTGAGGACTTTAGGCAATGTTCAACTAAGGATGCCAAGGCTTGCTCTGTAATGTGCTGTACTTACTGTGGTGTGTGCGGTCAGTGCAGGTGACTGATGTTTGTCTGTTTCCCTAATTGTTTGCAGATACATCCACGGCCACAGGAGGGGACAGCTCCACGGACCAGGAGGAGCAGCGGAGCCAGACTGGGTCAGCATCGGACGAGTGGTCAGAGGGACCCAGTGGCACGGAGGGTGAGGGGAGCTACACCGAGGAGTCCTCAGCACCATCCACCTCAGCTGGGGACCACAGCAGCTCGGAGGATGACTCCCTTGTGGAGGCGGGTCTCAGCAGCCACCAAAGGCCAGCTAGTCTCTCTGGCCCGCCACCACCACCACCACCACCACCACCACCACCGCCCTCCCATTGGCTCCCATTCCTGAGGTCCATGGAGGCTCCCGTGATCGGGAGCGTGTCTCCTTCGTGCCAGGCACCGCAGCCCCTGCCCCTGTGTCCCCTGCTGCCCTGAGTGAGGAGTCTGTGTACCTCCTTCGGCAACTCCATGTAGGGCAGACAGCAATGCTGAGTGTCCTCCATGCACACACCACTCTGTTGACACAGCTGGTGTCGTTCATGGAGGGCATCTCGACGGGTATGTCTGCCCTACAGAGGAGCAATAGGTCCATGGACTCCTCCCTGACGGCAGCAGTGTCCCTCCTCCAACAGTCCCTCACCCCTCCCACCTCTGCCCCATCCACACTTCCTGCCCCCTACCTGTCCAAAGCACATGCACACCTGCACAGTCAACCAAACACACAGACACGAGCAGCACAGACACACCCAAGAGTAAGGCAAGACATGCACACAAGCATCCTCAGGGGACTGATACCACAGACACAGGGGATGGGGAACACACACACACACAGGCATCCACATTCACTCTGCAGTCCTCCAAATCCTCTCCCTCCAAGACCCCTTCCCTTGCCTCGCCTGCTGCCCCACCTACACAGCAGATCTTCCTGTGTGACCTCGGCCTCTTCCCCTCCATTCCTGCTGATCCAGCATACCAGGGGAAGAGGAAGTCCACCCACACAGAGAGGAGTGCCCCTCGCCCCCGGACACCCTCCCCCAGGCGCAGGCAGACACAGGAGCCCATTAGGAAGTCCCCCGGAGCAGGAAGAGCAAGACCCCACCACCACCACCACGCAGCTCCAGCGCCCAGTCTCTCTCCTCCATCCCCCAGGCCACCACTGCACAGGTTCCCCCACCACACCCTGCCCCAGGTTCCCCCACACACCGATACTGCATCCCCAGACTGCTTAGGCCCTCCCCCCCTGCCACTTGCTCTTCCACACCCAACCCAGACACTATGCCTGTTAGTGGCACTGTTGTGGGGACCGGGTCCCCCCCTCTGTCCTGCCCACCTCATCTGCCCACCCTTCCACTCCCTTGGAGTCATGCACTGCAGTGGAGTCCACAACCACCACGTCTGACTCGGGCACTGCAGTGGGTACCCAGTCCATTACATCAGTCCAGCCCACTGCAGTGGTTGCAGCACCCACACCAACTGACTTGTGTACCACAGTGGTGCCGGCCCCCCCTGAGTCAGACACCTCCACTGCAGTTGCCGGTGAACCTCCTGCACCCACCACCCCTTCACTGCCTCACTCTGCCATCCCCTGATCCTGTCCCTGCGGTGCCTGGCCTGCCCCTTGTATGCCCCTCCAAGGGGGATGTCCCCCAACCGTACCAGTGCAGGCAAGCAATGTGTGACCAGTTGTCACTTCTCACCCCATTGGTACTGTGATTTTGGACTGGCCATTGGCTTTAGTTTCTTTTGGACTTCCGTGTTTACCCTGACATTTGCTGAATAAAGCCCCTTTCTGTTTACTTTTGGGTTTTCTTTTGATGTACATGATGTGGATGAGTAGCATCCTGCATTTGCAGTTGTAATAGTGTTCACATCAGGACGAAGAAGTGTTGCAGTGATGAAATCCATGTGGTCCATGGGATATGTGTCCTGTTGTAGTCTGGATCTATGGCATCCTTTGCTACAGTCTGAGGGTGTAATGTTCAGCATTTGACACAGGGATGTCCTTTTTGCATTAGTAAATGAGCATCTTTGTCTTACACTGATGCACATCTGGTGGGCTTACCACTGTTCAATGTTCCGATTTCCCTGACTGTGTGCCCAGCTCCACTGGACATGCAGTTTTGCACATCAATGTCGAAGGACTCATCTGTGTATACAGTGCAACTTGCTTGACACGTGTTTGGTGTGTGTGCAGATGACTGACGTGGCACTCCCGTACACAGGCTGATGTGAGCAGAGCCTTCTGTGTGTTGTGGTTGTTGACTCACTGACGGAGTGTTCTGCTGACATGTTTGGGTCGTGCACAGACAAGGTTTGGCACAGCGGACCTTCCACAGGAGTGGAGTGCCCTCATGGCAGTGTGTAATCTGTTGACATTGCGTGGGCCTGTGTTGTGTAAGCATGTCTGTGCGTGTTCCCTTCCCTTTTCCTACACAGGCTGTGTCCCTAGGGATGTTCCTGTTTGTGATGCTTGCTGAGTTGTTCTGTGTTCATCTTGGACCTGGTTTCTCTGTGATGTGGGTGCATGGCAAACTAATGTTCATGAGGTTGTCATCCCAGGTTGTCTTTGTTGTCAGTGCTGGGGATGTGGGCAACTGCAGATGGGACACATTCAGGATTCCCCTTGGCACTTGTTGTTTACACGAGTCATGTGATTTATAGTTTGTGTTAGCTTTCAGTGATTGTGACACGTTGTGTGTGTGACTGCTGCCACTGCTCAGGGTCAGAGCTGCAATGTTGGTAGTTGTGTACGTGTGTTCTTCGTGTGTCACCTTGGCTTCTTCATTGGTGTGTGACTATGGCCAGGATCCCATTGATTGTGGTGGATTTCACATCATGCCCATGTACGGCATACTGAGCTGTGTGTCAGACATTGACGAGTCTTGTTGACTGGCCATGTGTGATGGGTTTCTGCACCTTAGTTCCCACCACCACCCCTGGTATTGTCATGGGTGCATGTGAAATGTCACCAGTCCATGTGAGCTTCACTGCTGCACATTGGTGGAGATCAGGGTGTGTGGTGTTGAGTGTGTGCAAAAGTGAGTTGTTACACGGCCAGACCCCTACCTCCATATTGGCCTTGGCTGGCAGGCCGTGCTGATTGATTGGAGCTTGTGTAGGTGTGATGGTAGTTAGTTGCTCAGGACACATGGCTGGGGTTCACAGTGTGAACGACATCTAACATTGTCATCACAGTGGGATTATCATGCAGGCTAGTGTCAGCACAATATGGGGTCCCTGGGGGTAGTGCTGTGGTTGGTCTGTCTCTTGCTGTGTTAGTTTCTGTTCCTACAAGCTTGTGTGACATGTGTAATTTGTGCTCCCTCTCATCTAACAATGCCTGATTGCCCACATAGGGGATTTGGATCCATGAGTTACTTTTGTGTGGCACTGTATGTGCATCTGTGTAATTGGTATTCAGGCCTCATCATGTGTTGTGTGGTTGCCTGGGGACACTGGCACCCCCCTCACCTGTTGTGTTTGATGTGCAGTGTGGGTCTGCCTGTTTGTGTTTGTGCATCTGCACCACTGCATTGGCATATCTTTAGTGTGCCATTGGCTGTATGTTGTTTGGTGGGTTTCACCTGCTGTCCCTGGGACTCCTAGGTCATCAGTCAGCACAATGATCATTGTTTGTGTGTCCCATTGCTGCCATGGTATGTTATTTGTTCACCTCACATCTAGAGTCTCCACAGGGTATCTCCATTTGTGTGGCCATTGGTGCAAATATGTGGGTCTGCATTATGATGGTCACTTCTGTCATTGTGTCATTAATGGATGTTGACAGTGTCAGCCCCCATGGGTGATGTTTGTCTGCACATGGCCAAAGGTATGTCTTATTTGCACTGCACTGTTTGCCTCCCCCAATCTATGTTGCTATGGGACACAAGCACTACTTTGCCACTGATGTGTTTGTTGTTCTGTGACCAGGAATCATCCATGCAGTTTGGCAGTTGCAGCTTTTTCAATGTCAACACTTACCTTTTGGTCACTGTGATGATGGGGGTTTAGACCCTATTGCCACAATGTTCAAAATGTGCTTCAGCTATGGACCCCACACTTACCTTTTGGTCACTGTGATGATGGGGGTTTAGACCCCATTGCCACAATGTTCAAAATGTGCTTCAGCTATGGACCCCACACTTACCTTTTGGTCACTGTGATGATGGGGGTTTAGACCCCATTGCCACAATGTTCAAGATGTGCTTCAGCTATGGGCCCCACACTTACATTTTGGTCACTGTGATGATGGGGGTTTAAACCCCATTGCCACAATGTTCAAAATGTGCTTCAGCTATGGACCCCACACTTACCTTTTGGTCACTGTGATGATGGGGGTTGGACCCCATTGCCACAGTGGTCATGGTCTGCTTGCATTGTGGGGGCCACACATATTTATGTGTGACACATGTGATAGGGGGTCACATTGTATGTTCAAAGTCATGTTCAGTGTTGTAGGCATTTGACACAGTCTACACACGCTTGTCATGGTGTTGGGGGATGTCTTTTTGTTGCATTCCTTATGTTGGTGTGTGCTTGTTGTGTCATGCATTACCCATCCTATGAGTGGGGGTGTTGTTGATGGTAGGCATCCAGCCCCCCATGGGTAGAGGTGGTAGTAGTGACAGGCATCCAGCATCCCCTGGGTAGGGGTGGTAGTAGTGACAGGCATCTAGCACCCCCTGGGTAGGGGTGGTGGTAGGGGTAGGCATCTAGCACCCCCTGGGTAGGGGTGGTGGTAGTGGTAGGCATCTGGCACCACATGGGTAGAGGTGGTAGTAGTGGCAGGCATCTGGCACCCCCTGGGTAGGGGTGGTGGTAGTGGTAGGCATCTGGCACGCCCTGGGTAGGGGTGGTGGTAGTGGTAGGCATCTGGCACCCCCTGGGTAGGGGTGGTGGTAGTGACAGGCATCCAGCACCCCCTGGGTAGAGGTGGTAGTAGTGACAGGCATCTGGCACCCCCTGGGTAGGGGTGGTGGTAGTGGTAGGCATCTGGTACCCCCTGGGTAGGGGTGGTAGTGGTGGTAGGCATCCAGCCCCCAATGGGTAGAGGTGGTAGTAGTGACAGGCATCCTGCCTCCCATGGGTAGGGGTGGTAGAAGTGGTAGGCATCTGGCACCCCCTGGGTAGGGGTGGTGGTAGTGGTAGGCATCTGGCACCCCCTGGGTAGGGGTGGTGGTAGTGGTAGGCATCTGGCACCCCCTGGGTAGGGGTGGTGGTAGTGGGAGGCATCTGATACCCCCTGAGTAGGGGTGGGAGTGGTGGTAGGCATCCAGCCCCCCATGGGTAGAGGTGGTAGTAGTGACAGGCATCCTGCCCCCCATGGGTAGGGGTGGTAGTAGTGACAGGCATCCAGCACCCCATGGGTAGAGGTGGTAGTAGTGACAGGCATCTGGCATCCCCTGGGTAGGGGTGGTGGTAGTGGTAGGCATCTGGCACCCCCTGGGTAGGGGTGGTAGTGGTGGTAGGCATCCAGCCCCCCATGGGTAGAGGTGGTAGTAGTGACAGGCATCCTGCCCCCCATAGGTAGGGGTGGTAGTAGTGACAGGCATCCAGCACCCCCTGGGTAGAGGTGGTAGTAGTGACAGGCATCTGGCACCCCCTGGGTAGGGGTGGTGGTAGTGGTAGGCATCTGGCACCCCCTGGGTAGGGGTGGTAGTGGTGGTAGGCATCCAGCCCCCATGTGTAGAGGTGGTAGTAGTGACAGGTATCCTGCCCCTCATGGGTAGGGGTGGTAGTAGTGGTAGGCATCTAGCACCCCCTGGGTAGGGGTGGTGGTAGTGGTAGGCATCTGGCACCCCTGAGAAGGGGTGGTGGTAGTGGTAGGCATCTGGCACCCCCTGGGTAGGGGTGGTGGTAGTGGTAGGCATCTGGCACCCCCTGAGTAGGGGTGGTGGTAGTGGTACGCATCTGGCACCCCCTGGGTAGGGGTGGTAGTGGTGGTAGGCATCTGGCACCCCTGGGTAGGGGTGGTGGTAGTGACAGGCATCCTGCCCCCCATGGGTAGGGGTGGTAGTAGTGACAGGCATCTAGCACCCCTGGGTAGGGGTGGTGGTAGTGGTAGGCATCTGGCAGCCCCTGGGTAGGGGTGGTAGTGGTGGTAGGCATCCAGCCCCCCATGGGTAGAGGTGGTAGTAGTGACAGGCATCCTGCCCCCCATGGGTAGGGATGGTAGTAGTGACAGGCATCCAGCACCCCCTGGGTAGAGGTGGTAGTAGTGACAGGCATCTGGCACCCCCTGGGTAGGGGTGGTGGTAGTGGTAGGCATCTGGCACCCCCTGGGTAGGGGTGGTAGTGGTGGTAGGCATCCAGCCCCCCATGGGTAGAGGTGGTAGTAGTGACAGGCATCCTGCCCCCCATGGGTAGGGGTGGTAGTAGTGACAGGCATCCAGCACCCCATGGGTAGAGGTGGTAGTAGTGACAGGCATCTGGCACCCCTGGGTAGGGGTGGTGGTAGTGGTAGGCATCTGGCACCCCCTGGGTAGGGGTGGTAGTGGTGGTAGGCATCCAGCCCCCATGGGTAGAGGTGGTAGTAGTGACAGGCATCCTGCCCCCCATGGGTAGGGATGGTAGTAGTGACAGGCATCCAGCACCCCCTGGGTAGAGGTGGTAGTAGTGACAGGCATCTGGCACCCCCTGGGTAGGGGTGGTGGTAGTGGTAGGCATCTGGCACCCCCTGGGTAGGGGTGGTAGTGGTGGTAGGCATCCAGCCCCCCATGGGTAGAGGTGGTAGTAGTGACAGGCATCTAGCACCCCCTGGGTAGGGGTGGTGGTAGTGGTAGGCATCTGGCACCCCCTGGGTAGGGGTGGTGGTAGTGACAGGCATCCTGCCCCCCTGGGTAGGGGTGGTAGTAGTGACAGGCATCTAGCACCCCTGGGTAGGGGTGGTGGTAGGGGTAGGCATCCAGCACCCCTGGGTAGGGGTGGTGGTAGTGGTAGGCATCTGGCACCCCCTGAGTAGGGGTGGTGGTAGTGGTAGGCATCTGGCACCCCCTGGGTAGGGGTGGTGGTAGTGGTAGGCATCTGGCCCCCCTGAGTAGGGGTGGGAGTGGTGGTAGGCATCCAGCCCTCCATGGGTAGAGGTGGTAGTAGTGACAGGCATCCTGCCCCCCATGGGTAGGGGTGGTAGTAGTGACAGGCATCCAGTACCCCATGGGTAGAGGTGGTAGTAGTGACAGGCATCTGGCACCCCCTGGGTAGGGGTGGTGGTAGTGGTAGGCATCTGGCACCCCCTGGGTAGGGGTGGTAGTGGTGGTAGGCATCCAGCCCCCCATGGGTAGAGGTGGTAGTAGTGACAGGCATCCTGCCCCCCATGGGTAGGGGTGGTAGTAGTGACAGGCATCCAGCACCCCATGGGTAGAGGTGGTAGTAGTGACAGGCATCTGGCACCCCTGGGTAGGGGTGGTGGTAGTGGTAGGCATCTGGCACCCCCTGGGTAGGGGTGGTAGTGGTGGTAGGCATCCAGCCCCCATGGGTAGAGGTGGTAGTAGTGACAGGCATCCTGCCCCCCATGGGTAGGGATGGTAGTAGTGACAGGCATCCAGCACCCCCTGGGTAGGGGTGGTAGTGGTGGTAGGCATCCAGCCCCCATGGGTAGAGGTGGTAGTAGTGACAGGCATCCTGCCCCCCATGGGTAGGGGTGGTAGTAGTGGTAGGCATCTGGCACCCCCTGGGCAGGGGTGGTGGTAGTGGTAGGCATCTGGCACCCCTGGGTAGGGGTGGTAGTGGTGGTAGGCATCCAGCCCCCCATGGGTAGAGGTGGTAGTAGTGACATGCATCCTGCCCCCCATGGGTAGGGGTGGTAGTAGTGACAGGCATCCAGCACCCCATGGGTAGAGGTGGTAGTAGTGACAGGCATCTGGCATCCCCTGGGTAGGGGTGGTGGTAGTGGTAGGCATCTGGCACCCCCTGGGTAGGGGTGGTAGTGGTGGTAGGCATCCAGCCCCGCATGGGTAGAGGTGGTAGTAGTGACAGGCATCCTGCCCCCCATGGGTAGGGATGGTAGTAGTGACAGGCATCCAGCACCCCCTGGGTAGAGGTGGTAGTAGTGACAGGCATCTGGCACCCCCTGGGTAGGGGTGGTGGTAGTGGTAGGCATCTGGCACCCCCTGGGTAGGGGTGGTAGTGGTGGTAGGCATCCAGCCCGCCATGGGTAGAGGTGGTAGTAGTGACAGGCATCCTGCCCCCCATGGGTAGGGGTGGTAGTAGTGGTAGGCATCTAGCACCCCCTGGGTAGGGGTGGTGTGGTGGTAGGCATCCAGCCCCCATGTGTAGAGGTGGTAGTAGTGACAGGTATCCTGCCCCTCATGGGTAGGGGTGGTAGTAGTGGTAGGCATCTAGCACCCCCTGGGTAGGGGTGGTGGTAGTGGTAGGCATCTGGCACCCCCTGAGAAGGGGTGGTGGTAGTGGTAGGCATCTGGCACCCCCTGGGTAGGGGTGGTGGTAGTGGTAGGCATCTGGCACCCCCTGAGTAGGGGTGGTGGTAGTGGTACGCATCTGGCACCCCCTGGGTAGGGGTGGTAGTGGTGGTAGGCATCTGGCACCCCCTGGGTAGGGGTGGTGGTAGTGACAGGCATCCTGCCCCCCATGGGTAGGGGTGGTAGTAGTGACAGGCATCTAGCACCCCCTGGGTAGGGGTGGTGGTAGTGGTAGGCATCTGGCAGCCCCTGGGTAGGGGTGGTAGTGGTGGTAGGCATCCAGCCCCCCATGGGTAGAGGTGGTTGTAGTGACAGGCATCCTGCCCCCCATGGGTAGGGATGGTAGTAGTGACAGGCATCCAGCACCCCCTGGGTAGAGGTGGTAGTAGTGACAGGCATCTGGCACCCCCTGGGTAGGGGTGGTGGTAGTGGTAGGCATCTGGCACCCCCTGGGTAGGGGTGGTAGTGGTGGTAGGCATCCAGCCCCCCATGGGTAGAGGTGGTAGTAGTGACAGGCATCCTGCCCCCCATGGGTAGGGGTGGTAGTAGTGACAGGCATCCAGCACCCCATGGGTAGAGGTGGTAGTAGTGACAGGCATCTGGCACCCCCTGGGTAGGGGTGGTGGTAGTGGTAGGCATCTGGCACCCCCTGGGTAGGGGTGGTAGTGGTGGTAGGCATCCAGCCCCCCATGGGTAGAGGTGGTAGTAGTGACAGGCATCCTGCCCCCCATGGGTAGGGATGGTAGTAGTGACAGGCATCCAGCACCCCCTGGGTAGAGGTGGTAGTAGTGACAGGCATCTGGCACCCCTGGGTAGGGGTGGTGGTAGTGGTAGGCATCTGGCACCCCCTGGGTAGGGGTGGTAGTGGTGGTAGGCATCCAGCCCCCCATGGGTAGAGGTGGTAGTAGTGACAGGCATCTAGCACCCCTGGGTAGGGGTGGTGGTAGTGGTAGGCATCTGGCACCCCCTGGGTAGGGGTGGTGGTAGTGACAGGCATCCTGCCCCCCCTGGGTAGGGGTGGTAGTAGTGACAGGCATCTAGCACCCCCTGGGTAGGGGTGGTGGTAGGGGTAGGCATCCAGCACCCCCTGGGTAGGGGTGGTGGTAGTGGTAGGCATCTGGCACCCCCTGAGTAGGGGTGGTGGTAGTGGTAGGCATCTGGCACCCCCTGGGTAGGGGTGGTGGTAGTGGTAGGCATCTGGCCCCCCCTGAGTAGGGGTGGGAGTGGTGGTAGGCATCCAGCCCTCCATGGGTAGAGGTGGTAGTAGTGACAGGCATCCTGCCCCCCATGGGTAGGGGTGGTAGTAGTGACAGGCATCCAGTACCCCATGGGTAGAGGTGGTAGTAGTGACAGGCATCTGGCACCCCCTGGGTAGGGGTGGTGGTAGTGGTAGGCATCTGGCACCCCCTGGGTAGGGGTGGTAGTGGTGGTAGGCATCCAGCCCCCCATGGGTAGAGGTGGTAGTAGTGACAGGCATCCTGCCCCCCATGGGTAGGGGTGGTAGTAGTGACAGGCATCCAGCACCCCATGGGTAGAGGTGGTAGTAGTGACAGGCATCTGGCACCCCCTGGGTAGGGGTGGTGGTAGTGGTAGGCATCTGGCACCCCCTGGGTAGGGGTGGTAGTGGTGGTAGGCATCCAGCCCCCCATGGGTAGAGGTGGTAGTAGTGACAGGCATCCTGCCCCCCATGGGTAGGGATGGTAGTAGTGACAGGCATCCAGCACCCCCTGGGTAGGGGTGGTAGTGGTGGTAGGCATCCAGCCCCCCATGGGTAGAGGTGGTAGTAGTGACAGGCATCCTGCCCCCCATGGGTAGGGGTGGTAGTAGTGGTAGGCATCTGGCACCCCCTGGGCAGGGGTGGTGGTAGTGGTAGGCATCTGGCACCCCCTGGGTAGGGGTGGTAGTGGTGGTAGGCATCCAGCCCCCCATGGGTAGAGGTGGTAGTAGTGACATGCATCCTGCCCCCCATGGGTAGGGGTGGTAGTAGTGACAGGCATCCAGCACCCCATGGGTAGAGGTGGTAGTAGTGACAGGCATCTGGCATCCCCTGGGTAGGGGTGGTGGTAGTGGTAGGCATCTGGCACCCCCTGGGTAGGGGTGGTAGTGGTGGTAGGCATCCAGCCCCGCATGGGTAGAGGTGGTAGTAGTGACAGGCATCCTGCCCCCCATGGGTAGGGATGGTAGTAGTGACAGGCATCCAGCACCCCCTGGGTAGAGGTGGTAGTAGTGACAGGCATCTGGCACCCCTGGGTAGGGGTGGTGGTAGTGGTAGGCATCTGGCACCCCCTGGGTAGGGGTGGTAGTGGTGGTAGGCATCCAGCCCGCCATGGGTAGAGGTGGTAGTAGTGACAGGCATCCTGCCCCCCATGGGTAGGGGTGGTAGTAGTGGTAGGCATCTAGCACCCCTGGGTAGGGGTGGTGGTAGTGGTAGGCATCTGGCACCCCCTGAGTAGGGGTGGTGGTAGTGGTAGGCATCTGGCACCCCCTGGGTAGGGGTGGTGGTAGTGGTAGGCATCTGGCACCCCCTGAGTAGGGGTGGTGGTAGTGGTAGGCATCCAGCCCCCCATGGGTAGAGGTGGTAGTAGTGACAGGCATCTAGCACCCCCTGGGTAGGGGTGGTGGTAGTGACAGGCATCCTGCCCCCCATGGGTAGGGGTGGTAGTAGTGACAGGCATCTAGCACCCCCTGGGTAGGGGTGGTGGTAGGGGTAGGCATCTAGCACCCCCTGGGTAGGGGTGGTGGTAGTGGTAGGCATCTGGCACCCCCTGAGTAGGGGTGGTGGTAGTGGTAGGCATCTGGCACACCCCTACGCATCCAGCCCCCCATGGGTAGAGGTGGTAGTAGTGACAGGCATCCTGCCCCCCATGGGTAGGGGTGGTAGTAGTGACAGGCATCCAGCACCCCATGGGTCGAGGTGGTAGTAGTGACAGGCATCTGGCACCCCCTGGGTAGGGGTGGTGGTAGTGGTAGGCATCTGGCACCCCCTGGGTAGGGGTGGTAGTGGTGGTAGGCATCCAGCCCCCCATGGGTAGAGGTGGTAGTAGTGACTGGCATCTGGCATCCCCTGGGTAGGGGTGGTGGTAGTGGTAGGCATCTGGCACCCCTGGGTAGGGGTGGTAGTGGTGGTAGGCATCCAGCCCCGCATGGGTAGAGGTGGTAGTAGTGACAGGCATCCTGCCCCCATGGGTAGGGATGGTAGTAGTGACAGGCATCCAGCACCCCCTGGGTAGAGGTGGTAGTAGTGACAGGCATCTGGCACCCCTGGGTAGGGGTGGTGGTAGTGGTAGGCATCTGGCACCCCCTGGGTAGGGGTGGTAGTGGTGGTAGGCATCCAGCCCCCCATGGGTAGAGGTGGTAGTAGTGACTGGCATCTTGCCCCCCATGGGTAGGGGTGGTAGTAGTGACAGGCATCCAGCACCCCCTGGGTAGAGGTGGTAGTAGTGACAGGCATCTGGCACCCCTGGGTAGGGGTGGTGGTAGTGGTAGGCATCTGGCACCCCCTGGGTAGGGGTGGTAGTGGTGGTAGGCATCCAGCCCCCCATGGGTAGAGGTGGTAGTAGTGACAGGCATCCTGCCCCCATGGGTAGGGGTGGTAGTAGTGGTAGGCATCCTGCCCCCCTGGCTAAGGGTGGTGGTAGTGGTAGGCATCTGGCACCCCCGGAGTAGGGGTGGTGGTAGTGGTAGGCATCTGGCACCCCCTGGGTAGGGGTGGTGGTAGTGGTAGGCATCTGGCACCCCCTGAGTAGGGGTGGTGATAGTGGTAGGCATCTGGCACCCCCTGGGTAGGGGTGGTAGTGGTGGTAGGCAACCAGCCCCCCATGGGTAGAGGTGGTAGTAGTGACAGGCATCCAGCACCCCCTGGGTAGAGGTGGTAGTAGTGACAGGCATCTAGCACCCCCTGGGTAGGGGTGGTGTTAGTGGTTGGCATCCAGGCCCCTATGTGTATATGTGGCATTGGTGATAGCCATCCCGCCCCTATGGTGCTGCTGTTGCTGGTGTAAGTAATTTCTGCATCCCTATGTGTGTGTGTGATATGTCGGGTACGTGTGGTTTGTTTTTGTGGTGGGTGTCTGACTTACCTTCTGCGTCGTACGCGTCCGTGCCAGTTCCGGTAATAGATGTAGAATATTGGTAGGATCGGCACGATGGGATTCATGGTTGGTTCATCTCGTTCGTCTTTCTCTTTGCTTCGCCTCGTCCTCGTCGCTGGCGTGTTCGTCTCGTAGCCGTGGATCGTCTTGTGGCGCGAATCGGAGCTTATGTGCGCCTCTCCCGGATGCATTGACGTGCGTGCGTAGCGACGGGTTCGGCGCGTACGGAGGGCGCATCGTACTTGTCCGGCCGGACGGGGCTGCATTTTGGCTTCCGTGCGACTCGATTCTGCATTTCCGGATCCGCCTCGGTCGGAGAACAGGGCCTGTATTGGGTGAGTACAACTGGGTCGGGATTTGGGCAGTTGTGTGCATCATACTTGCTCGTTCGGACGTATGTGCGAATCGGTCGGGAAACAGGCATTCGCCTGGCTTTTTTCCCGGCCGAATGGTATTAGGTGCGCCTCCGACCGGGATCGGAATCGACCCCTATATGTCAATTTTTTTTTAGAGAATTGTTAAAATGGTTTGTAATAAAAATGTGTTAAAATATATATGTTAATAATAAATTACACTATATGCAATAATGTAATCAATCTTTACAATACAAATTAATAATGTATCACTTTTATGAAAAAATATTTTCTTTGAAAAAATGTTTGGAAAGCATTGTAAAACTACATCATTTTTTCCCAAAAATCTACATAACTATAATAAAAAGTTTAATAACGTTTAAAACTAAGGGGGCCATTATGATGTCGGGCGGATCGCCACCGCCCAACCGGCGGTGGCGATCCGCCCGACATCTTTTCCCACCCGCCCTCCATTTACCCCCCGCCACATTACAATGGCGGGGGGTACAGTGGCGGTCGGAAAGACCGTCTGCCGCTTTACCGCAGGCAGGCAATCGTTACGATTGCCTGCCATGTGGTCCTGGGCCATAATATGGTGGCAGTGCCTAGCAGGCACCGTCCGCCATATTACGATGTGTGCGGATTTGAACCTTTCCATGGCGGCGATGCCGCCATGGAAAGGCATGCAGTCTTTGGCTTTGGGGGCCTGTTGCGGGCCCCCGGGGTGTTGGGGGGTGCACTTGGGGGGTACCCATGGTACCCCCCTACATTGGCATGCACAAGGTGGCAGGCACCACGTGGTGCCTGTCACGTTGTGCATGTCAATGCACAACATGCAACTTTTACATTGCGGCGGGTGCTGCTTACAGCACCGCCCGCCGCAATGTAAAATATGCGACCGCCACCCTGGCGGTCGCATCCTAATGGGCCTAGTGGGACCGCCGCACCTCTGGCGGTCGGTCCCGTTTCCCGTTACGGTGGCGGGCAGACTTTGTCCGCCCGCCATCGTAATGGGGCCCTAAGTTTGAAAAAATAATATATATAAATGTATACATATGTGAAAAATAAAAATTGGTTTTTTTTCTGTATCTAGCAATATATATTAAATACACGTAATAAAATAAAATGCTATTTCTTTTTATTTCGTATTGTTTGAAAATAAATAAACATCAATAAAATAGTAATATGTTTATGATTTTCTGTACATTTTTTTAAACCTTGTATATATTATAAAATATTTGTTATATCAATCTACTTTATAAAGTTTATATTTTTAATTAATATATATAAATATATTATATTTCTTTTTACAAACTATGTTATTATTTATAAACATTTCCACTGTAGACTACATTTATTTTTAAAAATTGCTATACTGTAAACATATATAATTTACTATTCCCACTCCAAACTATATTAAGTCAAGGAAACTGCTGGACACTAAACATATATAATTTACTATTCCCACTCCAAACTATACTAAGGGGCCAATTCCGATTCGGGCCGGAAATCACACCGACCGAGTCGGATTCGGAGAGATTTCCGACCGAACCGGACTCTGGCAGTCCGACCGAACGAGTACGATGCGGACGCATGCTATCGGACTCGATTAGGTCGGACTCCCATTGAAGCCAATGGGAGCCGGTCGTACGACGCGTACACGGGCTCCCATTGACTCAATGGGTGCGTCGCGAACAGGGGGGCCCCCTACAGTGGGTACGTGTCGGTGCGACTCGCGCTGTACATGCATGTGTAGAGGAGACCCATGGGTCCCCCCTGTGTGGGACTCGCGCGGCTACGCGTACAGGGGGGTCCGACACGGACCCTCGAAGTCCGGCTCCGACTGCTCTTTCGAGCCGGACGGCGCGAGTCGGTCGGACTGATCGAGGCACGCATCGTACTTGCCCGGTCGGGGAACGTCTCCATTGCGTGGTGCGAGTCGAGTCCGTACGAGTCGGTCGGAGCCGGGAACGAGTCGGTCGGGGATTTCGCGTTCGCTCGCATCGTACTTGCTCGCGCAGACGGGTGTTCGAATCGGTCGGAAACAGGGCGTCCGAATCGGATCCGGTAAAGCCGAATCCGATTCGGTGCCCTACCGGCCGAGATCGGAATCGGCCCCTGAGTCAGGGAAGGTGCTGGACAGTAAATATATATACATTACTATTCCAACTCTAAACTACATTAACTCTGGGAAGGTGCTGGACACTAAACATATATAAATAACTATTCCCACTCCAAACTATATTATGGCAGGGAAGGTGCTGGACACTAAACATATATAATTTACTATTCCCACTCTATATTAATTCAAGGAAGGTGCTGGACAGTAAACAAACATAACTTACTATTCCCACTCCAAACCATATTAAGTCAGGGAAGGTGCTGAAAACAAATGAAATGAAATGAAAAAGCATTTGTATAGCGCATGGTTACCCGGAGGCATCCCAGCGCTAGTAGCAGCAGTTATATGGGATTCCACCAGCTAAGGGAATAACAAGGTCTTTAACAGTTTGCGGAAGGCCACGTGGTTGGTTTCCCTACCTAGATGGGAGGGGAGGGAGTTCCAAAGCTTGGCTGCATTAAAAGAGAATAGCCGACCCCCGCTTCTGGCTTTCTTGATCCTGGGGACAGTGACAAAGTTCATAATCTCTGAGCGAAGACTTCTGGTAGGCTGGTAGGACTGAATGAGGGTGTTGAAAATGGCGGGGCCTTTTCCAGCTAAAGACTTGTGAACAATGCACAGGGCTTTGAAATTGACTCTCTCCCGGATGGGGAGCCACTGGAGCGATTTCAAAGCAGGTTTAGCTGAGTGATGCTTAGGAGTACCCAGGAGAAGTCTAGCTGCCCAGGTTTGTATAGTCTGGAGTTTGGAAAGGGTTGCGGTAGGAGCACCCAGATAAAGGGCATTCCCATAGTCCAGCCGAGACAGGATGAGGGCCTGGACCATGATTTTTCTTGCCTGGAATGGATGAAGGGGGAGGACTTTTCGAATCATTTTCAGGATACCATAGCATGTGGCCGCCATCTTCCGCGCTTGTATCTTGAAGGTGAGGTCTTGGTCCACCCAGACACCCAGGCTTTTTAACTGAGTCTTTGGGGTGGGGGCAGGACCAAGGGTGGTCGGCCATATTGAGTTTAGATCAAGGGGGGAATGATTCCCCAAGATCATTATCTCGCTTTTTTCCCCATTCAGTTTCAGGAAGGACTCATTCATCCAGTTGGCAATTTCTTCTAAGCATGGGCGAAGACTAGGGGGGCACTTTCGGCTCTATTAAGCCCTATCACAAGTTGCGTATCATCTGCGTAGGTAACTATGTGTACGCCAAAAGGTAATACCACCTCTGCTAAGGAGCATATGTAAACGTTGAATAAGGTGGGACTCAGGGAAGACCCCTGCGGTACTCCGCAAAAAAGGGGCATCTGTTTAGAGGTCACCTCGGTGTCAAAGACCTGAAAGGATCTGTTACTCAGAAAGGACTGTAGCCATGACAGAGCAGTTCCGGTAACTCCCAGTTTTCTGAGTCTGTGGACCAGGATATGATGGTTTACTGTGTCGGAAGGCCGCGCTGAGGTCCAGGAGAACGACCACAGCGGTGCCTCCGGAGTCCACAATCTTTCTTGACTCTTCCACGACTGATAGCAAAGCCGTTTCGGTTCCCTGATGAGGTCGAAAACCTGTCTGGGACAGGTGGAGGAGTTTGTGGGTCTCGAAAAAAGAGGACAGTACAGAGTTAAAATATTTTTCAGCAATTTTGCTGACCCCCGGGAGGAGTGATATGGGGCGGTAGTTTCCCAGAGCCGAAGGATCAAGGCTAGGTTTTTTTAAAGGTGCCTTTACCATAGCTTCTTTTTATAGGGGGGGACCACTCCAGAAGAAAATGAGTCATTAATCAACTCTAAAATGACAGGGGAAACTACTCCTGCCGCTTGCCTCAATATCTTTCGGGGGGCTGGATCTTTGGGCGACCCACTTTTTACCTGAGTCAAAAGGCTTTCCAATACTGGCCTTTCCATCACCGGGATAGTTTCCAAAAGAGGTTGGTTACTATGAGTGTTAAGGTAGGATGTGCAGTCTTTAATGGGGGGAAAAGAGGTGAAAATAGTTTCGATTTTATTGAAAAAGAATTCAGCTAAATCGTTACAGCGTGTGCCTGAGATGTCAGGGATAGCCGGAGGAGAGGGAACTCTGGAGAGTGTTTTGGCAATGCGAAAAATCTCACGGGCGGAATTAGCCGCTGATAAGATTTTATTTTCGTAAAAAACTGCCTGGGCTAGTTTGATTTCAGCTTTGTATGAATTGATAGCTTCTCTATATTTAAGTTTCCCATCGCTAGAGAAGTCTTTCCTCCAGTCTCTCTCGAGCTTCTTACAAGTCTGTTTTAGGCCCCGAAGTTTATGTGAGTACCATGGCTTTCGGTTACTTCCTGTTTTAGTTTGAGTCCGTTTTACGGGAATGAGCAAGTCTAGTGATTCTTGGATCCAGTTGTTAAAGTTTTCATTGGCCGTGACAGCATCCGAAGATAACACTGGTCTGGTTTCTTCTAAAATTGTGGTCCATTGTTCGATTGACAATATGGGCCAGGGGCGTAGACTTGTATAGTTAGGTTTTGTATGTAACACCATGGAGGACGGGGACCAAGTAAATGGGATGAGAAAGTGGTCCGACCATGGGACAGGAGTAGGTTTCTCTCCCATTAAGTCCTCCAAATTTGAGAAAATGGGATCTAATAGATGCCCTTTTATGTGGGTAGGCTCACTGACTTTTTGTTGGAGCTGATAGGCCGCAAGATCCTCTGTAATTTCAGTTGCAGCCGTCTGACAAAACATATATAAATTACTATTCCCACTCCAAACTACATTAACTCTGGGAAGGTGCTGGACACTAAACATATATAATTTACTATTCTCACTCCAAACTATATTAAGTCTGGGAACGTGCTGGACACTAAACATATATAAATTACTATTCCCACTCCAAACTATGGGGCCCATTAGGATGTCTGGCGGATCGCCGGCCCGGCGGTGGCGATTCTCCCGCAAAATATCCTTTTTCACCCCTGCCATATTAGCATGGCGAGGGGCACTGCGGCGGACTGAAAGACCGTCCGCCGCTTTTCCGCCGGTCAGATTGCCGGCCGGGCGGAAAAGGCAGACAACATGGTGGAGGTGCCTTGCAGGCACCGCCATCCATATTAGCATGCCTGCGGTGACATGCCTTTCCATGGCGGAGACTCCGCCATGGAAAGGCATGCGGAGAATGCCTTCGGGGGCCCGTTGCGGGCCCCCAGTGGGGGGGTGGATGCCTGCACTTGGGGGGTACCCATGGTACCCCCCTTCATTGGCATGCACAAGGTGGCAGGCACCGCGCGGTGCCTGTCACGTTGTGCATGCCAATGCACAACATGCATATTTTGCATTGCGGCGGGTGCTGCTGACAGCACCACCCGCCGCAATGTAAAATGTGCTGGATGCGACCGCCAGGGTGGCG
The DNA here is from genome assembly GCA_963921515.1 of Calotriton arnoldi. Lineage (NCBI taxonomy): Eukaryota > Metazoa > Chordata > Amphibia > Caudata > Salamandridae > Calotriton > Calotriton arnoldi. Next base: position 1,564,258 of record CAWUFW010002513.1, read on the forward strand.
GTAGCATCCTAATTGCCATGGCGGGACCGCCGCACCTTCAGCGGTCGGTCCCGTGTTCCGTTACGGTGGCGGGCGGACGAAGTCCGCCCGCCATCGTAATAGGCCCCTATATTAATTCTGGGAAGGTGCTGGACACTAAACATATATAAATTACTATTCCCACTCCAAACTATATTAAGTCAGGGAAGGTGCTGGACTGTAAACAAATATAACTTACTATTCCCACTCCAAACCATATTAAGTCAGGGAAGGTGATGAAAACGAAACATATATAAATTACTATTCCCACTACATTAACTCTGGGAAGGTGCTGGACACTAAACATATATAATTTACTAATCTCACTCCAAACTATATTAAGTCAGGGGAGGTGCTGGACACTAAACATATATAAATTACTATTCCCACTCCAAACTATATTAATTCTGGGAAGGTGCTGGATACTAAACATATATAAATTACTATTCCCACTCCAAACTATGGGGCCGATTACGATGGCGGATGGACTCCGAGCCTGCTAGGCTCCGCCACCATTTTAAGCATCGTAATGATTGCCTGTGGCGGTTCCCTGGCGGATGGTCTTTGCGACCGCTGCGGTCCTAAAGCGATTCCCACAGCCATCATAATTCGGCGGTGGGAAAATTGCTGTCAATTGACGGAAGGATTGCCACCGCCGGGCTGGCGGTGATGATCCTTCCGCCATCGTAATCGGCCCCTATATTAAGTCAGGGAAGGTGCTGGACAGTAAACAAATATAACTTACTATTCTCACTCCAAACCATATTAAGTCAGGGAAGGTGCTGGACACTAAACATATATAGATTACTATTCCCACTCCAAACTACATTAACTCCGGGAAGGTGCTGGACACTAAACATATATAATTTACTAATCTCACTCCAAACTATATTAAGTCAGGGAAGGTGTTGGACACTAAACATATATAAATTACTATTCCCACTCCAAACTATATTAACTCAGGGAAGGTGCTGGACACTAAACATATCTAAATTACTATTCCCAGTCCAAACTATATTAAATCAGGGAAGGTGCTGGACATTAAACAAATATAACATACTATTCCCACTCCAAACCATATTAAGTCAGGGAAGGTGCTGGACACTAAACGTATATAAATTACTATTCCCACTCCAAACTACATTAACTCCTGGAAGGTGCTGGACACTGAACATATATAATTTACTATTCCCACTCCAAACTATATTAAGTCAGGGAAGGTGCTGGACACTAAACATATAGAAATTACTATTCCCACTCCACACTACATTAAGTCAGGGAAGGTGCTGGACACTAAACATATATAATGTACTATTCCCACTCCAAACTATATTAAATCAGGGAAGTTGCTGGACACTAAACATATATAATTTAGTATTCCCACTCCAAACTATACTAAATCAGGGAAGGTGCTGGACACTAAACATATATAAATTACTATTCCCACTCCAAACTACATTAACTCTGGGAAGCTGCTAGACACTAAACATATATAAATTACTATTCCCACTCCAAACTATAATAAGTCAGGGAAGGTGCTGGACACTAAACATATATAATTTAAAATTCCCAAGTAAAAATTCTTAAATTCTCAAAAAGTGTTACTCAGTATTAATTTAATAAATAATATTCATAAATATTAAAATTTCATCGTAGTTTTTTTTAAATTACTGTACCAAAAATATTTTAACATTTTTAATTTATATATTATTTTTTTCTTTAATTTTAAATTTTAAACATTTTTCTTAATATCTTAATATTAATATTACATTTTTTAAATTTTCTTTTAAAAAAAAATTATTGTAAATATTATGAGCAAATTTAGATACATAATTCATTAAAATTAATAATAAAACATATAAAATAATTAACAATTTTAAAAATCGTAATTTTAAATTAAAAATTTAAATTGGTTAATTTTATAAATTAAATGAAACTTATCCCCTATTAAACCAACATCCCAATACTAAATATATATATATTTTTTGAGAGTTTTTTTTTCTCCATTTTTACAAACATTTTTAAAACACTCCTCATCCTTATCCCCTATAAACCCCACATCCCGCTCCTAAAAATTAATTTCATTTTTTTAATAAAATTTTAAATATATTTACATTTTTTTACAAATTTTTTAAAATACTCCCCACCCTTATCCCCTATAAACCCAACATCCCTAGAAATAAAATTTAAAATATTTTTTTAATTTTTACATTATTTTTATTTTTCAAAAGAATTCTTTAAAACACTCCCCACCCTTATTCCCTATAAACCCAACATCCCGCTCCTAAAAATTGTTTTTATATTAAATTTATATTATTAATTTTTTTTTAAAACATTTTTAAAATTTTTTTTAAAACACTCCCCAACCTTATCCCCTATAAACCCAACATCCCGCTCCTAAAAAAAATATTACAATTCAAAACTTTTATAACATTAATTAACTATTAATAAAACATTAACAAACATATAACATAATAGAAATAAAAGTAAAATGATATATTTACATAACGATATTTTAACAAACGACATTTAACATAACGATATTTTTAACAACACACTAAATCGATATTATGAACATCGATATATTAAACATAGATATTTCATACTGTCAATATTTAAAACTCGATATTATTACATTTCGACATTAAGAAATCGATATTATGTCTACTTACCGCCTCATGTATCCAGCTGACACATTGTGCTCACTGGGATATGTGGGCTTTACAGTTGTAACCTCCGTTTCCAGTGGGAGCAATATTGGGGCTGCCTTTCGGACAACATCTGTATCACGATGGAGCGAGCCGGGGACCTCCAGTGGTGGAAAGTGAGCACCAACTTAGCATGTTGCAGGGCGTTCTCCCTATTCAAACCAGATCTTTTAGAAATGATGGATGCAGTGTCTCTGAGTTGGGGCAGTCATTTGGTAGAGATGGAGATCAATGGTATCTGCTCTCAACTTTAATAAAAGTTCCACATTAGTCTTCTGGAGCTTTGTGCATCTGAAAGCCTGTTTACCATCCATCAGCGAGAGGCCACCACAGATCTTAGAGACAAAAAGACTGCCATGTGGTACTGCAACAAGCAGGGCAGCATGGGCTCTTGGATCTTGCACCAAAAGACACTGCACCTTTGGGGATGGCTGGACTGTCAAGGGATATTTTTGGTAGTCTATCACCTAGCAAGGGTTGCTCAAAGTCGGAGCAGATGATTTCGGATGTCAGACCAAGAATGGCATCTTCATCCCAGGGTGACTCTGGATATCTTTGACCAATGGGGCGTGCCCTGGCAGGATCTTTTTGCCATTGCAGTGAATGCACATTATCACAACTATTGCAAACTACAGTGTCAATCAAGAGTTTCATCTTAACAGCCCCTGACTGGGCATGGAGAGTGAGGTATCTGAGCATTTGCCCTCTGATCTATTTCTTCAAACCTGCTGCCCTGTGTATCCAAATGGTAACAGCGAAGAGTAAAACCACTCTCTGTGGTCCCATGCCACTTCTGAGGACATCAATGGTGTGAAACAGACAAAGGAATTTGTAGCCACTTGTGAAATATGTGCGCAAGGAAAGATTTCCAATCTTGCCCCAGCTGGCCTTTTTACAACCTATAACAGTGCCACCCATGCCATGGAATACGGTCTCTCCTAACTTTGTTAATGAATTTTCAACTGTAAAGGGATATAAGACAATTTTGGTAGTCATAGACCACTTGACAAAAATGGCCAGTTTCATACTGTTAAAGGATTACCATCAGCAAGTACTCTTGATACTGTGTTTTTGGTAGCAATTAGGTTACATGGGCTAACTTCAGTGATATTTAAAAACCAGGGGTTCTAAATCATTTCACACTTCTAGTGGTTCTTTGTGTCTTGATGTAAATTGATGAACATTTGCATGTCCACAACCCTCAGATGGGTGGACAGACTGACAGGGTGAACCAGTGTTTGGAGCAATATCTGAGGTGCCATTTTCTGCAGGAAGGTGAGGAATGGGTACATTCTCTGTGGATGTCTGAATTTGCATACAGCAATACACCTTACTCATCACTGGCTTTTTTCCCTTCAACTGTGCTACAAGTTACTGCCCTTCTATGAAAGTCTTGGAAATGTCACCTGCACTCATAAAGGTTCCTGCAGTGCAAGGAGCCAAAAATGCTGCAAACCGCTGTGCTGCAATATTTGTTTATATAGGACTGATGCAGCATTAAGGGATGTTTTGCTGGCCTTACTGTCACTTTACTGAGTATAGAGACCAATCACACTATAAAAGCAGAAATGCCAGGGTGCATATTCAGTTATCACTTGTGTTGTTCATATCCCATCTATACTGTGCAAAGCAAGCAGAGAGCAAGCACTAGTCAACCTTCTCTACATTTATTTTTCAATTTAATCAAATTTGTTTTTGTTACTTTTCAGGTGCCCAATACCCTACGGAAGGTTACAAAAATGAGGAACAAGGAAAACTAAACACTGCAATATTTGGAAATGGAAGCAGTCATTGACAGGGAACATGCTGATTTAGAGGGCTGACTAAAGTCTTTAAGAGGTCCTCTACATATACTTTAGAAAAGGCTTGACCTACAAAGAGAACTTTCACCTACATGATGCACGTGCCTGAGTTTTGTGTAAGCAGAAAGCAGATGGTCTAAATCCTCTGGTAGTGTCCAGTTGACACCACGGCCTGTTCTATGATGTAACAGGTAGCATGAATTTGATAAGAGTTGTTAAAAGCAATAAAATATATACAAATCAAGGAGCGTGGTTGGACCGGCTGCAGGATGGTCACTGGCTTCTAAGTCTTCCAGAGCCTCTGAGACTTTAGATGGAGCCTTGCTGCAAGTACCCTCCTCTACTGCTATGGCGAGCCGTGGCGGCACTGGTGAGGAGCAGGTAGGTGTCATTTCAGACTGTTTTATGGTCTCACCTAGTTTTTTATCCTGCCCTTTGCTCCTTATGCTGGGTCACCACAGCCACCATTTTAAGCATGCCTCAATTGGCACAGAGCACCTAACATTCACGCTTACTCGCTAATACGGAGGAGGTGGCCTGAGTGCAATTCAGAAGCTCAGATACATTTCACAAATGGGACTTTATTCATGGCCATCGTTTTATTTAATTTATGCCAATTTCATACTAAAACTATTTGCCTTTCGTTTTTATGAGAAAACGAGGGGGAAAGGAATACTCCTTAACTTTTACATTGGCGGCACAGCTGGGGAATTCGAACTCTTCTACATTCCCCTCACGCTAATTCGAGTATACTGCTGTTGGTGGTTCATTTCTAAGAAATTCCTCTACTGATTGGGCTGCAAATAAGCATCTATGGGATCATTTTCTGTAGAGTTCTTTGAGTGCTCTTCTAAGCAGTGGTCAGCTATATATAACATATGGAACGTTCCTTTGAAAATTTTCAACAGTTTCTTCCACCAAATCTTTGTGAAAAAGCTTAATTTGCTTTGGATACTGCCAGACTACCTTTATGTCTTCAAGTATGAACTCTGATGCCAATTTGAAGTCTGCACCCTAGTTTGCAACAATGCCTCATTCACACGTAGTCTCTACCAGTAATAACAAGAGGCAAAAGAAAGACCCTACCTCACTGTCGAAGTGTCTCCTTTACCTCTGGCACTTGATTTTTCTGATTTGTTGCGTTTGTTTTACCTGTTATGCATATTGTTTGTATTGATGATCTTCTGCTTCACCGACTTTCTCTCAAATTCTTGTTTTTGCAGGAGTCTTTTGCCTCTCATTTGGATCCTCATCCCAGATGTTTCCCATGTCCATTGTGCCCTCCCCTTGACCAAGTATTTGCACTTTGTTCCCTTCAGGTTCGCAAGTGCTCCAGGTATCCTTATAGATTTGTTCTAGTAATTGTTCTTTTTTTAAATTTCATTTATTCAACTGTGCTGTTGCATATTTGTCCCCGGGGGCCTCCTCACAGTCTGCCTGTCTTTTTTGCATTTGACCACCCCATCATTACATTGTTATCTCACTCTTTGTTATTTTTCTCATCATGTTTAAAGCCTCTTTGGCTTCTCATTATTTTCCCTCCTTTTATCATGTTCTGTTCACCCTTCTCCCCCTTACCCATCCTATCTACTTCTCCCTTCATTCCTGCTTCTTCTCATATTCTCCTTTCAATATGCCTTGCTCTGTTATTGCTTTGATGGTTGTATTGCCAGTTTTGATTTGTTCTTGCCTGTAAGTTGTATGTTGCTGTTTACTATATTTTCTTTTTACATATATGACAAACAACCTTTGCATTGTTTCCTGGAATGTCAAAGGTTTGTGTAATCCTATTAAGAAGCAAAAGATACTCACACATTTATCCAGACTAAAATGTGAAATTGCCCTATTACAAGAAACTCACCTGTCAGACAAGGATATTAGAACTCTACGAAAGAAATGGGTGAGACATGTAGTTTGCTCTTCAGCTAAACAAAATGAGAACGTGGTTGCTTTTTTGTTCCATAAATCACTTCCTTTGGTAGTTGAGAAAGAAGAAAAAGATGAAGAGGGCAGATAGCTTCTTTTTTATCTTACTATACATAATTCTCCAATATCCATTCTTAATATATATGGTCCCACCAGCATAGATGTTCAATTTTGGGAACAGATGTGTAGCATGCTAATGACATGCTCAAACACTAATTTCATTGTTCGTGGGGACTGATTGATCCCTTTATTGACTGAAATTCATCAGTCAAATATATTCCCAATAAAATGCAAAAAGCATTTAGAAATTCTATTCAGTCTAAGGGGCTTGTTGATGCATGGAGGGCCTATAACCAGGGTGCTTTGAAATATACTTTTTATTCTCCTGTTCACCACTCTAAATCAAGGATCGATTACACCTTTTAACACATAACTTGCTCTTCTCCTTGATTAATGCTGAAATCGGTTCTATTCTAATTTCATATCATGCACCAGTTAACAGTTGATCTGGATTTGTTGCCCGAAAACTCTGGGTCCAGTAAATGGCGTTCAATAACAGTTTATTGAAAGAAAATGTTTTTGTAGAACAATTTGAAACTTTTCTTAAAGATTTCTTTCACTCTAACATCAATCTGGATACCTCTTTTCATTTTGTTTGGGATGCCTTTAAACAACAGCTAGGGGATATAGTATTGATTATGTTGTGACCAAAAAAAAAAACCTTAAATAATCATCACTTTTACTTACATCTATTAAACAACTTAAGCATGAATATTACACCTCCAATAGAGACACTACATTAAAAAGTCGTATTCAGGGCAAGTTGGATTTTAAAAAAAGATCGGCTGAAGATGCATCTGGTGTACTGCTGAATATTACGGTGGCCGCAATAAAGCTGGTAAAATGCTAGCCAATTATTTGACGGCCAGGAAACAAAAATCTAATATTGATACCAATACCGATAAAAATGGATTTAAGTACTTTAAAGGTGCTGAAATTCAAAAATTACTTTATAGACTTTTATGAAACCTGATATAGACTGGAATATTCCCCATCCGATGACCCAATAAATGATTTCTTTGACTCTCTTCCAAAACACCAAGAACAGTTAGTTGATCTTTCTTCATTAGATGACATCTCTATTCCCAAAATAAGTACTGATGGTTTTTCAGTTGAATTTTACTCACACTTTTCTCATATTCTGTTACCATACTTTTAATCTTTATTCCACTATTTTCTTCCCAATAATGAGGCTTGTTGCACTTTTTAAGCAGCTATAATTCCCAAAACAGACAAAGACTTATCTTTTTGCATCAATTATAGGTCCATATCCCATATACATTCAGACTGGTAAAGTTTTGTGCACATTCTGCCCCTACATATTAACAGTTTTATTCCAAACTTGATTGGAATGAAACAATCACGTTTTGCAGGGGGCAGATATATGGCAGGCAATACTGAAGCATTTTTGGAGTTTTTACATCTCACATCAAAAGGTAAAACACCTGTATCTGTCATCAAATTAGATGCGGCAAAGGCTTTTGACCAATGTCAATTGGAGCTTTGAAATGGCATGATTTCAGTCCGGGAATATTAAAGAATATCAGCCTGCTTTATTCTTTACCTTAAACATGTATTTATTTTAGCTGACTCCAATCTTCATATTTTCCATTAATTAGGGGCACACGACAAGGTTGCCCCCTGTCACTATTATTGTTCATATTTTCTCTGGAACCCTTTTTAGAGGGTCTTTGTCAGTCTTACATGGTTTTAAGCAGAAAGAAACAGAAGTTAAATTCACTGCATATGCAGATGATGTTCTTTATGTATCGTAGCCACAAACCTCCATTCCTGTTTTCGATAATCTATTAGCAAATTATTCCACTCTATTCAGTTATAATCTAAATATTGATAAGTCAGAAGTTCTGCCTTTGAATAATTATTGTTTAAAGGAAAGATTTGTAGACATTAGATTTAAGTGGAACTCTAAATGAATTAAAATCTTAGGAATTAAATACTCCACCTCTATCACCGAAACAATTCAGATTAACTTAGGTATTCTCACCATAAAATCATTAACATGTCAGAGAAGTGGTCACCTTTGTATTTATCTTGGCGGGGCAGATTAGATGCAATTAAAATGATAATGCTACCTGTCATTGAGTTCTATTTATCTATGCTACCCATGAAACTCCCGCAGAAATTTTTTAAATCTCTTAATAGTTTGGTTTGAAACTTTTTGTGGAATGGGCGGAAAGCACATATCTCATTACGTTCATTGTGTAAACCTAAAGATGTTGGCGGGGTAAGCTGTCTTGATTTACAGATGCATCCCTCCCTTTTGTTTTGAAACAAATCTTGCCATTTGAACAGGGATGAAGATACTCCCTTCACTGTATGGCATTAACTGGAAGACTCAAAGATTTTACCTTTTTCTTCTCACCCTGCAGCTCATATTTCCCACCCTCCTAAGTCTTTTTCTTCTTCCACTATTAAGAACTCAATACACCTAGCACATCCCATTCTCAACTGGTTGCTGTCACCCCTGCAGGTGTTTCTAGAATCCTCTATTTGCTCATGTAAAATGTAGGTATGGTCTCACCTCCGCATCCACACTCAAATATCAGCAGCTATTTCACAATACATATCTACTCTTACAAATACACAATATTCCACTCCAAGTACATTTTACAAGATATTTAACCTTTCCCTTGCTGTCAAGACATCTTGTATATATAAACATCTTGAATACATACCTCCTACCCACACCAAATCTAAAGTTGAACTACTGTGAAAATTAGATTTCAACTGTTCCTTTTCACTTCAAACCTGGAATATAATCTGGTCTAAGATCCATCACACTTACTCCATGGCTAGTACTACTAAAACCTTGCATTATTTCGATAATACGCTATCTTTTAACTTCCATTTCCCTTCACAAATAGAACCACAACATTGATAATGCATGCTGGACCTGTAGAACAGCAACAGGTACTTTCATACATATATTTTTTTCATTACCTATCAATTAGAACTTTTTGGTTGGAAGTTTGGAATACAATTTCAACAATTTGTACTATGACTTTTTCTTTGTATATTCTATATATTTTTTATGGGTAGTTCTTCTCGAATTTGGATTGGCAACCGTAAAGTGGGTAAATTTGTGGGCTTGCTCATTGCCAAAGCTTTACAAATTCTTATATCCAGTTGGAAAGATGCTACTATGGTCACTTCTACTAAATGGTGAAATTTATTATGTCATCATCACAGACTTGATAGAGTGAGCGCCGCCTCCACACAATAATTCATTTAGAAGTACTTCTTTTGGTGACCCCTTTCTACTTGTTTGAACTGTACACCTATTTGGCTGCTGGTTGTAACTACTATCTTCTAGCCTCCATGAACTACAGATTGTAATAATATTGTGACATTGCCCATATTTAACTGATAACTGTATTGATGGCCAGCTATATATTTGTTCTTCAATAAGACTATATGCAATTTTATTACTCTTTCAATTTCCTCTCATTCTCTTTTCTTCATTCTCTCTCTTTTCTCTTCTTTTTTTTTACTCAACCCATAAAACATAAAATATAAAATGCTAAGTTATTAAGGTACTATGTTGCATCATTTTATCATTTTTCTATAGTTGTATAGTTTTACTTCACTTACCGCTGTTTACTACATTCTAAAGTATTGTTTTGCTTCTGTTCAATATATTGACTAGCTATAGATATGCTTACCATGTACTTTTTGTTGAAATCATTCTAATAAAGATTTTTCAAACCAAAAGAAATATATATAAATACCGTTCGAGTGCAGGAGTCGCTCAACTCATTGTCTGAATCATCTGGTAGGGCCACTGAGTCGTCATAGTATAATACTGAAAGTTTTTTTTGGATGTAATATGTGCGAAATCCGATTAAGGGCTGGGATGTTCTCTCGTGTTCATCCGGCACACTGCGGTTCTCATCCAGCTGCAGAATCGAAGGAAGTAAAACAATGACCTGGCTATATTTACAGGATGGTTTTGTGAAATTCATTCCTCTTAAAAAAGAAAAATAATTTAAGTAACCTAGCAGGTACACTAATAGATATTACAGTTTTTCCCACTGATTGAATACATACCAGAAACCATATTTCACACAGAATCCACAGTATTACTTTACACGTTTCCAGTATAAACACATGAAAAATCTAACTTATTTATGTACTGCTCGTCACTGCTAAATTGCCTTCACCCTTAATCATCAGGGGAGATTAGTAGTTGTCAGCATGAGACCAGGTGTCCCTTCGCTCTTTCCCTTAAAGGTACCAACCGATGAATTATGTCACAATTCATCTAAAAAAACCCATGCAGACTTCTTCAAACAATGAAACATTCAGAATGTCTATTGGTGGTGGCTGTTACTGATACAGAGTGGAGCAGAGCAATTTAGACTCCACTCTTACACATCACAGAAATGCAAGTATATACTTGCCTTTTATTCAGTGAGTGCCTTAACTTTATCAACATGTGTGAGACATTTAAATGTATTAATAAAATGTATTCACTGTAGAGACTAGAGATTTATACACGTGTGTTCTAATGTTCAGTTTAAATGTGTTAACATGCATTCTTTATTCACATTTTTACGCTCTCACTTAAATATATATTTGCATATGTAAACATGTTCTATTTTGCTCATGTTTTACAAATATTCCTCAAGTTACAAGTGTGCATTTATAACCATGTATTCGAAGTGTGCATTAAGGGGCTCATTACGATGCCTGACGGAGAAGGCTTCCGTCCGCCGTGCTCACGGCAAAAATCTACCCACATGACCCTCGGCATCGCCGTCTGTCAAATTACGATGCAATGCACAGAAAATCCCAGCACTGCGGACGGAACTCAGAAATGACCGTCCACCATGCCCGGAAAAGTTGCAAATCCGATTGCGGCGGACGGGGAAAGCAGTTCAAGGGACTGAAAAGGCCGCTCCTGCCGCGGAATGACCGCACAGCCAATTACAATGAAACCCCGGAGCTGGAGGACGGAGCCCTGCGTTCCGATTCCCTTGCTCGCGCATAGACCAAATGAATGGCGGTAGTAACAAACTGAACAGCGATGCACAAAGTGTGCCTGCACTCGACGCCGCCCTCAATCACATCACACACGCCACAATGATACACCCCAAATGTCCATTGGCAATGTAAGCAATGCCCAGCATGGAAGAAACACCTGGAGGACATCACTCATTTGGACACACCCACATACAACAGCATAAAACCAACCCCTTCCTGGACCAGCATCCTTTGCACACCAGAAGCTGACACAGAAAGACAGGACACCATTTACGCACACAGCACAAAATCACATACACCCATCTCCACAAAACACCACTTCCCACCCACACACCTGACACACTTCACATAACTCCACCACCCCCTGCACCCTGCACTTGTCTTACCTTTGCACCATGGCGAAACGGAAAATGTCCAAATTCAACGACACTGAGTTGAAAGTGATGGTAGACGAGATAATAAGGGTAGAACCACATTTGTATGGGAGCCTGGTCCAACACACCCCACTTGTGCGCCAAAACCAGATGTGGACAAGGATCTACAACAAAGTCAATGCTGTAGGGACCACCCTACGCACACTGCGTGACATCAAAAGGCGGTGGGTCGACCTCAAGGCCCGGGTCAAGCATCGGCATCAGAGAAACCACGAGGCGGCCCAAAGAACTGGTGGCAGCCCTCCCATACCACCACTAACCTTCACTGAATGGGAGGAGAAGGTGCTTGCCATTCTGCATCCCGAGAGTCTCACAGGAATCAAGGTGGGAGTGGAGGCTGGTAAGTACAAACAAAATGATCACATCCCACTGTAATGTACCGTTGTGCACAACAAGTGAGCCTCAATTGCCAGACAAAATCAAACTCATGTAGAATGCACGCTGTCAACATGAATGTCTCATAAGGCTAGCATTTCCTCCCTCTGCTTCACCTCACAGATAGGTAGCTATCTTACTGGGGAGGGGGTTGTTGGGACCTGACAGCAAGACCACAACTCCCACAAGGCCCTCTGTCTGCCCCCCCAACCAGGATTGAGGACCCACCCCACCACACAGCCATGTGTCAGCCATCACCCTCCTCTGCTTCACTCAACAGGTAGGTAGCCATCTTACTGGGGAGGGGGTTGTTGGGACCTGACAGCAAGACCACAACTCTCACAAGGCCCTCCGTCTTCCCTCCTAAACAGCAGGGAGCTATCTGACCACCACATCCCGCACTTGTGAGCCAACTCAGTTAAGCTGCATAAGTTGCAGCTAGTGCACACACAGAAAATACCATTGACAGTTCACATGAATCACAGTGTCATTGATGAAGTCACATGTAACTGCAAAGCAAAACCCAGGAACGCTGTGGCCAAAACCCAATGTGCAAGTACCATTATCCCAAAGCATAAAGGCTCACATCAACACCACACATGCATGTAGACTCAGATAAACATCACAAACCACATGAGGACAGTACAAAAAGCACAACAGAAATCAGGAAGTTGCGGCATAGTAGACAAACAGTCATAGCAAAGTCACAAATATCCTGGCATGAACAGAAGTGGATGAGCAACAAGTTGGTACCAGAGGACATGTACTTGGAAATACAATATCTGTGCATATGAAGTTGTCACTACAGCCATGTCATATCGCTGACGAGCAATGTATTTACCTCCACATCATGTCCCACTACAGACAAACTGTTAGGAATGACAAGTAATGCCAAGATGAAAAGTCATGTCGTCTCAATCGAAATGTGCCAAACATGAACATCAAAGTTGTGCCGTGTACTGAACATGCTGAAAATCCAACCTCTGTTCAACAGGTGACTCGCCAGCGACAGCAGGCGCCCGTGCCATGGACGAGCCCAGCCAGTCTCCCACCCAAGAAGCAGAATCCTCGGATGCAGACTCCCTGGTTTTTACGGATGAGGAAGACCGACCTGGCCCCTCCGGCGTGCCCGGCCAAGCTCAGTCTCCGGCCCTCACTGTCCCCACCACCACCACTACCACCACCACTCCCACAACAGCTGCAACAACAACGCTGACCCCTGCAGCACCGATCTGTATGGCAGCCACCTCCACCATCACCACCGTTGCCTCCAACACTGCCCCTGTGCCAATTGTAGCCAATACCACCAGGCAGCCTCGGGATGCTGGGGACAGTGTGCGGCGGCAGCGCCAGGCGCCGCCACAGGTCAGTAGCAGCAGGGCAGGTGGTAGGCCAACTGGGGGACAGTCACAGGAGGACAATGAGACTGAGGCCCAGGCCACCGTGCAAACTGTCCTTGGGGCATACCAGCAGAACCAGGGACAGATGGGCCAGGTCCTTGACGAACTGCGTGAACTCCGCCTGCTGCAGAGGTCCATGGACACTCGTTTGGGACAAACTGCAGAGTACATGGGCCAGCTGGTGGGTGTCCTGAGGGACATGCATGCAGCACAAATAGCTGCCCACCCCCCCCGTGGCCAGCAGGATGATAGTCACAACACCACAGCAGCGTCCACAGGGAGGGGTGAGTCACATCACAGCGAATCCTCAGAGACCTCCGAGCATGCAGCAGGTCCCCCCCCCCCGGCCAAACGGCTGAGGGGCGTCTGAAAAAGTCCCAGGGAGGATCACGTGGCAAAGCTACGTGCCGTACCAGTTTTCGGAGCCAGCGTTGATGTCACTAGTGTCACACCGAACATTGACTTGGTTGTAAATCCGATCCCACATTGCCACAAGGATGGGAGTGTACTTTTGGACTGTGGAATCCCACCATTGTGTGTTCTACCCGAACCATCCATGTACCATCACTTTCAACTCCAACCCTCACCTGTCACTCATTTACAAATAAACACAAATCACACCCGCATGCCTTTGTGTCAAGAATAATTTTTATCATAGTAAGTAGCATGTTAACTCACATTGCAATGTATCATGAGACGTAAATGCGACAATCCATTGAGAGAGTAGAGGAACCTGGAGTCACACAAGAAAAAGACAGTGATTTGACATATGATGGCAGTACAGGAAAAGCACTGCACTAGGCAACACTGTACAAGATGCATAACAGTTAACACAGGCCAACACCATCAACATGGACAGAAGGGGGATGGGAGCACAGAACTTCACCTCCCAGCACAGTTTACCCCTCAGCATCCTGGCAAATGCACTGCAGTTGAAATGCTTACTTCTTCTTCCGTGGAAGTGAGTCACCACGGCTGGAGGCAGGTTAGTGCTGTCAATCCCTAGACACATGTGTTGCACGAAATTATACCATTGAGATCAGTGTCTGCTGAGAAAGCTGCCACAATACACTAATGTCTCTGTACCTCTCACTGCCCAACTCAGGTGAAACACTCAAAGCTACATTGCAAGTAAGCATTTTTACCGAACTGCATTTACCAGAATGCCAAGGGGTGAACTGTGCTGGGAGGTGAAGTAGTGTGCTCCCATCCCCCTAATAACATCAATATGGATATGACGTAGGTTGTTACAACACACACAGCACTGATCAATGAATCCCACAAGAGCCAGCATCAAAACACATCCTGTCATGTGGCCAAAGGTGACATTGTCGCATTCACAAACTCAAGTACAGTTACACGGGGCTTTTCAGGGGTCATGTCCAGGCTTTTTGCATTTGTTCCCACATAAACAACAGTCACTGACAACATACCCATGCCATATCTCCTTCTCAACGGAAGTTATCTAATCCTGAATGACCACAACTGCTGAGGTTTACGGGAAGGCGTCCCGTAAATAGGAACACTTGCACTACGTGTTCCCTGCTGTAGCAATGTTCTCTTTACTCCCCCATATGTGCTTGTAGATAGTTAGTTGTGGCCTCACATTCCCACAAGGAAAGCAGACTTCAATTAGTGATGCAGGCTCAATGGGCTTTTGTTTCAACAAGTAGTCGCTCTCACATCAGGCCGCGAGACCTTCGATTCCCAGGTGCCTTGACCGCCCCGCGCGATTCACTGTCTGCGAGACACGACTCTCCCACTTGTTTTTGGGCTACTGACACACCAAATATCAATAACGTCTGATACTGAAGACCTTGCACATTTTTTCTACTTGTAGGCTCTGGCCTTCTCACTTCGTTGTACACTATTAATGGAGCCCTACCGGGTGTCACTCCTCATATTTACCGACTGCATTTGGCGGTTTCACATCAACCCTTTGCCAGTACTGCAGATTGCTGGTTTTCCGATTCCTCTCACGCAATGGCAGCCCGTCCTGTGGTCCAGGCCAACCCCAGTCAGTTGCAACTGTTACGTGAACGGATGCAGCTCGTCTTTGGATGTATACCATTGGCTGTGCTCCGCATCAGTTATAGGCTGACCTTCCGCTATGCCTAATTCACCTGTGTGCAACCTGTGTTCTACTGTCGCCGATGCCCCTTTCAATGGGCCATGGATCTCTGCCTTTCCAACACATCTCTTGCTGATCTGGATTATGACCTGTGGGTGAGTCCTTTGTTGGCCCATGACCAGGACTGTTCCCGGGATAGCCGTTTATGGGATGCCTTTCAACGTGTCAGACAGGCTGCCAGCTGCACTTGGGCGTTTGCGCAACAGCTCCTGTGCCATGCCTACATCGAGCCACTTCCAGCTTGCCATGAAATGCTCCTTTCATCCTCGTGGTGCGAGAAGCACATCTGTTCCTTCATGCTACTGTATTGGATGGCGGTCCTTTTTGCTGAAGCTGATTTGGATCGTCTTTTGGAACTGGTTGCCTTCGAAGCTGCATGTGCCTTCTTGGATCCGTAACTACTTACCAGCATCCAGAACTGTTGGCAACTGATTCAATGTTGTCTCAACATTTCTCGCATCCTTCTGACAAAGGTTCTCAGCCATCTCTGACTTTGGCCCTGTCTGCATTAGCTTTGACTTTGCTGACCTCTGCGGTCTCTTTCGCTTGGTACCACAGAACTGAGGAAGGGGAGGCTGTCATATGTCTGTCGGGGTGATTGTCGCATATTGTGAGCCAGGCTTCCATCGTGCAGCTGACGCACTTGTAAATCCCTGACTTTGAAGTCTTGCAAGTAGCTTCGTTCATGTCTGTCACATGGGAACTGTCCGCAGAGCTTGATCTCTCCGCGCTCCTGGAGTACTGTCTGCACATTCTGTCCGTGGTCGAACAACAATGTCCCTTGTCATTCTGTTCTGGTCAGGCCCTATCACCACGACTCAACAGAGTCTCTCAGCTGCGAGTGACCACGGGTGCCTCTTAGATGTTATGGGGCAGCGGGCTAGGTGCACCACACTTGGAGTGGGGACTATCCAGAGAGAAGAGCGACACAGCACATGTGATTTACATTTGACCATCTATGGGCTGAGGAGTGTGTTCTGCTGACAAAGCCCATAGCTTAGGGACATTTGATACAGGTTCTTCCAGCAGGGGGAGGGGGATGGGTTTGTGGGTCTTCATCCAGAGTGCTTATTGATATACCATCTTTCTTAATGATATGTGGACATATTACTCTGCTAAATGTTTTTGTGCAAAATGCATTTCTCAAATACTTTGGTGCCGTATACTGCATGTTCTTACAGGGTAGTTGAAATAAAACTTCTGAACTGTTTCTTGTCTTCAAATGAACCCCTTGTGGACAAGTATAAGAGTCAGGGTGACAGGGTGTGTCTTGTTAAAGCTATTCCTGTGAGATCTGAGAGTGTTGTGTCCTGGGGTGTCTGTGCGCTTGTATCACTGACAGTGAGTGATTGAGCTAGTGAGGCACTATGGCTATTAGGTCCAGTGCTTCAGGGTGCTCAGGTGGTCGAATGACTCGGTCCCGGCCTGCCCAAGTCCTCTAATCCTGCGCATAGTTCTGTGTGTGGACAGAATCCCTGCAACAATCCTCAAAGTTTGGGAGACAACAGCATAGCACACAGACACAGCCATAGTCGCTCATTGTTAGCTTACACTCAATGGAAGTAGTTGGCGATGAGATGTTGACACACGTCAAGGCCTTCTTCCTCACCACTGTCATTGTCACTGGGCATCTGTGGGTTTGGAGCAGGGGGCTGCTGCTGCTGCTCATCATCGTCCAGAATTAGGGGGATCTTCTTGCGCAAGGCCAGGTTGTGTAGCATGCAGCAGGTGACTACAATCTGGCACACCTTCTGTGGGGAGTAGAGTAGTGCACCACCACTCTTGTCTAGGCACCTAAATCTAGACTTGAGCAGTCCAAAAGTGCGCTCCACCACACGACATGTCCTCCCCTGGGCATCATTGTAGTGGACTTCCCCGGGCGTTGTTGGATTCCTCAGTGGGGTCATCAACCACGGACGATTGGGATACCCTGAGTCACCTAGTTGTGAGGAACACATACAAACATTGCAATCAGAATATGTGAGGAGAGCAGCATGTCACACATACATCACAGTCATTGACACAGCACACTCACCAACAAGCCAGGCCCGCTCGAGGTGCAGATTAGCCATCAATTGTGGTATGCTGCTGTTCCGCAAGATGTAGCAGTCATGTGCAGAACCAGCAAACTTTGCACAGACATGTGAGAATATCTGATCTGCCTGGCATACCACTTGCACATTAATGGAGTGGTGGTGTTTTCGGTTGCGATAAATGTGCTCACGTGCCTGTGGCAGAACGAGGCCAATGTGGGTTCCGTCAATAGCTCCCACCACATTTGGGATGCCTCCCAGATCAAAGAAATCCCCCTTCACAGCTGGCAATTCATCCCGCCTCGGAAAGTGTACATAGCTGTCCTTGTACAGCATCAATGCTGACAGGACGTCACGCAACACCATGCTGAACATGGGCTGTGACATCCCACCGGCACTGGACACAGTGTACTGGAAAGACCCAGTGGCGAAGAAATGCAGTGCAGCCATCACTTTCACTGTAGCAGACAATGCACCAGGATATGTTCGCTTTGGCTTCAAATGGGGCTCCAAATGAGCACATAGTTCTCGCAGTGTGAGGCGATCCAAACAAAATTTCCTGATGATGTCGATGTCCTCCATCGTCGACAGGTGTGGGACAGGTCAAAAGATAGGTGGTCTCCTCCTACGTATCCTGTCAGGGTACACATGCATGAGATGAGTCAAAGATGAGCGATGTGGTACACAGCTTAAGCGAAAACTCGCACAAGCACAACATTGCCTTGAGTCTTGGACACGTGACATGCACAAGTGACACACACACAGACGTTACTTTTCTTCACTCACTCGACATACTCACTACTTCAACATCCATAGTAGCTCGATGTGTATGGCATATAGTATACTGCTACATCAAGGTTGGTCTGCCCTGTGGTTGATGCCACAGCACTTCTGTTTCGCAGCATCTATGCAGATTGCATGTGGCTGCTGTCACTGCACGGCCTCAGGCTTCAGTCCCACAATACACAACGACATTACGGAATGAGGGCAGTGAGTGTCAGCTGGAGAATGATACAAGTATATTCAGCACGGTGGGCAGACAAATGTGAACATTATGGGGTCAGTACATCGTGACTGTGTGGTGATTTTGCGTGACAGACATTGCCATGTTCACCTTCATGAGGTACATAAACACCTGGATTGTGTATGCATGCACACATGGCTGTGAATGACAGATGATGTCATCCAGGCGATGATTTTTTGCTACACATGTGCACTCCTATGACGTGTGTGAGACATTTACAGGCAATGGCAGCTAGGCACACTGCATGTCACACCAGTACGTGTGTTGTAAGTACTAGGGATTACCAGTGTGTCTGAGTTGCAGAAAATGGACACCTCAATTTGTCAGCCTACATCACTTGCCCTTCAGAAGACAGCCCATGGCCAAGGATTCGCTAAGCACATAGCAAGAGATATACAGGCAGTGTTAACAGGTCGTTAGTTTCATTGCACTACATTGGTACAGTGCGAGAGCCCTTTGGTCTTTTGGACTCCTTGACTCATTTAGGGCCATGCTGGCCATGAGGCATGACAAAGAATGTAATTTCACTCTCCTTTTCTTGGACAAGCCATGTGTGTGCAGACTTGGATCAAAGGTCACACTCTATGATGCCTTCACTGGGTGCACACATCACTTTCGGCAGATGTTTTGGGCTGTGTGATGTAATTCGCATGGTGACAATGCAAATGCATGATGTGTTTACAGGCGCGGTAGCTGGCGTCCACAGCGTAAGCACACATTGGCCTCAATTGAGTGATGCAGGATTGCGGACGGCGCTTCCTGGCCGACGCGGTGTGGCACCGCCTATGCGAATGCGCCATCTGCCAACGGGAGCCACCAGCGGATTACATTTTTGAATGTCGCGGGGTGCGCGCTCTGCATCGGTGGGGCACGGCATTGGCCCCACTTGCCTTCAGGGGCCCTGAGGGTGTCACTCATGTGAATTGGGTGGGCCTCACACATTGCAGTTGGCAGGTTGCCACATACATCGTGGGGCCGGCCCGGCCTGCACGCTTGCTGGGAGTTGTAGTTGTTCAGGGGTTGCATGCGTGGAGGTGTTTTGGACGTACCTCTGCTGTAGCGCACGGCGGCATCTTATCTGCCGGAGGTGCACCAGGTAGAGCAGCAGAAAGGCCTGTAGTGCTGGATCCAGCTGGTCTGGATGTGATCTGTGTCGGCTTTTCCTTTCCGCGGTTGTGCTTCTGCCATCCGCGATGTGGTGGTTTTTGCGCCGCGGTGGGAAGGGCTGTTTGTTACATCGTAATCTGGGTGGTCGACGGAAAGTGATTCCGCTCGCCGGTCTTGCTCTATAGGCTCCGTCCGCCACCCTTGCGTCCCGAGATAACGTGCGGAGCCGGTAAAACTGCGTCAGACGGAGAATGGCCTCTGTAGGCCCATTGTAATATGGTGGTCCCAATATACGCATCAGGGGCGGGAAAAAAGACGTTTTCCGCCACCGCCAACATTACAGATGGGCTTCCGTCCGGCATCGTAATGAGCCCCTACATGCATAACTAAATTAGCCTGAGTACAGGCCTCAGTTGAAATGCATTTTGCTTTCACATCATGTTTTCATTCTTTTTGCAAGCTTATTATCTTGATTTTTGTTAGCTAGAGAAAGGCTTATTGTTTGTATTAGACTGCTGATACAAAGGCCTAGAGGGAAGAACTTATCAGTGAACGTGGAGAACCTATGGTTGAAAGAAGCCTTCTGTTCATCATGTACCAATATGGCAAGATGTTCAGGGTTGAGAACTGCAGTCCAAATTCGATGCATGGGAAACTGAAGCAATTTTGCACATGCACTCGAATAATGGTCTGATAGGCTCCTAGTGGAAGGAGATAAGGGCATTTCTGAATCTCCTGTTACTTTTAAATTGGTGTTCTCACAGTTGAATGACACAGAGATTCCTTTAAGACTTTGAGAGGTACAGACCTCTCTGCTTGCCCTATTATTTCAAATGTGAAGCTTTAAGCTAAACACATTTCTTTTTTCCAAGACTTCTACTAAAGTCTAATCATGCTAACACCTTCTATGCTCCCGAATAAGAGACACTTGCTAGATGATCCTATATTTGATCTATGTTTAGAAGAGAGAAGGGAAGTTTCTTTATGGAACACCTGTTTGTTTTTAGGGGTGGGCGGTAAACTCCGCTCCACTGGCGGAGTTTTGCCCACATCGCATGGAGCACAGAGTTTGGCAAAAACTCCGCCAACCACCGCTTGGTGGAGTTAACCACCTACCCCTCATTTTAACACACGGAAAGGGCATTGTGAGTGGCGTTTCATATTAACAGAATGAGTGAAATGAAGTATGTGACTGCTACTCCCAAGGGTAGCGTTTAGCAAAGACAAGAAGTTGAGCAAGTGCCGGAAAGGATGCTTACAGCGCTCAAAGTTTCTCTCTATGCACATACGGCTGCATCCTTGCATGCCAATATGCCCTGCGCTCATTAACACCTGCATAGGGTTGCTCGGCGCCGAGCCTGTTGCCTCATTATCCGAATGGAGGCCAACTTGAAGAGCTGCTACACTGAATTTTAAAGCTAAGCACATTCTTAGAAAATCAACATGTGGGCAAAATTGAATCCATTTTGCAGCCGATGTTTCTGATTTCATGGTGGGATTATTTAGGCAAAATGGAGCTCTTGCTCCCAAGCGCAGCCTGCGTGCCAGCTACACACATGCAATTACACACATTTCTTTCTGGTCTCCTCATCCAAACAGAATACAAAAGTGAAAGTACACAGGAATCCAGTTCTCGCGGTGTTAGGGAACATTAAGGGATATGCTTCTTGGCTGTGAAGGATTATGTTGTCAGCACCACAAATGCTATGTGGGCTCCCCGCCTCTTCGCAAGCTTTTTTCTTTCCAGATCTTTCTGTGACATACAGGCGCACAATTGAAGAGGAGGGGTTGCCCAGTACAACCCCACTAGTCACGGCCATGTTCAGGAAGCAGTGTATGGGCAAAACACTGGAATGTTCCTGAAATTTCTACTTAACCACCACAATCTTCCCCCACTGGCACCTGCGAGTAAAGAGAACAGAGATTCCTGGTATATGAATATTTGATTTCTTCTTTTTTTCATTTCTAAGAGAGTCAATGTGTTTGTGTTTCTTTTTTGATTGTGTTTAGAAGAGAGAAGGGATTGTGCTGTAGAGGGGTAGACTGGGGAGCTAGAATAGAACTGCGAAGTTGAAGGAAAATGTTGCATCTGGTTTCTAAATTTCCTGACATCCTCCTTGCGTACATTACTATCTGAGCCACTAGATTTCAGTAATATACTGTGAACAAAGGTCCTACTACATGCACATATTTTTATGGATTTGAGACTGGGGAGGTGTTGTGACAGACTGGAATTCCACCGCTCGCTGAACTCCATTAAATCTCGCAGAGTTTTTAGGAATCTCCACTGAGTAAAACTCTGAGTTTTGCCCACCCCTATTTGTTTTAATTTGTCTCTATACTATTGTGGTTATCGCAATTTGGTATTTCAACATATTGAGATATTTCAGCTTACCTATTGTATTGCTGCATTAATTGAACTTACTTTTGGTCTGCATATATACTGTATTGATTTGTAATCCAAAATAAAATCCTTTAACTATATTCAGTGATTCCTGGTCATTATTGTGGGGTCACATGGGCTTCACAAGTTACAAACATATTGTTGTCACCTCCCTTTCAATGCTTCATGTCAGCTAACAAAGGTCCGTACGAACAATGGGGAAAAAGCTTTGACGACTTGACTAAGAGATTATGTTGTAAGGTCCAGAGCTCTTTCAGATGGTAGCAGAGGATTGTTAGCTACTGAAGCAAAGGGAGTTAGAGTACCCCCTGTAGAAATTCTAGAATTGTCCAAACGCAGCCCTAGCCCTTAAAGCACATGGCTTGATTTGGAGGACCAGCAGAGTTCCAGCGAGATGGAAAACAATTGTTACAGTGGAAGAGCGAGTATTTACTGGGTTGCATGCATTATTTGTGTATGTAATGCTTGCAGTATTTTACTGAGGTTGCATGGTGTGATGCGATGATGTTTTAGTTGTGGTACAGATGTGAATGCGCTTAATGCTGAGCAGTTTGTTGTTTTCAGGCTGGATGTAGCTTAGATCCTGGGATAGATATATAAGTATGGAATACACTGTGTAGTAATTTGTCTTCTATGTTTTATGGTGCTAGTCGTGAGGTACCATTGGCTGCACAATTGAGATAGAGACATACCTTTGTGTGAGATTAAGGTGTGGTTGTTGTGGTGGATTCTGTTGTGCAAAGGAGAAGCTGCACTGATCCGGGTGATACCCCTTTGTTTGAGGCTTCACTCGAGTATGTGTCTGAGTAGGTTTGAAAGTGTTGCTCCGGACCATTTCTTGTGTGATTCAATACTTTGATTTCTTTAGTGGAGCAGAGAAAGTTATTTGTTGAAATCGCTTACCATTTTGTTTTATGCTTGTTTGGTGTTTAGAAAGCGTGTGCTCATAAAAATTGTAAAGGACGGTGAACCGCTGCGAGGAGTGACAAGTATGTCATAGTGTGCCGTGCTGAGATTGGACGGTCGGCGTTTGTACCATGTTGTTATTGGTTGTGTTGAAGGGATTCGACTTAGTCTCCACTTTAGCACTCTTTTTTAATTTAGCATCTTTTTCTAATGGTGGCTTACACGTTTTCTCGTTTGTGACAATGTGCCATGTGCGCTTTTGTTCCTGATTGACATTGTCACCCTGTAGTCTTCACAATTAGTTCCAAGGTCACACATATTAGAACGCGATACCATTGTTTTTAGTCTTTTGCTCGTAGGAGATAACTCTTGCTCCTCAGACTAACTAAAGATGTTGTTCTGCGCCTCTAGCACAGTGTGATATGTGTGCTGTTTTATTATTTAAACAGTGTCTATTCTAAAGTCGATGAGAGGTTCACTTCACGCCGGAGTTATCATGGAAGCTGACTGTGAGCTGTAACTAAGATGCAGTTCTGCAGTCCCTGACCCTCATGGTCAGAAGGAAGACAGGCGTGCAAGAGAGGTGTGCAAGACGGGGTGCATTTGTTAATTCACTGAGACCAGCTTCCTGACATACCAAGGTATGGGGTTAGATCATTCCAACAGGTCTGGCAGATGGGTACTCCTGACATGCTCGCTTTAGCATAGAGGTATTAGTGATAGAGAGGAGTAACCTTAGTAACATTATGAACAATTAACTTGATTGAATTGTTTGTGTTTTTCACCATTCTAATAATTCTTATAACAATGATGTCTCATCATTATAATAATCACAGTTTATTTTTTATTTACAAAGATTAGGGCTTTTCAATAAACATTTGAATGCATTATTGTATCTGTTGTTTGTGGCACCTTGAGCATGCAAAAATGACAAACGAAAGGGTTAGATCTGTTTCCATGAATTCCTTGAAAATCAGAACAGTCATTTTCAAGGTTACTGACAAACATCTATAATTCTGTAAGGTTAGAGGTTTAGAAGTGGTACTGTGAGATAGCTAAACCAACATTTACTGAATATAGTTTTGTTGACCTAATACACAGTCCTATTAAATTTGTAAGAACAGTATAACAGTTGACGATGTCATAGAGTGCAGCACTGAGATTGGTTGTTAGCGCCAAATGAGAACTGTGGGTAAAGAAATTATTTGCTGGTTTGAAATGAAAAGTCCACTTGTGATTGTTGATATTACTGTTTAAAATGAAATGTTTCAGGGCTATACAAGATTTGATTAGGGGAGATGTGAGAGTCCTTGTTTGAAAAGGAAAAGAGGTGCCACCAGAAGGCACGGCAGGTCATTATATAGCCATAAATGGGGGGCTCCACATGGCATGAGATCACTGGAAAAGGAGGTGTTTTGATGTGTGCATGCTATGGCACATTTAATTTGAGAATTATTGAAAATCTGAAAAGGGTATTATACGAGATGAAGCCACTTCCTAGCCCTTGCAGTACAAGGCTCATGCCAAAGAGAAAGATAATACCAGGGTAGAGCTGGAAAGGCAGTATGTAGCTGTGCCAAAGCTAGATGGGATTTGGAACAAAAAAAATAGAGAGTTGACATAATTGAGGGAGCTAGGTTATACCCTGCATTGACCAGTGAGGAACCTCAGAAAGAGAAAAAGAAAAATTAGGATAAGGTAGAGAGTGCAGAGGGATCAGTCAAAGATAGTGATTTTAATGATGACTTTCTGGATGTGCTATTGCACCCCATCCACCTCCTTATAATATGACCTATCCTAAAGGAATGAGTGGTGGTGTTACCGGTGGAAGCTCAGAGGTAGCCACTGTCCCAGTGAATACCAGTCAGAACCCTATGGTAGAGAGTTCAGGGATTCATTCCCCTGTTAACTCTACTGTTTCTAATGCCCCAGACCCAATAACTGTTTTGGTTATAATTGGTACTGCAGTTCCCTTGTACAGCCATCAGGAACCATGCCTCATGCTTTGGTGGTTCCCACTGGAGTAAATACATCAACAACTATTCCTGTTGCTCCCGGATGAGGAGATACGGGAAGAACTTGGTCCTTAATATGGTGACTTCACCATTTGTTGCTCCTGCATCATCAGCAATGAATCAGACGGGACTTACCCCTATAGAGTAACCAACTCAGAGGACACAAAATCCTCATCTGTCCATTTGGAATTCACCTCCGTGTATTTCAAGCAGTAGTCCCTGGGAAGGGATAGTGTTCAATTCTTCTGAAGTCCAAAACAGTGTTAATTCACATGAATTAGATATTTGATTAGGTTTTTCAATGGGTCCACAAGAGAAGGTGAGGGTTCAGGATTGAGCAGAAAACTCCAGTCTCCAGGAAGGGAGAATGCAGTGGTTGTGGTCAAATTGAAATTGGAATTGGATGAGAAGATATCAGGAAATCTTGATCTTTCCAGAATAGATACCTATCAAGAGAATGAACTTATATACTTATGCAAAGATGTCACTAAGCATGCAGGACACTCTCATGATAAGCTGTCCGAGTTAGCTTGAGTGTATGATGTAGATTTAAGTGGGACAAAATCCTTGCAGAAAAGTTAGCACGTATGTTTTGACACAAATTACATAACCAGTATGAGGACTTCAGGAATGAAAATGCAAAGTAGAGAATTCATTGGTAGCATGCAGAAATGAAATGAATTAGACAGGTGGGAAGGCAAATGGGCCAAGAAGAAAGCTAAGGGAGAGACACCTTTGTCTTTGATAGATGGGCAACGTGCTTAACATTTTCCATTAAGAGAAGAGCCTGGTGGAGGTTACATTCATGTACCTTGGAGTAGGAGTGATCTTGCGTCATTTACGGATGTCTTCACCAGATTGAGAGGTAAGCCAGTACAGGAGTACACCTAGGTTGATTGATTTGTGAAGATTTCACAGGTATTGTGGGTGGTTTTGAACAACCTTTTTGGCATTGTGGTGCCAAGTGATTTTTGGGCAAAATGTAAAGTGGTTATACAGTGGGCAGAGAAGAAGCCATAGAGAAATCCAATATCTCATGCCCCATCGCCTTTGGCGATGAAAAAGTATCAACAGGTGATTACCTTTTTGAAAGGTAAGATACCGGCGAAAGACATTGATGGAGTTAAGAATGACCGAACAACTCAGGAGTCTAAGATACTGTGCATTCTTTTTATGAGAGATTGTTGCAAGTGTTTAAACAGCACAGTGGAATCGAAAATCTTGAATCCAAAGATATGGGAAGTTTTGCCTCAGTTTTTGACAGGATTGAGACCTGAGGTTAGCATGATAATTCAACAGCATTTAATTTGTTGGCAGAATAAATCAATTGATGAGATCTTGAGGTATACAAAATGCTGTAGTGATGAATTGGAAATGAAACAGAAGCGGCTGAAGGAGAAGTTGATGATGGAACAAATGAAAGGAGTACAGAGAGGAAGTCAGAGTCAACCAAATGTAGGGAATTTTGGTGATATTCAAGGTATATATCATCAGGGAGTTCTAGTGATGCATGGCGGAAATGGTTACCCACAACAGGGTAGAGGTTGTGGTGTCCTCATTGATCAGAGTACTGGAATTGATGTTGCAACATGAAAGAAGTCTAATCCATGTCATTATTGTAACAAGTTAGGGCATTGGAAGAGGGAATCTCGTTTTAATCTCAGCAGAGCAATGAATGAGGTTAAAAATTCAGGATTTGTGCAGGCACAGGTTAACAACTCCATACTGTTGTATTCCGCTTTAGGTGTCCGTATATAGGTTTTCCTGAAACATGTCCTTATATAGGCACAATTCGCATTGCCCTTATATAGGCATGGAATCCTAGTCCTTATTTAGGCATTAGCCATGCACTCCAAATACAGGCATGGTCACCGACATCTGTCCACCCTAACGTCACAACGAGTTCTTAGAAACCAGACCCTTAAGCTCTTGGGAGTTCCCCTAGCACAGGATTATTGATTTCTCCAAGAACTCATCTATTATGCATGAACCGCTATACCTTAAGGGTTCATTCCTGACGTCTTCCTCTGTCCGACTTCACGTCAATGCTAACATTCCAAGGCACCTACCAGGTATAAATATACCTTCCCTTGCCCAAGCAAGTTAGAGGAGACCTCGACTTCAGAGGAGCCTGTATCCCGGCCTGACGCACTGAGAAGACGCTGTCATCCCTGCTCGCAGAGAATCCAGCTTCCAGTGTTCTGACTCCTTCGCGGGGTGTTAGAGTTTGAGATCCGGCAGGAGATTCCCACCTCTCTCATTCTCAAGGTATGGAGCTGACTAGAACCTAGAGGGACTCTTGGCATACCAGACTCTTAGTATACCATACTTCTTACCTTGCCCTACACCTAGACTAGGTTAGGTACACTTGGGTAGAACTAGCTTAGAGAAGCATCGTATGAGTACTCGCATTTTTAGCTTATGTTATTTATGTATGTGAATATATGTATCCTAGCTAAAAGATAATGCTAGCGCAGTATTATTTCTTTCTACTGCTTACGCTGTACATTATATATCTTGCATACTGTCTTGTGATCATAACAGCTCATATCTCTTACACGAGAAACAAGACTGTTCAATAAATCCTTTTATTGAAACGCCCGTCTATTCTTTCTGTGTAACTCTGAGGAAACTAAGCATGCACGATTAGCTGAGTGAAACTGTTATCTATTGTTTCCACAATTCTGAGAGTGTTCCGATTCTAAAGGGAAACAAAGTTGTCATGTTTATGCGGTTGCCAGAAACTACTCCCTTCTTGTTTACAAGGAGTTTCTAGTGGCCTCTGAGTTAGCTGGCACAAAGTAATTAAGTTTAATATACTCGATAGGGACATACTGACCTCAGTCCTATGTCAAACCTATAGGGTATATCCCTCCAATACGCAGAGCCTATTAGGGAAATAGGAACTACACTACATGGCGCCCAACGGATGCAAGCTAGCCTGGCTGATGACGGCTGAATAGCCAGAAACCGGTCCCAGGATGCTTGTTTCCGGTCCAGGGAAGACATGGGTTGGCAGTTCGGGCTGGACCGTTCCCATGAGGCACAGGGTCAGACTGATTTGCATATGGCCATGTCTGAACTGGGGTGGTGGAGTGAGCTAAAGAATGATGATGGATTAAACCCAGATCAGTTGACTGGGGGTGAGTGTTTGATTAGCTCAAGCGATCCGTCCATCATCCCCTTTGGTATCGCTTTGTTCGCCCTAAGTTGGCAGGGTATGCCCAGACGTGGGTCCCTTGCTCACTTTGCCACTGGATTCAAGCTAGCCTGGCTGATGATGGCTGAATAGCCAGAAACCGGTCCCAGGAAGCTTGTTTCCGGTCCAGGGAAGACATGGGTTGCAGTTCGGGCTGGACTGTTCCCATGAGGCACAGGGTCAGACTGATTTGCATATGGCCATGTCTGAACTGGGGTGGCGGAGTGAGCTAAAGAATGATGATGGATTAAACCCAGATCAGTTGACTGGGGGTGAGTGTTTGATTAGCTCAAGCGCTCCGTCCATCATCCCCTTTGGTATCGCTTCCCCCCACGGTTTGGTAAGGCACTAATTTAATGCTAGATACTGAATAACTCAGTCGTGCTTTTCTCTCAGAGACCCCTACTCACATACTCCATAAGATGTCTGGAGTGGGTAGGGTTAAATATCCGCCAAAGCTAAATAGGACAAAAAAAACAATAGATTTGCTATTTGGTTTGTTCAACATTGAAGGATACAGTGTTCCAAAATATTGTGCACCTTATCTTTTGTTTCCTTGAAACTTGTACTACATTTTTCAAAAAACAAATGTCCAATCACGGGGACAATGGCACAGAGAATGGTGTAAATACGGTTGACCCAGTCGTAACAGCTTTTAACTTTACCGGTTTCAATGAAGCCGATGAGAGTGTTATAGACATCCCTCCAAACTTAAGAAGAGCCATCATTCTAAAACTTAAAAAACACGGCCTACAACCAAGAGGTGGTAGAGCAGTTTTCGTGATAGAGGCACACGAATCCTTTCAGACAGAGGTATTCTATTCATGGATAGTATTCCCAGAATCAAATCCAGGGTTAGTACTCCACAAAAGTTAAATGAAATAACACTCCGAATGGAGGGAGACATACCAAGAAAAGTGAAAATACTCTTTGGGAGAAACTTTCAAGGGGTTATGATATACTTCTAGCAGAAAAAGACTGGCCACCACAATTTGTCAGGGAGTGCCCACATGGTGAGGACATCATTATGCCTGCCTTCTCCAACCATATTCCAATTCACCTAAAGTATACTTATGCCAGGAAATGGGCAGTTGCCCAGGCCCCAGCATTATACAAAAATCATGTAGGATGGGATGAGGACTCACCTCACCACAAAATACAGTTAAAAAATGGTGGGTGGACAAAATATCGAAAACACAAATATCGTCGGACACAATATTGTGTCAAAAATATCGAGGACAAGAATATCGTGAAGGTCATTTCTAATGGGTAAGTAAAGTTTTACTATATATAACTCCACATATATGTACTTTGACGATATATATATCTTCAAGGTACGTAGATCTGGAGTTAAGAATAGTAAATTTATACCTATCTATTTGCACTTACCTACTCGATATTCTTGTCCTCGATATTTTGGACACGATATTCTGTCCACACGATATTTTGTGTTCGATATTCTGTCAGTGAACCAATAAAGCAAGAAGCTAAAAAACAGGTCAGGGAGATCTTAGATCAACTTGAATACCAAGGGGTGATTGAAACATGCACCTCCTCAATGAACAATCCTTTGTTTCCTGTATCCAAACCAGACAATACATATCGTCTAGTTTTGGATTACAGACACTTGAACACTTGTTCAAAAACATTTGCAGTGCAAAATGCACATAGTACAGCATTAATGAATAACATTGTGCGTAAAAAATATAAAACCACATTGGACATTTCAAATGGTTTCTTTTGTCAAAACTTGGCACCTGAAAGTAGGTACTTAACAGCGTTCTCAATAATGGGGACCCAGCGTCAATTTTGTAGACTCCCACAAGGGTTTAAGAACAGCCAGGGGTTATTCTCAGCAAGAGTAACAGAGTTACTACAAATTTATGATAATGAGGCATTGTCATATGTCGATGACATCTATCTGACAGACGATGACCTAGATAGGCACTTGAAAGGGTGAGTACCATTATATTGGGCTTCGCCTCTTAGGGCTATAAATTCAACTTTAAAAAATCCAGAATTGCCCATCTCAATGTCCTTTTCCTAGGATATGAGCTTTCAAGTGAAGGCAAGAACCTGGCAGCCAACTTTTTAGAAAAGTGCGCGCTGCTCCAACCTCCAAAACGCAAAAAAATTTACAATCCATCTTGGGTTTTCTAAATTTTGGAAGAACTTACATTCTAAATTACGCAGAAAGGGTTAAACCTCTCTACGAATTAATCAAACCTGATTTTTCAATCAAACATTGGACACAGGAACACACAGAAATCCTGCGTTCACTCCAAGCTAACATGTTAGCAACAAATAACTTACAAACATGCGTAAGTCAACGCAATTTAGTGATCCGAATAATTTCGGGTCAATGCGGATTCACCTATTTAACATTTAATGAGGGTGAAAAAGTACCAATAGCATACAAATCACATTTGTATACACAAGCAGAAATGCGCTTCACTTCAACAGAAAAAATACTGACAGCAGTTCAAACCGCTGTAGCAAAAGAAAGAGCTCTAGCCCAAGGGAAACGCATTATTGTCGTAACTCCAGTACCAGCCTTAGAGGCGGTCACAAAACCTAGCATTCCAAATGCAAAAGCTTTACATCCTAGATGGATACAATGGGTTAATTCTCTTGCTGCAACAGATGTTGAATATGTTTTTGATCCTGATTTAAAAACACAAGCGTTCCTGCAATATGAACATGAATGTCCTCTGCCCACTGAAATTCTGCCTCTCGACCAGTACGAATTTATAATTTACAGTGACGGATCCGCACAACCCGCTACAGGGAGTAAGCAAGCTTACAGTGCAGCGTGCGCAATCCTTAAAGGTCGCATGCAAGATGGTAACTTCAGACCAATGGTCACTAAAACTCAATCTCTAGGAGATTGCACAGCTCAGCGATCTGAACTACAAGCATTCAAACTGGCACTTGAAAGTACAGATCGCGAATTCCCCACACTAATAGTGTGCGATTCTTTCTACTGTGTTCAGTCGTATAATGAATATATACAGAATTGGCTTGAAAACGGGTTCAAAGATGCAAAAGGTGGCACAATAAAGCATAAAACGCTTTGGGAACAAGTAGTTCAGTTAAAAAACGAACTACCAAAGGCTCACGTGATACACACGCTGAGTCATCAACGTGATGGCGTTCACGTTGCAGGGAATTCATTGGCTGACGAAGCCGCAAAGGGGGCTGTTCAGACGGCTTCCGTAGCTGCGATCACTCGTTCAAAAACGAGAATAGACAGTGAGATATTGTTGGCTGTCAAGTCAATGCTTCAAGCAAAGGCAGTGGTGCAGCGTTACCAAAGAAATTTCCACTCAAGTACTCTTATGTAATTGATGCGAACAACGTTCCTTTTGCTTGAATCCCTGGAGTGGGGGATAGGGTAATTCCAAACATGGAACGTAGATTAGGACTGATCCTAGCAGCACATGAAGGGATAGCCTCTGCCCATGCAGGTGTTTCTGCAACAGTATCTTTACTTAAACAAAGATATTGGTGGCCTGGCATTAGGAAACAGAACAAGAACTATGTTCTGGAATGTGAAATATGCCAACAGATGAAAGTCTCCACAGTGAAACGTCCTGCGCAGACACCCCTGTTGATTTCAGACAAAGCATTAGCTTGTGTTTACCTGGGCCACTGCGGTCCCTTGCAAAGGGACGGTAACTATAAATATTTAATGGTCGCAGTGGATTCGTGCTCAAGGTTCCTATGGATATGGCCTCAGCGCTCGGCTGACGCTCGAACTGTTATAAAAGATTTGCGAGTCTTTATCGGCACATACGCAATTGGCACACTACATTCTGACCAGGGCCCTGCGTTTAGCTCTCGGGCTTACAAAGAAGCCATGGCCAGTTTGGGCGTAGCATTGCGGTACTCCTCTCCATTTCATCCTGAGGGAAATTCTGTTGTGGAAAGGAAAAACCGGGACATAAAGCAGTCTATAACAGCTAGAGTATTAGGTTCGGGTGATGGGTGGGTCAAACATCTTTATGGGGTCCAACGCTCATTAAATAATTTGCCAAGAAGTTCTCTAGGGGGGGTCACTCCATATGAGGTCCTATTTGGGACAAGAATTTGGGTTCCTGATCTCGAATGTAAAGGCACAGTGGTGGAAAATAAACCCTTTGATATCAAAGATCGTTTGGCTGTTTTACAGGATCTAAATGAACTAAGATCGAAACAAAGCAGCGTGTTCCTGAAGCCAACCACCACTGGGGAAAAACCGGCAGTCCCAGCAAGGGCTGTCTGAATCCCAAAAGTTGGGGATCTAGTCAGAGAGAAGATTGCAGACAAGAAGGAATTTGGACCTTCTTACAGACAACCAGTACCTGTCCTAGCTGTCCACGGAACAAGAACAGTACTTCTGCCGCCCCTTGCTGGAAAAAAGGAGAAAAGATTTGTGTCAATCGACCTTATCAAACCACAGTATGTGGCCAATACTAAATAGTAGCGATACAAAAGGGGATGATGGACGGAACGTTTGAGCCAATCAAACACTCACCCCCAGTCAACTGATCTGGGTTTAATCCATCATCATTCTTTAGCTCACTCCACCACCCCAGTTCAGACATGGCCATATGGGCATACCCCTGGGGGTGAGTGTTTGATTGGCTCAAACGTTCCGTCCATCATCCCCTTTTGTATCGCTTTGTTCGCCCTAAGTTGGCGGGGGTATGCCCAGACGTGGGTCCCTTGCTCACTTTGCCACTGGATTCAAGCAAGCCTGGCTGATGACGGCTGGAATGCCAGAAACCGGTCCTAGGATGCTTGTTTCCGGTCCAGGGAAGACATGGCTTGGCAGTTCGGGCTGGACTGTTCCCATGAGGCACAGGGTCAGACTGATTTGCATATGGCCATGTCTGAACTGGGGTGGTGGAGTGAGCTAAAGAATGATGATGGATTAAACCCAGATCAGTTGACTGGGGGTGAGTGTTTGATTGGCTCAAACGTTCCGTCCATCATCCCCTTTTGTATCGCTTTGTTCGCCCTAAGTTGGCGGGGGTATGCCCAGACGTGGGTCCCTTGCTCACTTTGCCACTGGATTCAAGCAAGCCTGGCTGATGACGGCTGGAATGCCAGAAACCGGTCCTAGGATGCTTGTTTCCGGTCCAGGGAAGACATGGCTTGGCAGTTCGGGTTGGACTGTTCCCATGAGGCACAGGGTCAGACTGATTTACATATGGCCATGTCTGAACTGGGGTGGTGGAGTGAGCTAAAGAATGATGATGGATTAAACCCAGATCAGTTGACTGGGGGTGAGTGTTTGATTGGCTCAAACGTTCCGTCCATCATCCCCTTTTGTATCGCTTTGTTCGCCCTAAGTTGGCGGGGGTATGCCCAGACGTGGGTCCCTTGCTCACTTTGCCACTGGATTCAAGCAAGCCTGGCTGATGACTGCTGGAATGCCAGAAACCGGTCCTAGGATGCTTGTTTCCGGTCCAGGGAAGACATGGCTTGGCAGTTCGGGCTGGACTGTTCCCATGAGGCACAGGGTCAGACTGATTTGATTATGGCCATGTCTGAACTGGGGTGGTGGAGTGAGCTAAAGAATGATGATGGATTAAACCCAGATCAGTTGACTGGGGGTGAGTGTTTGATTGGCTCAAACGTTCCGTCCATCATCCCCTTTTGTATCGCTTTGTTCGCCCTAAGTTGGCGGGGGTATGCCCAGACGTGGGTCCCTTGCTCACTTTGCCACTGGATTCAAGCAAGCCTGGCTGATGACGGCTGGAATGCCAGAAACCGGTCCTAGGATGCTTGTTTCCGGTCCAGGGAAGACATGGCTTGGCAGTTCGGGCTGGACTGTTCCCATGAGGCACAGGGTCAGACTGATTTGCATATGGCCATGTCTGAACTGGGGTGGTGGAGTGAGCTAAAGAATGATGATGGATTAGATCAGTTGACTGGGGGTGAGTGTTTGATTGGCTCAAACGTTCCGTCCATCATCCCCTTTTGTATCGCAATACTAAATAGTAGGCCTCGTGGACTCCTACCTAGTAGCAGACGCACTCCTCTCGCTACTATCCAAGAGGTTCAGACTGAAAGACTCATAACCATCGAGAATTCAGCAGTAACAGATGAAGGACTAAGCAACAATGCTATGGAACTCATCGCTCTTGAAACTCAAGTAACAGCTCGTCCAGATACACCTGTCTACACCAACGTAACAAGTGATCAACTGGTTCCAGCGATTTCAACAAATCCTGATGCAATTCCAACAATTGACAGAACTGCTTCTGGCTATTTCATTAACTTTGATACGTTTTCTGAGGATCCGAGTGAACCTGAAACGACGCCAGCATCAAAAACTTTCAAACAACAAGTACAAGACCTTTTTCATTTCCTGAAAGGGACTTATCTGGTTTCACCATGGATTGAACTGTGGATCATTTCTGGAATATTTTTCTTTCTGCTTTGGCTAGCCTTGGTTATGACTATCAGCGTGCTTATAAATGGCAGATACATCCATATGGACACTGAAAGTAAAAATGTGAACTTACTTTTGAAACCACACAAAAGTGAAGCTAGAGACTTGTCAGCAGTGAACATCACAGCCTTTCCTATACAGGATGGTATAGTGTGGGACAAAACCGATTTCGATATCTTCGGCCCTACGGAACGTTTGAACATTCCACATTTATTTAAAATTTCATTAAGTGATTTTATTTCCTCCAGTACCTATTCTGATGATTGGGACTTTGAGACTGTAAATGACATGATGTCTGATCTGGAAAAGTCTGCTGCATTCTCTAACAATGAATACTTAGAGGGTTCATCAGACTACGAAAAGCTTTATTGTTACAACCACTATGGTCATCATTTCTTGCATAAATCTGCAACACCTAGAAATGTGTTTATGTTTAACCAGTGGGAACATTGTCCTACACCACCAAAAGGTAGTTCAAAAACGTTTGCTAAAAAGTTTC
Source organism: Calotriton arnoldi (assembly GCA_963921515.1). NCBI lineage: Eukaryota > Metazoa > Chordata > Amphibia > Caudata > Salamandridae > Calotriton > Calotriton arnoldi. The sequence continues at coordinate 1,599,745 of CAWUFW010002513.1, forward strand.
CGTATTTTTCAGGATATAATACATCTGATCCAGAAACATTTTACTATAAAAATGTAAACAAAACAGGACAGAAAATTATGTTAACTAATACCAAACAGATTTACTCTGCAGCCTTTATTACCCAACTGTCTAGACATGGATTTGACTTTTGGAAGGACACAATAGACACAAAATCTGTCTGGGGTTCTAAAGATTGGCAAGTACAGGGGAAAGAAGCTTTGTTTAGAGCATGTATCATCCCTCAGCAAATAATGTTTTTGAATGACACTGTGCAACAAACGTCTTGCCTTGGTTTAGCTAAGATCAAAGACATGAAAACACCTTCTGTAACAACACCTGCAAGTAATAACACTACACAGGGAGCGGTCACAGTGGACACAATACTACAAAACAGAACAGATCCTGATTGGAAAAAATGGTTGCTCTGACCCACAGACACAAACATCTGTCAAGAAAGATTCCTGAATAAAAGCCCGGGCTTTACTATTCATAGGCCAGACCCACGATATGTTCAACGACAACATCCGGGGGTAGTAACAACATATAGTGTAGGAAAATTGTGCCTCGACTGGCTACAAAAATCTACACTTGAGGATGTGAAACAACACTTATCTTTACTTAAAGAAGACGCAGACCTTAGGGAATTCTTGCTAGGACCAAGAAAACCGCGTCAAAAACGTTTCATATATGCCGGCATTTATGCTGCTTATAATGAAGTAGGGAAGGTTTCACAGGCAGAGGCCGCAGAACGAATAGGTGAACTTGATCGTATTAACTTAGAGAAAACTCTCTCTGTGGTCGACAATGGGTTAACAACTTTGTCATCCAGAATTTATTCATTGGACAACATTGTATCCTCTGCTATTGACATACTGGAACAAGATTTAGCCATGTTACAACAAGGCCAGTCTCAGTTACGTTCTATTATGTTATTAGGCTGGATGCTGCAATCTTTGCGTGCGGGCTATGTGCCTTGGCGTTTTATCAACACGTCATCTCTGTTTGCAGAATACAATCTAACAGACAAACAGATCGAACTGGCACAAAGGGGAGCAAAGTATACAGTGCTGAGCATTGAAAATCTGGAAAAATTACCATTTACGGTAGCAGAAAAACCAGCTACAGAATGGCTTATCCATGGCAAAATCACTCTACCTGTCACTACTTTTCAGTTTCAGTGTTGCCTCAAACAAATGCAAGCAGGCAAATATGAAAGGTTGGGTAAAGAATACATTAAGACATCCTGGGATTTACCTTACAAATACAGATGTTGGAGTGGGGATCGTGAAGTGTTTCTAAGCGGTACAAACTGTGAAAAGGCATTAAGCGGTTCACTCATATGTCAGGACATTTCTTTACACGGGGCTTGTAATGGTTCTGTGGCAAATTTGTCCTGCCACCAGCAGGGTACACCGGCTACTGTGATTAATCCAACGTTTGGCCAACTTTCTAACGGGAGTTACCTCATGTTGAATGATCAGAGTTGCTGTGGCATGTTGCCAGGCATCCCATATCTGGTAACGGTCAACTCTAGGGTTACTTGCTGTATGCAAGTATTGTTCCCCCAATAGACACAGTCAGGGAGTCACCACTATGGCCTTCATTGAATGTTTCTTTTATATGTTTTGATACTTTAAGCAGAATGAAAGCCATGCTTTTGCAACAGACCGTGCCTTTGACCTCGGCCAAAGAAATCTATGATTTACAAATTGCAAGGACTTCGGCTGAGATACAGGCTTTATTTCGTACAAACTGCCCTATACATTTCGCAGAAATGATGGGGCGTATCTTTAACATGTCTGATACGAGCGGAATTGTACATGTATTTAAGACCATCTGTTCAGGACTGTTAGCACCCTTCCAGGCAGTCCTCGGAATCATCCCAAACTTCGCACATTCGGTGTTTGGTGGTGTGCCATTAATTCTAGCACTTGTTGCAGGAATCCTGTTCCTATTCCTACTATTACGCTATGGCAAGCCTATCCACCAACATCACTCCGAGCGATGTGGAGAAAGCTCTCCTAGAACGGAAGTGCCGTGAGCGCATAGTGCAGCTTTTGGGCATGCCTCGTCTACGGGAACTTAGTACAACATGGTTCCTGTCATTCAGACCAATCTGGCAAGATTGCATCTTACCTGTTCTACGCTGCCTGCTTTGCGGTGACGAATGCGTGCTAGACACCTGTCTAACACTCCCATCAGTCATGCCTATGGATATCGATACTCTGCTGGACCCGGTAACGGCCCATGCTCTGTGTTGTCCCCAGAGGCTACCAATCCTGATGACGGCATTCATTGAGATCTCACAGACGCTTTCTGCTGCTGCTGAGGTACGAGATGGATCAACAGGCACACAGGTAACAACAGACGTGAACATTGCTGAGGCATCTGATGCTGAAGGCGATGTTTCTCATCTCTGTGCAATTAACCTTCTGAACGAGGTGTTCCAAATGTCACCAACTTCGGTAGACGATATTTTGTCTACAGAAATAGATGATTTCATGTTTACACCAGACCCATACACTGACTTTGATTCGGCTCACAGTGTACCAGAGACGCAATGAATTTGGCCTTCATATTTTCAAAACTTGGAACTCTTCCTAAAATTGAACTTTTTCTTTTTCTTTCTTTATTTTTTGAAAATACATGGCAACTCAATCTGCTTACAGTAGAACTATTCATATAAAACGGACTTCTTTGAATACTTCCAGGGACACAATGTCACCTTATTTGACTAAAAATGTCATTTAATACCATGAGATGCAATGGCTTTGATTTTTGAAAACTTGTCAACCATTTCATCATATGTATATATTTCGGTTTATTCATTCATGTTGCATTTATTTCCAATATATGCTTAGAATGAAAAAATGCTTTAAAATGTACAGTACCTATTGCATTACATGTTTTAGCAACAGTTCTTTTAAAATGCTTTTAGAAATGTTTTTAGCAATATGTGGTACTCAAGTTTAATGTTTAGCATTTAGTATTATCGTTCATTCGAAAGTGGAGTGGGTGTTGTATTCCGCTTTAGGTGTCCGTATATAGGTTTTCCTGAAACATGTCCTTATATAGGCACAATTCGCATTGCCCTTATATAGGCATGGAATCCCAGTCCTTATTTAGGCATTAGCCATGCACTCCAAATACAGGCATGGTCACCGACATCCGTCCACCCTAACGTCACAACAAGTTCTTAGAAACCAGACCCTTAAGCTCTTGGGAGTTCCCCTAGCACAGGATTATTGATTTCTCCAAGAACTCATCTATTATGCATGAACCGCTATACCTTAAGGGTTCATTCCTGACGTCTTCCTCTGTCCGACTTCACGTCAATGCTAACATTCCAAGGCACCTACCAGGTATAAATATACCTTCCCTTGCCCAAGCAAGTTAGAGGAGACCTCGACTTCAGAGGAGCCTGTATCCCGGCCTGACGCACTGAGAAGACGCTGTCATCCCTGCTCGCAGAGAATCCAGCTTCCAGTGTTCTGACTCCCTTCGCGGGGTGTTAGAGTTTGAGATCCGGCAGGAGATTCCTACCTCTCTCATTCTCAAGGTATGGAGCTGACTAGAACTTAGAGGGACTCTTGACATACCAGACTCTTAGTATACCATACTACAGAATACTTCACCTACTTCTTACCTTGCCCTACACCTAGACTAGGTTAGGTACACTGGGGTAGAACTAGCTTAGAGAAGCATCGTATGAGTACTCGCATTTTTAGCTTATGTTATTTATGTATGTGAATATATGTATCCTAGCTAAAAGATAATGCTAGCGCAGTATTATTTCTTTCTACTGCTTACGCTGTACATTATATATCTTGCATACTGTCTTGTGATCATAACAGCTCATATCTCTTACACGAGAAACAAGACTGTTCAATAAAACCTTTTTATTGAAACGCCCGTCTATTCTTTCTGTGTAACTCTGAGGAAACTAAGAATGCACGATTAGCTGAGTGAAACTGTTATCTATTGTTTCCACAATTCTCAGAGTGTTCCGATTCTAAAGGGAAACAAAGTTGTCATGTTTATGCGGTTGCCAGAAACTACTCCCTTCTTGTTTACAAGGAGTTTCTAGTGGCCTCTGAGTTAGCTGGCACAAAGTAATTAAGTTTAATATACTCAATAGGGACATACTGACCTCAGTTCTATGTCAAACCTATAGGGTATATTATTCCAATGCGCAGAGCCTATTAGGGAAATAGGAACTACACTACAATACAGCTGCAAAATGTGCTGAGACAAAGGATGCAAGGCCCAAGTTCCAGGGGTGCAAGTATCTCAAGACCCGATTCCTCAGCAAAATTTAAATGGTTCCAAATTTAAGACTAATCCGGCCCTGAAGTTTAATCAGAATTCCTTCCAGAACCGAAACCCTTTTCAACAGTTCCCTATGTTTGACACACTCGAGGGTTCAGTTTCAAATATGTCACAATGACAGTGCCAGCGGGAGGAGGAAGATTGCATGCTTGGCGCAGTCTTAGAGGTAGACCAGAGTGGTCCATTTGTGGAAGGTGAGGTGAATGGGGACCCATGTCATTTGTGCTACCTGTTCCACTGTTAGGACAGCGGAAGTTCCAAACCTACCTCTCTTGGGAGAAAGAATCCAAGTTGAAAATAACCAAATGACAAATCCATTAATACAAGAAGTGGCTGTTAAAATAGGGTCTTTTGAAGAGAGCCACCAGTTTGTGGTGTGTGATTCTAGTCCTGTAAATCGTTTGGGACATGAGTTGCTTTGTAACTAAATTGCAGCATTTATTGCACACCGAAAGGTGTGGCATTTCAGACTAATTTCAAATCTGTTGATTTAAAATAAGTGAGCCAAGGGGGAAACATTGGATTGTACGCTTTGATGACAACTGATGAGTTGCCAACGGATCTCAGAAATACGGTGAAGCCTGAACTCCGAAACTTCTCAGGAAAGGACATAGGTCTCATAAAAGGAGCTGAGCCTGTCTGTATCAATGTTAAACCTAACTCTGAGTACCCAAGAACCCCCCAGTACAATTTGACTCCTGAAACGATTGCTGGGATTACACCGGTGATTGAGACAATGATACAATAAGGCATTTTGAAAGAGATAATGGGGAGTCCATGTAACTCATCCATAATGGGCTTGCAGAAACCTAGAGGTAAGTACCGCATAGTATGAGACCTAAGAAAGATTGATAACATCATTGTTCCCTATTGTCCTGTGGTGCCAAATCCAACTGTGATTTTATTTCAGATTCCATGTGAGGCTAGGTGGTTCTGTAATCGATTTGTGCCAAACATTTTTTTATCTATACCCTTGAATGAGGACAGTCAGTACCTTTTCGCCTTCTGGTTCCAGAACTGTTTTTTGGCACAATACCGAGTCCCACAGGGGTATACAGAAAGTCCCTTGATATTCAATCAGATCCTTAAAAAAAACCTGAGTCCCTAATGATGCCTGGTAACTCTGTCCTGCTGCAATATATAGATGGCAGGCTAGTTGCATCAGTTACCCAGGAAGCATGTAAACGATACACCATTGCACTGCTGAACCACTTGACTGAGAATGTATATAAAGTGTCCCTAAGTAAGTTGCAGTATTGTCAAAGACAAATTCTGTATCTCGAAAATCACATTATGAAGGAGCAAGGAAGGTGTCACAAGAGATCTCGGCAATTCTGAAAATGAATATGCCAACCACCCAGAGAAAAGTAATAATGTTTTTGGGAATGGTGGGCTACTGTCGACAGTGAATACCCAACATTTCCCTAGTGGCCAAGCCTTTACAGAGGCTGATACACAAGGATTTGTCAGATGCGGTACCATGGGATAACAATTGCTTGGTTGCCTTCATGGAGCTGAGAGAAATTCTCTGTCATGCCCCAGCAGTGGGATGCCTGATTATAACAAAGCTTTGCGCTTTTCTGCAGTGAGAGGGAGGGCTGCACTCTCTTAGTGCTTCCACAAATGCATGGAAATGCACGAAGACCTGTGGCTTATTTTTCTGCTACTCTTGACTCTGTAGCGCAGAACTTCCCGGATGCCTTAAAGCTGTAGTGTCAGTAGGTGTCAGCTTAGTGCAATGTGAAAATATTGTCATGGGTCATTTCCCTTACTGTGTTCGTTCCCCATCCTGTGGAGATTTGCGTACCTGCACTCAACATTTGACAAAGAGTCGATTGACTAAGGATGAATGGATTATTCTTGCAGCTGAGAACCTTTCTTTGAAGAGATGTGCTACTTTGAATCCTACTACAATGTAACCTTTGCCTGAAAATGAAAATGATGATGGAGAAGTAGAGCATGACTGTCTTGATATCACTGAACTGTGCACCAAGCCAAGACCAGATATACAAGCTGAGTCACTGACAGGGTCCGATTTAATACTGTTTGTTGATGGGTCCTACCTGAGAGCTGCATATGCCATTTGTACAGTCAGGGGGATAGTGGAAGTCTCCTGGCTTCGAGGGGTGTCTTCTGCACAAGTGGCTGAATTGATCGCTCTTACCAGAGCTTGCTGTATTTGTGAACAGCTGAAAGTGATACTATTTAATGGTAGTCAGTACGGCTTTGGTGTAGTTCATGATTTTAGACAATTATGGTCATAGAGGGGAATCATGATGTCGTCAGGATCCCCTGTAAGGAATGGAGCACATGTCATGAGATTGTTGGAGGCATTGCATTCTGTGGAGATGACTATGTGACACTTGCCAACTGTAATGCTGATGAGGTTGCAAGTTATTGTGCTAATAGGGCCTGAACATTTAATGGTGAATATGTAAATGAATCTGACGATAAGACCAATTACAACCTATTGTTGACAACAGCTGATACTTGGGAAGTAATGAAAAGTTGCAGGAGGAAGTGCCAGAGGCAGAACAGCAGTGTTGGCTTAGATCAGGTTGTATCAAAAGAGAAGATGACATTTGGGATTCAGCTAATGGAAGACCTATATTGCCAGATAGTTTGCTGTCTGCAATGGGTAGACATTTTCATGTCTTGCACATTTTGGGAGGAATGCCTGCTCAGATTGTTTTAAAAGAATTGCTTTAACCCCCAATTCAGATTGTTGGCTGAAGGATTGTGTTACAGATGTGTTGTGTGCCAGCAGATTAATGTAGGGAAAAGAACCACAGTGACACTAAGCCATATAGGAAGATCGGGAGGTGGGGGGGTCATTCAATAGTATGCAAATGGACTTCATCGAGATGCCTGTGTGCAACTGGCTGAGATATGTCCTGGTGACTGTCTGTATCTTCTCGCATTGGGTTGAAGCATACCCAACCAGGAGAATGATAGCCTCACAGTAGCTAAGTTGTTAAGGGAACTGATACCTAAGTTCGGTTTCCCAACTTCCCTAGAGTCAGACTGAGGAATTCAATTCAATAATGAGGTCCAGAAAACGTTGTGTGTAGCATTACAAGTGGAGCAAAGACTACATTGCAGTTATCCACCTGAGGCTTAAGGCATAGTCGAGCAGGTGAATGGAACGTTGAAATCCTGGTTGGTCGAAGTGTGTGCTTCAGTGTGTCTGAAGTGGACTGATGCTTTGTCCCTTGTGTTAATGAGTCTTACAGCATTCCTGATCGGAGGACAGGATTGTCCCCGCATGAAATTATCATGGGTCGAGCAATGAGACTGCCAGCAGTGCCTGCAAATGCGCTTATGAACATTGCAGATGAGATGATTCTTGGTTACTGCAAAAATGGGCTAGCTGATGTGGTGTATTCTGTGTCTCACCAGGTTGGAGCTGCTACTGCCTCACTGCATTAGAAGCAGTGCTATGACCTCATGACCAGCAACTAGCTCTTGAATAAACACGTTTGAAAAACATGTCTGGAACCTTGATGGTGTGGATAATTCCAGGTTATCCTTGTAATGAACACTGATGTTAAGTGTGGAGGTCTCCCCAATTGGATTCATGCTGCCCACACTCGCAGGGTGGAGTGCCCCTGGATGATGTGACAGTACCTCTCCCAGAAGTGCAAACCACAACTGAAAAGCACAAGGAGGTGGTTGAACAAGTTACAGAAAATCAGCGAGAACCTGAACAGCACATCCTCAGCCTGAGAGGGATGTTGATGAGTTGACATCTGAGGTTGAGACAGGCGATCCTCAGCCTGTGGCTCTGACTGAACCAGATTCAGACCCTGACAAAGGGCCAAGTGCTGTGGCAAGCCGAGTGGGAGCCGGAGACAGCTGTCCGAGAAGGCAGGCGAGAGAGAGACTAAGGGGCCGATTCCGATTCGGGTAGGAAATCTCTCCGACCGAGCCAGACCCGGAAAGATTTCCGACCGAATCGGACCCTAGCAGTCCGACCGAACGAGTACGATGCGTTCGCATGCTATCGGACTCGATTCGGTCGGACTCCCATTGAAGTCAATGGGAGCCGGTCGTACAACGCGTACGCGGGCTCCCATTGACTCAATGGGTGCGAGGCGAACAAGGGCGCCCCCTATAGCGGGTACGTGTCGAAGCGGGTCACGCCGTACACGCACAGGTAGAGGGGACCCATGGGTCCCCCCTGTGTGCGACTCACGCGGCTAGGCGTACAGGGGGGTCCGACACGGACCCCCAAAGTGCGGCTCCGACTGCACTTTCGAGCCGGACGGCGCGAGTCGGTCGGACTGCTCACGGCGCGCATCGTACTTACCCGGCCGGGGAACGTCTCCATTGCGCGGTGCGAGTCGTGTCCGTGCGAGTCGGTGCGAGCGGTTGGGTCCCGCGAATGAGTCGGTCGGCGATTTCACGTACGTTCGCATCGTACTCGCTTGCCCGGACGCACGTCCGACTCGGTCGGAAACAGGGCGTCCGAATCGGATCCGGTAAAGCCGAATCCGATTCGGAGCCCTACCGGCCAAGATCGGAATCGACCCCTAAGTCTGCCTGCAGAGCGTGTGCCCCACACTATCTCAGAGGATATTGAGGATTCTGGTCTGAAGGACATTGAGAACAAAAAATCTGCACTCAGGAGATCAAAGAGAGCTAGGGAACCCTGCCAGAGGTATCATCCTCTAAATGTACATGCTTTTCAGCAAATGACAGCGAGAGGGGATTTGGACATTTGTAGGATAAACAATGCAATTCCAATTGAACCTCCATATACTATAAAGCTTGTGGCAGAACTGCACATTCAGTTTACTTTGCCATCAAATAGACTGACTCAGTTTGTCACTGGCATGATCTATAAACTCAACTTTACCTCTAATAAAAGCGCAGAACAATTAAATAGATTTTGTTAAAAAGATTTAAGAAGATTCCCCAGCCCTGAGGCTGCTGCAGAGGGAACATAAGGGTGTCATTTAGAAGAAGAAAGGGTATGGTTAGGGAAGAATCACAAAGACTTTGTAAATAAACTCGTCCTACAATTTATGTACTTTTGTTTTGCTATTTGCACAAGTATATAACTAATCAAAAAGGGGGAGGAAGAAGAAGCTGCGATCCATTCAGCTTCCATGTAGTAATCCAGATTATCAAAGGGGAATGGATCACTTGTACCTGAGTAACCACGGTTCAATGTTCTTGCCGTCTTTAAAAAAACCCTCATTCACGTACAAAGGCCGTAAGGCGGTATATCTTGATTCTCCGCCTTGTTAAAAACGTGACAGCATCATCATTGGGTTTCTTTTTTGAATGCTATCCTCCACCCGGAGGAGAAACCACTGGTTATAGCAGTAGTGATCAGTGGAAAAAGTGGGAGTGCTCAAGTGAGATGAGTTAAAAGGACCTCACATTTCCTGAACTGTACCTTTATTCAGTTCGGTATGGAGGAAGGTAAAAACTGTGTTTTGCGTGGGAAGACGAATTATTAGTCTAACGCACTAGATTGTCCATGTGAACGGTCGACATGTTTCAGCCCCATACGATTGCCCAGACGGGTCGGGGGGCCTTCTTCAGGATCTAAAAATATGGAGGCCGAGAATTGTCACAGCCTAGGTGAGTATGGTATTGGCTCACCAAGTTAAACGTTGGCCATAGAGTACCTATAACTGTGGAAAAGAAACAGAAAGAGTTGCTTATTATTTGTTACACCAGCTCTTGCCTTAACCCCTTCCATGCTCATGACGAGCTGGACTCGTCATGGCACACAGTGCTCGTGTGCTCATGACGAGTCCAGCTCGTCATGGAACCCAGTCAAGGAAATCCCTCTGGTGCGGGCACCAGAGGGATTCCCTTTCATCCCCTAAAGCCTCGGGAGCTGGGGAAGAGCTTCCCAGCTCCCGAGGCCCCCCCTGGTTTCCCTGAAATGACGATCGGCGCGCACGTCGCGCTGATCTCATTTCAGTGAAACTGAAACTGAAATGAGCCAAGAGGCTCATTACAGTTTCAGTTTCTACGTGCTCAGGGGCTATCTCAGCCCCCTGAGCACGTAGAAACTCAGGAGAGGTATCGTTGGAAAGGGAGAATCTCCCCTTTCCAATGGTACCCTCACTAGTGGATCCCTGCTTGGGGATCGCCCTAGGAGGGCGATCCCCAAGCAGGGATCCACTCACTAGGCACCAGGGAGGGGAGCGGCCCCTTGGGCAAGGGCCTTTGCTCCCCCCATACAATTTTTGGCATAATTAGTCTTTCTGCCCCCCCGGGGGGGTAGAAAGCCCACTAGACACCAGGGATTTCTATTTAAATTATATTTAGGGGTGGGGGCTGCCCAAAACGGGCATGCCGATGCCCCCATCCCCCCCGGCCACAAAATTAGTCTTTCTGCCCCCCTGGGGGCAGATGGGGCAGTAGCCCCCAATCTGCCCCCCGGGGGGCAGAAAGCCCACTAGATACCAGGGATTTTTTTGAAAATTATAGTTAGGGGTGGGGGCTGCCCAATATGGGCATGCCAATGCCCCCACCCCACCCCGCCGCAAAGGTACAGTCTTTCTGCCCCTCCTGGGGGGCAGATGGGGGCAGTAGCCCCCAATCTGCCCCCGGGGGGCAGAAAGCCCACTAGATACCAGGGATTTGTTTTAAATTATAATTTGGGGTGGGGGCTGCCCAATATGGGCATGCCAATGCCCCCACCCCACCCCGCCGCAAAGGTACAGTCTTTCTGCCCCTCCTGGGGGGCAGATGGGGGCAGTAGCCCCCAATCTGCCCCACCCGGGGGGCAGAAAGCCCACTAGACACCAGGTTTTTTTCCCCTCGATACATTTAGGGGTGGGGGTTGCCCAAGATGGGCATGCCAATGCCCCCACCCCTCCCCACGAAATTCCAGTCTTTCTGCCCCCCGGGGGGCAGATGGTGGCAGCGGCCACCAATCTGCACCCACCCGGGGTTCAGAAATACCCTAGATGCCAGGGATTATTTTTTTTATAGGCCCGGGGTGGGGGCTGCCCAGAATGGGCATGCAAATGCCCCCACCCTACCCCCAAAGAAAAAAAAAAAACTTTCTGCCCCCCAGGAGGCAGATGGGGGCAATAGCCCCTGATCTGCCCCCCGGGGAGGGGCAGAAAGCCCACTAAGCGCCAGGGATTTTTTTTTTTATATAGGTAGGGGTGGGGGCTGCCCAGAATTTGCATGTCAATGCCCCCAACCCAAAAAAAATGCTACAGTCTTTCTGCCCCCCTGGGAGGCAGATGGGGCAATAGCACCTTATCTGCCCCCCGGGGGCAGAAAGCCCACTAGCCACCAGGGATTTTTTTTTTTACAAAGTTCGAGGTGGGGGCTGCCAAGAATGGACATGCCAATGCCCCCACCCACCCCAAAAAAGATGTCACTGTCTTTCTGCCCCTCCCAGGAGGCAGATGGGGGCAGTAGCCCCTGATCTGCCCCCCGGGGGGCAGAAAGCCCACTATGTGCCAGCGATTATGCTGGCTTTTTTATACGGAGGGGTGGGGGCTGACCAGCATAGGCATCCCAATGCCCCCGACCCCCCAAAAGAATAGCCACAGTCTTTCTGCCCCCTCGGGGGCATATCGGGGCAATAGCCCCTGATTTCCCCCCTCCCCAGGGCGGCAGAAAGCCCACTAGGCACTGACTTTTTTTCGGAATGTGCCTACCTGTTGAATTTGGTTCCTAGCTCTGCCGGCACCCAGGGAAACCTAGCAAACCTATACATTTTTTAAAACTAGACACCCAGGGGAATCCAGGATGGGCTGACTTGACTGGCTCTCACCAGGTTCTGTTACCCAGAATCCCTTGCAAACCTAAAAATTTGTCCCAAAAAACACATTTTCCTCACATTTTTGTGGTGGAAAGTTCTGGAATCTGCGTGGATCCACAAAATTCCACCCACCCCGCGTTCCCCAAAGTCTTTTGAGAAAAATGGTACCTCACTTGTGTGGGTAGGACTAGTGGCCGCGACAGGAAACGGCCCAAAACGCAACATGGACACACCACATTTTCACAGTGAAAACGGACCCTTTTTTGCAAAGTGCCTAGCTGTAGATTTTGAACCCTAACACTGCCAGCACCTAGGGAAACCTAGCAAACCTATACATTTTTGAAAACTAGACACCCAGGGGAATTCAGGATGGGGTGACTTGACTGGCTCTCACCAGGATCTGTTACCCAGAATCCCTTGCAAACCTAAAAATATGTCCCAAAAAACACATTTTCCTCACATTTCTGTGGTGGAAAGTTCTGGAATCTGCGTGGATCCACAAATTTCCTACCACCCTGCGTTCCCCCAGGGCTCCCGATAAAAATGGTACCTCACTTGTGTGGGTAGGCATAGTGGCTGAAACAGGAAATGGCCCAAATCGTATTGTGGAGACTTCAAAACTACCTATAACAAAACTACCTGGTTTTGGGGGGGCACCTGGTTTTTGGCCCCGGGCTCGCCGCCATCTAGGGAAACCTACCAATCCCACACATTTCTGAAAACTAGACACCCTGGGGAGTCCAATGAGGTATGGCTTGCGTGGATCCCCCAACGTTTCCCTACCCAGAATCCCCTGCAACCCTCAAATTTAGCTGAAAAAACCATATTTTCCACATATTTTTGCGTGGAATCACCGTGCTGGCACAAATGTCCTACCACCCAGCGTTGCCCTTGTTCCCCCGAGTAAAATGATACCTCACTTGTGTGGGTGTCCGAAGCAGAACTGGCTAAAAACGTATTTTTAAAAAAATATAGCGCTTAGAATTCTCGGTGCTATACCCTAAATCCCTATGTTTTGGGCTCTTCCCAGTCACAGGCCTTTGGCCCACCCACACAAGTGAGGTATCATTTTACTCGGGAGAACAAGGGGAACGCTGGGTGGTAGGACATTTGTGCCGGCACAGTGATCCCACGCAAAAATGTATGGAAAAAGTGATTTTTTCAGCTAAATTTGAGGTTTGCAGGGGATTCTGGGTAGGAAAACGTTGTGGGACCCACGCAAGCCATACCTCGCTGGACTCCCCGGGTGTCTAGCTTTCAGAAATGTTTGAGTTTGGTAGTTTCCCAAGATGGCCGCCGAGCCCAGGGCCAAAAACTCCTGGGACCCCCTTGCAAAACCAGGTTGTTTTGTGATAAGTAATTTTGATGTCGCCTCAATAGGTTTTGGGCCCTTTTCTGTCGCGGGTACTTGACCCACCCACGCAAGTGAGGTATCATTTTTATCGGGAGACCTGGGGGAACGCTGGGTGGGAGGAAATTTGTGGATCCACGTAGATTCCAGAACTTTCCCACATAGAAATTTGAGAGAAAAGTGATTTTTTTCAGCTAAATTTGAGGTTTGCAGGGCATTCTGGGTAGGAAAACGTTGGGGGATCCACGCAAGCCATACCTCGTTGGACTCCCCGGGTGTCTAGTTTTCAGAAATGTGTGGGTTTGGTAGGTTTCCCAAGATGGCCGCCGAGCCCGGGGCCAAAAACCCAGGTGACTCCCCTTGCAAAACCAGCTTGTTTTGTGATAGATCATTTTGATGTCTCCTCAATACGTTTTGGGCCCTTGCCTGTTGCGGGTACTTGAACCACCCACACCAGTGAGGTTTTTGGCCCTGGGCTCGGCGGCCATCTTAGGAAACCTACCAAACCCACACATTTCTGAAAACTAGACACTCTGGGGAGTCCAGCGAGGTATGGCTTGCGTGGGTCCCCCAATGTTTTCCTACCCAGAATCCCCTGCAAACCTGATATTTTGCTGAAAAAATCACTTTTTCGCACATTTTTGTGTGGTAAAGTTGTGGAATCATGGGGCTGACACAAATTTCCTACCACCCAGCAATCCCCAGGTCTCCCGATAAAAATGGTGCCTCACTCGGGTGGGAGGCCCAAGTACCCGCGACAGGCAAGGGCCCACAACGTATTGAGGCGACCTCAAAATGGCCTATCACAAAACGACCTGGTTTTGCAAGGGGGACCCATGACGTTTTGGCCCGGGGCTCGGCGGCCACCTACGGAAACCTACCAAACCTACACATTTCTGAAAAGTAGACACCCGGGGCATTCCAGGGAGGTATGACTTGCGTGGATCCACCAACGTTTTCTTACCCAGAATCCCCTGCAAACCTGATATTTTGCTGAAAAAATCACTTTTTTCGCACATTTTTGTGTGGTAAAGTTGTGGAATCATGGGGCTGACACAAATTTCCTACCACCCAGCAATCCCCAGGTCTCCCGATAAAAATGGTGCCTCACTCGGGTGGGAGGCTCAAGTACCCGCGACAGGCAAGGGCCCACAACGTATTGAGGCGACCTCAAAATGGCCTATCACAAAACGACCTGGTTTTGCAGGGGGTCCCATGACGTTTTGGCCCGGGGCTCGGCGGCCACCTACGGAAACCTACCAAACCTACACATTTCTGAAAAGTAGACACCCGGGGCATTCCAGGGAGGTATGACTTGCGTGGATCCACCAACGTTTTCTTACCCAGAATCCCTGCAAACCTGATATTTTGCTGAAAAAATCACTTTTTCGCACATTTTGTGTGGTAAAGTTGTGGAATCATGGGATTGACACAAATTTCCTACCACCCAGCGTTCCCCAGGTCTCCCAATAAAAATGGTGCCTCACTCGGGTGGGAGGCCCAAGTACTCGCGACAGGCAAGGGCCCACAACGTATTGAGGCGACCTCAAAATGGCCTATCACAAAACTACCTGTTTTTGCAAGGGGGTCCCATGACGTTTTGGCCCGGGGCTCGGCGTCCACCTAGGGAAACCTACCAAACCTACACATTTCTGAAAAGTAGACACCCGGGGGATTCCAGGGAGGTATGGCTTGCGTGGATCCCTCAACGTTTTCTTACCCAGAATCCCCTGCAAACCTGAAATTTGGCTGAAAAAGTCACTTTTTTCACATATTTTTGTGTGGTAAAGTTGTGGCATCACGGGGCTGACACAAATTCCCTACCACCCAGCGTTCCCCCAGGTCTCCCGATAAAAATGGTGCCTCACTCGGGTGGGAGGCCCAAGTACCCGCGACAGGCAAGGGCCCAAAACATTTTGTGATAGGCAATTTTGATGTCGCCTCAATACGTTGTGGGCCCTTGCCTGTCGCGTGTACTTGGGCCTCCCACACAAGTGAGGCACCATTTTTATCGGGAGACCTGGGGGAACGCTGGGTGGTAGGAAATTTGTGTGAGGCCAGTGATGCCACACTTTCCCACACAAAAATGTGTGAAAAAGTGATTTTTTTCAGCTAAAATTGAGGTTTGCAGGGGATTCTGGGTAAGGAAACGTTGGGGGATCCACGCAAGCCATACCTCCCTGGAAGCCCCGGGTGTCTACTTTTCAGAAATGTGTGGGTTTGGTAGGTTTCCTAGATGGCTACCGAGCACGGGGCCAAAAACCCAGGTGACCCCCGTGCAAAACCAGGTCGTTTTGTGAAAGGCCATTTTGAGGTCGCCTCACTACGTTGTGGGCCCTTGCCTGTCGCGGGTACTTGGGCCTCCCACACGAGTGAGGCACCATTTTTATCGGGAGACCTGGGGGAACGCTGGGTGGTAGGAAATTTGTGTCAGCCCCATGATTCCACAACTTTACCACACAACAATGTGCGAAAAGTGATTTTTGAGCAAAATATCAGGTTTGCAGGGGATTCTGGGTAATAAAACTTTGGTGGATCCACGCAAGCCATACCTCCCTGGAATCCCCCGGGTGTCTACTTTTCAGAAATGTGTAGGTTTGGTAGGTTTCCCTAGGTGGCCGCCGAGCCCCGGGCCAAAACGTCATGGGACCCCTTGCAAAACCAGGTAGTTTTGTGATAGGCCATTTTGAGGTCGCCTCAATACGTTGTGGGCCCTTGCCTGTCGCGGGTACTTGGGCCTCCCACCCGAGTGAGGCACCATTTTTATCGGGAGACCTGGGGAACGCTGGGTGGTAGGAAATTTGTGTGAGGCCAGTGATGCCACACTTTCCCACACAAAAATGTGTGAAAAAAGTGATTTTTTCAGCTAAAATTGAGGTTTGCAGGGGATTCTGGGTAAGGAAACGTTGGGGGATCCACGCAAGCCATACCTCCCTGGAAGCCCCGGGTGTCTACTTTTCAGAAATGTGTGGGTTTGGTAGGTTTCCCTAGATGGCTACCGAGCACGGGGCCAAAAACCCAGGTGACCCCCTTGCAAAACCAGGTCGTTTTGTGAAAGGCCATTTTGAGGTCGCCTCACTACGTTGTGGGCCCTTGCCTGTCGCGGGTACTTGGGCCTCCCACACGAGTGAGGCACCATTTTATCGGGAGACCTGGGGAACGCTGGGTGGTAGGAAATTTGTGTCAGCCCCATGATTCCACAACTTTACCACACAACAATGTGCGAAAAAAGTGATTTTTTGAGCAAAATATCAGGTTTGCAGGGGATTCTGGGTAAGAAAACTTTGGTGGATCCACGCAAGCCATACCTCCCTGGAATCCCCCGGGTGTCTACTTTTCAGAAATGTGTAGGTTTGGTAGGTTTCCCTAGGTGGCCGCCGAGCCCCGGGCCAAAACGTCATGGGACCCCCTTGCAAAACCAGGTAGTTTTGTGATAGGCCATTTTGAGGTCGCCTCAATACGTTGTGGGCCCTTGCCTGTCGCGGGTACTTGGGCCTCCCACCCGAGTGAGGCACCATTTTTATCGGGAGACCTGGGGGAACGCTGGGTGGTAGGAAATTTGTGTGAGGCCAGTGATGCCACACTTTCCCACACACAAATGTGTGAAAAAAGTGATTTTTTCAGCTAAAATTGAGGTTTGCAGGGGATTCTGGGTAAGGAAACGTTGGGGGATCCACGCAAGCCATACCTCCCTGGAAGCCCCCGGGTGTCTACTTTTCAGAAATGTGTGTGTTTGGTAGGTTTCCCTAGGTGCCGGCAGAGCTAGGGTTCACAAACTACAGCTAGGCACTTTGCCAAAAAAGGGTCATTTTTCACTGCGAAATTGAGGTGAGACCACGTTGCGTTTTGCGCCGTTTCCTGTCGCGGGCACTAGGCCGACCCACACAAGTGAGGTACCATTTTTCTCAGAAGACTTTGGGGAACGCGGGGTGGGTGGAAATTTGTGAATCCACACAGATTCCAGAACTTTCCACCACAGAAATGTGGGGAAAATGTGGTTTTTTTGACAATTTTTTAGGTTTGCAAGGGATTCTGGGTAACAGAACCTGGTGGGAGGCAGTCCAGTCACCCCATCCTGGATTCCCCTGGGTGTCTAGTTTTCAAAAATGTATAGGTTTGCTAGGGTTCCCTAGGTGCCGGCAGAGCTAGGGTTCAAAAACTACAGCTAGGCACTTTGCCAAAAAAGGGTCATTTTTCACTGCGAAATTGAGGTGTGACCACATTGCGTTTTGCGCCGTTTCCTGTCGCAGGCACTAGGCCGACCCACACAAGTGAGGTACCATTTTTCTCGGAAGACTTTGGGGAACGTGGGGTGGGTGGAAATTTGTGGATCCACGCAGATTCCAGAACTTTCCACCACAGAAATGTGGGGAAAATGTGGTTTTTTTGACAATTTTTTATGTTTGCAAGGGATTCTGGGTAACAGAACCTGGTGGGAGGCAGTCAAGTCACCCCATCCTGGATTCCCCTCGGTGTCTAGTTTTCAAAAATGTATAGGTTTGCTAGGTTTCCCTAGGTGCCGGCAGAGCTAGGGTTCAAAAACTACAGCTAGGCACTTTGCCCAAAAAGGGTCATTTTTCACTGCAAAATTGAGGTGTGACCACGTTGCGTTTTGCGCCGTTTCCTGTCGCAGGCACTAGGCCGACTCACACAAGTGAGGTACCATTTTTCTCGGAAGACTTTGGGGAACGCGGGGTGGGTGGAAATTTGTGGATCCACGCAGATTCCAGAACTTTCCACCACAGAAATGTGGGGAAAATGTGGTTTTTTTGACAATTTTTTATGTTTGCAAGGGATTCTGGGTAACAGAACCTGGTGGGAGGCAGTCAAGTCACCCCATCCTGGATTCCCCTGGGTGTCTAGTTTTCAAAAATGTATAGGTTTGCTAGATTTCCCTAGGTGCCGGCACAGCTAGGGTTCAAAAACTACAGCTAGGCACTTTGCCAAAAAAGGGTCATTTTTCACTGCGAAATTGAGGTGTGACCACGTTGCGTTTTGCGCCGTTTCCTGTCGCAGGCACTAGGCCGACCCACACAAGTGAGGTACCATTTTTCTCGTAAGACTTTGGGGAACGCGGGGTGGGTGGAAATTTGTGGATCCACGCAGATTCCAAAACTTTCCACCACAGAAATGTGGGGAAAATGTGGTTTTTTTGACAATTCTTTAGGTTTGCAAGGGATTCTGGGTAACAGAACCTGGTGGGAGGAAGTCAAGTCACCCCATCCTGGATTCCCCTGGGTGTCTAGTTTTCAAAAATGTATAGGTTTGCTAGGTTTCCCTAGGTGCCGGCAGAGCTAGGGTTCAAAAACTACAGCTAGGCACTTTGCCAAAAAAGGGTCATTTTTCACTGCGAAATTGAGGTGTGACCACGTTGCGTTTTGCGCCGTTTCCTGTCGCAGGCACTAGGCCGACCCACACAAGTGAGGTACCATTTTTCTCGGAAGACTTTGGGGAACGCGGGGTGGGTGGAAATTTGTGGATCCACTAAGATTCCAGAACTTTCCACCACAGAAATGTGGGGAAAATGTGGTTTTTTTGATAATTTTTTAGGTTTGCAAGGGATTCTGGGTAACAGAACCTGGTGGGAGGCAGTCCAGTCACCCCATCCTGGATTCCCCTGGGTGTCTAGTTTTCAAAAATGTATAGGTTTGCTAGGTTTCCCTAGGTGCCGGCAGAGCTAGGGTTCAAAAACTACAGCTAGGCACTTTGCCAAAAAAGGGTCATTTTTCACTGCGAAATTGAGGTGTGACCACGTTGCGTTTTGCACAGTTTCCTGTCGCAGGCACTAGGACGACCCACACAAGTGAGGTACCATTTTTCTCGTAAGACTTTGGGGAACGCGGGGTGGGTGGAAATTTGTGGATCCATGCAGATTCCAGAACTTTCCACCACAGAAATGTGGGGAAAATGTGTTTTTTTTGACAATTTTTTATGTTTGCAAGGGATTCTGGGTAACAGAACCTGGTGGGAGGCAGTCAAGTCACCCCATCCTGGATTCCCCTGGGTGTCTAGTTTTCAAAAATTTATAGGTTTGCTAGGTTTCCCTAGGTGCCGGCAGAGCTAGGGTTCAAAAACTACACCTAGGCACTTTGCAAAAAAAGGGTAATTTTTCATTGTGAAAATGTGGTACGTCCACGTTGCATTTTGAGCCATTTCCTGTTGTGGGCACAAGGGCTACCCACACAAGTGAGGTACCATTTTTATCGGGAGACTTAGGGTAACACAGAATTGTAGAGCAACTGTTATTACCTATTGACTTTCGATGCATTTCTGCCTTCCAAATGAAAGACAATGTGTAAAAAATAAGTCATTTTGAAAAATGACCTATAATTCTCATGCTAGTATGGGTACTCCCAATTTCGGAAATGTGCAAATATCTACTGTTTCTAAAATCTACATTTTGTTCCCATTTCAGAAATACATAGGTGTCTTTCATAACAATTTTTCCATGTATACATTTTCCCAAAATAATTGCTATATACCCGGTACATAATAAAAAACCATTGCAAGATGCTGCTCAATTATTGGCTCTGGGTTCGTCGGGTTCTTGGTGAACCTACAAGTCCTATATATCCCCACAACCAGAAAGGTCCAGCGGATATAACGGTATATTGCCTTCAAATAGCTGTCATAATTAGAAGAAGTTACAGGTGAAAACGTTGACACAAATGGCTGTTTTTTTCAACTAATTTTCAATTTTTCCTTTATTTAACTGTTAGTTTCTATAAGGAAAACTTTAAGGATCTACACAAATGACCCCTTGCTGAATTCAGAATTTTGTCTACTTTTCAGAAATGTATGGCTTTCCAGGATCCATTATTGGTTTCATACCCATTTCTACCATTAACTGGAAGGAGGTTGAAAGCACAAAAAATAGCAAAAATAGGCTATGTCCCAGAAAAATGCCAAAACTGTGTAAAAAAAGTTGGTTTTCTGACAAAAGTCTGCTTGTCCCTGAAAGCTGGGAAAATGGTGATTTCATCCCCACAACCCCTTTTTTGATGCCATTTGCAGGGAAAAATCAAGACGCTTTCATCTGTAGCCCTTTTTCGCATTTTTCCCCAAAAAAACAAAATTTAGCTGTATTTTGACTAATTTCTGGGTCCCCTCCAGGGGAATCCACAAACCCTGGGTACCTTTACAATCCCCATGATGTTAGAAAAAAAGGACGCAAATTTGGCATGGATACCTTATGTGGTCAAAAAGTTACAGGGGCCTAAGCGCGCACTACCCCAAATAGCCAAAAAAAGGCTTAGCACAGGAGGGGAAAAGGCCTAGCAGCGAAGGGGTTAAAGTGCACAGTGCACATTAGAATTGCTTTGTTCTTTAGATAACATGAGCATTGAGACGGCACGCATCACTGTGAGAGTATCTTTGATGTATAATAAGACATTATCAAACGTCCTCTCTTTCTGTTTCTTTTCCCTTACACATCACAGAAAGGCAGTTATAGACTCACATTTGACATTATATTCACTGTGTGCCTTAATTTTATTAACATGTGTGAAATATTTAAATGCATTAATGAAATGTATTCACTGTAGAGACTAGAGATTTATACACGTGTGCTCTAATGTTCAATTTAAATGTGTAGCATGCATTCTTCTTTCACGTTTTTACACTTCAAGTTATATTTGCATATCTAAACGGGTACTCTTTTGCTCACGTTTTACATTTATTTTTCAAGTTATACGTGTGCATATATTACCAGGTACTCGAAGTGCACATTAAATGCTTAAATAAAGTAGCCTGACTACAGGCCTCAGTTGAAATGTATTTTGCTTTGCCTGCATGTTTTCTTTCCTTTTGTAGGTTTGTTATCATGATTTCCGTTAGGTGGAGAAAGGCCTGGAGGGAAGATCTTGGCAGTGAACGTGGAGAATCAATGGTCGAAAGAGGCCTTCTGTTCATCAAGTACCAGGATGGCAAGATGTTCAAGGTTGAGAATACAGTCCCAGTTTGTTGTGTTGGGAAACTGAAGCGATGTTGCAGATGCACTTGAGTAATGGTCTGATTGGCTCCTGGTGGTATGAAAGGAGATAATGACGTATCTGAATATCCTGTTACTTTTAAATTGGTGATCTCACAGTTGAATGACACAGAGGGGCCGATTCCGATTCCGGCCGGAAATCTCTCCGACCGAGCCGGACCCGGAGAGAATTCCGACCGAATCGGACCCTAGCAGTCCGACCGGACGAGTACGATGCATTCGCATGCTATCGGACTCGATTCGGTCGGACTCCCATTGAAGTCAATGGGAGCCGGTCGTACAACGCGTACGCGGGCTCCCATTGACTCAATGGGTGCGAGGCGAACAAGGGCGCCCCCTACAGCGAGTACGCATCCATGCGCATCGCGGCGTACATGCACAGGTAGGGGGGACCCATGGTTTCCCCCTGTGTGTGACTCGCGCGCCTACGCGTACAGGTGGGTCCGACGCGGACCCCCAAAGTCCGGCTCCGACAGCTCTTTCGAGCCGGACGGTGCGAGTCGGTCGGACTGCTCGTGGCGCGCATCGTACTTACCCGGCTGGGAAACGTCTCCATAGCGCGGTGCGAGTCGAGTCCGAGCGAGTCGGTCGGTGCGGTTCGGACCCGTGAACGAGTCGGTCAGCGATTTCGCGTGCGCTCGCATCGTACTCGCTCGGCCGGACCCGCGTACGATTCGGTCGGGAAACAGGGCTCCGAATCGGATCCGGTAAATCCGAATCCGATTCGGAGCACTACCGGCCGAGATTGGAATCGGCCCCAGAGATTCTCTTTAGGCCTTGAGGGGTACAGACCTCTCTGCTTGCCCTATTATTTCAAGTGTGAAGCTTTTTGCTAAACACTTATTTCCTTTTCCCAAGACTTTTACTGAAGTCTGATAATGCTGATACCTTCTAAGTCCCGAATAGAGACCCTTGATCAATCAATCAATCAATCATGTCACTTATAAAGCGCACTACATACCCGCGAGGGTCTCAAGGCGCTGGGGGAAGAGGGGGGTGGTGCTGCTACTGATCGAAGAGCCAGGTCTTGAGGAGTTTTCTGAAGGCCAGTAGGTCTTGGGTCTGTCGGAGGTTGGTGGGGAGGGTATTCCAGGTCTTGGCGGCGAGGTGGGAGAAGGATCTGCCGCCGGCGGTCGTTTTCCGGATGCGGGGGACTGTGGCGAGGGCGAGGCTGGTCGAGCGGAGTTGGCGGGTGGGGGTGTAGAAGCTGAGTCGTCTGTTGAGGTAGGCTGGTCCGGAGTTGTGGAGTGCTTTGTGTGCGTGGGTGAGGAGCTTGAAGGTTATCCTCTTGTTGACAGGGAGCCAGTGCAGGTCTCTCAGGTGGGGTGTGATGTGGCTGCATCGGGGGATGTTGAGGATAAGACGTGCAGAGGCGTTCTGGATGCGTTGCAGCCGTCTCAGGAGCTTAGCCGTCGTTCCTGCGTAGAGGGCGTTTCCGTAGTCCAGCCTGCTGGTGACGAGGGCCTGGGTGACTGTTTTTCTTGTTTCGGTGGGGATCCACTTGAAGATCCTGCGGAGCATTCGGAGGATGTTGAAGCAGGATGAGGAAACGGCGTTGACCTGCTTAGTCATGGAGAGGGTGGGGTCGAGGATGACCCCTAGGTTGCGTACGTGGTCGGTGGGTGGCGGGGCTGTTCCCAGTGATGTTGGCCACCAGGAGTCGTCCCAGGCTGAAGGGTTGGAACCAAGGATGAGGACCTCCGTCTTGTCCGAGTTCAGCTTCAGGTGGCTGGTCCTCATCCATTCGGCGACGGCCTTCATTCCTTCGTGGAGGTGGGCTTTGGCGGTGTGAGGGTCTTTGGTGAGGGAGAGGATCAGCTGGGTGTCGTCGGCGTAGGAGATGATGTTGAGGTTGTGCTGTCGGGCGACGTGGGCGAGGGGTGCCATGTAGGTGTTGAACAGCGTTGGGCTGAGGGAGGAGCCTTGGGGTACGCCGCAGATGATCTTGGTGGCCTTGGATCGGAAGGGGGCGAGGCGGACGCTTTGTGTTCTGCCGGAAAGGAAGGATGTGGTCCAGTCCAGGGCCTTCTCTTGGATCCCGGCGTCGTGAAGGCGTGTTCGTAGTGTGTGGTGGCAGACCGTGTCGAAGGCGGCTGATAGGTCCAGGAGGATGAGGGCTGCTGTTTCTCCTTTGTCTAGCAGGGTCCTGATGTCATCGGTGGCGGCGATGAGGGCGGTTTCGGTGCTGTGGTTGCTGCGGAAGCCGGACTGGGAAGGGTCCAGGATGTTGTTCTCCTCGAGGTAGCGGGTCAGTTGTTTGTTGACGATTTTCTCGGTGACCTTCGCGGGGAACGGGAGCAGAGAGATGGGTCGGAAGTTCTTGAGGTCCTTGGGGTCTGCCTTGGGTTTCTTGAGTAAGCCGGTGATCTCGGCGTGCTTCCAGCTTTCCGGGAAGGTTGCTGTCTCGAAGGAGATGTTGATTATTTTCCGGAGATGGGGCGCGATGGCTGTACTGGCTTTGTTGAAGATGTGGTGAGGGCACGGGTCTAGCGGTGAACCGGAGTGGATGGTGTTCATGATCTCGCTGGTGTCCTCGTCGTTGATGTTGGTCCAGGAGAGCAGGCGGTTGGTGGTTGTGGGGGCAGTGGTCTCGGTGGTTGCCGGGGCGGTCGTGGTGTTGAAGCTGTCATGGATGTCGGCGATTTTGCGGTGGAAGGAGGTGGCCAGTGAGTCGCACAGGTCTTGCGACGGCTGGATGTCGTTGGTGTTGGAGCTGGGGTTGGAGAGTTCCTTCACGATGTTGAAGAGCTCTTTGCTGTTGTGTGCGTTGTTGTCTAGGCGGTCTTTGAGTGAGGCCCTTTTGGCGGATCTGATGAGGTGATGGTGATTGCGGGTGGCGCTCTTGTGGGCGGCGTAGCTGTCCGCTGTCCGTTCGTGGAGCCAGATCTTCTCCAGTTTTCGACATGTTCGTTTGGAGGCCTGGAGGTCTTCGGTGAACCAGGTGGCTTTCTTGCTGGTGTGGCTGTTGGGCGGATTCTTGAGCGGGGCGAGGGTGTTGGCGCAGTCGTCGATCCACTGTCTGAAGTTGCGGGCGGCGGTGTCGGGGTCGGAGGGTTCGGCGGGTGGGCTCAGGGCGAGGGTTGTGGTTAGCTGGTCTTCCGTGACTCTGCTCCAGCAGCGGCGAGGCATTTGTTCGGTGCGGTGGTGCGTGGTGGGCTTCCTGTAGGTGAAGTGGATGCAGTGGTGGTCAGTCCAGTGGGGTTCGGAGGTGTGGTTGAAGGAGACGTGTGGGCTTGCGGAAAAGATGGAGTCTAGCGTGTGGCCGGCGGCATGGGTGGGTGTAGTTACGAGCTGTCTGAGTCCGAGGGTGGCGAGGTTGTCGATCAGGGTGGTGGAGTTGGTGTCCTTGTTGTTCTCGAGGTGGAAGTTCAGGTCCCCGAGGAGGATGTAGTCCGTGGAGGCGATGGCGTGTGTGCTGACGAAGTCAGCGATGGAATCGCTGAACTGTGGTCGGGGTCCGGGGGTCTGTAGATGAGGGTTCCTCTGAGGGTGGTGTTGGGATCGGTGTGGATCTGGAAGTGCATGTGTTCGGCGGTGCTGAGGGTGTCGTCGGTGTTGGTTGAGACTCTGAGGGTGTTCCTGTGGACGATGGCGATGCCTCCTCCGACTCCGTTGGTGCGGTCCCTGCGGGTGATCTTGTATCCGTCCGGGATGGCAATGGCGATGTCGGGGGCTGAAGCGGGATTCAGCCAGGTCTCCGTCAGGAATGCGACGTCTGGGGAGGTTGAGTCGAGAAGGTCCCAGAGTTCGATGGCGTGTTTGCGGGCGGAGCAGGTGTTGAGGAGGATGCATCTGAGGTAGTTGGGTTCTTTCCTGGGCGGTGGTTTGGCGGTGGTTTGGCGGGGCGGGTGCTGGCGAAGCTGCAGTTCCGGCAGGTGAAGGGCCCTTGGGTGCGCTTTGGGGTGGCCTGGTAGCAGGCGTGATCTTTTCCGGGGTTGAGTGCGTGGAGGGTGCTGGCGTCGTATCGGCGTCTGTTGATGTGGCGGGCGCGGGGGATGCCCGGACCAGGGGGTCTGGCGACGGGCGCAGAAATGGGGAGGTGGGAGGGAGGAGCAGGGAATGGGGCAGCGAATGGGCAGTGAGGGGGCGGGGCCGCAGGGGCGCAGCGGCGGGAAACAGGCACAGAAAGGAAAAAACGATCACAATCAGGGGCAGCAAGGGGGCACAGAAAGGAATAAACGAGCACAATCAGGGTCAGCAAGGGGGCACAGAAAGGAAAAAACGAGCACAATCAGGGGCAGCAAGGGGGCACAGAAAGGAAAAACGATCACAATCAGGGGCAGCAAGGGGGCACAGAAAGGAAAAAACGATCACAATCAGGGGCAGCAAGGGGGCACAGAAAGGAAAAAACGAGCACAATCAGGGGCAGCAAGGGGGCACAGAAAGGAAAAACGATCACAATCAGGGGCAGCAAGGGGGCACAGAAAGGAAAAACGAGCACAATCAGGGGCAGCAAGGGGGCACAGAAAGGAAAAAACGAGCACAATCAGGGGCTGCAAAGGGGCACAGAAAGGAAAAAACGAGCACAATCAGGGGCAGCAAGGGGGCACAGAAAGGAAAAAGCGAGCACAATCAGGGGCAGCAAGAGGGCACAGAAAGGAAAAAACGAGCACAATCAGGGGCAGCAAGGGGGCACAGAAAGGAAAAAACGAGCACAATCAGGGGCAGCAAGGGGGCACAGAAAGGAAAAAACGAGCACAATCAGGGGCAGCAAGGGGGCACAGAAAGGAAAAAACGATCACAATCAGGGGCAGCAAGGAGGCACAGAAAGGAAAAAACGATCCCAATCAGGGGCAGCAAGGGGGCACAGAAAGGAAAAAAACGATCACAATCAGGGGCAGCAAGGGGGCACAGAAAGGAAAAAACGAGCACAATCAGGGGCAGCAAGGGGGCACAGAAAGGAAAAAAACGAGCACAATCAGGGGCAGCAAGGGGGCACAGAAAGGAAAAAACGATCACAATCAGGGGCAGCAAGGGGGCACAGAAAGGAAAAAACGAGCACAATCAGGGGCAGCAAGGGGGCACAGAAAGGAAAAAACGAGCACAATCAGGGGCAGCAAGGGGCACAGAAAGGAAAAAACGATCACAATCAGGGGCAGCAAGGGGGCACAGAAAGGAAAAAACGATCACAATCAGGGGCAGCAAGGGGGCACAGAAAGGAAAAAAACGATCACAATCAGGGGCAGCAAGGGGGCACAGAAAGGAAAAAACGAGCACAATCAGGGGCAGCAAGGGGGCACAGAAAGGAAAAAAACTAGCACAATCAGGGGCAGCAAGGGGGCACAGAAAGGAAAAAACGAGCACAATCAGGGGCAGCAAGGGGGCACAGAAAGGAAAAACGAGCACAATCAGGGGCAGCAAGGGGGCACAGAAAGGAAAAAACGAGCACAATCAGGGGCAGCAAGGGGGCACAGAAAGGAAAAAAACGATCACAATCAGGGGCAGCAAGGGGGCACAGAAAGGAAAAAACGATCACAATCAGGGGCAGCAAGGGGGCACAGAAAGGAAAAAACGATCACAATCAGGGGCAGCAAGGGGGCACAGAAAGGAAAAAACGATCACAATCAGGGGCAGCAAGGGGGCACAGAAAGGAAAAAACGAGCACAATCAGGGGCAGCAAGGGGGCACAGAAAGGAAAAAAACGAGCACAATCAGGGGCAGCAGCAGGGCACACAGACGGAGCTGTGTGGTGGGGGAGCGACCTACCAGTCAAGATGTTCCTATATTTGATTTATGTTTAGAAGAGAGAAGGGAAGTTTATTTACGGAATACATATCTGTTTTTATTTGTGTCTATACTAATTTGGTTATCAGAATTTGGAATTTCATTCCGCCTCAACCTATAGAGATATTTCAGCTTACCTATTGTATTGCTGCATTTATTGAACTTACTTTTGGTTTGCATATATTCTGGATTGATTGGTAATCCAAATAAAATCCTTTAACTGTATTCAGTGATTCCTGGTACTTATTGTGGAGTCACATTGGCTTCACAAGTTAGAAATGTATTGTTGATCTCTCCTCCTTTTCAATCCTTCATGTCAACTAACAAAGGTCCATACGACCAATGGGGAAAATTCTTTGACAACTTGACCAAGAGATTACCTTGTAAGGCCCAGTGCTCTTTCAGGTAGTGATGATGGATGAGCCACTGGAGGCTCGAGCTAGAGGCCTGCCTCGGGTTCAGCTCGAGGTCCTCCTGGACCAATGAGCCCAAAGCCAGGCAAGCTTTCATGTGGCTTTTGCCTCCCACTGCCACAATTTTCTCAATGTGCAATTGTCTACTACTCTTCCTTGCCCCTCCTACAGCAGAAGTGCTGGCCAGTGCGGCCAATACACAGAGGGAGAAACACTGAAGAGCAATTGAAACCATTTCCACACATCCCCACCCTAAGGATACAGAATGCCACTGTGCTTCACTGTTATTGATGTGAAGAGTTGTTATGCTGTTAGATCTCCCATGTAATTTGTCCTGCTAAATGTGTAATTTCAGTTGCTGAAGTGCTGAGCCACCGCTAAAGTCTGCTCCTTGTTATGTCAAGAGAAGCTGGTGTGATCATTAGGAGTGACCAGCCTTCCCTTAAGTTTGGCCTTTTAACCAGAAGGCTACTTTTGTTTACTTGATTTAACATGTAGTACAGTACAATTTTTAAGAGTGTACCAGTTTTTCTCCTCAAAGAATAAAACACGAAGCACTAACCTTTGAAGTAAAATAGGAAATTGATACCCATCTAGTGGATGAAATACACTATTCTGTAACAGGAAATTTGTGATTTATCCTGGCTTCTCGTCTTGATCAATTTGTGTGATACTAGCTATTTACTTTAAATACATCAGTCCAGGGTCTACGCTTTACAAAATACTTCCTTGTACGTGGTTTCAAAGACTAAAATGTTGCACCACAGCACCCTAGGCCAAATATATGGGCACATGTCTCCTGACTATCCTCTCATTGTTCGCTAATGACATTGTCGTCATGGCTGAAGGAAGTTGTTTCTAAGTTCATCTTTGGAGACTCAATTCTAATAATTGCCACTGAATGCACTGATATAATCCAATGTACTAAAATGATGTGCTCTCCAAGACTTATCTTGTTTACTTCATGATTTACATGCCAAACATTTTAATGGCTCGGCTTGTGCATGGACTCTTAGACATGGGTGTAGCTTAGTCAGTGAGATTCGGGGGTGTAGGTCTCAAATTTCTCAACTAAAAAAACAGTGGGCTGCAGGGTGAAGGGGTGAGATTACCTCGTTTTGGCATGGATTGTTTCGATGATGAACAGGGTCAGTACTGTTGTAAAGCTACCACAACCATTTTCTACTGGTTAGACTATTTGCAAGCATTTATCTCATCACCGTCTGGGTGTTTGATTGCCAATAATGTGCCTGGAAACTTGAGACTGGTGCAGCTTCTAAAGCCTACTACTGCCAATGCTTGCGAATTCCAAAATGTAGTAATTTTGCTCGCATTGAAGAAGTTCTTCTCTGAGTGACAAATGTACTTTTATTTTGGTCAACCAGTCACTATAAATAATTAAGACCATGATTAAGAACATAAACATGTTAAAACCTATTATGGGAATGAGAACAACAAGAAAACTGACACAGGCATAGCAAACCCGATTCAGCACTGCCAGACATAACTACTAAACCAAGAATGCATTTGAAGGATGTCACACCTCGGTCTGGAAGTAGTTCCTGGGAACTTTTGACAATGGTCACGTACAGCACAACGGCCTGGAGTCCCTGCCCCGGAATTACTTTTTTTAAATGTATATTCTCTGCACGCACTCTTCTTTGTCCCTGTTACAAGAAACCTTGATGATAGCATTGCCAAATTGCTGCATGTGGGCAAGGCTTCATGTTTATATTCCTCACCTTTTACAAACAGTTTTATCAAGTGACTGACAACTGCATGTACTAAGCCAGAGTCGCAAACAGAGGAGGGCACACAGGCACATTTGTAGGGCTGGCTGTGGGTCTGGCTTGGCTCTAAGGGGCAGATTTGCAAGCTCCTTGCGTCATTTTTGCGCTGCCATTGCATCACTTTTTGTGACGCAGCGGTGGCGTAAAAATGCGGCCCATTTACAACGTGACGCATCTAGGGAGATGTGTCACGTTGTAAAGTCCTGCGTCACATTATACCTGCGTGAGGTATAATGTATGCAGGGTGGGCGTTCCCATGCAGGAAAGCCTCATAAAAGTGACGCAGTGAAATCTACAAGATTCCACTGCGCCACTTCTAGGACGCCACTGCGTCAAAACCTTACACCTGCTTGAAGCAGGCATAAGGAGTGACGCTAGGCCTCAACATGCATTGCTGGAGTTGCGTTGTGCTTGCAACACGACTCCAGCAATGCGTGACTTTTGCGCCAGCAGATGCGTCAGAATTTCTGACGCATCTGTCAATCCTTGCACCATGGTGCGCCATATTGTAAATACGGCGCATCCATGGTGGTGCAAAGGTTTCTCAGAATGGCGCAGGGAAAGTGACGCATCTCTACAGATGCGTCACTTTCTTGTAAATCTGCCCCTAAGAGTCTGTGCATGAGTCGAGCCATGAAAACGTTTGGCATATATATTGTGCAAAAACATAATTAAAAAATGTGATACAATTTCTTTATAATTCAAAAAAGTGTATTTCTCTAACATGCAGAAGTGTTTCACCTTAGTACATCAGATTATATCTTTGCATAGACAAACATTTATTAAAAGTGATAGTTTTTAGAAACATTCATGGCTCGTCCCTGCACGACAATGTCTTTAGTGAACTAAGAGGCAAGTCAGATGTCAAGTAAACCCTAAATAGGGCCTATGTTCCTATTAGATGGAGCAATATTACAGCCATCTAAATCAAGTGTAAGTTGAGTTTGTACATCACACATCCTGAACTCAAGTATTTAAACTTCGCTCATATGTGATAATAAAGAAAAAAGGGCTTTGAAATAAAATATTTGCCTAAGATCACACAATTTGGACATGCAGGGAAGCCGGTATTGATTCTAGGGTATTCAGTTTCACATTTTGAAGTTCTGCCATCTGATGCTTATCTTTGTCTCTATCTCCTTCTCCCCCATTTACATTAAAGATCACTGTTTTGTCTTTCATCCTTGGCTCATGACGAGAAAAAATGACACAGAGATAGCAGCCCCAACTCATGGCCCCCAGACCCAACGACCAAGCCAAGAACATAGACATTTTGCCTATTGCAGGATAAAAGAACACCATTCTGATATCTAGAAGTCCAATGGGACCCAGGAGCAGTATCAACGGACCATACAGCCTTGTGGTGCATGAAGCATTTTGATGTCTGCAATCTGTGTTCAGTGTGCAATAGAAGCAAGGTTTTCTGTATTCCAGCTGATCTGATTCGATTACGCTTATTTCCCTGACCACCCTGGTCAAACTGACTTCCTTCTAGACAATCTGTCTAGGGCATGTGTAAAAATCTTGACTAGGCCAAGCATCATTAATAGATCCAACAATGTGCATTTACATTTCATCCTGGTTAGTTACTAGGACTAGCTCTGAGGTTTTCACTCCAGATGCCCAGAGTTAAAAGGGGCATGTATGCACTGTGTATGCGGTCATGCAGCCCTGCTCAAATTCTGTCTGCAGCTTCATCTATGGACTGATTTTTGCTGCAAAAAGTTTTTTAAGTGAAAATATAAAAACCTTGAACAGGAAAAAATGTCATCTTTAGTCTTAGGACAGGTGTCCACATGCTGAGCTCACTTGTTGCCTGGGTCTTGATCCAACCTAAATGAAGACACTGACTTAGAGAAGGAAAATAACAAAAAATCTGCCCAAAATGGTACATTTAACACTAAGGGGTCGATTCCGATTCGGGCCGGAAAAAGCACCGACCGACTCGGATCCGGAAAAATACCGACCGACACGTACCAGTGGCGCCCGACACGCCAAGTACGATGCAAGCCGCGATAAATCCGACCGACACGTCAGGAAACCAAGCCGACCGACCGAGCCGCTCGGAAAATAGCAATCCGGCCGGAAAAACACGCGAATCCAACCGACCGACACGCACCCGGAACAAATCCGACCGAATCGTACCCGCCAACTCCAACCCGCAAAGTACGATGCAAGGCGCGAAAACACGACCGAGTCGGACGGAGGACAAGCCGTACGACCGACACGCATACAAAACCGAGCCGAAGCAACACAATACACCGCGACCGACGCGTACGCAGCATACAAAACTGCACAAACACAGCGTGAACGAAACGGAAAACACCGTACGAGACCAATGCAGGGTCCGACTCGGTCACAAGAACGTTTCCAACATACACAAACAGCACAAAGGAAAAATCAACCAAAAAAGGCCAAACAAGCAATTACCAAGCCAATAAATACTGGGGGGGTGGGGACAGAGAACAAAGACACACCCA
Organism: Calotriton arnoldi; assembly: GCA_963921515.1. Lineage (NCBI taxonomy): Eukaryota > Metazoa > Chordata > Amphibia > Caudata > Salamandridae > Calotriton > Calotriton arnoldi. Next base: position 1,631,569 of record CAWUFW010002513.1, read on the forward strand.
CAACTCCACCTATATAAAGGACACAAATCACTACCATGAGCCTTTGCAAATGCCATTTCACTGCCAGCACCCAAGAGAAAGCAACCACACACCCACAGCTCATCCCTCACACAAGCCACACACCATCAGCACACCAACAAATACCTACCTCACATACACCCAGCAAAACACACACTCACACACCCTCACCTGCACACCAACACACACATCACTCACCATCACCACCCATCACCATGCCCCCAAGAAGAATCCCAAGTTCCTAGATTGTGAATTGGAAGTCCTGGTAGACGAGATCCTCAGGGTGGAGCCACAGCTGTTTGGCACTCTGGTCCAACAGACCCCCATGTCGCAGAAAACCAAGATGTGGGAGAGGATCATCAACAGGGTGAACGCCCAATCATCATGTCGGCGCACAAAGACGGACATCCAGAACAGGTGGTATGACGTGCGCAGGAGGGTACGGGACCTGCTGAAGATAGACTACAGCAACAGCCAACAGACCGGCAGTGGCCCTCCTGCCAAGCCAATATACCTCAGGCCCTGGGAGGAGAAGGTGCGGGCCATCCTTCCGCCAGTGAGCGTATATGGACTAGAGAACATCCCAGAGCCTGGTGAGTACACAACAAATGTACACAATAAACTGCCACAAAACACACACATCACTGTCAAGGGGAGAGTCAAACCATGCACACATAGCAATTACACAGCAACTAGAACAGAATCATCCCAAAATGTGTATGTCAGTCAGATAAACACAACACATGCCATCAAAAAAGTCACATCCAACTGTGCCAACACATGTACAAACACAACCACAACTACAGCTAGGCAGTGGCACAAATAGAACTAACACACACATCCACACATGTAGCCACCACAACAACACCAACACACAGTGAAGACCACTCAAAGGAAGGAATTCTGTGTATGCTGGCCAAGTCAGTGTAGCCAAAGGCATCATGGGAGTCGCAGTCACACATATTGCCCCCCCACAACTGTCCCATCAACACCACCCTGAACCATGCTCACATCACAGGGAGTGGAGAAGGACTCACAAGATGGCTGACACTGGCTACTGCTGTGGGGAGCACAAGGCCCTGCTGCCAACTGTGCACCAACAAACAGCAGGACACCACTGACTGACATCCTGAGAGACAACTTACACTCCCTGCAATGCAAGCACGTTCCATGTTGGGCTATCTGGCTGGCTGGGTGGGAAGGGGACTTGCAGCACTGACTATAGTCACCAGCACCTCCCCTCACACCCCCCCAACACAAACTCCACAGTACCCACCTGGTAGAATGCAATGCCCTCCATCCTAACACAAGATCCCACAAAGCACCACCACCCTGGGTTATGTTGTGTGAAGCACAGGGACACTCTTGGGACTCTTAGCCAAACAACTGCCAGGACAACACTCCCAGCCATCCTGTCAGCACAGCCAGCCCACCCCACAGGGAAGCAGAGTCAAAAGGAAGGAAGCATGGGCATGCTGGGAAGGGGGTGGAGGCAATAGCATGATGGGAGTCGTAGTCACAGACATAGCTCACCCCCACAACTGTCCCATCAACACCACCCTGAACCATGCTCACATCACAGGGAGTGGAGAAGGACTCACAAGATGGCTGACACTGGCTACTGCTGTGGGGAGCACAAGGCCCTGCTGCCAACTGTGCACCAACAAACAGCAGGACACCACTGACTGACATCCTGAGAGACAACTTACACTCCCTGCAATGCAAGCACGTTCCATGTTGGGCTATCTGGCTGGCTGGGTGGGAAGGGGGACTTGCAGCACTGACTATAGTCACCAGCACCTCCCCTCACACCCCCCAACACAAACTCCACAGTACCCACCTGGTAGAATGCAATGCCCTCCATCCTAACACAAGATCCCACAAAGCACCACCACCCTGGGTTATGTTGTGTGAAGCACAGGGACACTCTTGGGACTCTTAGCCAAACAACTGCCAGGACAACACTCCCAGCCATCCTGTCAGCACAGCCAGCCCACCCCACAGGGAAGCAGAGTCAAAAGGAAGGAAGCATGGGCATGCTGGGAAGGGGGTGGAGGCAATAGCATGATGGGAGTCGTAGTCACAGACATAGCTCACCCCCACAACTGTCCCATCAACACCACCCTGAACCATGCTCACATCACAGGGAGTGGAGAAGGACTCACAAGATGGCTGACACTGGCTACTGCTGTGGGGAGCACAAGGCCCTGCTGCCAACTGTGCACCAACAAACAGCAGGACACCACTGACTGACATCCTGAGAGACAACTTACACTCCCTGCAATGCAAGCACGTTCCATGTTGGGCTATCTGGCTGGCTGGGTGGGAAGGGGGACTTGCAGCACTGACTATAGTCACCAGCACCTCCCCTCACACCCCCCAACACAAACTCCACAGTACCCACCTGGTAGAATGCAATGCCCTCCATCCTAACACAAGATCCCACAAAGCACCACCACCCTGGGTTATGTTGTGTGAAGCACAGGGACACTCTTGGGACTCTTAGCCAAACAACTGCCAGGACAACACTCCCAGCCATCCTGTCAGCACAGCCAGCCCACCCCACAGGGAAGCAGAGTCAAAAGGAAGGAAGCATGGGCATGCTGGGAAGGGGGTGGAGGCAATAGCATGATGGGAGTCGTAGTCACAGACATAGCTCACCCCCACAACTGTCCCATCAACACCACCCTGAACCATGCTCACATCACAGGGAGTGGAGAAGGACTCACAAGATGGCTGACACTGGCTACTGCTGTGGGGAGCACAAGGCCCTGCTGCCAACTGTGCACCAACAAACAGCAGGACACCACTGACTGACATCCTGAGAGACAACTTACACTCCCTGCAATGCAAGCACGTTCCATGTTGGGCTATCTGGCTGGCTGGGTGGGAAGGGGGACTTGCAGCACTGACTATAGTCACCAGCACCTCCCCTCACACCCCCCAACACAAACTCCACAGTACCCACCTGGTAGAATGCAATGCCCTCCATCCTAACACAAGATCCCACAAAGCACCACCACCCTGGGTTATGTTGTGTGAAGCACAGGGACACTCTTGGGACTCTTAGCCAAACAACTGCCAGGACAACACTCCCAGCCATCCTGTCAGCACAGCCAGCCCACCCCACAGGGAAGCAGAGTCAAAAGGAAGGAAGCATGGGCATGCTGGGAAGGGGGTGGAGGCAATAGCATGATGGGAGTCGTAGTCACAGACATAGCTCACCCCCACAACTGTCCCATCAACACCACCCTGAACCATGCTCACATCACAGGGAGTGGAGAAGGACTCACAAGATGGCTGACACTGGCTACTGCTGTGGGGAGCACAAGGCCCTGCTGCCAACTGTGCACCAACAAACAGCAGGACACCACTGACTGACATCCTGAGAGACAACTTACACTCCCTGCAATGCAAGCACGTTCCATGTTGGGCTATCTGGCTGGCTGGGTGGGAAGGGGGACTTGCAGCACTGACTATAGTCACCAGCACCTCCCCTCACACCCCCCCAACACAAACTCCACAGTACCCACCTGGTAGAATGCAATGCCCTCCATCCTAACACAAGATCCCACAAAGCACCACCACCCTGGGTTATGTTGTGTGAAGCACAGGGACACTCTTGGGACTCTTAGCCAAACAACTGCCAGGACAACACTCCCAGCCATCCTGTCAGCACAGCCAGCCCACCCCACAGGGAAGCAGAGTCAAAAGGAAGGAAGCATGGGCATGCTGGGAAGGGGGTGGAGGCAATAGCATGATGGGAGTCGTAGTCACAGACATAGCTCACCCCCACAACTGTCCCATCAACACCACCCTGAACCATGCTCACATCACAGGGAGTGGAGAAGGACTCACAAGATGGCTGACACTGGCTACTGCTGTGGGGAGCACAAGGCCCTGCTGCCAACTGTGCACCAACAAACAGCAGGACACCACTGACTGACATCCTGAGAGACAACTTACACTCCCTGCAATGCAAGCACGTTCCATGTTGGGCTATCTGGCTGGCTGGGTGGGAAGGGGGACTTGCAGCACTGACTATAGTCACCAGCACCTCCCCTCACACCCCCCAACACAAACTCCACAGTACCCACCTGGTAGAATGCAATGCCCTCCATCCTAACACAAGATCCCACAAAGCACCACCACCCTGGGTTATGTTGTGTGAAGCACAGGGACACTCTTGGGACTCTTAGCCAAACAACTGCCAGGACAACACTCCCAGCCATCCTGTCAGCACAGCCAGCCCACCCCACAGGGAAGCAGAGTCAAAGGAAGGAAGCATGGGCATGCTGGGAAGGGGGTGGAGGCAATAGCATGATGGGAGTCGTAGTCACAGACATAGCTCACCCCCACAACTGTCCCATCAACACCACCCTGAACCATGCTCACATCACAGGGAGTGGAGAAGGACTCACAAGATGGCTGACACTGGCTACTGCTGTGGGGAGCACAAGGCCCTGCTGCCAACTGTGCACCAACAAACAGCAGGACACCACTGACTGACATCCTGAGAGACAACTTACACTCCCTGCAATGCAAGCACGTTCCATGTTGGGCTATCTGGCTGGCTGGGTGGGAAGGGGGACTTGCAGCACTGACTATAGTCACCAGCACCTCCCCTCACACCCCCCCAACACAAACTCCACAGTACCCACCTGGTAGAATGCAATGCCCTCCATCCTAACACAAGATCCCACAAAGCACCACCACCCTGGGTTATGTTGTGTGAAGCACAGGGACACTCTTGGGACTCTTAGCCAAACAACTGCCAGGACAACACTCCCAGCCATCCTGTCAGCACAGCCAGCCCACCCCACAGGGAAGCAGAGTCAAAAGGAAGGAAGCATGGGCATGCTGGGAAGGGGGTGGAGGCAATAGCATGATGGGAGTCGTAGTCACAGACACAGCTCACCCCCACAACTGTCCCATCAACACCACCCTGAACCATGCTCACATCACAGGGAGTGGAGAAGGACTCACAAGATGGCTGACACTGGCTACTGCTGTGGGGAGCACAAGGCCCTGCTGCCAACTGTGCACCAACAAACAGCAGGACACCACTGACTGACATCCTGAGAGACAACTTACACTCCCTGCAATGCAAGCACGTTCCATGGTGGGATAACTGACTGGGTGGGTGGGTGGGTGGGAAGGAGGTCTGGCTGTCAACCAAACACAATCAATGCAGACCATGTTCACACCCCAGAGAATACATAGAAATGCCCAAATAATGCAGGACAATGTGCCACACCAATATCAACCCCTGACTGTGACGACTTAGGACAATACAATGTACAGGCCCGCACCCCGAGGCACAGTCACAACTGTCAGGTGTGTCAACCACTGATGCCTGCAGAAACATGACATACATTGTTTGTGTCTCCCAAAAACAGGTGATGATAGGGACACAGCAGCAGACGCTGAGGAGTCCCAGTCCCAGGCTCAAGAGGATGCCGAGCTCACTGGCGTCGTACAGCCTCTGTCCTCCTCGGACGATGAAGAACAACCTGGCACATCCGGTGCAAGTCAACATGCTGCACCAGCAGGACCACCAGCTGCAGCACCAGCAGGTCCACCAGCTGCACCCCCTGCACCCACCCCTCCAACGACTGTCACCACGAATACCATCCCTGCCGACATGGACAGAATAAGGAACAACACCAGCGCAGTGACCCTGGACCAACCTGGGGCCATGGACACCACCACCACCACCAACCCCCAAGGTGGACCAGGGTTATCTGTGCGTGCAACTGCACACACTGCACATGTCAGCAGGGGTGGTGGGAGGGGTGGGAGACAGAGGTCGCTGCTTGCAGACGTTGCTGGTGTGCATGAAGACCCACAACTGGTACGCATAGCTGATGCGTACCAGTCCAGCACCGGAGAGCTCAGCCAGGTAGTGGGGCTCCTCAGAGACATTAAACAGCAGCAGGCTGCCCATCATGCCCGCTTGGACTCCCACATGTCCCAAGTGGAGTCACACATGTCACGTGTGGACTCCCACATGTCACGTGTGGACTCCCACATGACCCGCGTGGAGTCCAAGTGGGATGTACTACATGAGATGACGGCGGTGCACAGGGACATTTTACAATGCCTCCGCCAGATGAACAGCAACCAGTCCACACCTCCCTGTGTGCCAACAACATCTGGTACCGAACAAACTGCAACTGCCACAGGGAGGGAGGAGGACTCTGGCGGAGAGTCCCCTGCACCGCAGCAGCCTGCACTTGAGGGCCCCCCCCAAGAAGAGGGGTCGTCCGAGGAGGGGAAAGTGAGAGGCTGATGGCCAAGCGCAACTCCCAGGAAGCCTGAACCTGTTCTGGATTTTCGCCTTTGTGCACAGACTGTTCACCCTGTTGATGGCAACACTACTCCCACACATTGCATGGGGAGTATAAGTTGGAACAATGTGTCAGACAACAGTGGCCCCGATACTGGGGATCCTGTCTACCTGGACTTTCTATTCATCTAGGAACTTGGGATTGCAAGATTCATGTACAGCACAATCCATCCTATGCACTATTATCACAATAAACACACTAATACACCATACTTGCCTCTGTCGTGATTCCAACGTGGGTGCTGTTATGGGGATGATGAACTGCAAAATTACACAGTGTATGCGAACTGCAACAGCAAGGACAACACAGGCATGTGAGTACAGGCAACGTGACACATATGAGGGAGACACACCACCAGGGCTACACAACACATACACACCTAGGCCATCTGACTCATTGCCTACACTGATGTTGCCAGGGAAGACGGTGCAATGCACAGACACCACACCCATTCCCAGTTGTAGTCAAGTAGCCCACAGGTGCAGTAAGCAAATGGCAGTCAAATGTGTGACCACAGACAACGCACATCACTAAGTGAAGCACAGGTTTATTACACAGTAGCAACATGCCGTAACCACTACAGATGCAAGGTAACCCCACCTGGTAGCGGGCACACAGTCAACAACTGTAGACAGAAGGAAGTCCATGGGTGTGGCGCACATCACCTGTAGGGACACAACAGCTACCAGCCTGGATGTGCAATCACGTCGTCGGTGGACACAGTTGACCAAACGAATCTGAAAGTACCCTGTGAAGGACAGAAATGACACACAGTCAAAAGCAATGCAGTACAGGACAGAACAGCAAAACTCATGCACAATACATGTTACAAGATACCCACCCAGAACCAAGTTAGCATGTCAACACTGTTGGGGAGTACAGCCCACCTGTCACCACACATCGCAACACACATCCTGTCAAGTAGCCCATGGACACACTCCAACAGCACCAGAGCACCACCCACACATCATGCCAACTCACATCATTCACATGACACCTCAGGATACTCACATTCAGCTAAAGAAGTTGGTGATGAGCTGTGTGCGGACATCACCATCACCATCATCATCATCATCGTCACTGGCATCGTGGTCCAGGCCAGGATCCTCCACAGGTGGCGGATGTTGGTCATCGTCATCCTGGATGAGAGGCAACTCCTTCCGCACTGCCAGGTTGTGGAGCATGCAGCAGACGATGATAATCTTGCACACTTTCGCAGGGGCATATGGGAGGGACCCTCCGGTCTTGTCCAGGCAGCGGAAGCGGCTCTTCAGGAGACCAAAGGTCCGCTCAATCACTCTCCTGGTCCGACCATGTGCCTCATTGTAGCGCATCTGGGCAGGTGTCACAGGGTTCCTGAGGGGTGTCAGCAACCACGGCATGTTGGGGTATCCCGAGTCACCTACGGACAGACAAGTGCACATCAGCTGACTTGGAAAAGTGGGCGGAATACTACAGATCAGATCACACACAATGGCACAAAGTCAGTACACACCGACAAGCCAGGCACGCTGGTTCTGCATCTGTGCCATCAACCTGGGGATGCGACTACTCCTCATCACAAAGGCATCGTGTGCTGAACCAGGGAAACGGGCACACACGTGTGTGATGGTCATGTCTGCAAGACACACCACCAGTGCATTGACCGAGTGGTAGTGCTTGCGGTTCCTGTAGGCCTGCTCCTGGGCCTGTGGTGGTACCAAAGCCACATGTGTCCCATCAATGGAGCCAATGACATGCGGCATCCTCCCCAGGGCATAAAAGTCACTCTTCACGTCAGTGAGTCGTCGCAGTCTAGGGAAATAGATGTACCGGTTCAGGAAGAGCAACATTGCCGCCAAAACATCGCGGAGCACACGGCTGAACATGGTCTGTGACATCCCACCAGCAGACGCCACAGTATGTTGGAAGGTACCGGTGGCAAAGAAGTGTAGGGCTGCCATCACCTTCACCTTGGGGGTCAGCGCTGTAGGATACGGCCGGCCAGGCTGCAAATGTGGGGACAACTGCACTGCCAAATCCTCAATCAGCTGCCTGGTGAAGCGGTACCGTCGGATGCTGTCCCGTTCCACCATCGTTGCCAGGTCTGGGAATGGCCGATGGACAGCAGGAGCCCTGCAGTGCAGAGGAGAAGTAAGCAAGATCGTCAGTCACCCCACATATGCGGCATTGAACACACTCAAGATCCCAACATACATCATCATGAGGCACAACTACATGAAGTGTGCAGTACCGGAACGACATTTATGGTACATACATGGCCAACATCTGTCAACACGGTCCTACAGGTGGCATCAATTTGTCCCAGGTTGGCCCATTGGATATCATGATGCTGTGTCACAGTCACCCCCCAGTGACATGTGAGGACAGATGTGCCCCAGGCACCACAGCTCAACGACAGGCACATTCCCAGGGACCCTGTAATGCCACATGGACACTGGCATCACCTGGAGTATCATGTGTACACCACAACAAAACAAACATGACCCCCACAGGTAGTGGCCACACTTGCCATGGCAGGAGAGCCATGGACGTCTGTGACACACACGCACAACATCAGAGTCCATGCACACACAACGTGGATGTGGAGACTGTCTCCCATTGTGCACATGAAATCAGAGACATTGTAAACACTACATGCACAAAGACTGTGGAGGGCCATCACTATTGTGCCACTGGGACACCCTGGCTCAAACATACCGTCCCACATGGGACTCACGGGGTATGTGACATGACATACACAAACACCACTGTGAAATGTGACCATGGCACATGCACAGATATGAACAGTTGCACATCACAGTGGTCACGTACACGTAACACCCATGATCCTGTCCCCATGAACACGTGCACAGCCTGGGGGTGGCTGCCCACAGGTGACACCCACAGGACAACATGTACACCAACATACACACAATAGGAAATGCAGCCTTACATGCCTTATGATAAGGTTTGGACAGGCTGTCGTGATGTAGGTGTGCCCCTCACTCCCTGGGAGCTATCTGTGGCTGGCATATGTCCATCTGAGACAGGCATGCTGACATATGCCAGTCACATGTACAGTGATGCGTTGTACTGCAATGGACCGATCGGTGCCTCCGGCCGGCCCATTGCATTCAATGTGTGCGGGTACGCGTTGTACCCCTGTGCGCGTTGAACAGCAATGGACCGATCGGTGCCTCCGGCCGGCCCATTGCATTCAATGTGTGCGGGTACGCGTTGTACCCCTGTGCGCGTTGTACTGCAATGGACCGATCGGTGCCTCCGGCCGGCCCATTGCATTCAATGTGTGCGGGTACGCGTTGTACCCCTGTGCGCGTTGAACAGCAATGGACCGATCGGTGCCTCCGGCCGGCCCATTGCATTCAATGTGTGCGGGTACGCGTTGTACCCCTGTGCGCGTTGTACTGCAATGGACCGATCGGTGCCTCCGGCCGGCCCATTGCATTCAATGTGTGCGGGTACGCGTTGTACCCCTGTGCGCGTTGTACTGCAATGGACCGATCGGTGCCTCCGGCCGGCCCATTGCATTCAATGTGTGCGGGTACGCGTTGTACCCCTGTGCGCGTTGAACAGCAATGGACCGATCGGTGCCTCCGGCCGGCCCATTGCTTTCAATGTGTGCGGGTACGCGTTGTACCCCTGTGCGCGTTGAACAGCAATGGACCGATCGGTGCGCACCCATTGACAATGGGCTTGCCTGGCAACGGACGCGTTTTTGAATATTCGAACGAGTCGGTTGCTGGAAATTCAGTTGGTCACCCACAACAATGTTGCAAAATAATGTATGTCATGAAGTTGAAGATTTGAAGGATGCTGTGGGCGTGTTTTGGTGCTGCTATTCCATGGATTGGCCAGATTCAGAAGATGCAAACGACTTGGACCTATCACTTTGGACACAAGGGACAGTATCTGCCTCTCCAGCACATATATATTGCTGCATGTTCCCCTGAGAGCCCACTTGCCTGCACTACATGCTCCAGGACGACATCTGCCACTGCACTGCTGCTGTCTCTGCCCCTCTGGACCCTGCAATGGCACGTACTGTGGAGAGAGCCCCAGCCTTCAGCCTTGAAGAGAACCAGGCCCTGCTGGACAGCCTACTTCCACAGTACAGCAAGCTGTATGGGACACCAGGGGAGCAGGTGAGTGTTCTGTGCACTGCCTTTCTGAATGTGCATTTTGTCTGACTAGCAAGGCTGAGAGTCAGCACACCACTGGCTAGCAGGCTCACTGAGTAGTTGTCACCCCCATAGTGTGTAGTGACTTGCACTGGACAGGTATGGTGCAGTGACAGTGCTTCTGAACAGGGTTTTACTCCCCATGCTATGATACCATGTAGTGACTTCTGGAAAACTGTCCATGGGCAGCCGTGCACTGCCTGGGTACACCATGTGCCCCTGTGATTGCGACATGTATATGCAACTGTGTCATGCACGGATATGTTGCATGTGTAGTAATGTCCTTATCACTTTGTCATCCTGACAGGCTTCTGCCCATCGGAAGCATGAGATCTGGAAGGACATCGTCCGGGCTGTCCGGTCCGTGGGGGTCTACAAGCGCCGGATCCGCAACTGCCAAAAGAGGTGGCAGGACCTTCGGGGCTGGACCCGGAGGATTGCACGGGTCCAGCTGAAGCTGTCGCCTCCTCGCAGGAGGGGCGGAACACGGACCCTGACCCCCACATGCTCAGGATCCTGGCGGTGGTCTTTCCAGACCTGGATGGGCAGCTGAAGGCCAGAGAGCAGCAAGGAGGGGGTGAGTCAAAGACTGCACTGTGTACTCTGTCTAACATGTTATGTGCCCTCCTCGGGCCAGGTTGAACTGCCACAGTACAGCAGTCATGTTGTCCAGGAGCCATGTCCCTCTATTGTGCACTGCCCACTCCTCATCTGATACCCAGGTGTGGCCCTTACATGCAGGGAATTCTGTCACTTAGGACTGTGTCCTTGCAGTTTGCTTGACTCAAGGTGGGAGACAGCATCTGTTTCCCTGACTCTGTGGTGGGCATCATGGGTGGGTCCATTGCTTACACAATGCCTGTATTCTGACATGTAGGGTAGTGTCACAGGTCTCCCATATGTCCAATAGGTATGACCTGGACAGATGAGGGTTAAGAGGATGTGTTGTGGGGGGATGTACATGTGCACTTGTGCAGCTCCAGGACTTGCATTCCCCATGACCTACTATTGTGACACAGTGCAGAGTGTTGTTGTCTGGCTGCAAAGTCATACATCACTGAGACAGTGATGTATGACTTTGCAGTCATGCCTCCGCCATGGCATGTGTCTACTGATTGGTGATCCTGCAGGGGAGTGACATGTGCTACATGCACACCATAGTGGCGCTGGCTATCAGGACATGGGTGCATCATGGTGTCTGTCGCTGGTATGCATCACATGCATTTCCTATTTGACTCTGGGCATCCCTTACATCCGTAAACCTGTACTGACTCAGTGGCAAGAGCTGTGATGTGTCCACACCGTGTCCTCTGCACTGTCCAACTACTGTGTACTTGGTGCATGTGTCAACACTGGGGTGTTGCAATCCAACAGACACCAGACAGATGGGTGCAAGGCCATGTGGGATGTGAGTGCCATGCTTGGCATCAGACTGACAATTGACTTCTCCTGTTCAATTAGTGCACTTTTAGCAATGTACAACTAATGATGCCAGGGCTTGCTCTGTGATGTGCTGTGCTCACAGTGGTGTGTGCGTTATGTGCAGGTGACTGATGTCTGTCTGTTTCCCCATTGTTTGCAGATACATCCACGGCCACGGAAGGGGACAGCTCCACGGACCAGGAGGAGCCGGAGAGCCAGACTGGGTCAGCAGCCGAGGAGTGGTCGGAGGGACCCAGTGGCACGGAGGGCGAGGGGAGCCACACCGAGGAGTCCTCAGCAGCATCCACCTCAGCTGAGGACCAGAGCAACTCGGAGGATGACTCCCTTGTGGAGGCGGGTGTCAGCAGCCACCACACCCCAGCTAGTGTTGCTGTCCCCGCCACCACCAGCACCACCACCGCCCTCCCATCGGCTCCCATTCCCCAGGTCCGTGGAGGCTCCCATGTCCGGGAGCGTGTCTCCTTTGGGCCAGGCACCGCACCCCCTGCCCCTGTGTCCCCTGCTGCCCTGAGTGAGGAGTCTGTGTACCTCCTTCGCCAGCTCCATGTAGGGCAGACAGCCATGCTGAGTGTCCTCCATGCGCACACCGCGCTGTTGACTCAGCTGGTGTCGTTCATGGAGGGCATCTCATCGGGCATGTCTGACCTACAGAGGGGCAATAGGTCCATGGACTCCTCCCTGACGGCAGCAGTGTCCCTCCTCAAACGGTCCCTCACCCCTCCTGCCTTTGCTCCATCCACACTCCCCAGCACCTTACCCATCCCAGGCACACACACACTGGCACACACCAGCACACACACATCCAGCACACTGACACACACGCCAATGACAAAACGCACACGCAAGCACATTCAGGGGACTGAAGCCAGACTCACAGGGGATGGGGCCCTGGAACACACACACGCATCCACATGCACTGCGCAGTCCTCAGTTCCCTCTCCCTCCAAAGCACCCTCCCTTGCCTCACCTGCAACCCCAAAGTCACAGCAGCTCTTCCTCTGTGACCTCGGCCTCTTCCCCACCGATGAAGCTGCTCCAGCATCCCGGGGGAAGAGGAAGCCCACCCACACGGAGCAGAGTGCCCCTCGCCCCCGGACACCCTCCCCCAGGCGCAGACGGACTGAGGCCCCCACCCGCAAGTCCCCCGGAGTGCTAAGAGCAAGACCCCGCCACCGCCCTGCAGCTCAGGCACAAGGTCTCCGTCCTCCATCCCTCAGGCCCCCACTGCACAGGTGCCCCCACCACACCCTGCCCCAGGTTCCCCCACCCACAGATATACCATCCCCAAGATGCTCCGGCCTTCTCCCCCTGCCACTTGCTCTCCCAGCACCACACCCCCGCTGCGCTTGTCTGTGCCACTGATGTGGTGAGGGTGTCCTCCCCTCTGTCCAACCCACCTTGCCTGTTCCCCATTCTCCTCCCCTGGAGGTAGGCACTGCAGTGGAGTCCACTACCGCCCTGTCTGACTTGGGCACTGCAGTGGCGGACCTGTCCACCCCATCTGCAGGGTCCACTGCAGTTGTGCCGGCACCCACGACATCTGTGTCATGCCCCCCAGTTGTGCCGGCACACACCATGTCAGACACCTCCACTGCAGTTGTCAGTGGCTCTCCAGCACCCACCACCCCTTCCCTGACTCCCCTGGTGAGCCCTGATCCTGTCCCTGCGGTGCCTGGCCTGCCCCCCGGTTGCCCCTCCTAGTGGATTGTCCCTGGTATTGTGCAGGCATGCGTAGGGTGACATCTGCCAGTGTCACCCTGTTTGAACTTTGACAATGGACTGGCCATTGGCCTTTGCTCTTTTTCAGGACTTCGTTTGGCCTCAACACATATGCTGAATAAAGCAACTTTCTTTTCTCTAGTGCTCATGCTTCAGATGTACATGTTGTTGGTGCAGCTAACCATGCCCTTGCTGCAGTGATGGTGATATCTGGTCTCATGATTATGAAGTGTTACTGTGCAGGAACCCATGTGGTCCAGGGGGAATGTGTCCTATCATGTGGTGTATCCATGTCATCAATAGCAGCATCTGAGGGTGTCATGTGTTCAGTATTTGGCAATGGGTTTCCTACTTACATTGGCAATTTCACATCTGTGGCTTCCACCCCTGCACATCTGTTGTGCCTGCCATCGTTGCTTTTGTCTACTTCCCTGACCGTGTTGCCATCTCCAGTGGACATGCAGGTTTGGGCATCAATGGGGAGGGACTCATCCGTGTAGTCAGTGCAACATTGCTATACAAGTGTGTTGGATCTGTGCTGATGATTCCGTTGGCACATCCATGACCAGGCTGATGTGATGGGAGCCCTCATTTGGTGCTAATTGTTGATTGTGTGACCAAGTGCTCAGCTGACATGATGGGGCCCTACTGAGGCAACATATGGCACAGCTTTCCTCACACAGGAGTGGAGTCCCCTCATGGCAGTGTGTACACGTGTGACATTGCCTGCGCCCAAGGTGTGTGTTGTATGTGCATGTCTGTGTGTTCACTTCCATTCATCTGCGCATGCTGTGATCCCTAGTGTTGTACCTGTTTGTGATGCTTGCTGACTTGAGCTATGTTCCCCCAAAGTCTTCTCCCTGTGTTCTCTGTGATGTGGGTGCATGGCACATTACTGGTCATCAGGGTGTCACCCATAGGTGTGTTTGCTGTCAGGGCAGAGTTTGTGTGCTGACGCAGATGGGTCACAGTCAGGTTTCCCTTTGGCACTTGTTGTTTGCCCCTGTCATGTGATTTCCAGTTTGTGTTATCTTTCAGTGATTGTGACACGTTGTGTGTGTGACTGCTGGCACTCCTTAGGGTCCGGGCTGCAATGTTGGTTGTTGTCTATGTGTGTTCTTTGTGGGTGACCTTGGTTTCTTCATTGGTGTGTGACTGTGGCTGGGATCCCATTGGTCGGTGTGGTATTGCCGTCATGTCCATGTACAGCGTAGTGTGCAGTGTGTCAGACATTCAGGAGTCTTGTTGAGTGTCCATGTGTGATGTGTTTCTACACCTTGGTTCCCACCCACCACCCTGGAATAGTAATGGGTGCATGTGCAATGTCACCAGTGCATGTGTACTTCACTGCTGCACATTGTTGGAGGTCGAGGGGTGTGGTGTTGAGTGTGTGCAGATGAGAGTTGTTGCCCGGCTAGTCCCCTGCCTCCATGTTGGCCTTGGCTTACTGGCCATGCTGATTGATTTGTGCTTGTGTAGGTGTGATGGTAGTTAGTTGCTCAGGACACCTGACTGTGGTTCACAGTGTGAACGACATTTAGCTTTGTCATCACAGTGGTATTTTTCTTCAGCCCAGGGTCACCACATTGTGGGGGCCCTGGGGGTGGTGCTGTGGTGTGTCTGTGACTTGCTGTGTCAGTTGTTGTTCCTACGTGCCTGTGTGACATGTGTGTTTTGTGCTCCCTCTCACCTGTCAATGCCTGCTTGCCCACATAGGGGATTTGGATCCATGAGTTACCTTAGTGTGGCAGTGTATGCACATCTGTATGATTGGTATTCAGCTCTCCTCATGTGTTGTGTTGTTGCCTGGGGACAATGGCACCCCCACCCCTCACCTGCTGTGTATGATGACAGTGTTGGTCTGCCTGTTTGTGTTTGTGCATCTGCACCACTGCATTGGCATATCTTGGGTGTGCCATTGGCTGTATGTTGTTTGGTGTGTTTCCCCTGCTGTCCCTGGGACTCCTAGGTCATCGGTCAGCACAGTGATCATGGTTTGTGTGTCCCATTGCTGCCATGGTATGGTATCTGTTCACCTCACATCTGCTGTCTCCACAGGGTATCTGCATTTGTGTGCCCATTGGTGCAAATATGTGGTTCTGCATTCTGATGGTCACTTCTGTCATTGTGTCATTGATGACTGTTGACGGTCTCAGCCACCATGGGTGTTGTTTGTCTGCACATGGCCAAAGGAATGTTTCATTTGCACTGCAGTATTTGGCTCCCCCAATTTATGTTGCAATGGGACACATACACTACTTTGCCACAGATGAGTTTTTGGTTCTGTGACCAGGAATGATCCATGCAGTTTGGCAGTTGCAGCTCTTTCTTTGTCAACAATTACCTTTTGGTCACTGTGATGATGAGGGTGTAGACCCCATTGCCACAATGGTCAAAATGTGCTTCAGCTATGGACCCCACACTTGCCTTTTGGTCACTGTGATGATGGGGGTTTAGACCCCATTGCCACAATGGTCAAACTGTGCTTCAGCTATGGACCCCACACTTACCTTTTGGTCACTGTGATGATGGGGGTTTAGACCCCATTGCCACAATGGTCAAAATGTGCTTCAGCTATGGACCCCACACTTACCTTTTGGTCACTGTGATGATGGGGGTTTAGGCCCCATTGCCACAATGGTCAAAATGTGCTTCAGCTATGGACCCCACACTTGCCTTTTGGTTACTGTGATGATGGGGGTTTAGACCCCATTGCCACAATGGTCAAAATGTGCTTCAGCTATGGACCCCACACTTACCTTTTGGTCACTGTGATGATGGGGGTTTAGGCCCCATTGCCACAATGGTCATGGGCTGCTTGCATTGTGGGTGCCACACACATATATGTGTGGCACATGTGCTAGGGGTCACATTGTATGTTCAATGTCATGTTCGGTGTTGTAGGCATTTGACACAGCCTGCTCACACGCTTGTCATGGTGGTGGGGGATGTCTTAATCTTGCATTCCCTAGGTTGTGGTGTGCTTGTTGTGTCATGCATTGTCCATCCTATGAGTGGGGGTGGTAGTAGTGGTAGGCATCCAGCCCCCCTGGCTAAGGGTGGTAGTAGTGGTGGGCATCCTGCCCCCTGGGTGGGGGTGGTAGTAGTGGTAGGCATCCAGCCCCCCTGGCTAAGGGTGGTGGTAGGCATCCAGCCCCCTGGCTAAGGGTGGTAGTAGTGGTGGGCATCCTGCCCCCCTGGGTGAGGGTGGTAGTAGTGGTAGGCATCCTGCCCCCTGGTTGAGGGTGGTAGTAGTGGTAGGCATCCAGCCCCCCTGGCTAAGGGTGGTAGTAGTGGTGGGCATCCTGCCCCCCTGGGTGAGGGTGGTAGTAGTGGTAGGCATCCTGCCCCCTGGGTGGGGGTGGTAGTAGTGGTAGGCATCCAGCCCCCCTGGCTAAGGGTGGTAGTAGTGGTGGGCATCCTGCCCCCTGGCTAAGGGTGGTAGTGGTGGGCATCTGGCACCCCTGGGTGAGGGTGGTAGTAGTGGTAGGCATCCAGCCCCCTGGCTAAGGGTGGTAGTAGTGGTGGGCATCCTGCCCCCTGGGTGAGGGTGGTAGTAGTGGTAGGCATCCTGCCCCCTGGTTGAGGGTGGTAGTAGTGGTAGGCATCCAGCCCCCCTGGCTAAGGGTGGTGGTAGGCATCCAGCCCCCTGGCTAAGGGTGGTAGTAGTGGTGGGCATCCTGCCCCCCTGGGTGAGGGTGGTAGTAGTGGTAGGCATCCAGCCCCCCTGGCTAAGGGTGGTGGTAGGCATCCAGCCCCCTGGCTAAGGGTGGTAGTAGTGGTGGGCATCCTGCCCCCCTGGGTGAGGGTGGTAGTAGTGGTAGGCATCCTGCCCCCTGGTTGAGGGTGGTAGTGGTGGGCATCTGGCACCCCCTGGGTGAGGGTGGTAGTAGTGGTAGGCATCCAGCCCCCCTGGCTAAGGGTGGTAGTAGTGGTGGGCATCCTGCCCCCCTGGGTGAGGGTGGTAGTAGTGGTGGGCATCCTGCCCCCTGGCTAAGGGTGGTAGTGGTGGGCATCTGGCACCCCTGGGTGAGGGTGGTAGTAGTGGTAGGCATCCAGCCCCCCTGGCTAAGGGTGGTAGTAGTGGTGGGCATCCTGCCCCCCTGGGTGAGGGTGGTAGTAGTGGTAGGCATCCTGCCCCCTGGTTGAGGGTGGTAGTAGTGGTAGGCATCCAGCCCCCTGGCTAAGGGTGGTGGTAGGCATCCAGCCCCCCTGGCTAAGGGTGGTAGTAGTGGTGGGCATCCTGCCCCCCTGGGTGAGGGTGGTAGTAGTGGTAGGCATCCTGCCCCCCTGGTTGAGGGTGGTAGTAGTGGTAGGCATCCAGCCCCCCTGGCTAAGGGTGGTGGTAGGCATCCAGCCCCCTGGCTAAGGGTGGTAGTAGTGGTGGGCATCCTGCCCCCCTGGGTGAGGGTGGTAGTAGTGGTAGGCATCCTGCCCCCTGGTTGAGGGTGGTAGTAGTGGTTGGCATCCAGCCCCCTGGGTTGGGGTGGTGGCGCGCATTCAGGCCCCTGTGTGCATATGTGGCATTGGTGATGGGCATCCCGCCCCTATGGTGCTGCTGTTGCTGGTGTAAGTATATTCAGATTCCCAGTGTATGTGTGTGATGTGTCGTGTACGTGTTGTATGTGTTTTGTGGTTGGTGTCTGACTTACCTTCTGCGCCGTACGCGTCCGTGCCTGTTCCGGTAGTAGATGTAGAATATTGGTATGATCGGGACGAAGGGATTCATGGTTGGTTCGTGTCGTTCGTCCTTCTCGTTGCTTCGCGTCGTCCTCGTCGCTTGGCTTCGTCCTCGTCGCTTCGCGTCGTCCTCGTCGGTGCTGTGTTCGTCTCGTAGCCGTGGATCGTGTTGTGGCGCGATTCGGAGCTTATGTGCGCCTCTCCCGGATGCTTTGACGTGCCGTGCGTAGCGACGGGTTCGGCGCGTACGGAAAGCGCATCGTACTTGTCCGGCCGGACGGGGCTGCATTTTCCCTTCCGTGCGACTCGATTCGGCGTTTCCGGATTCGCCTCGGTCGGAGAACAGGACCTGGTTTGGGTGAGTACGGCTCGGCCGGGATTTTTGCTGTTGTGCGCATCGTACTTGCTCGTTCGGTGTACTGTACGGATCGGTCGGGAAACTGGCTTTCGCATGGCTTTTTTCCCGACCGAATAGTATTGGGTGCGCCTCCGACCGAGATCGGAATCGGCCCCTAAATGTGCGGTTTAACTCTGTTGAAAAGTGGATTAGTAGGGGTAATTAGTGACTTACCACTATTAATAAGGCCACAAACACAATAGAAGGTTCAGTTAGGGTCTCTAAATTATTCCCCTGCTCAACACCCTTGGTAGCTGACTGCGAGAAGGCAGCCTTAACTTTTGAGACAGGTATGTAAAGCATTTATAATCACCAATACATTAAATAAGTAAAACACAACACACAATAAAAATCCATCACAATTTTTAAAGAATAAACCCTTTCTACTGCTTAAAAACATATAGTGCCATCTTGGGCGTCTGGTCACGCTTGACCGGGACAAAGTCAAAGTTCGAGGCCAATCGCGATGGAGCCCTGGTCAGATACACTAAGCGGGAGGCCTCGGTCAAAATTTTACCTTGACATTTAAAACCTTTTCTGGAGGATTTCCTCTCATCGTCGAGCGAGGCTCCTATTCAGGCCAGGATTTGAGTTGACGACAGTGGCTTGGCTCAGCGTGAGGCCTCGGTGAAACCCTGGAAGTCTTGAGCTCCGGAGCTTTCAGCGGGATGAACCTGAAATCCAGGTTGGGTCGCAGTTCGCCAATGGCAGCTTGACTCTCTTCGACGGGTCGGTCACCTTATGGAGCTTTATCAAAAAGTTGATCCAAACTTCTGGAACTTCTTCCTTAAGTTCCTCTTGAGGGTTCAAATTGTCCAAAATACAAATCCAACTGTCTAGAATCTCTGAGATGGCTCTTGGAAGATTGGGGCTACAATTCCCACAATGCACCTGGCCAAATCCTTAGTCCACTGGACGCACTCCAGGCTGGGGATTCTTGGGGGAGATGGTCCAGGTAAGCTCTGTTTACCTGTTGCTTTCAGGAAGTCCACTCCTTAATCTTTTCTGAAGCAAGGAAATGTCCTCAGGGCTGTAGTTCCCAGTGTGCAACAGGTGCAGTCCTTCAGAGTGCAATACTTTGGGGTGGAGACCAGGGTTCCAACAGGGCAGTCCTTCTTCTCCTTGTAGTTTTAGGCAACAGATCTGAGTTGCTATGCAGCTTTCACATATTTATCCAGTGGTCCAGGACAACTAGCAGGGGGATGCCCCAGCCCAATGGGGTGTAGGGTACCACCCAAAAGCATGATAGCTTTCTCAAAAGTGTGGCATATTCTTGTCCCACAAAAGCATTGAACTTTAAATTTCAAGATGGAGAAATTCTTTCATTGGGGGTAAGATCTGGCCAAGCCAACCTACTGGTGTGGCTCATTTCAATTAACACTCTCCTTCCAGACCTCCTGCAAATTACATTCTTGGGGCTCCCATCTGGCTGGGGGGTACAGGAAGAGGGGGCAGGCCTGGCTTGCATCCTTACCGTCCTTGCTCTCTTTGAAGATCAGTTCATTTACCCAGGCCCCATTCTGGCCTATTTTCTGCAGCTGCAGATCTCCCCACCACCAGATAGTCTTTGTCTCTATGCTGCCACTTATCACCTAATCAAAGCAGTGTGGCTCAGCCTATCAAGACTGGCCAATCAGGAGAGGCTGCTAGAAGGCTGGATTTTGGCTCACAGAAAAGAAAGTTCTATAACTTATTTTCTGTATTAGTTATGATAAATTCAACAGGAGCAAGTTTATCATTACTAATCTTTTAAATCTTTGAATAATTATTTTAGCTCGCTCCTCTCAGTAGTTATACTTTATTAAAGTATTCTCATGTTAGCTTATGGAGCTAAAATGCTACAATGGGGAAAAACGAAATTGGCAGTTGTTCCCTCAGCAGGGCATATAAAACATCTTTTAAAATGTCCTTTTTTATTTGTACATGGCACCCTGCTCTAGGGAACACCTAAGGTAGACCTGAGGGGTGACATATCTAAAAATAAGGTTGTTTCATACTTTGGAAGCACCTTTAAATCCAAAATCAAGTGTGCATATAATTTCAGTTTAAAAGCAGCATGCAAAGCAGGGCTGACTTTTATAATGACATCAGGCAACACAGCATTGCACACTCTAAGCCTCTAAACCTACATGCCCTGACACATACAAGGGACTTACAGGTAGGTTTGTCAGTACCAATTGTTATTACTAATTACCATATACCTTTTAATCAGATCACTAGCCCTGGGTCTGGTTAGCAGGGGCCAGGGCACAGTCAGAGTCACTTACCACTAGTATCAGTCAAAAAATGGGGATGATCAGGGGAAGAAGGATGATTTTCTCACACACTGCAACATTAGAAATAGTGGAAATCCAAGCCTGAGAGACTGCACTGTTGTTAGACCTGCCATCTTTCGGCATAGTTTGCCCTGTCTTTTTGCTTCTGGCCTCCTGTTTTTGAATGCGTGCTGAACTTCTTTTTTGCTGGTGTTAGGACTCCGGGCACTTTACCACTGCTGACCAGTGCCAAAGTGCATGTGCTCTGTGTCTAAAATGTAAATAGTTTCTCCATGATTGGCATATTTGATTTACTAATAAGTCCCTAGTACATTGTGTGTCCAGGGCCTGTAAATCAAATGCTACTAGTGGGCCTGCAGCAATGATTGTGCCACCCACATAAATGGCCCTTCAAACCTGTCTCAGGTCTGCCACTGCAGAGCCTGTGTGGGGAGTTTTTAACTGCCTTATAGACCTGGCAAGTACTCTTATTTGCCAGGCTCAAACCTTTCCTTTTGTTATATGTAAGGCACCCCTACAGTAGGCCCAAGGTAGCCCCATGGACAGGGTGCAGTATACTTAAAAGGTGGGACATGTGGTTCTGCAAGTCCTGGTAGGGAAAAACTGCAAAACTTGTTTTTCACTACAGCAAGGCCTATCTCTCCCATAGGTTACATTAGAGCTGCCTCGTAACACTTTGCAAGTGTATCTTCCAATTGGGAACAGATAGAAAATTCGAGTTTGGTGTCTCTGGACTCACAATTTAAAAACACATCTTTTAATTATGTTGATTTTTTAATTGCAGGTCTGAGACTGCCACTTTTAGAAAGTTGACATTTTCTAACTTAACCATTCTGTGTCTCTGCCTGTCTCTAGAATACACGTCTAGGTTGGCTGACAGCTGCGATTTGTGAATTCACTCTAGACAGTCACACAGGAAGGGAGCTGAGGTGGGCCCTGCATATCCTGATGACCCATCACCAGGCTGATGGGTCTTTCTGAGCTAGAGTGGTGGGAGGAGCTGACACTTGCACCTGAATAGAGCTGTGCCTGTCCCCCTCACAAAGAGCTGCACACCCCCTGGAGTGTGTCTAGAGCCAGGGCTAAGAAGGGCAGGGTCTTGTGCACAACAAAGACCTTTGTTGAAGTCTACCGACTTCAAAGGCTAAAATGGGTATAAGTACTGGACCTCTAACACCATTTACTCAGAACACTCTGGACTGAGGACATTCTACCAAGAAGAAGAGCCTGTTGTGCTGCCAGGAGGGACTGCCACTTTGCTGCTTGTTTTGCTGTGTTGGCCTGCTGCCTGCTGCTTCTGTCTTGGGAGTGAGAGGACTGGTCTTTGCTCTCTGCATCCTGCTTTTCTCCAAGGGCTTGAGTTGAGCTTGCCACCTGTTGGAAGTCTCAGGGCCATCAAAGACTTCATATACAGCGCCAGGACTTTTCTAAATGGTGCCAAATCCAGTTCCTGGGCCCTTGGAAGTGAGTTTGGTGTGCTAAACAAGAAGAAACCAGTCCATTGACTTTGAGTGTGACTTCGGACGCTGCCCTTCAACACCGTGCCACTTCCTGCACCGGAGCCATGATCCCCGCTCAACGCCATGACTGTGACTTGCAGACCCCGACGCAGACGCAGCACCTCTGAAGATCTGCCACAGTGTAAATCTCGAGCACCGCGTCACTGAAGTCTGTGACACCCAACTCTGACTCTGCGGCAGTAGCTGAGGCCCCGTGGTGTGACTTCGACACTACAAAGTCAACGCCTTATGGCTTAATCCTCGACATTTCATCTACCCCGCACCGCCAGCGGAACTGACACCTCGCCGCCAATGCCGCATCACCTCTCCTGTGCCTTGAAATGTCCCGGGTGTCCCCGATGTGCCAACGACCTGCACTGATAGTAGGAAACTGACACCCCACTGGCCTCAGCAACGCCTCACCTCTCTGGTGTCTCACAACATTTTTGTTTTGTCATAGTTTCCAAGGTACTGTAACCGGGGTCTGTACTAATCCGTAGCCAACCCTCGTTCCATCACGGTCAGCCCTGAACTTTGAGATTCAACTTCGTCAAGCACGTCATTATAGTCCCAGTCGAAGCTTTTGTATTTCTAAGTGCTAGAACTGCATTTAAGAAATTCGTATCTGGATTTGTGTCCGTCAAATTCTTTTCATTTTTGATCTTGTTTTAATCAGATAAATATTGCCTATTTTTCTAAACTGGTGTGGAGTACTTTGGTGGTGTTTTCACTGTTACTGTGTGTGTGCACAAATACTTTACACATTGCCTATTTAGTTTAGCCTTACTGTTCTGAGCCAAGCTACCAGAGGGTGAGCACAGATAAACCTAGTGTGTACTTCACTTACCCTGACTAGGATTGTGGGTCCCTACTTTGGCAAGGTGCAAACTTTTGCTATCTAGAGAACCCATTTCTAACAACTGTCTTCATTGTTGGTTCCACTGACATGTGGTTTTGGCTCTGCCAGAAACAATGACGAGACAGTCACCCTGTCTGCAGAAGCTGATACACCCCACTGTCTTTCGGGCAATGTCTTACCACTTTTAAAGACCACCATGGAAAGGACAGCCAGTATCCTTTTTAAGGTGGTTATACTGCCTCTAACATGCTTGACAACTCCTCTTCAGCCCAATAAGGAGACTAATATATGGGCACTTGGATGTACATGTCATTGGCCCACATTTGGCTTTATAAATACAGTCATTACTATTAATATAGTAATGTTGACATTTGTATAGCACACAATCTGGCATTGTCATCCTACATGGTGATTTCAGATGGAAGTCCACTCCTCCAAGAAATTCCTCCATTGAGGTAAAGAGTCAGAATATCGAGTGGGAAATGTCTTGACTTGCACTAATATCGAGTGCAGAATATCGAGATACAGAAATATCGATTGCAAGAATATCGTGGTCAAGAATATCGAGTTTAAGGTAAGAAATATCGTTTTCAAAAATATCAAAGTCATTAATATCGTTTGCAAAAATATAGTTGTTAAAAATATCGTTTTTTTAGTTAGTGTTATGTATTTTAGTATGTATTTTAAATGTATGTGCTCTATTTTTTTGTCTAAATATTGCATTCGTTTTTTAATATATGTTACATTTTTAGAAGTTATTAATTTTATTTTAATTAAATTTTGCGTTTTAGTTCCATAGTGGGTTGTGGGTTCATAGGGGAATAGGGTGGGAAGTAATTTAATTATATTAAATTGAATATTAATTTTTATTTATTAGTATTTATTTAATTTTGATTTTATAGTGTTAATTGTGGGAATTCATTTATTATTAATTAATTAATAATTGGCTGTTAATTTTTATTGATTGATTAATTGGTAAATATGTTAATTGTGTCATTTTTTTAGGAGCGGGTTGTGGGTTGATAGGGGAATAGGGTGGGAAGTAATTTAATTATAATTAAATTATTAATATTTTTTATTAAATAATATTTATGTATTTAATATTTTATATTGTTAATTGTGGGAATTAATTTATTATAAATTATTGATTAATTGGTTGTTAATTATTATTAATTAATTGGTCATTATGTTAATTGTGTTATTTTTTTAGGAGCGGGCTGTGGGTTGATAGGGGAGTAGGGTGGGAAGTAATTTAATTTTAATACATTTAATAAATATTTTTAATATAATATTTATTTAATTCATTTTATAGTGTTAATTGTGTGAATTAATTTATTAATAATTATTTCTATTTTGCTTGTTAATTGTTATTAATTAATTAATTAATTGTATCAAGTTTTAAGAAATTGGTGGCATTTATAGGGGAATATGGTGAGAGGCAATTTCTTTATAATTAATTACTTATTTGTATATTAATGCTAATTAATTAATTAAAATTTAAATATGGCAATTGTGTAATTATTTTGATGTGTGAGTTGTGGGGTTTATAGTGGTAAATGGTGGAAAGTACATTTTTTTAAATTAATTAATGATGTTGTTAATTGATATTAATTTATTAATGTAAAATTAGTTATGGAAATTGTGTAAATATTTATAGATGTGTGTTTTGGTGTTTATTGGGGTAGAGGGTGAAAAGTAATTTAGTTTAAATTAATTAATCATTACTTGATCATTATTATTCATTTATTGATAAATATTTTTGGTAATGGCTTATTTTTATTTTGTTTGGGGATTTAGGTTCTATAGCTGTAACGTTTGGTTAGTACATTAATTTTTACCTTTTTAAATGTGTTTTTTAATTATTAATACTTGTTTAATTGATTGTGTTAATTATGGAGGTACACTTCTTTTTAAATTTAGATGTGTGTTGTAAATTGCGTGGTGGTATAGGGTAGAAAAAAATATTACATTTATGTAATAAATATTTTTTTGATTAAAATTAATTTCTATTCCAAAATATTTATTTGTTTGTTAATTTTTTGTTAAATTAAAAAAATTAATCTTTTTATGTACATTTTAGATTTTTTCTGCATTATAATATGTTTCTATGTTTTGTAAATTTTTATATTTTTATATATGTTTTGTTTTTGGGTTTTTCATTATATTTTGTATTGCAGTTGATATTTTGTTTGTTTTTAAATTTTACTTTTCTTTAGTGGGAATAGTAATTTTTACCCCTCCGCTATCCAACACTTTCCCTACTGCTGCATTTGCAGGAGTGGGAGTAGTAATTTATACCCCTACACTATCCAACATGTTCCCTACTGTTGCACTGACTGGAGTGGGAATAGTAATTTTTACCCCTCCTCTATCCAATAGTTTCCCTACTGTTGCACTCGTTGGAGTGGGAATAGTAAATTCTTCCCCTCCGCTATCCTACACTTTCCCTACTGTTGCATTCGCTGGAGTGGGAATAGTAATTTTTACCCCTCCGCTATCCAACACTTTCCCTACTGTTGCACTCACTGGAGTGGGAATAGTAATTTTATCCCCTCCGCTGTCCAACACTTTCCCTACTGTTGCACTCATTGGAGTGGGAATAGTAAATTATTCCTCTTTGCTATCCAACACTTTCCCTACTGTTGCACTCACTGGAGTGGGAATAATTCTTCCCCTCCGCTATCCAACACTTTCCCTACTGTTGCATTCGCTGGAGTGGGAATAGTAATTTTTACCCCTACGCTATCCATCACTTTCCCTACTGTTGCACTCGCTGGAGTGGGAATAGTAATTTTTATCCTTCCGCTATCCAACACTTTCCCTACTGTTACACTCATTGGAGTGGGAATAGTAAATTATTCCCCTCCGCTATCCAACACTTTCCCTACTGTTGCACTCATTGGAGTGGGAATAGTAAATGATTCCTCTCCGCTGTCCACGACTTTCCCTACTGTTGCACTCACTAGAGTGGGAATAGTAATTTTATCCCCTCCGCTGTCCAACACTTTCCCTACTGTTGCACTCATTGGAGTGCAAAATGTAGGTTTAAAAACTATTTAATATTTTAATTTATACTATAATTTTTTTTAAAATAATTTTTATGTTACAGGTGTGTGTATATATATATTTATTTATCATTTTTAATATATTTGTAACATTTTATAATTAAAATTATTATTTATTAATTATTTTTAAGTAAATTTATATGTTACATTTTATATATGTATGTTTAATTTATTTTTAAATTAAATTTATTATTTATTATTGTTCAAATTTACAAATAAATCCCCCACATTTTTTTTAAGTTAAATGTATTATTTAATTTATTTTACATTATTTTTTATACATATAAAAAAACGATATTTTGTACTTTGATATTGTTAACAACGATATTTTTTTCGATATTTTTGCACTTACCATTATGAAGATAGGAGGTCGATATTTTTTACAACGATATTTATGTCCCGATATTTTTGTAACTCGATATTCTGGTACTCGATATTCTGTCAGTGATCCCTCCATTGAAAATCTGTAGCTCTCTAAGTGTATTGTCATTTTTGCACATATCACTGTGAATGAACAGTATCTCTTGGTATTGCTTTGCTGCTCAAGAGAAAATACCATACGTAAGCCAAGGTTACCATTAGTGAAACCTATTTGCCTTTGAGTTTCTTTTTTTATTTAAGAAGGTTTGGTGCTTAGTCACAGATCACATCAAGACTGTGACCTCTCTCCTTCAGAACTCGGTAGTCGTATTCTCTACAGTAATACATTTGTTTGTAAGTTAGTGATGATGGATCTAACATCTGTGAAATGTCAAGAAGTACTCTGATTAGTCACTGATTGCTGCAGGATACTACAAACAGTGCGTTGACTCTGAATGAAATTAGTTCTGCTCGCTTGTATACTTTCATGAAGCCATTGTTTGAACAAAGAGTCAGTGAGGCATCCCACAACAACCTTTAATTTAACTCCCCTTTTCCTCTGATTGCTTAGTGTTTAGATTTTTGCATTTGGGCACCTTCTGTGCCCATTCTGTCCTTTCTTTCCCGTGAATACCCCCTGTCCCATATACTAGCAATGCTTCAGGGCTTTCCTGCTTTTTATTTTTATTTTACTTACCATGTCTTTGTTTGCTCCTGTAGGATCATACATACATAGAAATTTGAGTATAGTGCTACAGCAACCTATGTTTGTATGACCCAGGTACCTCCTTTTTTTAGTTAATTGTAGGAAGTTGTTCCAGAGGAAGGATGCTGACTATGAGAAAGGTTGGATATCTGAGTTTTCATCTGATTGTGAATGTTAAATGTAAAGCCAACTGCAGATTGTGCTTGTGCACATTACAATATTTCAATCTTTGCTGCAGGTATTTTGGGGCTGTGCCTTCAAATCATTTGTGAGTCAGAGAATCGTCTTGTGATTTTGCCTTTTACTGGGAGCCAATTTCAGCTTTTGTGGTGAGCTGTAATAGGTGTTAATTTTCAGTTCAAAAATCTATATCTCTGCACTGTTTCACATCTTTTAGAGTGTTGCTATATTAGGCTGGGGGAGGTGGGGTTTCTTCGAAGTATTATTTGGGGAGGTTTTTACACCAGCTTCCACTTGGGAGGTCAGGTTGAGATTTTCATCCCATAACTCTCCAAGGTTTCGTACTGTCGTTTTGACTCCTGAGACCTGGATTTGTAAAAACAAATTTCTAATGCCACCAAATCCCATTTTCACGAAATCCATGTCTTGCGACACGTTATGCTATTGCTATACTTCTCTCACAAGATCATGCAAATGCTTTTGTACAGTCCTATCTTGATAATAGCAATTATGCCTATCTAGGACTTCCCAAAAGTCTTTGTGCGGCCTTCAGAAAATCCAGAATTTGCTACTGAAAATTATTTTTAACTTTTGGTTCTTTCTCCAACCACTTACGATAAAAAAGTATCCATTTATAGATCATCGGGTATGTTGTATAACATCTTCCATGGTACAGCTCTCAGATATCTCTTAGATAACTTCAACTCCTTTGAGAAATCTCAGATCTGTAACAAGGCCAACTTCATAAGTAAGGAAAATAAAATGACATAAGGAAGCACTTAATTGGAAACAGCAACATGATTTTATTCCAAATAATGGCTTTATAGAATTCAATAATATTGTTTCTTTGACAGTCAGTAGTATTGACTGATGAATTTCAATAGTATTGATCATTCATTCCAAAAATATTAGTTATTAGCAAAAATTAAGCCATGTTGTTTTGAATTCCAGCGCCTTCATGAGCTGATGAAGCAAAGCTTCAAGTAAGTTGTGATACATGTATTGGCGTAACTAAGTACTGTTGAACTGCATGGCCAAGAGGCAGTACTATTGAATCCCAAGAAGAATATGAACCTGAATGTATTTAATGTTGTAATAAAATAACGTTGTCATACAATATTATTTGTCTCCTTACTTTATTGTTTTGATTTTTACTTTGGCAACAGGGGACGAATGAGGAGGGAAGCCTATTCAAGCATTGGAGCTCAGATCTCATTCAATATAAGCGCCCTCCCCCTGTTATTTTAAAATGATACTGGGAAGATATTTAGAATAGTGTTGGAAAGTACAATGAAAGAAATCATTGAAAACAGGTTTAGTTTTGGATCCTAGGGCCAATGGTACATGGAAAAACGGAAATAACATATTGGCTTGATATCAGCACGAAAAAATGAATTGAATTCTGTATCCTTCCCATTTTTGGGGATAATTCCAGAGATAATGAATTTGTAAGAAAAAATATCCTTTACAGAGGTCACATACTGGAAAGCCACGCCTAACTGTATCTTCCAAAATAATTCAAGAAAAAGAAACTTTTTTGCATCTATTCCTGCTTTTTTTTTTTTTTTTACTTATGATCAAAATGTTTGAAATTCATTTTTTTTTACTTTCCTGCAGAACATGTTCTGCAGCCCTAATTTTGCTAGACATAGGGGCCGATTCCGATCTGGATCGGAAAACTCTCCGACCGAGCCGGATCCGGAGAGATTTCCGACCGAGCCGGACTCCTGCAGTCCGACCGAGCGAGTACGATGCGGCCGCATGCTGCCGGACTCGATTCGGTCGGACTCCCATTGAAGTCAATGGGAGCCGGTCGTACGACGCGTACATGGGCTCCCAGTGACTCAATGGGTACGTCGCAAACAAGTGCGCCCCCTACAGTGTGTACGCGTCGGTGCAACTTGCACCGTACATGCATGTTTAGGCTGTGTTTGACTCGTACGGCTACGGGTGAAGGGGGGTCCGGCACGGACCCCCCAAGTCCGGCTCCGGGAGCTTTTTCGAGCCGGACGCTCCGACTCGATCCGGCTGTCCGACGCGTCCATCGTACTCGCTCGGTCGGATAACGTCTCCATTGCGTGGTGCGATTAGTTTCTGTACGAGTCGGACGGTCGGAGCGGTTCGGATCCGGAAACGGTTCGGTCGGAACACACGCATACATTCGCATTGTACTCGCTCGGTCGGACAGCTATACGAGTCGGTCGGAAAAAACGCGTACGGCTCGTACTTTTTCCGGCCGGATCCTTTTTGGAGAGCTTCCGATCGAGATCGGAATCGGCCCCATAGTTTTAGACCTGTTAACCTTAGGGCGGTCTTCCACCAAACCTTTTGCCTTCACCCTACTATTTTTGCTGATCTCGTTTTAGCTGGCCTTAGGACTCTGTGCACTTTACCACTGTGAACCAGTGCTCACCCCTTAAAGGATGGTAACATTGGCTTATCCCCAATTGCCCTATCTCATTTATTTTTAACTCCCTAGTAAAATAGTACTACATGTGCCAGGGCCTGCAAATCAAATGCTACTAGTAGGTCTGAAGCACTAATTGTGCCAACCACTTGAGTAGCCCTTTAAATAGAAGGCTCCAACAACCTTGAACCCAGCACCTGGGCTCTGCCTTTTGTGAGTTCTACCTGGCAAGTGGAGCCTCCCCAGTCCTGGACCCTTAGAAGGTGCCAGCCCATCTGTGGATCCAGCAGAAGCCAGCAATTCTCCTATCCTGCATGGTGCAATCCCGAGCAGAAATGACACATTGCCTCTGCTGTGAGGTTTCTATCAGGGCAAGAACTCCATATTGACCTTGCAGCCTGCAAAACTTCTCTGATGCAGTCCCTTGCATCACAAATCTCTTGTCGATGGCAGCCTCCACTTCGGCGCAGGTTCTCACTTTGCAGCTCCTTGTACCAACGCATCACTTCGACTGCGCAAAACATCCTTGACACCAGACTTCACTCCTCAAGTCCTTCTTGGCGGGATCCTCAACAATGACTCGGGACCTCACATCGCAGCTTTGCAGCTCCTCAGAAAAGACGCATCGCCTAGGCTGTTCGACTCATCTTTGATGCGGTTCTCTGCAACGCTCTGCAACCAGGATTTAAGGTACCAGCAAGCCAAATTTGGCCCCTGCAGCTGGCCTGCGCTCCATCACGGTCAGACTGAACGTTTGACTTTGTCCTGGTCTGGCATGACTAGATATCCACAGTTGCCACTTTGTGCTTCTTGGCGTTATTTTCACTGAAATCTTTAAAATTGCATATCTCTGTTCTACTGATTGGATTTTTGTTGTTTTGGTCTTTTTTCTTATTTATTAAAAATGAATCAATTTTTCTAAACCTGGTGTGGGATCCTTTAGTTTGTGGTGTGGTTTTAATTTTATTACTGTTTGAAATATTGCACAAATACTTTACACATTGCCTCTAAATTAGGCCTGACTGCTCTGCGCCAAACTACCAGGGGGTTGAGCACATGCTAATTTGGGGTTGTTTGTGATTTCACCCTGCCAAGGATTTTGGTTGCTACTTGAATAGGGTTTCACCCCCCTCAACCAGTAACCCAAATTCTTACACATAGCAAAGAAGGTGGAAAGTATTAAAGTACAAAAGCGGGATTGGGTTCAACGATGATGAACTGTCTTTGAAAACCTCAGAGTGTTTATTATAATAAAACAGTGAACTCAAAGTATGGCCAGGGGACACTTGCATCCCTCCTGAACTTCACATACGGCCCCCTGGTGAACACTAGCACTGGTCTGCTGGTTACTTGAGAGAGCACTGCCATTCAGAAAGATATTTAAAGAAAAGGGCAAGCATTTACTTACAAGCTAATTGAATTAAAAGAAAAGAAATAAATAAGGGCCCATATTCTCAAAAGTATCACGTAACGCAGAGCAGCAGCCAAAAATGCTACGCTGCACTGCGTTGTGTGACAGGGAGAGAGCAGGAGAGCGCCATATTCACAGAGATATGGTTCTTTCATCCCCTCTCCCTAGCTCCGGCACTGATTTCTGCTGCTGTGCACCAGGCACACACCTTAGCACCATATTCTAGGGTGCGCGCCAGAGTTTACCATGGGTTTTGTACAAGAAGGATACCCGCCCTGTACAAAACCTATGGTAGACTCAGGCATGCACTAAGGCTAGACAAATGAAACACCTTTTCCTACTTTTTATGTGTGCTGTACAGTGCAAAGTCGGAAAAGCAAGGAGAAATAAAACATTTCTCCTTTTAACGCCTGCTTATCAGCGGCGTTAATTTTTGGTGCTAAACCCTGTCTACTAATGTTAGTAGATAGGGTTTAGTGTCAAAAAGCATGGGTGGTTGCATGGGAATACCCATGTACCACCCATGTAACGCCCGCTTGACCCAAAGTAATGCAAAGCAGCATTTTTTAACTGCTTTGCGTTACTTTTGGGTACTTTCCAGCGCAAAACAAGTTTTGCACTAGAAAGTGAATCAGGAAAAAAATAATTGCTGGTTAGATCACTTTTGTGACGCTAACCCAGCGCAAAATGTTTGAGAAACTCCGCCAAGGTGTCCTGCACCACTTAACTTTAGAACACATCACAGTCTTATAACCCACTGCTGACGGCTATATCAGTTGTTAAAGACCCTGAACCTGAGTTTTAGGCCTGAGCTGAATGCAAGGGCTATCGCGAGGGAGAGGGCCCTTAACAACCGGCATAGCCGGAGATAGAAGAGCTATATGGCTACTCGAACATTCACCCACTGAGGGTAGAATTAAATGGGAGAAACAGAAAGATAGACAAAGAAGAAGGCTCATTACCGGCATTATAAGCCCTGCGCCACTCCATTAGATTCAATGGAGCCCTAAACGTTCTAATGTTGTAGTCATTTTTAAATACATCTTGCAGCAAATGTGTAAAAATATGATGTCTGTTCAAAGTTCTAAAAAGTGTATTCCAGTAACATGCAGAAGCATTTCACCTTAGTGCATTAGATTATGTCAGGGTATTGAGAAGTATGTTCAAAAGTGATAGTTTTACAAAGTGAACGTAGAAACATTCATGTCTTCTCACCCTGACAACAATGGCAATAGTAATCTAAGAGTCAAGTTAGTTGTCATGTGGAGCCCTCTGAATGGCCTGAATTGTTGTTATACATGGATAACATTATAATTAATTAAATCAAACAGAAGAGAAGATTTTGTGCAGTGTACATCCTGAACTCATGTATTTCAAAACACTCTCATATCTGATAATGAAGAAAAAGGAGGCAAAGTGAAATTACACACTAACCTAGGATCACACAATTTGGTCAAGTGGGGAAGCCAGGATTGATCCCAGGTTTTCTGGTTTCACATTGTCCAATTCTATTTCATTCCAATTCAGTAATCAAGTTACCTTCCTTTGAGCATCATACCGGGTTGGTTCCGATGAGGCCGCCTTTCAGGAGCTGTGAGGTGCAGCGAAGCGAGGTCCTGTGTTGAGGTTCATTGCACTGCGTTGGTTCAGATGAGGCTGCAGTTTGACATGGAGGAGTACACTCTGGTGCCAGCTAAGGGTCCAGGACCTGGGAAGCACCTCTTAGGGACCAGGATTAACTCCAGCAGCAGCCAGCAGCGGGGCATAGGCATGTCCACTTAGGTGCACCTCATCCAGGGACACCAGAGCCATATTGCAGAAAAAAACCTGCCCATGGGCCTCAGTTACCATATACACCTGTCCGGTGTACCTCTCTGGGGAAACCAGCCTTTCCACCACCATGGTTTGACTGGCACAGGTATCCTTTAGGACAGTGACAGGTATCCCATTAGCTGTTACCTGAAGGAAGTGATGACTGCTACTCTCAGGATCACAAGGTTACCCTTGGACTCCACCTCACAGCTAAGGACACAAGGGCATGCTCTACCCACTGCTCCTGGGGACTATTTATGCATAAGGCCACACTCGACACAACTGTAAATTTCCTACCAGTGGGTGGTTTCTTGGGACAGAAAGAGTCCCCCTGCTTGTGCATTCACTGTAACGGGGTTGGAAGTGGGATGTCCTGGGCCACCGCTGTCCAGAACCTCCTTTCTGTTTCTCAGAAGGGGCAGAGGAACTCTCTCCCCTCACCTTGACCTGCTGGTGGGGACATGAACCACCTTCTTAGAGTCGCTCCCAAGGACCTTCTTGAACACTCTGGTGCTGCTGATCCATAGGTCCACCTCCTTTGCAAGCTCTCGGGTGAAGTAATCTTGCTCTCAATCAGATGTTGGCTCAGCTCTGTAAAGCAAGTATTCAACATGTGCTCCGTCAAAATCAGATCATACGGCCCCATATAATCACTCGCTTTCCTGCCTTTTACCTAACCATTCAGTGTTTTATTGGAATAATAAATTAAATCCACCAAAGACAGGATTGACAGCTTATGGCTGTCCCTAAATCTCATGTGGTACTTCTCTGGGGTGGGCCCAAACTTGGTGACAAGAATGGCCTTCATGGGGGCACACCTCATCTGCTCATCTACCTCTAGTGTCTGCAGGGTATCTTTCCCCACCATGTGCATGTGTTTCCAGATACTCACCCCTAGTTTTCTTCTGGGACCCTATCCATCCTTAGGACTATCTCATAAGCTGAACGTCATTTGTGAATGTCATCCCCAACCGCATAGCTAGACACAAGGGGGCTTATTTACCAGCCCCTTGCGTCGTCAGTATGTCACCTTTTTCCATTTTAAAAGTGACGCACCGGCGGCGCAAGGAGCTTGTAAATAAGCCCCAAGGTCTTTAGGAATGTGGACTCTCTTGTCCCCATTGGACACTGAGATCTTGTTGCCACCATTGTTGTTTGACCCTATGTTTTGTTTGAACTTTAGGTCCAGCTCCTTCAGATTCACTTCATAAGCCATCGTTTATTTTCTTTCTGCAAAGGCCCTTTCAGCGTCAGCCTTCTCCTTGGCCAGGGCAATCTCTGCTTCAGCCCATTCTCCTCCAAGGTCCTCTTTGCAGCAGCCTCCTTGGCTGCTACCATTTTCAGCTTGTCTAGCTGCAGCCTGAACTCCCTTTCAGCCTTCCTGTCCTCCAGTATCTCAGGGGACAGGTTGCGTGAGAAAATGCTGCCTCATGCCCTGGATCTGGCAGGGACCCTCAATCCTGTGGGCCCCTCTCTCTCTTCTGGGGCTATGGTCAGGAGGTTTTCTCCTTCCTTCTTTTGCTCTTCCATCTCCTCATCCTCACCCATCTCCTCATTCTGCCACTGAGCTGTCGCTTGTAACTGGTGGGCCTCCTCCCATGCCCTGAGGGCCTTCTGGAGCTCCTACTTCTTGGAGCTCTTGATTACTGGAAGCCCCCTCTCCCTACAGAATCCCTTGAACTCAGCCCCAGTGTGCTTGCAGGCAGAGTCACAGATGCAAACATTTACGTGGAATGCAAGTGAATTTGGAAAAAGCAAAAAGAGGCCAATCCAGGAGAATTTAAAAAGAGATTAAATTGGATGTCAGATTATTTATATGGTATTTAGTGTTACCCAAAATCACTGAATGGCACTGCACAAACACAAATACTGGATTCCACTGCTGCCACCAATGGAAGAAATTGGGTTATTGGTTAAGGAGGTGGGAACCCTTCTCAAGCAACAACCACAATCCTTGTCAGGGTAAACCACAAAAGTCACTAAATTAACCTGTGCTTATCCCTCTGGTAGCTTGGCACAAAAGCAATCAGGCTTAACCAGCTGGCATCAACAGGGAAGGGGGGGCAAACGCCCGCAAAGAAATACAATTAAACAATAGAAAAACAAACAGGCGCGCGACCACAAATAAAATAAAACTTACCTTAGGAAAGGGCCTACTGCTCCCGACCTCTTGCGACTGCAGCTCAGCTACCAGGAACCTAGACCAATCCTTGCACTGTTCTCATGCTGCGAGTGCAGCTCTAGGATTGGTGGGAATGGACTCATTAGCGCTCCACAGCGCTGTGGAGGTCTGCACTTGCTCTAACCAAGATGTCTTACGACAGTTGGGTTAGAGGTTTCAACGTGCGCATATGTGGCTGGCCGTGTCAAGAAGGCCGGCCAATGGGACATGCCCACTTTGAAAAGTGCAGAACCAGACCACCCTCCTCCCTGCTGCTGTCATTGAGCAGCGGCCCCACCCCTGTCCAGATGCTCTGTTCAGGACTGGAGGATGAAAAATAAAATGGTAATAAATTACCCTTTTATTTTTCTTCACAGGTGTTTGGGGTGATTTTTTAAGTGGGGCGACGCTCCTCCACTCAAATGGAGGAGCCGGCCCTGGGCTTAACTTACACAGTCACAAGTTCAGGCCAACCGCGCTGGAGCATGGGCAGGGTACAGGCCCGAGTTCAGCCCGCTGGAGTATACCTGGTTGCACTTGGGCAGAGATGTGAGGTCCTGCGTCACACTGTCAAGTAGCGTCCAGTCCAATGAGGCCAACAATCAGGAGCTGCGTCGGATCAGATAAGGGCGCAGATCAGGAGCTGCGAGCTGCCATGATACAAGGTCCTGGGCCACACTGTGTCGGTTCCAATGAGGCTGCCCATCAGGAGCTTTGAGGTGCTGCAATGCAAGGTCTTCAGTCAAGGTGTTTTGTGCTGCATCAGTCCCTATGAGACTGCAGTTGGACAAGGAGGAGTACACTCTAATGACAGCCAAGGGTACAAGACCTGCGGGGCACTTCTTAGGGATCAGGACCCACTCCAGCAGAGGCCAGCAGCAAGGCACAGGAAGGTCCAGTTGGGTCCGGTCAGCTGGGCAAATGCAGGACAAGTTTCAGGAGCATCTTATGTCCCTCTAGCTCACACAGGAGGCCAGCCAGCTCACCCTTGAAGTAACTCTGGTAGTCCTGGGTTCAAGGAGCAGGTTGAGGCTTCATTCCTCAGCAGTAGGGCAGCAAGGCAGTCTTTCCAGCAGGAGGTCCTCTTCTGAGTCTTCCAAAGGTCCACACATGATCTGATGAGTGGCTCAGGGGGTCCAATATTTAGACGTGGTGCCAGGCTTTGAAGTGAGGGGACTCCCTATACTTGCCCTACATCTGGTCCTTGAAGTCCTTCCCTTCCCCTGTTAAGGCTTCATGTAGTCAGGGTGGCAAAAACTAGTGTCAGGTTCATTTGTTTGTGTGCTGGAGGCAGCCCTTTGAAATGCAAGTGTGGTTCTGCCCCAACCATCTTGGTGGGATGGCCCATCCTGCCAACACCTAGTCCGCCTTCATCTCACTGTCTTGGAAGAATACACAAAGGACAAACTGCTAAGCTATTCACAGTCAGATGACCCAAGATATTGCAGAAGACACAAATGTTTAAGATAAGAAAATAGCATTTTTCTAAAAGTCGCATTTTCAGAATTGTGACTTAGAATCAGGCTTTACCATTAAAGATGATTTTAAATTACAATTGATTGGAGTGTAAACGTAATTTTTCTATCTGCTCCCAAACTTACGTTATTACTTATTAGGTGTAATAAAGTTATCTTATGGGAGAGATAGGCCTTGCAATAGTGAAAAAAAAACACTTTTGGAGTTTTTCACTACCACAACATGTAAAACTTAAACCCACATGTCCTACTTTTTAAATACAATGTATCCTGCCCTCTCAGCCTCTAGGCCCTTTCTTAGGGGTGACTTTTAAGTATTAAAAAAGAATGTTTAGGCCCAGGAAAAGTATATTTTACCACATTAAAATGGCAGTTTAAAACTGCACTACAGGCTGTAGTGGCAGGCCTGAGAAATGATTGCCAAGGCTACTTTAGTAGGTGGCAAAATGAGTGCTGCAGGCCCACTAGTAGAATTTAATTTACAGGCCATGGGCATATATAGCAGGGGTGGTTCCTCCTCAGGGGCATAAGGGTGTTGCCCCCATACGGAGTGCAATAACGAGCATATAATTGTAAAATTCCCCATGTCCCTACTCTTTAAAGGTCTGGCCTCTGCCTGGCCAATGTGTTTGTTTATCAGAGGTGGGGGGCGGGGTGGGACCAATACTGATGATTGGCAATGGCATCCAGCTGAGGTCCGGTGTGCATGATGGGTTGGACAGGGTTCAGACTGTCCCCATCCTGACATGTGCACCTTGGACCTCTCAAAACCACTCTCTTTTAGGGAGACTGGGAAACACAACACATGCCCCCTTGGTCTCCGTTGGAGCGCTGGGCTCACCTGCTCACGCCAATCCTGACATTGCTCTCATGCTTTTAGGTCGAACTTCGATCGACCTGTTATATCTCTTCTGTGGGGTTTGGCAAACCCACCGATTGCCATTGGTTACTATCTGTGGATTCAGAAATGCCAGCTTGTTATTGGTGCATTTGTGTAAATGCCCCTCCTTTGCTGCTTAATTCCGTCCCTGGCGATTTCACTCAGAGAACGTTTTGTTTGGCCATCACACTGTACAGCATGTGATGGCCCTCCTCCTTGTTTTTGGTTTTCATTTTTTTTAACCAGCACGACAGGCCTTGCGGCCGTGCGCCTTTCTTTAAGGGTGGCTCCCCATATTGAGGTTAATAAACATTTGCCTTTTTTTTTAAGCGCGCAATGTCGCACTTTACCTTTAAATATAATATTTTTTTTTCAATCGGTGCATTCGTGCACTAGGTCGCTCTGGGGCTCTGGACTGAGCTCTGAAGCCGCGCCGCCGTTACCCACTGTGGCATTGCCGGTGTTCTAACTGTTGTAACTATGGAACACCGGCTCTTCTCCTCCCTGCTCGACCCCTCTTGAGTCGGCTCCTCTCTCCTTACACCTCTCTCCTCCTCCTCGGCTCAGTGCGGCTCTGAGCTCGGCGCTCTGTCCTGCGGCCGTCTGCACCAAACGAGATTTGCTCAGACCCCAAACCATCTTAACAGAGGCTTGTTATTAGGTCGAGCCTGAGCCAGTGCGCAAGCGCTGCTATGCGAATAGCTGTGGTAGTTGAGTACGGAGAGAAGCTTCGCCCACTCCCCCGTCTTATTTTTCATTGGCTTGTGTGTTTGTCCTTTGTAAATGCTGGCATCTGATTCATTAATAGGCTTGTTAGTCCCTCCTTAGTACAGCCATGTCGTCATTTGTATCCTCCCATGGCTACTGGCCCCTTTACTTGGTTGTTACACGGGGCATGTACTATTTCCTTCGTGCACACATAGCGTCAGGGAGCTTGGTCCATGCCTTCTTCTCTCCCCCCCCTCCGCCTGCCCGTTGTCTGTGCCTTCTCCTCTCCTCCCCCACCCCCGATGTCCGTGCCTTCTCCCCCCCGCCCTCCCGTTGTCCGTGATGCCACGTTGTCAACCATTTACAATGCAATACGTCTCGCGTAGATTGGAGACCTATTGCATTGCAAATGCTTGTTTATCGTGCCCTTGGTTTCTCCACTAATTGCTCCCAGGTGAATAGAAAGCATCTGCTGGACACAGCCGAATGAGCAGCAGCGAGACATATTTCTGAGGAAGCTGAAAAGGTAACTCAGAGAACTAAAAAGGTTTGTTCACTACTTTTGTGCCATTTGTTCGTGATGTGACACTTGCAGACAATGCCTTCTGCATGCACCGGCTCTGCGGATTCATCAACTCCTGCAGAGGGTGATTTCACAACGACAACTAGAAGCCGGCCCAAACTGGAAGCAGCGCAGGCTTCAGAGGTGATCCTTTTGTCAATGTGAGCGAGTCAATCCACAAGCCCAACAAAAGGTAGCACTTTGGTAAAAGAACAAAGCAAAGAAAGTTCCTGCATCACGTGCTGAGCGAGAACAGAACTTCAGTGTTTGCAATCAATACACCTGTCTCGGGAATAGATATTTTTATTTATCTCTGAAGAACCTTGCCACGAATCATATGTAAAAGCGTGCTCTCTGCATTGTTGTAGCCCAGCCAGGCTCATGGGATATAATGCGCTCTTTACAGGGTGACGCATACATCGTGCAGTGGACTATCAAATTATCCCATTGTGCGCGTGTGCATAGGTGGAGAAGACAGTCACGCATCTATTTTAAAGAAATTGTGCTATGTCTACAGTTTACATTAACTTGATAGCTTTAAAAATAAGAGCATTAACTTTAGAATGTGCACAGAGGAGAGAAAGGTACACGACCCCTTCTGCGTGTGACTACACAAAAACTGACCCCCACTAATCATAAATTCATCAACGTTCTGATATATAACACAAAGACTTTAGTCACTATGATAAACTCAATATTTGTGCTTATTTTTTCTGTGCGTCTCCCATAGATTAGGATCTTTGTAAGTGAAATGGTTTTGTAAGGCATGATAGATTCCTTTAATACTTTTTTTCTGACATATACAAGCATGATATACAATAAACATTGCATACAATAAACACATTAATCATAAAAATAAAGTTCACAGGGTCGCTGATGTAGGCAGCACACACTTTATTTTTGAAGACCTGGGTCTTCGAATGACCCAAACGGAACTGCACCCTCCACCCCCCCCCCCCAGCACCTTGAGACCCTAACGGGGGAGTAGTGTGCTTTACAAAAACCTGATTGATTGGTTGAAAGCCCGGTTCCCTACTCGTCTAATAATAGGTTTCTTATACAACGTCCAGCCAGTGTGATCATGCTCCTCTTGAGATTATCGTGCCGATGCGTTTTGTCCTCCTCTGACAAGGACAACATTTAATTTGAGGTCTTCTTCAGAGCCAGACATCATAACCTAATAAAGACACAGTTACCTCCTGTGTCGTGGATCACTGGAGCATCACTTTTTGTGATGCTCTGGCGAAGCAAATTACAAATTCATATCTATGAGGCCTCGCAGAGTCACTATGGATTTGGATGTCCTCATAGATATGGAGTAAGGCAAGGCAGCCCAAATCACTGCGTTGCCTTACTCTGCCCTTGGGAGACGTTCCATGGGCATTGCTGTGGGTTTTTCCACGCAACACCCATGGATTTTGATGCTGCTCAAGATTAAAGATCAAGTAAACCTGGAGAAGCACCAAATCCCTACGCCTTCTAAGGGGAGGTGTAACGAGGAGATATATCTTTATTTCTCCTAATTTCTTCCTCTTTCTATGTGTGCACAAAAACAACCCTGCTGACAACAAAGGCACCCTTGCATGGTACAAGGGTGCCTGCATTGGCGTTAGACTGCCTAAACAGTGCTAGTGCAGGGGGAAAGGACAGGAATTCACCATAATGCATAAATACATTGCATACCTGCCCTTTCACTTTGGCATAGGGCAGCACAGCAAGGTGACTTGCTGCACTGCCCTATGCCAAATCCCGGTAAATGAGGGCCTAGATGTAACTGTGAATTGTATTGCGTATACTACGTGGGACAGGCAGATAGTTATTGTGGTTCCTTCCACTGATCACAATAAGATCCTTTTTAAGCGGTTTGGTGGGACCTGTGATCTTTTTAGGTCGAGCCTAGACAGCGCTTGCGCTGTCTTGAAGATCTGTTGTATGTACTTTGTGGGATCTGGAGATCAGCCCCAGGACTTGTCTGCTTCCGCCTTTGCTTAGGGACTTTTTTTCTGTTCAGCTGTCTCTATTTAACTGTCATGATAGAAACCGACCAGTAGAGGTCAGTAAAATACCAGAATTGCTTTCTGCTTGTTCAACTGCCTCTAATTAACTGTCTTGATAGAAAACGACCAGTTGAGGTCAGTAAAACACCAGAATTGCTTTCTGCTTAGGGACTGTCTTTTTTTATTTTCTGGCAACTACCTCTATTTAACTTTCTTGATAGAAAACGACCAGCAGAGGTCAGTAAAATACCAGAATCACTTTAGCATTCCCTAGATTCCAGGCCATAGAAACTTGTCTTCCCCGAGCATCCATAGATAATAATATTTTTTTCAAATCTTGTATTTTCAGTGATACGACCACCGAAGGGGCTGATTTTATATTAAAAACAGAGCGCTGGACAATACAATTTCCCGCTGATAGGCAGTATTTCTCTCAATGTGTTCCCATACCTGGCGTGTTCCGCAGTTTGGTGCTTACTTTCCCTCCATGTTAAAGAACAGTAGATGTTTCAGCACCCACACCCACACTAATGTGCTGCATAGCTAAATACATATAAGGTCCCAAAGGCGAGACCGATTGCATTGCAAAAGCTTGTTTTAAAACTGCTGCCTCTGAAGCATAAATCTCTTCTGTGAAGGACACGAAGTGACTTACACAATTAATATACAAGTATAAAATATAAAAATCACTAATCATTTTTAACCTTTGAGTAATTTGCTTTCGATGCTAATTTTTGCAAACACGTTAAAAGACAGACGGTGTAAATCTGAGATACCCCGGGCAGCTACCGGTTAATCTTTGTAGTGAGGCCATGCATGGGAGGGGCAGACTTTTTATTCCGCCCACAATGGAGACAAGTTCAGGATTTTTACACGTTATCAAAGTTGAAATGTTTGGAAAATCATTTGTTTTCCCATTATGACAGTGGAAAAGTCTTTACCGCAAAAGCAACTTTGACGACTATTTTTCCCACTAAATGCTGAACTGTAATTAAGGGTAACGTGCTTGGTTTGTGTCCCGCAAAACCCGTTGTTGGGACCACCTCTTCTGCATGTAAAAACAAATATTTTGTTAATTTGACAAAACGCGTTAAGTTTCTGGCAAGACTTTGTGCAGGGGTTCAGCAGAGGAGTCCCACAACTTTAGACTATCCAAGCGCTGGTTCGTCCCATCTTTATCAAAACCAGTTTTTATTTTTTAAGAAAGGGAAAAAAGTTATTCTGCAAAGTGGCTTTATGTGGTCTGGGAAAGCGTGCATAGCACAGCTTTGATTTCGTAACCTATATAAAAACCTCATGACACAGCCTACTCCCATTCGGAGATTGTTCACTATTACTTATCATTTTGCACCAATGTGCAAATGAGAAGATTGGTGTTTGCTGCTCATAGAAAAAAGGACGGAGCAGGCGGAGTTTGCTCCAGGCCACATAATGTTCTTCACCAAAGTAAAAAAAAAAAAGCCACTTTTTTACTATCCAATACTCTTTGCAATGCTAATAAAGGGCTCTTCCCTTTTCAAACGTGAAAGGTGTGACTTATGTAAAGGTAAAATCACTTTACTCTGTTGCCTATTACATAAGCAGTGACAATCGGGCAAACAGTTTGCACAACTTCTGCTGCGTCGTGCAATGTCAGCGCCACGTGTTTGCACCATCGCTGGCAATGGTGCTTATATACAGAGTTTGTTGCAGAGTAAGCATGTAGTTAAAAATAGAAGGTACAAGCATACACAGGAATAACTACCTACAAACATGGGCAGATGGGAGATCACTTAGTCAGCAGAGTGGGAGGGGGAACAGAATTGCTTACAACAGTAGAAAACAGTTGACAGTTATATCTTTAGCCAGGTGCATTCTGCAGCTACAGGCCTTTGCTCAGCACATTGCTTTTAGCTCAGTACAGAAGGAGTTAACTAGAGTTGATGACACAAGCAGAATAGAAGGGCAAGCAACAGTGAAGACGGAAGAATTACATAGCTAACAAAATGGATGCCACAAACAAGATGGCTTCAGCTCATGCTAACGGATATTATTTCAGATTTCCACAATACACTGTCGCTTGCAAGATATTCTGTTTACTTACAGGGGGCTTAGAGCTGCCTATTACTTATCATTGGTTGGTTTCATCATCACTCTCTATTCCTCGCTTCTCATTGGTCAGCATGTGCCAGCTTCACTTCTTATTCCTGTGTTTGCCCCTCTTCAGGAGCATGGCCCAAGTACTGCTTCCTTACCAAGTGTGTGTCCTTCCGCTGCCCATCAGACTTCGTAGGTACTTTTTTTCTTTTCTTTGCAGCGGTGCTTGTGTTTGCGTGCTGTTTCCCCCCACCTCGTCCCACCCGTTGCTTTGTTGCTTGCCCAATTGTTTTTTTTGCTTTCCCTGATGTTTGTTGCTTGCCCCATTGTTTGTTGCTCTCCATTTGTTGATTGCCCCTGCCCTCCCACATTGTTGCATGCCCTGTCCCCCTCGCTCCCTCCCTCCCACG
Organism: Calotriton arnoldi; assembly: GCA_963921515.1. Taxonomy (NCBI): domain Eukaryota; kingdom Metazoa; phylum Chordata; class Amphibia; order Caudata; family Salamandridae; genus Calotriton; species Calotriton arnoldi. The sequence goes on from CAWUFW010002513.1 coordinate 1,675,201, forward strand.
TTGTTGCTTCTCCTCCCCCCAAACAGCCCTTCCACCAGAAAGGAAATCATTGGCAAAGCCATTAGTTCTTGCCTACATGAAAGCAAGATGCGTTGTCAATGTTTTTTTAGTCATGTTGTACCGCAGTGTCACTGATGTGCAGAATGACTGAAAGTTTTTTTTAAAGCACTGTAATGCAACCAGTGCTGATTGCGTCATATTTCTTTTTTTTCTCATTTTACGTTCAGCCGTCCTGCACAGCCGCCACTCTGATATACAACATGGCTAAAAAACATTGACAAAGCCGACAGCTCTAGAGTAGGCGAGACCTATTGGCTTTGCCAATGCTTTTTCTACTTGGAGCTGCATTAGAGCAAACTCTGCACTAGTTGTGGTGAGGTTGGCCTGTTCCCACAGTCCAGCGCTTGGAGGCAGCGTGGGGGGCCGGATGATTAAAGAACATAAGCATGTCGCTTTATTATGAAGCCACACAGTGATTGGGTATGTTTCGTTAAGAGTGACGCAATGCTTTCCTCTCATGTGCACAGCACCAATTATGGTACTATGCACGTGGGGAGTGGATGATAGCAATCGCATTTTGCCATGGGTCCTGCAGTAGGCATGATTTCTTGCCATGGTGGAGGCATGGAACACTTTCAGCAGCTGTCTGTCTTCCTCCTGCCACTCCGCCTGGCTCTGGAAGGTGTGTGCCCCCTGTGCCTGGTGTTTGTGCTATGAGTTGTGCTTCCTGGTCAGAGATCATATTTTTGGGGGATTTCACTGAGAAACAAAGCAGGTGAGATCAAAGCATCTCCGACATTAAAATAATATTTGTATCAGTATTCAATTACGATTTTAGCATGTTCCTTGGATTTATTTCCTTATTACCTCCGTGTGCATAGTGCAGACCTAATTATGCGGATCGCTTCACGTAGCAGAGCAATACCCGGTAATTAGGTTTAGAGATAACATACTGTACGTTGGACGTGGGTTGAGGGAGGGGAGAGCGCGTCAGAGGCTTCGTGTGTTCACTTTGGTGACTGAGACTCTGTAAATGATCAGGTCAATTTTGAATCGGCAGAAAGGATCGCTCTGATTTGGGTGTATTTATGTATTTTAGTTGCAGACAGACTCCATTATTGACAGAAGATTTATCATCGTGTTTCGTGGCCGTAACTCTAAAGAAATCTTTGCATTTGTTAATTGAGGGCCCCTAATTTTGGGTTTGATTGGGCTTTCGGTGAGCCGATGTGTCCGTAAAGTAAAAAGAAGCATTTGAAGTTTCTATTTAATAAAATACTGAATTCACGCATAACCTAGATTAAGTGAGCTATTTTATTTTTTATGACTTGTATGATGTTTACCCTGCTGCATTAAAATATTTAAAAGGAAACAGTACTTTTATAGCACTGGTCGAAATAAACAGGCCGGGCCATGTAATCTGCACTAGTGCTGGGTAATTTTGCAGTGATTCGAGGCAATTTTGTGCCAATCTTGAGTCAGCATTTATAATGACTGTTGCAAAACGTTGTGTGCGTTGGTCACCCAGTGCAAACAACGTTTTTGTACTGTTTGTAAGTGCAACAGGTCACTGCAAAATGATCGGACTCATGTCTAATTTATGTGGTCTGGTCAGTCTCTACATGCTGATATTTCGTGGCAACTTTTGTAATAACAGAATTCCTGAGTCAGATACGAGTTGAGGAAAGCAACTATTCAGACTTATACCAACATTAACCAGTTTCATTTGGAAATTCAAGTGTCTTGTCAATCTGAGAATTTGTCAGGTACGATTTTGTGTGAAACAAAAGAAAGCACTGTTTAGAGAAGAGGACTGTCTTACAGTGGAAACGGTGTAGCTGGATTTATATGTTCTGGGGGGTTGGATAGGTCGGTAAGTCATTTAAGAAAGTGGGGCCTGACTTCCCTTAATATATTCCATAGGTTCTGCACCTCCAAATGGATCTGCTCCATTTGTTTTCTGGTAATGTTGTTCCGAAAGTTGTGCAGGTCTTTTGCTCCCTGGTGATGCTGATCAAAATATCCTCAGCTTTTCTGAGAGTCACGGCTAACGGAATAACTATGTGTTAATAATGTACTGAGAACACCACTGAACACCACTCATTGACTACATAAAACTCAACCCTAACTTTTACACCCCACCACTTTCTCCTCTTTCAGGTCGAGCCTAGACAGCACTTGCGCCGGCTCCTCAAGACATGTATATACTTTGTAGGATTGCAGCCCGCCCATTGCTTTTCATTTATTTATTAGTGTCCCTTAAAATTCACTGCTTCTGAGTGGTTAATCTTTCCTATTTGTCCCTCCCTTTTGTTGGTTGTTCACTTCCACAGAGCAGTGCTCATTACTTGTAGCCTTCCACGTGTGTGCATTTAGGCTTGTTTCTGTGCACTATTTTCCTTCTGTTTTTGCATGCCAGCTTGGGAATGCTCTCCGTTCGTACAGTTGCTTCCCTTGCCTTTCAATTTCAAGCACGATTGAAAACAGGCCTGTAAATCTTGTCACGGTACCCGCTTTCATGTTTCACCACGGCGCGACTTTTATTTTATCGGCACAGCAAGGACTCCGGTATGTGAAGCCTCAGTCCCAGGAGTCTACGCACACACTCCTTTCGGTTTTTAGGTCTCGCATAGGCAGCGCATGCGCTGCCTCTACGAGGCATCAAGTAATCTCTATGTGTTGGCAAGCGGCCGGTAGTTTCTCCTGCCGCTTGCCATTTGCTGAATGTTGGCACAGCTCCTGTTAGCTGGCTTTTTAGTGGCTGTTGATGTTAAACTGACTTCCGTGTAGTCCGGAAGCAGCGGACACTAACTACAGTTTTCGTCCGCCAGATCGCACTTTTTGTTTGTTTCGCGCATCTCTGCCTGACGTACACATGGCAGCGGCGCATGCGCAAGGCTATCCCATCACGTCTAAACTCTCGGGGTCAGGAACAACAAAGCGCTGCCTCACTGTCCTCGCTCGTTGTTTTTTTTTGCACTGGTAATGGGTTTGGGAGTCCGTGCGGCTCGTTTTTACAATGCTTGTTTTAAATGGTTACTTTGCGCCCGTCAATGCTTACGCCCACAAATGCTCTGTTACAAACATCAAACGTACATTTGCGGTGCGGATGCGCTTCACGTGCGATGTTCCCCCATCACAATATAGACTGCCTGCATTCCATGCTTTCTATAAAACAAAATGATCCACTTGTCTGAGCTCTGCAGGAACCGGTGAAAGGCGAGCAGCGGGTGGCTGGACTACGGAGCAGAGTGTGGTAACTTTATTTTAAAATGGTGGAGCCCATAGCTGCTTCCGCCTTCCCACACTAATACAGCGTTTCCCTTAAACTGAAGCCGCGCCCGTCGCTGCTTCTGCTCACCCTTCAACACAAACACAGGAACCGAAAACATCAAGGTACACCTGGATTTAACAGAGGCATACTGTCATTCCTTTTATCTTTTTCCTTTTTTTCACTCTCCGTTCTATTTTTGAAAATTATTTTTAATTAAATTTGCATACATGTGCGGCCGCGGTACTTCAATGTTATTAGAGGTACACATGTCACAAACGTGCAATGTTATAGGGCACTATAATGACCGTTTCAATGTTTGCTTTTAATTACTACTGTGCCTCGGACCTGGTCGACTTAAGGCCTTGATTACATGCATCGTACATCCAGGATTGTTGATCGGCTTTTATCACAGAAATGCATGTTGCCCCTGAACACTGCATTGCGCTCAGGTTTTTATAATGTTATATGATATCCCATGCCCACAATCATTAGGGGTATATAAACATAGGCACCGTACCAACCTGGGACTTTTAAGTGAATGTGTAAAAGGTTAAGAATGCTAGCTCTCGCAGTCTCTGTCCACCGTGTTTCAAGAGATTTGCAGTGAGTGTCCTGCTCGCTAATGCCGATCTTGACCTGATGCTGCAGTCCGAATTTTAATGCCACTTCTGCACGCAAGTTCAAGGAATGTGTCCCCTAGCTTCGTCAGGGGTATTGAAGTGTGTCCTTTAATTGTAGTTTGAGATTTTACACTGTCAATCTATTAAACACTCCATGTGAATGTCAAGGTGTACTTTGAACTGTCTGGTTCTCTTATAGTTTCAATGCTTTTGTTTTTAAGTGGCATTGTGGAAGAATTCAATTCCCCAATTGCTTTCCGTTTGTATGAGCCCTTCGCATGTTGTATCCTAAGTGGTGACAAGACGCATTATCAAAACTTTGAAATTGTAACACATTATTACTTATACCAATTTATGTTAATCAGTCCCACGGCACATTTCATTTTTGTAATTCATACTAATTTGATAATCTAGGACATAAAACTTCAACCTCGTTTTTGCTCAAGTAGTTTTTCCTGACATAAGGCTGATAGAAAACCAAAATGTCTTCGTATTGCGTAGCATAGTTTGTTTTATATGGTCCCAAGGAGTTAGCACACTTTGCAATTGAAATAATTTTATACGCACACAATAAGGCAGCAATATGTGTATATGTAAGATCAATTGCAGATACAGATACATTTATAAAAGACAGCACGGTGATCAGCTGAAGGGAAAGGTACAAGAGCAACAGAAAGCCTGCACATAAAATCAAGGCAGTCCTTTAATTGTGCATTACATTAGTGGCGATGATGTAAACTAGTTTAGTCTGTAAGCAGTATTTTCTTTAATGTGTTTCTCCTACTGCAGGCACAAAATGCTTTCCTGCAACATTCAGTGCGCCACGCGCGCTTTTCTTTTCTAAGCAGCCTGGGACAATGGCAGCTGCTTCTTTGAATAGGTCTCGCATTTACAAGAGTTTGAACTATTAACATTGTACATGATGATGCCTTTTATTTATGTGTTAATTATCAAAATATATAAGTAAAAGGCATTGTCATCTACAATGCCAATAGCTTAAACTCTTGCAAATGCGAGACCTATTGCATTGCAAATGCTTGTTTTCTTTCCCTGTAAGCAGGGCTGTTAATCTTTATTTATGAACAGGCACTCCTTCTGCACTCCCACCCTCCTCCCACTCTCGGTTGTGTAGCATTAACATCACTCATTACATGTGCTGAATTCATTTCTGACAATACATGTTGCTTGATTGGTGTTGGCAGCTGTGCTTGTGTTGTTAGTAAACACCAGCTACTTGACGAGCGGTGCTCTCGTTTCACTTGCTTCAAAATGCTACATGTGAGTAGGCTACCAATGGCTTCCTCTTGGTGGACACTTATCTGCAGACTTGGCTGTCAGATTGAAACCAGGCGTTGAAGCACTTGTGCATTAAACTGAAATCAGTACGGAACTTGCGTACAAGTCGCAATTAAGAAATCTCAAGGGAGCTTGATGAATATTATGAATACTTGTGGGCTGCCACTCATGCTTTGTTGCCTCAGTCATTTGTTCCTGGGCTTGTCGCATGCCATGCTTCTGCCTTTCTGTTTGCACACTCACCGGCTGCCTCTCATAGAGTTTTCTCATTAGAATACTGTGCCTCCACCCGTGCCACACACAGCCTGTTGTATGTAAGGGTGTAACACTGAGCAACGTACAGCTTCCCAGGTGCCAAAGCACTCGGATGTTAGATACTCTCTTTTAATTTTTCACATGCACTCAAAGAGTGCATGTGCCAGCAGTGTCTCTCCTTCACTCCCGATTTCTGTCCTTGTTTTCAACCCATCCCACTTTCCGTTGTTTTTAAAACCCCTGTCCTCCTTCAATTTTCCCTTGTTTCTAACCCACCCTCCATTTCACCCAACACCCCCCTTTCCCACTCTCCATTATGTTTCCCACCGGCCTTCCTCATGTAGCTTGTTTATCACCCTGTCCATTCCTAGGTGGGACATTTGTGAGTTTTTGAGAACACCAGAGAAGGCAATTTGCTACAAACTGGTGCAGAATGAGAACATACAATGTAATGATTCAGGTGCACTGGATTGTTTGGCATCAAATCAAACTTTTTTTCTGTCTTTGATTAGAGTTTTAACCGAGTCGCAAATGTTTGGAAGGTGCAAGCTGTTTACAAGTTTATTTTATCACAAATTGAGAAACTTTTTAAGAAATTCAACAACATCTGCTTTGGGTTCCACTTCTGGATACATAATTATGGGATGCCGCTCATGCTTTGATGCTTTGTTTGTGCCAGACATTTGTTCCTGGGCTTGCTTCTGCCTTCTTGTTTGACTCTCAAAGAGGTTCCTTGTGAAAAGACTGCGCTTCCACCTGTGCCACACACAACCCATTAGATGTAACGGTGTAGCACTGAGCAAGGTACAGCTTCCAAGGTGTTGCAGCACTGGGATGTTAGATGAAGGTTATGCAGGTATATTCCACCTCCTGTGAGCGGCTTATCAAAATTTTACTCGCCCGCTATTCACATTCCTCTGTGTACAGAACATTATGGACACTGCAATGAGGGACACAGGACACTTCCCTGTAACTGAATATAAGCATCTGTCCAGCATTTAATATCGAGTCCTTCTTGGATTGCCAAACAGATCTTCATCCATGAACTCGCCACTCTTAACTCTCTGAATACTATAGGTGGGCGAGTTAACAAATTAACAGGACACGAACCAGAGTCAAGCCATGGGTCTGACTCGAATCTTAGAGCCTGTTCTTGAGTCGAACATCGAAAATGCTTGCTGTGTAAATCACTGAACAAATGTCACATAAAATATGATAAAGTCTCTTCAAAATTCAAAAATATAAATATTGACAAAGCCAAAAGTTCTTGCTCAGGTGAAACCTAATGGCTTTGCCAATGCTTCTTTAATGAGTTCTTCACCTCCAGAAAAATTATATAAATACATTTGTATCTCAAGTTTTAAATGAGAGCATGCTACATTGTACTGCTTATGCCAGTGTTCTAAGTCACAACGTTTTCCTTCTAAAACACCGGTGAAGCTTTACCTTAAAACACCTTACTTCAGATGTGCTCACACATAGGTAGAGACACATCATTTAAACATGCGAGTGGGATGCAATTTTGCCCTACTTCTGGGCAGTTTTGCACAGGTATTGGCCTTTTTGCAGTCATATTTGCTCTGACCTGAAGCGGAGTGCAAAAATCTTTTGTCTGGCTTGTGGCATTCTCGGCCCATTTATGGCATCTGAAAGGTAACATTAATCAAACATGCTTACTTACAGCTTGAAAGGTTTTCTTTGTTCAGCGGCGGTGCTTCGGCTAGAGTTCAGCCGTCAAAGTAAACAGCGTGGCAAAAATAAACGCGTCCATTTCATCACATAAAATGGTTTGTTTCAGAGCACTTGAACAATTTCAATACTTTTGGGTAAAACAACCCACAATTCCCCCAAATTGCGTACAACTACACCTCTAAGTACAGGCAAGGACATCTCTTTAATAATTTCTTATGAGGTCCCAAAGACGAGACCTATTGCTATGCCACTGCTTGTCCTAGTAAATGTAGTATATGTCAGTGGCAGCTGGTGATGTAAGCCGCCACTGACATTGAGTACCATTTACTAGGGACTTGCACGTAATTTATAAGTGCCAATTGGATGTAGGCCAATTGTACCATGTTTTAGGCAGAGAGAATAAGCACTTTAGCACTGGTTAGCAGTGGTAAAGTGCACAGAATCCAAAGGCCAGCAAAAATGAAGTCGGCAAAACAAGAGGCCTGAAGGCAAAAAGTTAGAGGGAAAACCACACTAAGGACGCCAGGTCTAACACTTTTAAACTTGAGGAGGCAATTCTGAATGCTAGATAAGGTCCAGGATCGGGACTGTGCCTCAGTGGTGGCCTCCAGTGATGCAGAAAAGGCCTTTCACATTCTAATCTGGCAATATTCATTTGTTGTGAAACAATAAGTAGGGTTTGCTTAAACAAGTAAAACTTTCACACCAGGTCGATTGCTAGGGTTTGCACAAAACAAACCTTCTCACACAGGTGGGCCATTCGAGGGAGGACTAGGAAGGTGTGCACTCCATTGCAGTTGTCCTGACCTTGTGACTTTGTCCTGGTCTGGCACGACCAGATATCCACAGTTGACACTTTTGCTTTTTGGCGCTATTTTCACTGAAATCTTTAAACTTGCATATCTCCGGGTCTACTGATTGGATTTTTGTCATTTTGTTATTGTTTTAATTGTTAAAAATCACTTTATGTTTCTAATCTGGTGTGGTATTTTCACTTTATTTCTGTTTCAAGTGTTGCCCAAATATTTTACACATTGCTCCTAAATTAAGCCTGCATGCTCTGTGCCAAGCTACCAGAGGGTTGAGCACAGGTTAATTTAGGGTTAACTTGTGCCTCACCCTGACAAGGATTGTAGTTGCTTAGTTACTGCTTGACCAGGGTTCACACCACAGTCAACCAACAACTCAATTTCTTAAAATATAAATGAGCCATCCCAGACAAACCTGTTCTAGTCCTTGTGTACCAGACCTTGGATCATCAATTCTATTGACAATTAGTTTCTCAAAAATCTTGTATTATGTGTTTAAAAGTGACAACATCATATAAGAGTTTATGTCAAATGGGTGTTGCCCAGCCTTTGGCAGAACCACAATGGTGGCTACTCTCATTAAATCAGGCAGTATTCCCTTGTGAAGCACACTATTGTATTATTCTAATAGTCTTGGGGCTAATCTGGTCTTATATGGAGAGTTAACTTTAGTGGGAGGCAAGCCATCAGCCCATGAAGTCTTCCCCTGGCAAGTTGTCCTGAGTGCTCATTTATATCTTCTGTATCAACGAATGCATCTAGTATCTTTTGTAGGGTGTCTAACCGGGACATGACATTTTCCCCTAGAAATGTTTCGATATTTCCCCTCCCTGGATTAATAGAATTGGGGTGCAGATTTTCATAATATCCCACAAAATTTTAATTGAATCCTAACTGGGAATAGGCTGTATTGTAGTTGTAGTGGTACAATTTGGCTTTCTCTCAGTGCACGATCAAACCAGCCATGCTAATAATTGGCCACTTCTGTTGCCTTTTGTAGGTGCCTATCTATATACTCCTTTTAGTTTATCCCCATAATTCTCCTGACATATGCCTTATGTTTCTTTTTAAGTCGAGCTTCGATCGACCTGTTATATCTCTTCTGTGGGGTTTGGCAAACCCACCGATTGCCATTTGTTACTATCTGTGGCATTCAGAAATGCTGGCTTCTCATTGGTGCATTTCTGTAAATGTCCCTCCTTTGCGTGCTTAGCTCTTTTTCTGGTGATTTCACTTAGAGAACATTTTGGTTGGCCATCACACTGTACAGCGTAGCGTGTGATGGCCGCTCCTCCTGTTTGGGCATTGCATTCACAGTTCCTCCGGGTCGTCCCCATGGCTTAACAATGCCCCTCCAATATCCTCCGATCGAACTAGCGCTATATAAAAAAAATAAAGTATGGGAAGCTTTAGCAGTCAAGTGGCTGATGTCAGCTGCTCTATATAAAAACCACATAAATTAATTAATAGATATGACTACATAGTCCGCCCTCTACATCTGTCTCGGTGTTCTTTGTTTAGATGAGCGGCCATGTCCCTTCTCCCAGGAGGATTTCACTGTGGTCGCGTCTTACTTTCTATGGTGAGTTCTGTCCTGATTCACGTATTACAATACAATGCACTGCTAGCAAGATGGCGGTGGTGAGAGGCACCCCCACTGAACTCTGACTTCCAGGTTGAGGTGGAGAATGCTCCATGCACGCCACCCAGCTGTAATTGATTTGTTGGAAAGACTGCGGTGCCTCCTGGCAGACGGCCGGTGAGGTTCGCCGTGCTAGTCTGCTGGGTGCGCAAGCTCTCCGCCATGGCTCGTTTTTAAATATTACATTGCAGAGTTCTGCAGTTCATAACGGCATTATTGTACAATTAAAAGACTTGCTTGACAGAGATCTGAAATTTTGCCTGAGGTAGGAGTTTTCTCCGTTGCGGGTAGGTGAGGTTTAAAATGAAAATGGAACACACAGACTCGGGGTGGGGTTTTGGAAACGAAGAAACCTATTTATATATATAATCTCAACACAGTGTTCTTTTAAATGGTGTCAGTACATTTCCTGCCATGTTTGTTCCACCCCCTCCCCGGCGTCTCTCACGCCCTGCTTTCACAGCCTCCCAGTCCCCACAAACCGTTGTTCCGTCGGCGCTGCCACCATTCTGGCGGCATTCTTTTAAAATGCTTAACTCCACAGACGCCTTAGCAAACCACCCTCATACCCTGTAGGACACCGTTCGCACCAAGTTTTCCACAGTGATTTCAATACTTTTCTCAACTATCTAGCTGAGTATCTACAGCTCTAACATACGGCAAGGGCATTGCCTGCCGGCTCTTTCAGTGAATGTCAGGGCATAAATCCCACTCCCCTCTCCCACCTCCCTCTGTCCCCAGCCTGCACCTCGTTTTTGGTTCTCTTAGTTAAGGCTCTTCACTGAAGCTGCTGGACAAGTTCCTAGGAGCCAGGTCTGACTGCCCGAGGACATGCATAAAGTGCCTCTTGTTGACCCTTGCTCTGCAGGCTCACACTGCCCTCCTGCATTTTTGCTAGGTGTTTTGTTGCACATGGTGGGGTGTTGCCAACCTCACCGTGTTGGCAGCAGTGGTACATACCAATGTATAATTTCGCAAATGATGGCACTTGGTGAGCACAGCTGATGGTCTCTGCCATCCTGGCACACTTTTCTCGTCACACAGGGATGCCTTCTCAGCATCAGTCCAGTGGTGCATGCACGTGCACCAGTGTTTGCTGCCCAGCTCGTGACCGGATTTCTGTCCCATCCAGTGGTTTAAATGGGCTACAACATTTCAGCAAACAGACAAGTACTTCCTGTGATTACAGGAGATCAAACCTGACTCCTGCCTGTTTATGGCCTTCATACCCCGTTCTGGCAGGAATGGCAGCCTGCTATAAAACTGCAAGTACTTCTCAATGCACTGCTATGTTAAATAACAGTAGATGTTCCAGCACCCAGGGTAATCTGCTGCATGGCTAAATACTTATAAGGTCCCAAAGGCGAGACCAATTGCATTGCAAATGCTTGTTTGCTTCTGTGAGTGTGTCCTCCAAGGAGGTGTCAGATACCACCTTTAACTATAGGTCTCTCAGCTCTGCTTCCATTGCACTTATTTGATGGCGTAGGGTACTCTTTACAGCACATAAGCGTGTAGTCCAGCAAGTGGCATGCATTGCCCTGTGGCAGCGGGGCTGTGCTGGCGCTAAATAGCACTGGATAGGAGGCGTGGCCAGAAGGAGTGTGGGACTTGCTGTCCCCAGCAGTGAGCGAGCCCGCGGCTTCCCCCAAAGCGTCTACTCCAGCAAGTGGTGTTGCAGCACATAAGGTTTTCAGACATACACCCAAATGACTACCTTGAAGGTGTCTAATTCCATCAAAGTAATTATCTATGTGCTATGTCCCAAAAGGAGTATCGGCTAATGCTTTTCTGTCTGTAAGCACCATGTTGGTATGTTAGGGTGCTGTGTCCCCTATTCAATCCCTAACAGCAAGGGCTTTCTATCTGACTCAGTTCTGGCTAGGTGTGTACTCTCACCCACACCCAGCATTCTCCCCGTTCTCAATTAAAACATATTAAGCTTTGTATATATCCCTTGAGTGGAATGAGTACTCCCTGTCACCTGCCTCCACGCACCCAGAAATTGGCAGTTACATATCCTATGTGCAAACCTCTGAACCACGATAATACAGGGTGCACCTGAAGCGGTGGTACCATTCTGTCTTTCTCAACATCTAGTACAGCATTTTAGTTTTCCCCATACAGAACCCACATTGTAAAGCTTTGCCAGCCTGGGGTTTAGTGACTCATAGAACTGCATTTGATTCATTTTAGGTGCATATATGCTTTCCAAATTAAGGGTCTCCCCGTTTAACTGGCCTTCTAGTATCACATACCTCTCTTCTATGTCTATGTGTGTGATATTAATAGTGTCTGGTGTGCCCGGGGCAATCCATATTAGCACACCTCTCGAGAATTCAAAGCACCATTACCTTATCACCAGTACTCTCCATTGTTTCTAACAATTCTTCAGCTCATTTTTAGTGTTTTCATTCTTTTTCAGACATGCAATGCAATGCACACTTTTCAGTGTCTGACTTGCGCGTACACACAATGTCTCTTGGTAGAGGTGCCCAGCCCCCTCACATTCCAGGTAATAACATTATTTAATCTCTTCATGCCTTGATGGATAGATAAATATTTGGGCATTCCTTCCCTCTATTCTATGTGACCCATTGTGCCCAGTGTCAGTCTGTATTCTTCGTGTACCTACATGCCCCAAACAGTACATAATTTTCAATGCTTCATATGTCAGCCCCCATTGCAACTTATTCACAAAGATTTATAGTAGCATGCTCTATTCATCAAACGTTTTCCCCTCTGGAAGGAAAATGAAAGCGTAGGTCCCGCTTAACTCACTTATGAGCAATATAACCTCTGTTTCTAATTCCGACTGAGATGTATGAGGAAAGTGTGACATAGGAGAATATATAATCAACTTAAATGCAGCCACCCAACCTCCACTTACAGCACAGGTCTATGTGTCACAAACCAGTGTCAGCTCTGTCCCAACATCACACACTTATGTCTGCAGTCATTGCGGTAACTACCGGAGCAGACCCCAGGATCTCCAAAGTTGACAACTCCTCTGAGTTTTCATCCGCTGAAGAGTTAGCATTCTCTTCTCTGTCTGTTGCTAGCTCAGTCAAATCTCTGTATTTCATGATGTCTTTCACCAGGCAATTGCATTTAAATGCTACTTATTCTCTTGATGGCCTAGTCATCCAAGTGTCTATTTACCTCCAAGATCTCCTCCTAGGCTGCGGCTTCCCTTCAGGATTTCGTACTTGCAGGCCAACATTTCCATCCATGCACAGGCTTCACTAAGCTTTGTAAAAAAAAAAATCTCTCCCTTGGCAACAATTCTTAACTTTGATGGGTCTGTTTTCTCTCTACCCAGGACCTTCTCTGGTATTGCACTTTAGAGGTGTAGTCAGAGAAAACATACACCTTTTGGTTTCCAATTGCCCAAGGTTCACCCCTGCCTTCTGCAAAATGTAATCCTGATCACTGTAGCTCAACGTTTTCTCCACCACTGGTCTGGGCATGTACTAGGCTGTCTAGAGCAGCCAGCTACACTATGTGCTCTCTCTCTACCACAAGGAATTTGGGGGAGTCCCACCATAGACATTTCCAAGTAGCCAGTTCTAGACATAAGCTTATACACTCTGACCTTCTTCCTTTTCGGGTGCTCCCACCGAGCGGATATAATTTCTTGGTCGGCAGAAAGAGGAGTAGTGTATCCGATGTCTTCTAGGGCCAAACAGGAGTATTGATTTTCCATTTAATGCCCATACTCCAAGCAATACAGTTAGTGTAGCGCCACTCACCAGCCCAGTCTATGAGTCTCTTAGCCATTTCTATTGCATCACCCCCTCACTCACCTCTGCAGCCCTATCTGGTATGGCCTGAGCTTGTGTTTTATTTCTTGCGCGAGTGACATACCGTTCACCTGCACAGATTGCCAGATTGTACTATGTGTTCACACTGGGTGAGGGAAGAGGGATCATGCTGTCTCCTGGACACACAAGAACAGTCGCCTCCAGCTATGGGGCAGTGGAGAACAGTCTTTTTGTTTGGTTGGTTTTCGCTTGCACCATCTTGGCGAGCTATCATAACAGTAGGCTTGGCCTCAATTCACAACCTCCCCAACACTGCCATCTTGAGTGATCAACTGCGAGCCCTCCATGTTCTTAATTCAATCTAGTGTAGCCTGTCATCTCTCGGGGTTTGCAGGCACAGCCAATGCACCAAGGTGACCTCAACACTTTCAGATGGGGCATTGCCTATATTCATTGATTAAGTACAGGATACAGGTATCCAGGAGCAAGTGGGCGAGAGCTCTACTGGAGCATGTCTTACTCCATTATGCTTTAGGCCATGCCCGCCAGGACTAGTGCTCTGGTTCATGTGGGAGATAAGGTCAGAACTGTGGTAGGGAAATACAATGCAGGCTATGGAATACATAGTTTATTGCCTTGATATGAGCTTCAACTGGCTCAAATAATCTGATAGAGTACACTTTTGTATGACGGATCTTGGCTGGCCTTTGGTAGGTTGGCCTAAGCTACAAGGAAACCATAGAGAAAGTAAATGAGGTATGTGTACATCATAACAGCTGGCCAAACAGCAATACATTTCAGATTCAGAGAACGTAAAGAACGAAACCACCTTAGTGAAAAAAAATAAAAGTTCACTAAAAATGGTCATACTTGTTGAAATGATGGGTAAAATGGTTAAAAGGTTACTCATTATTAATACAGCTCCTGTCAACTGCAGGTTGATTCCGATCAGCCTGTTAAGACATTTGGTTGCGTCCCAAGAAGCTAGATCAGTGGTTCCCAAACTTTTTTGACCCACGGCTCCCTTGGCCTATTGGCCATTGGCCGCGGCCCCCACTATGTTACTTTTTTTTGGAGGTGGGGGTGGGGAGGGAATGTAAGCCCAGCCTCAGGAGCATTTCCATTTTTCTCCCTGAAAATAATTGGGATGAAGCTGATGAAGGCATTATAATCATATACGCAGGGTGTTTCGTATTACTAAGGCGACCCCTCTAATAAAATATTCCTAGTTACACTTCTTTGCCCATGCCTTTTTTAGAGAACCCTCTCAAACTTTTTTATCCCACTAACAGTACTAGATAGCTCCACTATGCATGTAGGCTCCATTGCCAAAGTGTTTCTGCACTTGAAGAATATTTGCATGTACTTCCATTTCTACCTGTGTCATACGTGCCAACACACTTGTCTCAGTAGGTTGACTCATTTTTTTAAAAACCAAATACAGCTTTATTTTAGCTGTCTCCTCCCTAAAATTGCCTCCAATTCAATGCAAGCCAAATAAATTCCTCATATTTTTTTTTAACTTCCCTCTTTCTTGCTTCCAAATGTTGCATTATGCTCTATATGGCGTTTTACTTCCTGTGTTCATGGAGAGAGCAGCCCTGTCTGCAAATGTGTGTGTACTGGAAGAAATGTGTACTGGAAGTACCTATAGTTCAAGCTCACATGTCAATACTTAATAGCACTTATTGTGTTTCAAAGACAGGACAGCTTTACTTTCCTGATAACTTGCATTGGTGTAAAATGCATTTGGAAAAAAACTAAACTATCAATAAATCAGATGTTTTCTGCTTACTTTGGGAGTGTTGGAACGTGGGGAGATCCAGTGGAATATGGAGGTCATCTCCCTCAACATGCCATCAGTTAAGCACCACGTTTCCAGCTTTAGGCATTTCACTTACAAATCCTTATAAAGTCAAAATAGAGCGATTGTTAACTATGAATGTGGACACTGTGCCATATGTGAACAATGTATGGTGAGTAAAGAAATTGAGTACAAAGGTGTCAAGGTGATCTCTAGAAGTCTTAATAACTGCTGTAGCAGTAATGTCATATACATCCTACAATGCCCCTGTGGCTTAGGCTACGTAGAGAAAACCAGTCGGGAGTTAAGAAAACGTTTAACGGAACATAAATCGGCATTGAAAACCAGTAAATTAAAGGCCCCTATGGTTGAACATTATACTCAAGCCAACCATGGGTGCTCGGATTTTCGCTGGTTTGTTTTGAGAAGGTCACTGCCAACAGACGGGGCAGTAACTTGGAAGAAAGGAGGTAAATGAGAGAACAGTGGTACATTTGGAGGCTTAATACTGTGAGACACGGTTTGAATTCAAGGGAGGAATGGACTAAATTTATTTAATATATAATATCACTTTTAAACTATATTAGAGATATCAGTGTAAACATACCCAGATGTTAAACAAGTTTAGTGACATAAAAGGAATTGAAAATATGCTCAGTTTTGTAATAAATAGTTTTTGGGGGGAAATACCTAAGATGTCTGTAATATTTTAAGATCCTTAAATATCTATATACAATAATGTAGCGCTGCGGGGCCACGTGGGGTGAAGGCCGCAACAGCGCTGAAATAAGGTACGCCACACAGTTATTAGGTTACTGGCCGGAAGACCCCGAGCGGTCTCCTGCCGTTTATTTATCCCCTCGGGTCGAGCCCGCCCCGAGGGGTGTATGGATGCGTGTCGAGTGATACATTGTTGGGGAGAGCCCGGGTGGCTCTCTACATCCCTCCTTTCTTTTAGTGACCGACCTTCAGGTTCACGGGGAGGTACATACAAAGTCTTTCAGTCTTTGACTCGGCGCAGGGTTCGGCCGGAGACCATACTTCTGGCTCCAGGAGCTGGAACTGACCGCTGCGCCCGCTAGAGTTTTCGGGGGTGACCCGGCTACCTCGTCCTGACGGAGCAGACCAGCCACGGGGACAGCCTCTTCACTCTCCACTCGCAAGCCCCTCAGCGAAGGACTCGGCATTCCTGGCGAGCCAGGTGGGGAGAGACTTGGGGTGTTCTCAGGACATTCCGACTCTTCTTGGCCAGAACTTTGCTCGCACATCTTCTTGAAACTAGACACATTTCTCGTGATGGACTGCTGCCCACGCTGGGCAGTGACCATGGTCCCTTGAATGCTGACCACTATCCACCCTTCCGGCTCATAGGGTGTCCTGAACTTCCAGCCGGGGTGCCTGTCCTTGACCACCACACAATCCCCCACCTTCAGCTGTGGCTCTCTTGCCCGGCGGGCCTCGCTCGCCTTGAGGTTGGTCGTTGTCCTTTTTGCTTGGACTGCTTCGTTGTCTCGTTCTGGGGGCTCCCACGTTGGGTCTGTCGGGATACTATCCCGCAGGGGCCTCTTGAAAAGTAGGTGGGACGGGGCGCATTTGGTCGTGCTGTGGGGCGTCTGTCGGTAGGCACCAAGGAATTGGTCAAGTGCTGTTTCTGCATCTTCGCCTTGGTCTACGGCAATGCGCAGCGCTCGGTTAAGCGTTCGCATCAGACGCTCCACCTTCCCGTTGGCTTGAGGCCACAAAGGGGTGATTTTCCGGTGATGAATCGCTTTACTCTCCAGGTATTCCTGAAATTCCCGGCCCTGGAACGGGGGCCCATTGTCCGATTTGATCTCCTCGGGCAGACCCATCAGTGCGAATGTCTTGTCCAAGACTCTCTTTGCGTGTGTGAACGCTGTCGACGCCACCACCTCCACGATAGGGAACTTCGAGAAGGAGTCGACTATTACCAGCATGTTACGCCCACCGGGAAAACTTCCGAAATCAAGGCTGATCTTGGCCCAGGGGGTTTCGCTGGGTTCTTCGGTGATCACCGGTGCCGGCGCCGGGTCTACTCCTGTGATGGTGCAGGCATGGCACTGTCTCACCATTTCCTCCACCATGGAATCCATTGCCGGGACCTCAGCCTGGCTTTTGTCTTTGCCATCCCCTGGTGTCCAGCGTGCGACAGCAGGAGGATCCGCCTCTGCAGCCTTTTCGGAATCACAATCACATGTCCTCTCAGGATGACTCCCTGCTCACCCCACACTAAGCTCGTGGCGCACCTGCCAGATTTGTTGCCGAGCGTTGCTGTTTCTGCTCTGAGATCTCGGGTCCCATCCATAAAATGCACCCAGCTATTGCTCAACAGCGTGGTCTTCACCTGGGACAGTGTCTCATCTTCATCCGTGGCACGGACGATTTCCTCGAGCGTCATGGCTGTGGGACACGCCTCTTGCAAGACCATCTTTACAAATGCTTCTGAGCATGATGCATCTGCTGATGAGCTTAGAGGTGGCATGGACTCTGGGTGGCGTGATAGGTAGTCCGCCGGGTTGTGAGCCCCAGGGTGAAAAATGACCGTGAAATTGTATGACTACAGCTGCACCGCTCATCGCTCTATCCTCGGGGGTGCTAGCCTGGACGATCCTGCAAATAGCGGAAGTAAGGGTTTGTGGTCGGTTACAACTTGGAACTCTTGGCCGCACAGGTATAAGTGAAAATTTTGACACGCCCATTTTATCGCTAGGGCCTCCCTCTCGATTTGGGCATACCTTGTCTCAGTGTCTGTGAGGGCCCTACTGGTGCACGCTACAGGCCTCCAGGCATCTGGGCTGTGTTCCTGAAGAAGGACCGCTCCAAGGCCAACTGGGCTGGCGTCAACGATTAGTTCAGTACGCCGCCCTGGATGAAAGTAAGCCATTACTATCTTGTCCAGCAGCGCTGTCTTGATGCTGTTGAACGCTGTATTGGCGGCCACAGTCCATTCACACTTGTGGTCATTGCGTGTGAGAGTACGGAGCGGTTCTGACAGGGCAGCGAGGTTTGGAATGAATCTTCCACAGTATGTGGCCATGCCAAGAAAACTTCGCACCTCTGTGGGATTCTTCGGGATGCTGGCTGCTCGGATGGCTGCGGCCTTCTTGGGGTCCACCGGTAATCCTTCTCTGGTGAAGGTGTACCCGAAGAAATCGACGGATTCCTGGTAAAATGAACACTTGGACTTGTGAAGGGTTAGCCCGCAGTCTTCGAGTCTCTGGAGGGTGGCCCGGAGGTGAGTGTGGTGATCTTCTAGGGTGTTCGAGAACACTAGGATATCATCACTAAGGTTGATCACGCCCTGCAGGCCCGACAGTGCTTCCCTGATGGCGTTTTGGAAGACCTCGGCTGCTGACGACACCCCAAAGCTGAGTCTCTTGTACCTCCGGAGGCCAACGTGCGTCGAGAATGTAGTGATGTATCTACTTTCGGGTTCGAGCTCTAGCTGGTGGTATCCTGCGTTCAAGTCCAGTTTTGAGAACCACTTGGCTCCGTTCAGGTCTGCTACTATGTCGTCCATGGTGGGCGTAATATGGCGTTCTCTCTTGACTGCCATGTTTGGCAGCCTCATGTCCACGCAGAGCCGGATGGCTCCGAGCTGCTTGGGTTTGGGAGCTACGACCAGTGGGGACACCCACGGGGTGGGGCCAGATACCTTCTCTATCACGTCAAGATCCTCAAGCTTCCTTAGCTCCTCTTCCACTTGCGGGCGGAGATTGAACGGCACTCGCCGATGCCTTAGGGCGACCGGCCTCACAGTGGTGTCGATGTGGAGTTTGAACCTCTTTCCTTTGAGTTTGCCCAGTCCAGTGAACAGCATTGGAAACTCCCTCAGAATGGTTTCGGCGTGGGAGTCATGAATCTGGTGGGCAAAGAAAACCAGTCCCAGGTCCTCCGCTGTATGGCAGCTGAGCAGCGTGCCTTTCCTTCCTTCCGTGATGTGGAACCTGGTCACCGTGGTATGCCTTCCGCTGACGACCTTGGTGCGGATGACCCCTCGGAGGGGGAGTGGATCCGTCCCTCCGTACGTGTAAATTCGAGCCTTGGTGGGTGTGAGCGGGGGCCGTGGTGATAGACGGTCATACTGCTCCGGTCCATCACGTTGATGGAGGCGCCTGTGACGATGAGTGCCCGGACAGCCATCCCTTCCACCGAGACAGAGCACAGTGGTGGCGGCCTCCGGCGATTGTCGGTCCTGCTGACATACGACATGACAAACACTTCGTCGTCATCATCCTCGAGGGCAAGGCAGCGTTCCTGAAGTGGGATCTCCCTTGTCGATGGCGGGTCATCGATGGAGACTTGGCGAAGGCGTTGCGACATGCCCCGCGGTCTCGGAGGAGCCTGCCTGGACCGACCGCTGCGGCACACCTTTGCGAAGTGATTGATTTTGCCGCAGCGGAGCACGTCTTCCCTCTCGCCCGCACACAGCCGTCGCTGAGTGATCGTCACCACAGTAGCCACAGGGCCCACCGGTCGGCGTTCTCGGCGCTTGGCGAGCCGCGTTGGGGCACCGTCGGATTGCTTCGATCTTCTCTTCCTTGATGGGTACGTGCCTGGACGCATGTGGCGCTGCGACGGGCGTGTGTAGAGCAGCCTCCATTTCTTCAGCCCAAACATCCGATAGCTCGTGCGACCGGGCCAAGACGAGGATCTCATCCAGCGAGATTCCGGGTTGACGAAGGATCAGCTTCCGCAGGAGCTTGGAGCGGCATCCCAGGATTATTTGGCCGCGTATCTCTTCCCTATGGTCCGGGAAGGCGCACGTGCTGGCCAGCCGGCGCAGCCGTGCGTAAAACATGTCGACGGACTCTGTGTCTGACAGCGACGCCCGTCTGAACTTGAACCTCTCGAAGTTGGGGTTAAGTTGGGGGTCAAAATGCCTGTTGAGCGCGGCGACCGCCGCCTCGTAGTCATCGCCATCACCCGTGTTGGGGAGCGTTTCGAAGAGGTCGTAGATTTCCGAGCCTCCGTAGTAAATGAGTAGTGACCTTTTCACGGTGCCATCGGTCTCCCTGGTGCCTTTGAAGTAATGATTGAGCCGTCCGACCCACGCCCTCCATTGTGGGGCCGCTGTGGCGGGGTCTGAAGTTTTGCTGAAAGGTGGCAGCGGGGCGACAGCCGTGTGACTGTGCCCTGGGGGTGGTGCGTTGACACCCCTGTCTGGATTGTCTCCCCCGGCCTGCTGGCCGGCAGCGCCGTTCGGAGCTGGGTCACCCATGAAGATTGCGCACCTGTGCGCTGGTGCGGTGGTGCCGCCTTCGCGTCAGGGGTCTGTGAACGGGCTTGCACGCCAGCACGTGGCCACGTGCGGCTGACTGGTCTTTGGGCCTTGTTGGCGCGAGCGAGGTGGCTTCGCTCCCTTGCGTAGACTGTAGCAGATGGTGTTCTCCTGGTGCGCTGGTGAAGGAACCCAGGTGACGAGAGGCCCCTGCGAGAGCTGGCGGGCAGTGCTGTGGTCCATGTAAGACAATTGCCTCTTTCTTTAAGTCTTTTTGGTGTCACAATATTCCCTTCTCAATGTGGTCCTGTTTATCTGTCCAAGTGCAGGCAGCACACGGGGCAGCTGTGGGGATCGGGGGCCTGCCTCCAGACGAGGTGCAGGGCCTCTGCAGGGGCTGCAGGGCATGCAGCGGGCCTGGGCACTGGCGTGCGTGTGGATGGTGGCAGAAATCTCCAGGGAGACGTCCCGTACCGATGCTGCCGGTGCTATAAGCAGGGGGGGGGGCTGCAGTACCGCAGCGCGCCTCCGCGGGGAGGACTCAGTCGAGTCAGGCCACTCACCGCAGAAGGATCCTGCCACAGCATGCAACACCAGCTGAACACGCTCCCGTTGCTCGGGGAGACGCGTGGGCGGCGCAGGGTGTAGCGGCAGGATGTGCGAGCCTGTCCACACGTGCTCCAGTGGCGGCAGCGGCGGCCGCAGCCGGCGATGCACAGAGGTGCAGGGTAGGATCACCTCCACACGCAGGAGTGGAGCGTCGCGGGTGGGCTCCGCAAGCTCCCAGCTGACCGGTGGACAGGAGGCGGTGCACGCGTGCAGTGCGACCGGCCTCGTTGCCAATGTAGCGCTGCGGGGCCACGTGGGGTGAAGGCCGCAACAGCGCTGAAATAAGGTACGCCACACAGTTATTAGGTTACTGGCCGGAAGACCCAGAGCGGTCTCCTGCCGTTTATTTATCCCCTCGGGTCGAGCCCGCCCTGAGGGGTGTATGGATGCGTGTCGAGTGATACATTGTTGGGGAGAGCCCGGGTGGCTCTCTACAAATAATAGTAAGGTTAATTTTTATCTACATGAAATGTATCCCTTGTGTAATTTACTGAAGGGGCATTTAGAAAAGGTTCAATTGCAACTAGGATAGATTTTCTATATGATATTTAAACATGGCGACTCCGTAATCAGAGAGACAAGTGGGCTCCCGTTTAGGAGCATGCTAAATCGGAAATAAGCGTCATCGTAAGGCGTGTTTATAAACGGCCCCAAGATGGCGCGTGAGACATATACAGAGCGTCAGCAATCCTGGTGGATGCCGAATATTGGCCAAGTGAGCCGGTAAGTGAGTCCTAGTCAGTGTAGGCTCCTTTTTCGCTGTACGAGTTGAGGGAAGGCATAAGGGAAAGGAAATCGCCCTCTACTTATAATTACTCTTTTTTTGTATAGAAACGAGTTGAGGAGAAATTCGGGGTGACAATTGCACCCAATCTGTATCATAACTCCGCAGATTAAGGACCCATTGAGGTGCAGTTGATGCCGTCTTCATCCCTGACTTTTTGACTGACAAAAAGGAACAGCCATTATACCTTAGAGCGGGGACTTCATTTAAAGATTAAGGTGGGATATCGTTGGTACTAATTCTGAATATTTTTGTAAGCGTGCCCACTAAAAAAGGTTAGTAGCCCCGCACATGAAATGCTTATGGTTTCTCTTTTTTTATTTATAGATTTTATGTACGGTAAATTGGATGAGACTATAAGAAGAATAAATAAAAGGGAGACGTGGATACTTACACAAACTGTCACCTAATAGATTGATGAGATTAAATTGAGAGACTAAGCGGTGAGTCGACAGGAGACATTGAGGTCCCTGCCTTAAAATAAGATATAATAGATTAAGAGATTTTGACTGTCTGACAGAATGGGTTTGAGCAGTAGAGGATGTGAAGTGATAAGACGGAGGAAAAACTGATTATAAGCCGAGGAGTGTATTGGGGTTGCTAATATGTATGGCTGAGTGGATGGCATTAGGATTGATGGACATATATGCTTTTAACCCCTAAAAACATTATGGTGCCCCTTTTAAATGAACAATGTGTTTTTCTATGAGTATCATGTTTTGTATTTTATTATGTGATTATGTATTTATATCAATGGCAGTGTATTGATTGTAATATTGATTTGTGTATTCCATATAGGTGTCTATAGCAGAAGTTTTTTATTGTATAAAAAGATGGGAACAAGTCAGGTCTTGATAAAGGTGGTTTATATTGGGTTTACTCCACCGAAACGTGTCAGCGCATTGAATAAACTAAATCTGGTGGACATATTGGCGTGTTTTAAAGAAAAAGAAAAAGATTCTTTAAACAGATGCCAATTTTGATCTTTTCAACCGATTAGTGAACAAACAATAAGTGCAAGTGTATTGTCGTATATGTTTTCTCTCTCTTTCTCTTCTTTACCCTTTCTCCTCTTTCATAGGGATTAGCTATGATATAGTGATTAAAAATGATTTAATGATGATTTGTTGTTCATGGATTTTAGATGTGCCTTATGTCTATTAATATAACCGATTTTAGTTTTGGCACTTTTAGATTCCTGAAAATGAATGGAATTTTATTATGAAACAACAGTGTCGGCCATACTTATTTTAAGAAAAAAATATTTTAATATTATACAGTGTATATTGTTTTGTGGCACCATAAGTGGACCTGCGGTTTAGGTTAACATATATAATTGGTTTGAGACTGAATGTATAAGTGTGAGAGTGCTGAATTGAGTTTTAACCCAAAGGGAGTTATTTTTAGACATATTACTTACAAATCATTGACATCATGCAGCGTTTAAGTCTAACTAGTTTAACTGAAGCCAACAAACCATTCAACATTAAATACATTAAAGTGCTTGGTGTGCGGCTCCCTGGCTAGTTTTGACAGCGCACAGGGAGCCACGGCGCACAGATTGGGAACCACTCAGCTAGATTGACTCTGGTAACCTGCTTCAACGGCTTGAAGATAAAAACTTCTGCGCTGTGAGAAGATGGGTAAAAATGTTCAAATAGTAATTAGATAATAGTTAATTAAATTAAACCAAAACAGTCCAACAGCACTCAATGGTATCAAATTACAGATTGATGCAAATCAGCTGTTTAAGACATGCTTTCACATCCCAAGAAGTTATGTTGAACCTGGTGAGCTGACTCAACTGCTGGAAGACACGGGCCACTGCACTGGAGCTCTGGCTCAAAGAACGAAATTGCAAATTTTGCAGCTGACAGATCACTTGGTGAGAAACGAAGAAGAAAAGTTAACATTTGTTGGTTCTTTAGGTGGAAATGGCTCAATGGTGCTGAAGACCTGGCGATGGGACATTCTGGCTCAAATGATGATTGGTTGATGGTCAATACAAGGTCAGTCCAGAGGCAGAGAGCTTGAAGAATCTGTACTCGCTTGGCGATGATGTTTGATATGCCTCGAAATGCATGCTGGTATCTTTACTTGTGGCAACTTGATGCCAGCTTGATGATATGGATTAACTTAAATAATTGTTCATTGCAGCGTATCAGGGTGGTACAGAGTTATGAATTCAACAAAGTCCCCAGTGAACATTATGGGATGATTTCCCCGGATCCAGTCCCCATTATTCAGACTCACAGAGTAGCAGGCCTCTATGGTTGCAGATTCTTTGCTTCCCAGGGACACTTCCTCAAGCAGGCAGGCTCTTTTGAGGAGGGCGGGCCAAATTGGCACTATAGACCCAGTTCAGTGGAAATGTAGACATCACCTCATTAAACAGGTCTCAGACTGACGTACAGCAATTCCTCTTCTCAGGAAAGAAGGGAAGTCTCTATCTTCAGCTTAAAGCTGGTTCTTTCCTTGCAGTGACTCAGGCATCTCGATAGTGATGCAGGGGTGGGGGAGGTATTGGAAGCTTTTAATGGCATAGCTCTGGAGGTTCGTAAACTAATGACTGTTACAGCCTCTAGTGCCCGGGTGTCACAAAACCCTAAATGGTTTGATAGGGACTGCTCAAGAACCCTACGCCACCTGAAGGTGGCCTTGAAGCAGTCACCGAGGGACTGGCATTTGATAAGATTGTAGGCGGGCTTACAAGCAGGCTCAAATCACCTGTAAACATAACTTACAGGAATCAGCCTGGGTGGAGCTCTGTGAAGCTTGTGAAACTGGGGACAGCTCTCTTTTATGGTGTGTAGTTAACAGGCTTTGCTTTGCTGAGGAATCTGGTCCGCTCTTATGCCATCACATCTTAAAACAATAGTGGGTGGATAATTTTGAGAGTATTTACAATCAGGGGCTGGTGGGTGTGTTATAACCCCCTTTGTACCCATTATAGTTGGTAATCGAGTGGTCTTCACTCTAGATGAAGATACACAAGGCATTCTTGCCTTGTCTAGCAACAAGGCCCCAGGCCCTGACAGTATGCCGCCAGACCTGTTTAAAGCAAATAGAGGGGTCTGGGCCCCATTTCTAACACAGGTCCTGAAT
Organism: Calotriton arnoldi; assembly: GCA_963921515.1. NCBI lineage: Eukaryota > Metazoa > Chordata > Amphibia > Caudata > Salamandridae > Calotriton > Calotriton arnoldi. The sequence continues at coordinate 1,700,094 of CAWUFW010002513.1, forward strand.
GCGGCTGCATAGGAGGGGTCATTACCCTCATGATCTACTGCCATGATTGTTCCCATTTTTAAGAAGGGGGACAAAGAGAACCCACAATGTTATCGCCCAATATCTTTATTGTATGCAACGGTCAAGGTATTGGGGAGGGTGATCTTAAATAGGATGTGTGAATAGGCAGAAGAAAATAACATTTTGAGTGACTTCTAATATGGCTTTAGGGCAGGGAGGTCGACTTCAGACCAATGTTTGAACCTCCATCTAATTATTAATAAATACACTGAATCTCTACATTTAGCATTTATGGACTTGACGTCCACATTTGACAGGGTGAATCGAGTGAAACTCTGGGCTTTGCTCAGTGAGATGGGGGTTGATCTCAGTATTGTGGCCCTCCTAGCTGATCTCCATTCAAAGATCTCAGCCTCAGTGTGTTTTTCTCAAGGTGCAGTTTGTACTCGCTCATTCTTGATGAGCTGTGGGGTTCGTCAGGGGTGCATTCTTGCCCCTTTTTTGTTCACCTTGTATGTAAATGGGCTAGAGTCTGCACTTTTTTCAGGTTCGGCTGACTGCCCCAAGGTTGGTGACAGATTTCTCCCTGTTTTATTATACGCGGATGACGCAGTCCTTATGGCTCGGACTGCAAACGGGTTGTATTTGATGCTGGCAACGTATGTGTCTTTCATGGGGCACCTTGACTTGCCAGTCAACTTTTCCAAGTCATACGTAATGGTATTGGGCCCCAAATCGACAAGAAGCAAGACTTTTAAGGTATCTAATTTTACCCTGAGCAAAGTCAAGGCGTTCCCTTATTTGGGTGTTTTATTTGATGCTAAGAATTGTTGCAAACCCCTGGTTGAGGCAAAAAGATTAGAGTCTGTAAAAACAATGAGGGCGTTTTTCAGTTTTGCACACAGGTTGGGCTCCAGCGCAACAAGGCATCTCCTAAAAATCTATCAGGCCAAGTATATCACACAGCTTCGCTATGGCAGTGAGGTCTGGCGGTACGTCAAGTTGGATCGGATCCAAACGATGGTGAATAATTTTTTATGTAAGATGGTTCAGGTCCCCCAGTCTACCCCAGCATTTTCCGTGCATGCGGGGCTTGGACTTGATCAAGTTTCGGACCTGATAGCTTTAAGCCCGCTCCTGTGCTGGATTAAGATCTGGAGCAGGGCGCAACTGAAGCTAAGCCAGTTGATCCTTGAGGACTGTTTGGCCCTGGATCAGGTAAACAGTATGCTGTGGATAGCTTATGTTAAGGCAGCTTTTTCTTCCATAGGCATGCCTGATATTTTTTTTTTACCCTACCTCTCTCCTCGTTCACGAACTGGGGAGTGTTAAAAGGCTGTTTTTGGAACGCTCTCATTTGGAGCAAGAAGGCTTAGTACTTCAGAAGCCATCAGTTGGAGGCCACATGCTCTTAAAAACTATGTAGGGGTTGGAGCTGTATCTGGTTTGGGTTCGCTCACAGCAAGACAGGTTTTTACTGGCCAGGTTTAGGTTCAATCAATTGCACCACTACTTGGCAACCCCATGTGGTACGGCCTGAGGCAAGGGCATCCTGCAGCTGCAACAATCTGTCTCCGCAGGATATGCTGCATATTAAAATGTTTTGCTCCTATTTCAGTGGCCGAGGAAGCGCTTTTTAATTCCCTTGATGAAATCTTTGAATTTGAAACAAGTTAGGCCTGCCCTGATGTATCTTCAGATGCTTCCCACTGAGTATGTGATTTTTACTGTTTTATCTTTTTACGAGCTGTCTGGGTGTCTAGGAGGACGAGACCTGATTAACTGTTTTAATGGTCACAGTTTTTATGAGTAACCATACTATTTCTTTTTATCATCTATGAATTTGATACTATTGTCTTTGATCTGTATTCTTTTATGGTGAATTTATTTGCAGAATAAAGATTTATATTGATTGATTGCTGCTCAGTAACTCAGGCATGGGGTTTTAAATGTAGATATAGTCTACTATTGGTGTGATCCTTAAAAAAATCATAATAACGGTTCCACACTTGCCACTTCTACTGCAAGAAGCCTTTCCTGCTCTGAACTTCAAATTAAAACCAATGCATCAGCTTGTATTTGCCAACTGTCTCATTCAGAATCTGCTCTGTAAAAGGAGAATTGTTTGAAATTGGGTTTCTGGTTGGCAAAGGTATGCACCCTGTCCAAGCAGCAACCACAATCCTGGTCAGGGTAAGTCACCCTAAATTGATGTGTGCTCAACCTCTGGAAGCACAGAGCAGTCAGGCTTAACTCAAGAAGCAATGTGTAAAGTATTTGTGCAATAATTCATACAATAACACAGTGAAAACACCACAAAAGACTCCCCACCAGGTTAGGAAAATAGATTATGATTTTATAGAGAACACTAGAGCAACACAACAAAAATCCATCAAGTAGAAGTCGAGATAGGATTTTTTAAATGAATAAGTGTCAAAACAGCACTTAGAAGCAAAAAGCACTTAAGCGGGTTATCTGGTCACACTAGACTGAGGCAAAGTCAAACGTTCAGGCGACCGCAATGGAGCTCAGGCCTGATACAGGGACCTACTTGCGCCCACTGAACCAAAGTACCTTGATCCAGGATGCGTCGTCATCGATGAGGATTTGCAGTGAGTCAGAGGCGATGCGTTGGTGTCAAGCCACACAGTTGACGAGATGCGTTGATTTTCTCAACGCAGCTGTGGTGATGCGTTGGTTCCGAGTGAGAGACCCCTGGTTGGGATGCGATGCGTGGCTGCTGCTCCCGCAGTAGGTGAAGCATCAATTCCGAAGGCGATGCACTGGTTATGGGGGTGATGTGCTAGGGCTGCTCCACACAATGGTGAGAATGCGCTGTTCAGACCCGGGCAAAGACAGATGCATGTGGTTCAAGTATTTGATATCCCTGAGACTTGGGAACAGGAGGCAAGTCAGCTAATCCTTGGAGTCACTCTGACTTCAAGTGATGCAGGTCCAGTCCTTCTTCCAAGGCAGGAGAACAGCAGGCAGAAGGGCAGCTCAGCAAGACAAGAGCACAGAAAGTCAGAGTTCAGCAAAGCAACAGTCCAGCAGAGTAGCAGTCCTTTCAGCAGCAAAGCAGTTCTTCTTCCTGGCAAAGTAGTCACAGGTCTAGAAGTGTGCTGATTTGGTAGTGGCAGAGGTCCAGTACTTATACCCAGTGGTGCCTTTGAAGTATGGGATTCTTCAAAGAAAGCTTTTAAGTGCACAGAGGTTCTCCCTTCCTGCCCAGACACACTGCAGTGGGGCAATCAATCCTTTGTGTGGGGACAGGACACAGCTTTTTCAGGTGCAAGTGTCAGCCCATTCTGCCCAGCCTGCTCAGGATGGCCCATCTGCATGCAGATGACCATTCAGTCACACCTACCCTTCCTTTGTGTGTGACTGTCTAGAGGGAATGCAGGAAGCCAGTTGTCACCCACCCCAGACGTGTATTCCAGAGAGAAGCAGAAGGCACCAAATGGCTAAAGTAAGTAAATGGCAACTTTCTAAAAATGGCATTTGCTAAGCTGGAATTTAAAATCCAACTTCACCATAAGCTGTGATTGTAAATTGTGAGTTCACTGACACCAAACTTGTAAAATCTGTCTTTTCACAATTGGAAATTACATTTATATAATGTAAAAAGGTAATCCCAATGCTATACTATGGGAGATATAGGCCTTGCAGTAGTGGAAAAATGAAATTGGGAGTTTTTCAGTAACAGGACATGTAAAATGTAAAAGTACATGTCCTGCCTTTTAATTACATGGTGCCCTGCCCTGTGGGTAGACAGGGACTACTTTAGGGGTGACGTATGTGTAAGAAAAGGGAAGGTTTAGGCCTGGCAAGGGGGTTACCTTGCCAGGTCGAAGTGGTAGTTTAAAACTGCACATCCAGGGTCTGCAATGGCAGGCCTGAGCCATGGTTAGAGGGCTACTTAAGTGGGTGGCATAATAAGTGCTTCAGCCCCACTAGTAGCATTTAATTTACTGGCCCTGGACACATGCTGTGCTCTTTACTAGAGACTTATAAGTAAATTAAATATGCCAATTGGGAATAATGTTTATGGGAGAAAGCACAAGCGCTTTAGCACTGATCAGCAGTGGTATAGTGCGCAGAGTCCTAAAACCAGCAGAAATGAGTTCTGAAAAATGGAGGGAGGCACGCAAAAAGTTGAGGGAAGACCATCCTAATGCTTTCAGGTCTAACAAGAGGCAAGTTAAATATTATAGTCAGAAACAAATCTTTCCCTAGCAGGCCAAAGGCAGCCCTTGTGTTTTGTTTGAAAAACATTTAAAGTTGGAGGTTGGGAGAAACATGGCTGCCGATCGGGAGCTCTGATTAAGCTCTTTCCTGAGCTTATGACAATAGCTTGATTCCGATTTATTCCCTAAACTCAAGATACAGAATTAATATTTTAACCTGCACTCTAATTTTCTCATAGCACAGTCAGAGCATTCCACAGTAAAAATAGTATTTGGGCGTGTCACTGAATCGACATAGTAACATTAAACTTCTACATATCCCATTTTTACATGCCATACCTTGTGGGCTACAAGACTCTCATAGGGGTGAATTATTCATATTTAAAAGGAAGGTTTTTTCTCTTTCAAAATGGTTATATAGATCGGGCTGTAGCCTTAAATTGCATCAGTCAGGCTACACTGGTAGATCTGAAGCCAGGTTTTCCTTGTCACACATGGCAACAAACGTAACAAGCATTTGCAATGCAATAGGTCTCGCATTTGCAAGAGTTTGAGCTATCGGCTTTGCAAATGACAATGCATTTTATTTGTGTGTTATGAAAACCTGCAAGGGCGCACTTTGTACTTACAGTCCTTGCTTACGAGAAGCACGGCTGGCAATAACTGCGCCTCTTTTACTGCCAGCCTTGCTTCTCATAAGCAAGGACTATAAGTACAAAGTGCGTGTTTTCACCGCTTGCAGCTTTTCAAAACACATAAATAAAAGGCATTGTCATTTACAATGCCAATAGATCAAACTCTCGCAAATGCAAGACTTATTGCATTGCAAATGCTTGTTTATGAATGTTGTAACTTGTTTTGGGAAAGTGCTGCTTGCCACAATCAGAAAACCTATTTCTTTCATTCTTTCTTAAATTAATAATGTTCGGGCCCAGAGGTGAGTGTAAACAGTCTCAAAGATCCTGCATTGACAGAAAAGAAGCGCAAAGGCTTCTGAGCACCTAACCCTGAAAACGACAAACACAATTATGTTGGTTTTTTTTGGTGGGGGAGTCTTATATAGCCCGAACTCGACCCGAAGGTATCAGAGCGCTTTACATGAGCACTTGTTGTATTACAAATAGACACATTCATTTTGTTAGGCATGGGGAGATTAAATGATTTGCCCAGAATCACAGCGTCCCTGCCGAGACTTGAACCCGGTTCCCCAACTTCAAGGTCGCCCGCTCTAGCCGTTAGGCCATATCCTCTCCCCATATCTGAAGTTCTGATCAGCTTCTGTAACTGCAATATATGGACCTGATTCTCAGAATCTTTGGTTGTGTAAATGCAACGGGCCACAGCAAAAAGCTGAATTTGTAGCTGAATTTACTGATTTTACAGACTGTGTACTGCACTTACAACTGGAGAAATCTGCCATCATATGAGATTTTCCACAGTAGTAAATTAATTGGTGGGCCTTAGATGAGCCCATGGGAGTGGCTATTGGGAATGTGGTGAATACCAACTAACTGAGCTTGTTACACGGCCTTTAATTTCTGATGGGGCCAAAAATGGGCGTTAAAAGCCCCTTTGGAATTATAAAGTCTGGGGAATAAAGAGCACTTGTGCTACTTCAGTTTAAATCTCTGAGTGAAACTCAGGGGCAAAATGAGGAATAGCGGGGGCTGGGGCGGCAGGTGGAGAGAATCAGACATGCAACTACTGATGCGCCTAGTAAGTTTCTAAGGGTACACTCAAGGTCCCACTTGTAATCCCCTAGTAATTGTGCCTCCCATCCCAGAGTTACCAGTGCCAGCAGTATCAATATCTGTGCTGGGATGGAGTATCCAGAAGAGTTACCGGGCCACTCTTCATGAATGCTCATGTTGCAACTTATGTGTATTTGTAAGGGTGTCCTCCAGGTCCTATTTGTAATCTACGGTAACGTTGGCACCCCGGAGCTACTGGTACCAGTGCCCTTGTGCCCTTATGATACCACTACTGGTACCATTTCAAAATGTCATCCACCATGTAACACACTTTTTCGTGGAATGCCCAAAAATATGGATCACACACCTTGAGACACCGTCTCCACAGCAAGTTCTCCTCTTAAAAACATAGGGGCATATTAGCAAGACCCACGTTAAAATTATCGCCTTTTTAGCGGCAGGAAACTGCCGCTAAACGGCGATAATGAGCTTGCTAATATGCGTTATAGAATTCCAATAGAAGCCCAGGTTAGATGTGCAGGACATCTAACCTGGGCTCTATTGAATTCCATAACACATATTAGCAAGCCCATTATCGCCGTTTTAGCGGCAGTTTCCTGCCGCTAAAACGGCGATAATTTTAACGTGGGTCTTGCTAATATGCCCCATAGGGGCATATTAGCAAGATCGGCGATAAAATTATCGCCGTTTTAGCGGCAGTTTCCTGCCGCCAAACCGGCGATAATGGGCTTGCTAATATGCGTTATAGAATTCCAATAGAAGCCCAGGTTAGATGTCCTGCACATCTAACCTGGGCTTCTATTGGAATTCTATAACGCATATTAGCAAGCCCATTATCGCCAGTTTAGCGGCAGTTTCCTGCCGCTAAAACGGCGATAATTTTATCGCCGGTCTTGCTAATATGCCCCTTTGTTATTTGCAAAAATGACTGTTTGGAGTATTGTGCAAAACTCCCTTCACAGGCACGCTCCAAATGTTTGTGTGCTTCTTTATTTTTCATACAATAATTGGCTAGCTGGCTTCACTTAACTGAAAACAATTTCTTAAGGCATATTTTTTATCATCCGTTTCCTGCGTCCACTAAACAGAAAAGTGAGAGCAGCCATGGGAGAAGAAAGATGCATCTGGTGTATGTACGAAAGATTTGTGGGTTCAGAAGCCACTGCAGAGAAATGAGTGCAAATTTGAAGGTCACAGGTTTCAGTGTCAACTCACACGATCACACTTTCGGGGTAGAAGAAACGAGAACTGTTGAGACGACTCATTCTGTGCAGATTATTTAAAGTGTTAGTTCATTTAAAAAACAATTAGAAAAAATCCTAGACCTGTAAACTTGTTCGAACTACAGACTTTTTGCACAAAAAAGTCTTGCAAGTACATTTACATCTTTCAGAGGCAGCAACAGCAACTCTATGATTTTGGTTCCGTAACTATTAAACCGAAAACGCGCTTTTTGTTTTACTGATCGGTGATCACCCTGCATACAACGAACCCGCATAACATTTGGCAAAAGTCTGTCCCATCAACCTCAAACTGCTTCTATTAAATTTCATGTAATTGGTCAAAGTGGGGTGAGGTTTAATCAGCGTGAACTGGACCCGATTGTATTGCTTTACATTAGCACTGGTTGCATTACAGACGGACACGCACACGTTCCTCTTTGTTGAGTGTGGGGAGATTAAGTGATTTGCCCGGAATCACAGGATGCTGAGCGTCCCTGCTGAGACTCGAACCCGGTTCCCTAGCTTTGAGGGCGACCACTCTAGCTGTTAGACAACGTTATCGATCCCATTTTTAGTGCTTTGTTTGTAAAGTAATAAGGGGCAGATTTACAAGCCCCTTGCGCCACTTTTGCGTCACTTTTCCCATGTTAAAAGTGACGCAAAAGTGGCGCAAGGGGATTGTAAATCTGCCCCTAAGTGTCCGTGCCCAATGCGCTGCTCAGACATCCGTGGTCGGCGCTATAAAATGTCACAGTGACAAATACCAAATCTACATCGTACGGAATTCCCCTCAGGCTTTCTTTTCTGCTGCCAGACACTCCCTGGCCCATAATCTCACTCTTGCAGGTTGCTACTGTCTCCCTTGGTGACAGGTTTTCTGTTTTTCTCTTCTTTTCTCGAAGCCGAGGAAAATAGAATGTAATAAACATGTGAAGAGTGAACACAACAGACACCAGGCTGGGAGAGAACCCCTGTCTACGAACAGCACCAGCAGCGGATCGGGACCTCCTTGCGCACCAGACAGAGCCAGGCGGAAGAAAGGCACAGGAGGCTCCTGTCAGAAGGAGCGCGCGCTGTCTACGGATGAAGAAGATGAGACTGTGTTTGAAGGTCCCGTCCACTCTTCCCGCATCTTTGTCTAAGAGAAGCCATGGGTAGGGCAGAAAACAGCACTAAGAACTGTGTCGGGGGAGGAGAAGACTTCGGGCACCGGAGGCTGTGAAGGCCCCTCTGCCACTGGCAGCGCAGGACTATAGAACATCCTCTCGGCTGCTGACAGGAAGGGAGCAGGGCGCACGCTTCGTGGTCACCACTGCAGGTAGGGCCTGCATGCGCGTCCCTGCTCGCTCCCGAGGCAATAGTCCATGGGAGTGGCTTTCTCCGTAAAGGTGGGACTTGCACCCACCAGTAGCCATTTGCAGGCTACCATTTTTAATTTAAACACCCACAAGCCAATCCAAATCGTGGGAGGAGTCAGACCCCACAAAGTACAGACAACAGATCGTCTAACAGCACAAGCGCTGTAGGCTCCACCTAAAAAGGGGCATTATCTCACACATTCATTCCGGCATTAGCAAACCGAGAACTTATACAGTGAAAAAAAATGTAGGAGAAAATATGCAATTGAAGTTTTGAAGAAACACGATGTATAATATAAAACAAGCGTAAGAAGCTGATGAACTGATACATTAGATAAGGTTAGAAATGGAGGGTACAGATGGATTATGACATTAACAATTAATGTGATTATCTATTAATGGGCTCAGGGGAGCAGTAAGTAGCTCACTAGACATTCTATAGTGCCAGTTTGCAATAGGTGGAGGAAACAGGGGATACTTTAGCACTTAGGCTATGGGAGCAGAAAGGAAAACAAATCTTGAAAAATACCCCATATGTCCACAGAAAAGTGTTGGGTACACTTTCAATATTATTTTCACTTCATCAAACCCACCAGACAAATATTACTAAAATATGGAGATCAGAATCAAATCAATATAATTAAATTGAGTTTAGGATCTCAATAATGCAGGTTAGAATGGCTTAGGAATCAAAAATACAACATCAAATTTGAACAGAAAACCCACTTGTTGTACCATGAGATAAAGGGGTTTATTTTGGCCAGATAGCTAAATTATTTTGTATGCCCAATCCAGAAATGCAATACTAAGGAAGTGGCAATTCTAGTCACAAATGCATGTAGAGCTGAGTTAGTTAAAACCATAATGGATTATATGGGCTGATGGACACTGGCATGGTTGAGAATAGAAACAGATAAACAATAGCATATTTCTACAGTCCAGAAGTTGATGATCCTTTAATATTTCAAACATTTTAAGATGTTGTTGAGTTTCTGGCCCCCTGTATTATTTCAGAAGATTTGAATGTGCAAAATACTAGATTAGATTGTTCAAATATGTCGCTCTATAAAAGGATTTGTGGATCAAATGCTCTACTTCTAAACATAATCAAAGGATTTAGCTTGGTCGATATATGGAGAGTTGAAAATAGGCAAGCTCCAGTGTATACAAACATTGCCATGCTTCGAGATTGGCTTACTTTCTCTTTCAAGGGTAATTAGGTTAAAGAGATTACTCATTTTCAATGGCACTTATCAGGTCATTCAGGGGTCAAATTAACCTTCTTCATTCTACTGGCACCATAACAGAGAAGATGGAGCTTAGATGAAAAAATTCGGTTAGACAAAGATGTAGACATGTACAGAAAAAAACTGTGCAGTAGAGGCTTTCAATAATAATTTATATTCATATTTGAGTATGGTGGTGTGGAACACATTCAACGTGTACATCAGGGGTATTTTGACACAAAACTACATTATTATAGCAAAAAAAACTAGGATGGAACACTTTGTAGGAAGGTGGAATCTGACTATATGGTTGCCCCCACTTTTTTTATGGTGTTTTGCTGGTTTATGACTTAGTTGGACTGGGATCCTGCTATTCAGGGCCCCAGTCTATCTGCTTTCTCTGTAAAAGGTTTCCATGTGCCTTAGGCACATCTCTGATTGGAATCTGGAGTGCCCTTATAAGTCCCTAGTATATGGTATACTATGTACCAAGGGCATAGGTACCTCAGAGGCCTACCAGGGGCTGCAGCATGTATTATGCCACCCCTGGAAGGCCATCCAAACTGACACCACAGGTCTGCTACTGCAGCCTGGGTAAGGTGGTGCATGCACCCCTTACTGTGATATAGGTTACCTATATCACTAAATACATACACACATATAAACTTATAAGTCACTCCTAAGGCAGGCCTTATCAATCCTAAAGGCAGAGTGCATGGTTCCTATGTGAGAGGGTGCCCCTGCATGAGCAGGGCCCCTCTGCAGCATTCGGAGACCCTTCTCTGATGCTGTTTGTAGTGCAGCCTGACCATATACTCTTAAGCGCATTATAACCTCGCGTTAAATGCTAACTTTGGAATGGCTGCACCTAAACATGTCGTGTTTGGTGTCAAACATCTTGGAATACTACCCCCCCCGCCAATTCTGGCGGCGGGGGTAGCATTCCACCCTTCTAGAGGGAGAGACATGTTAACCCTGGCCTGGCCGGTAACTTCTTTCTAAAGCCTGGCATCACAAAATGGATGCTACTGCCACAGACACAAGTCTGGCCTCCTGCTGCTGGACGAAACTCCGGCAGGGGAGGCCTGGACAATAGGTTCCTGTCCCAGGGAGGTGTGACCACCTCCCCAGACAGGATAATGTGTATTGGGGCTGGGCGGGAGCACTTTCTGGTGCTTTGAAGTCCTGCACGGGGGCACATTTGGTGTCCCTATGCATACCCCAGTTCAAACCGGATCAGGGGCTTGCAGCCCCTGCTTTGGCACGAACTGGACAAAGGGAAAGGGGTGTAGCCACCCCTCTGCCCTGACCCACCCATAGGTGGGGCCACAGAGTAGTCCAACCCTATCCTTAGTATAAGTATAGGAACCCAGTCCTTAGGACTTTAGATTATACCTGGACGAAACTCTGAAACTGAATCCTGGACCTTCGACGCTCTACGACAAGATTAGAGGACTGAAGAATCTCCCTTGGGGTCAAGGAGTGACTCCCCTGCTTGGCAGGCACCAAAGAAGCATCTGTCCGGTTCGCATTTCTGAAGCTCCCGTCGGACGCCGAAGTCATCGCATCACCAGAGGTGGATTCTCAGACTTCCCGAGGCTACCCTGAGTCCCCAGCAAAGCTGAGGCCCGTGGCTATCGTGGGTGACTTGAGACCATGACCCCTGGACACCGAGCACATTTGCAAGTGCATCATCTTCTGGGTCTCCCAAGAAGTCGTGCTTTGGGCTCTGAGTAGCCCTAGCCTCCAGCACCACCTGCACCGAAGATCACTGGCCCCCACTCCACGAGTGTCCTGTAAGCCAGCTCCACGTGCGGCATCACGAGGCTCCTTCGCGGTCGCTAGCCCGTTGGCTAGTAGCCCTTAACGAAGGCCAATCCTTTTCTAACTTGGCATCCTGGTTGCTCCAGGCCTGCCCTCACTTACCCTCGCTGGGTGAGTTCCACAGACCTTGCTGGTCTGCACCATCGATGATCTACATCTTCACCGAGACTTGCCGTTGCCAAGGCTTGTTGGGTCCAATCCGGTCGCCGACACCTCAGCACTCGACAGACATCGTGTACCAGCCCGAATCCTGCTCCTGGTTGCCGACAACGCCTCCTGGACCTCGTGGCTGAAGAGTCAAGACGACCGTCAACGCACCTGAAGCACTCGACATCGGTGGGCATCTGTCCATCGCCTTCCTGGTCACTGGCTAGTGACCCAGACTCTGTCCCCTCTGCTTTCAGGTTCTTCAGAACTCCGATCCACTCTTGGATCCACCCGGACACTTTTCTCTTGGCCGCCAGCAGCACTTTGCAGCAGATCGCCATTCGAATCGACGACGAAACCCGACCCCGAAAGGCACCTATGCACCCGGCTTCCCTGGGTGAGGTAACACGAGTACTCCGCTGCTCCCGTGGGTAGAGACTCTTCAAAGTCCTAGATCTCAAAGGGTTTTGTCCTAGTCCTCTTTTAAGTGTCCCTTTTCTATAATTTCCCGATCCCGACTTTCTCCATAGAAGTCAACGGCGTATCGCGGTTGTGTATTTACACTGCACGCGTCTCCCGTAGGTCCCCTGTGTCACTACCTTGGGTGGTTCCTTGTGGTCCAAGCACTTCTAGAGGCTCTAGGCCTATGTCTAGTTCAGTCGTGGTTCGCATACCACTTTATTGGTATATGGTTTGGTACGCCCCTAGGGCCCAAACGTGTATTTGTGCTATTACTGTGATTTGATAACTTATAACTTATGTACTTCGAACTCTAGCCTCATAAAGAGACTAGAGGGTGTGTTTAGCAATAAATACATATATTTTGAATATATACCTGGTGTGGTGCTCTTTCATTTGGTCACTCAAGAGATTATAGACTGGTAAAACAAGCTGCTTTACATTCCTTCAAGACTTAGCCTGAAGGCTGCTCTCCATAGCTACCACTAGGATAGCTTTCAATAAGGTTGTCTTTAACCTATCTCCAATAAGGGGTTGTTTGGACTGGTGCAAGGTGCCCACTATAATTAGTGGACAGCATATACCAGGCCAACTTCTCACATTGGTGTGCAGCGTGTGGGATTCCAGCTTGCTATTGTTTTACCAGATAATCTCAATTGAATTGATCAACTGAAAACCACTAAAGGTACCTAAGGTACATATAATTTAAGTTTAGAATACAGTAAGTTCTACTGAACTTAGAGTTGTGTGTTAAGGGATAGCACAATCCTTTCTACAACTCAAGAGAGTTTAGTAGGCCACACTAGAGTAGGTAGTGCATACACCACACCACACTAGTAATGTCTTTAAGGGTAGGATCTAAAGAATCCTTGCAGGAAGCCACTGAGCTTCCACCCTCCAAGTATGATACACTCCCATTCTTGGAATTGAGAGCTTTATGCAACTTGAGAAAAATAAGGACAGGCCAAAGCCCCACCACCCAACACCTCAAGGAGTTGTTGGTGGCTTATGACCTTAGTAAGCCCTTGGGGACTGAAGGGGCAGGAGCTGAGGGTGGGGCAGATGATGAGGATGGGACCAGGGTACCAATACCCCCAGCCCCCTCTGAAACTGGCCAGGAGGGCGACAATGGCCCTGACCTGGATAATCCAATCCCTCCTGAGGAAGATGAAGAGGATAATCAGGATGATGCCCTCTTTGTCCCCCAGGAAGGATTATGAGTGTGCCCAGAAAGTCTAGATCTCCTTCTCAGGAGTCTAACCACTCTGGCACCTCAATAGGGAGCTCTGTCTCATCTCATAGGAGGGAATCCTCTCATGAGAGAAGAAAGAGGCTGGTTCAATATGAGGAAGCTCAGCTTGAAATCAAAAAGAAGCAACTGGCTATAGACAGGGAGTCCCTAGATCTCTTTAGAGAGAGAAGAAAGTTGGGACTAGAGTCCCATGGTGGCAGCAATATCCCTAGAGATAGGGACAGGTCTTATGACCATAGAAACCTAAACAAGATTGTCCCTCCCTACCAGAGTGGGGATGACATCCACAAATGGATAACTGCACTGGAGAGGGCCTGTAAAGTTCAGAAGGTCCCCCAGAGGCAGTGGGCAGCAATCTTGTGGCTCTCCTTTGCAGACAGAGGTAGAGACAAGCTCCTCACTGTAAGAGAAGAGGATGCTGACAATTACACAGTCTTGAAGAGTGCTCTGATAGATGGGTTTGGCCTAACCACTGAACAGTATAGGTTGAAGTTCAGAGACACCCAAAAGCTCAGACTCAAGACTGGGTTGATTTTGTAGATTGCGCTACAAAGGCTCTGGAAGGTTGGATACATGGCAACAAAGTGCATGACTTTTTAGGATTGTACAATTTGATTATGAGGAGCAGATCCTTAATAATTGTCAAAACCAGCTTTTGCACCAGTATCTGGTGGACTCTGATCTGACCTCTCCCCAAGAATTGGGAAAGAAGGCAGACAAATGGGTCAGAACCAGAGTAAAAACTAGAAATCAGGGTGGTGACCAGAAGAAAGATTCTACTAAGTCCCAAGAGAAAGGTGGGGATAAATCTAAGGATAAGTCCCCTACAGGGCCCCAAAATTCCTCTTCTGGGGGTGGGTCCCAAACTCCTTCCTCTCCTGAAAAGAAACCATATTGCCATGTCTGTAAAAAGCCTGGGCACTGGAAATCTCATCCCAGTTGCCCCAGGATTGGCAATAAAGAAAATGTTCCCCCAGCAACTACTACCCCCCCTCATGGTACTACCAGTAGTAATCCTCCAGTTGGGAGTAGTGCACCCAAAAAGTTAGGTGCTTTTGCAACAGGAACAGAGGTGGGCCCTGGTTCAGACAGGGACCCTCAACAGACTCCTCTGACTCTGATGGTGGTGTAAGATTTGCCACCTTTACCATGGGTCCCACAGCAATGGGCAGGTACAGACTGGAGCCAATGATTAATGGTCAGAAAGCTGTGGCATTTAGGGACACAGGGGCTAGTGTCACCATGGTGGCAGGGAAACTAGTCCCCCTCACCAGCTTTTACCTGAGTTTAAATACCAGGTGACCAACATTGATGGTGTCAGAACAGATCACCCCATGGCCATAGTCAATCTCAGCTGGGAGGGGGTCACAGGCCCAAAGAGAGTGGCAGTGTCCCCCACCTTACCTGTAGATTGCCTGATGGGCAATGATCTGGAAATTTCAGCCTGGGCTGAAGTTGAACACCAAACCCACCTTAGGATGTTGGGCGTCCCTGTAAAGGTTAGTGGGGCTGTAATGGCCACAGCCCCAGCCCAAGAATTTGGAGAGATGGAGCCTGAAAGAATGGCCCACTCTCCCCCAAAAGAGAGCACAAGGGTTGAAGAAAAGTCTTCTTCCCTCCAGACAGTAGGTAAGGGTCAGCCTCCTCAGGGAACTGACCCTACCCCTAGTGAAGGAACTGCCCCAGAGGTAGTCAGGCCTGGCCTGGCCACCCCCTGATGGCAGAGGACCCTTCCAAGGTGGTACCCAGTCTGGAGCAGGTAACCTGCCCCTCTCTACCCTGCCTCAGCCAGCCCAGGGCTGCAGAGGTCAGGGAGGTCAGTGGACCCCACAAGGCCCCCTGTCCAGAGGAACCCCCCCATCAGCAGATTAGGGGCACCCAGTCTAGTAGCCCTAGCGAGGTGAAAATTCCTCTACATACTGAGGGATCCCCCATACCTTTATGTAGGGACCTCCCCCAGAAGGACTCTGGTAGGCAAGGGCAAACCTGGGACCAGAAGGTTCCAAACCTACCATGTCCCTCCAGTAGTCCATCCAAAGGGACCCAACCCCCAGCTGTAGGCAGCCAAAGGTTGACCCTTAGAGCACAGTGGAACTCAGTCATGGAAAGACAGGCATACATGGTGACCAGTGATCTGAGGAAGCTGAGGCCAACATTCCTAGGGCCTCACTTCCCTACTCAGACACCTCACCAGCCTTGTACTTTACCTAAGCACACCACAGGTAGTGATTCCCCATGGTGGAGACCCTCTCATACCCTTAGGGTGAGGGATTGCTTAGTGGACCATAAGACAGGGGGCAACCATGCTAGTGCAGGTGCTTCCTTATATGACCACTTAGTCAATGAAGGCTCAACTGGCCAAGGTTAGCCTTATCTCCTTTCGTTTGGGGGGGTTATGTAGGAAGGTGGAATATGACTATATGGTTGCCCCCACTTTTTTATGGTGTTTTGCTGGTTTATGACTTAGTTGGACTGGGATCCTGCTATTCAGGGCCCCAGTCTATCTGCTTTCTCTGTAAAAGGTTTCCATGTGCCTTAGGCACATCTCTGTTTGGAATCTGGAGTGCCCTTATAAGTCCCTAGTATATGGTATACTATGTACCAAGGGCATAGGTACCTCAGAGG
Organism: Calotriton arnoldi; assembly: GCA_963921515.1. NCBI lineage: Eukaryota > Metazoa > Chordata > Amphibia > Caudata > Salamandridae > Calotriton > Calotriton arnoldi. The sequence goes on from CAWUFW010002513.1 coordinate 1,716,107, forward strand.
CCTACCAGGGGCTGCAGCATGTATTATGCCACCCCTGGAAGGCCATCCAAACTGACACCACAGGTCTGCTACTGCAGCCTGGGTAAGGTGGTGCATGCACCCTTACTGTGATATAGGTTACCTATATCACTAAATACATACACACATATAAACCTATAAGTCACTCCTAAGGCAGGCCTTATCAATCCTAAAGGCAGAGTGCATGGTTCCTATGTGAGAGGGTGCCCTGCATGAGCAGGGCCCCTCTGCAGCATTCGGAGACCCTTCTCTGATGCTGTTTGTAGTGCAGCCTGACCATATACTCTTAAGCGCATTATAACCTCGCGTTAAATGCTAACTTTGGAATGGCTGCACCTAAACATGTCGTGTTTGGTGTCAAACATCTTGGAATACTACCCCCCGCCAATTCTGGCGGCGGGGTAGCATTCCACCCTTCTAGAGGGAGAGACATGTTAACCCTGGCCTGGCCGGTAACTTCTTTCTAAAGCCTGGCATCACAAAATGGATGCTACTGCCACAGACACAAGTCTGGCCTCCTGCTGCTGGACGAAACTCCGGCAGGGGAGGCCTGGACAATAGGTTTCCTGTCCCAGGGAGGTGTGACCACCTCCCCAGACAGGATAATGTGTATTGGGGCTGGGCGGGAGCACTTTCTGGTGCTTTGAAGTCCTGCACGGGGGCACATTTGGTGTCCCTGTACATACCCCAGTTCAAACCGGATCAGGGGCTTGCAGACCCTGCTTTGGCACGAACTGGACAAAGGGAAAGGGGTGTAGCCACCCCTCTGCCCTGACCCACCCATAGGTGGGGCCACAGAGTAGTCCAACCCCTATCCTTAGTATAAGTATAGGAACCCAGTCCTTAGGACTTTAGATTATACCTGGACGAAACTCTGAAACTGAATCCTGGACCTTCGACGCTCTACGACAAGATTAAAGGACTGAAGAATCTCCCTTGGGGTCAAGGAGTGACTCCCCTGCTTGGCAGGCACCAAAGAAGCATCTGTCCGGTTCGCATTTCTGAAGCTCCCGTCGGACGCCTGAAGTCATCGCATCACCAGAGGTGGATTCTCAGACTTCCCGAGGCTACCCTGAGTCCCCAGCAAAGCTGAGGCCCGTGGCTATCGTGGGTGACTTGAGACCGTGACCCCTGGACACCGAGCACATTTGCAAGTGCATCATCTTCTGGGTCTCCCAAGAAGTCGTGCTTTGGGCTCCGAGTAGCCCTAGCCTCCAGCACCACCTGCACCGAAGATCACTGGCCCCCACTCCACGAGTGTCCTGTAAGCCAGCTCCACGTGCGGCGTCACGAGGCTCCTTCACGGTCGCTAGCCCGTTGGCTAGTAGCCCTTAACGAAGGCCAATCCTTTTCTAACTTGGCATCCTGGTTGCTCCAGGCCTTCCCTCACTTACCCTCGCTGGGTGAGTTCCACAGACCTTGCTGGTCTGCACCATCGACGATCTACATCTTCACCGAGACTTGCCGTTGCCAAGGCTTGTTGGGTCCAATCCGGTCGCCGACACCTCAGCACTCGACAGACATCGTGTACCAGCCCGAATCCTGCTCCTGGTTGCCGACAACGTCTCCTGGACCTCGTGGCTGAAGAGTCAAGACGACTGCCAACGCACCTGAAGCACTCGACATCGGTGGGCATCTGCCCATCGCCTTCCTGGTCACTGGCTAGTGACCCAGACTCTGTCCCCTCTGCTTTCAGGTTCTTCAGAACTCCGATCCACTCTTGGATCCACCCGGACACTTTTCTCTTGGCCGCCAGCAGCACTTTGCAGCAGATCGCCATTCGAATCGACGACGAAACCCGACCCCGAAAGGCACCTATGCACACGGCTTCCCTGGGTGAGGTAACACGAGTACTCCGGTGCTCCCGTGGGTAGAGACTCTTCAAAGTCCTAGATCTCAAAGGGTTTTGTCCTAGTCCTCTTTTAAGTGTCCCTTCTCTATAATTTCCCGATCCCGACTTTCTCCATAGAAGTCAACGGCGTATCGCGGTTGTGTATTTACACTGCACGCGTCTCCCGTAGGTCCCCTGTGTCACTACCTTGGGTGGTTCCTTGTGGTCCAAGCACTTCTAGAGGCTCTAGGCCTAGTGTCTAGTTCAGTCGTGGTTCGCATACCACTTTATTGGTATATGGTTTGGTACGCCCCTAGGGCCCAAACGTGTATTTGTGCTATTACTGTGATTTGATAACTTATAACTTATGTACTTCGAACTCTAGCCTCATAAAGAGACTAGAGGGGTGTGTTTAGCAATAAATACATATATTTTGAATATATACCTGGTGTGGTGCTCTTTCATTTGGTCACTCAAGAGATTATAGACTGGTAAAACAAGCTGCTTTACATTCCTTCAAGACTTAGCCTGAAGGCTGCTCTCCATAGCTACCACTAGGATAGCTTTCAATAAGGTTGTCTTTAACCTATCTCCAATAAGGGGTTGTTTGGACTGGTGCAAGGTGCCCACTATAATTAGTGGACAGCATATACCAGGCCAACTTCTCACACACTTTATCTTAGAAAATCAATTAAAAGTGGCCCAAGAAGGGTTAAAACTTCTAGATATAGTGTCCCTTAATTGCTACAATAAGAGCAAATGATCAAAAATCTACAATTGGAATGAGTTGCAAGATATAGAATCATGAGCGAGCAATTTTTTGGTCTCCACATGTGCGGTGGCTGACTGCAACTAATTATTCTTAAAGGGATAGCAATCAATGCACCTTCTGGGTGACAGAGTAATTCTCAAGTCTGAATTAGTGGGATTCCAGCCGAAAAAAAATGTGCATACCATCTGAATGTACTGTGGCTGGCCCAGGCAGATAATACCCTATTTCTTAAAACTGATATAAACAGACATGACGACTAAATCTAACTGCACACGTGATCTTTTCGTACCCGGTTACCTATGAGCTGAAAATTTGGTTCCGATTGTATCAGTCAATCAAAGGTTATAATTTAAGGGTCACATTGCTTTTATGTAACAGTCAGTATGTTTCCCTGAACTACTGCTGTCAAATACCTACAGCATGTGATCTGTTTTGAAAAGCAGATAGGATAAAAAAAATTCTTTGGAATGCTTCCCTGGCTCCTTTTTTGACAGCTCTGCAAAGAAATTTTGTGCAAAAAGCTGTCTTAGAACATGACTTGTCAGTGAAATAAAAAAAAAAAACTGTGACAGTGTCTATTCAGTTGGCCGCACACACTGCAGGAGTAAAACAACACTGCAGGAATAAAACAAAAACAGGGAGAAATCACAAAAATAGCTGGAACGCCTTACATGTGTGCTTAAGTTTATTATATAAACATTTCTTCTTTCTGAGGGCATGACCAGGCTGGCGACCAAGACGGCCGCAAAGCACTGAGGCTCTCCTAGCGATTCTGCCAAATATGTCGGGATAAGGCTATGCGGGGACCCATTTCGAGACCTGACTGCTGCTCTGAGTGGCGAGAGCGGAGGTGATCCCCCACCCGCTCGTTTTGGCTGGTCTGAAGTGGTGGAGGTGCCCCATTGGCAGAGGCGGTGGGCTGGGCCAGGCGCGCCTCGAAGCCCTGCTGCAACAGGGGCCGTGGGTGAGCCTGAGGCTGGGACTACCAGGTCCTGCCAGGCCGCACCGTCCGCCCTGCCCACACGAGACCCTGCCGAGAGGCCTGCTGCAGCTGAGACCGGGGCGAAAATCGGGACTGTGGCCGGGGGGCCTGGGCAGCGCTGTTATGGTCGGCTGCCAGATCAGGCCTGCATCACGAGCGGCGAGGTCTGCTGGAGATGCACTGGGACATATGGTTGGGTGGTGTGCCTCAACTGCTTCCTTTTTGATTGACCTGGTCCGGCAGAGGTGGGTCACGCTGGGGTGCGGGGGGAGCGCTGCGGCCCGCGCGGCCTGAGCTGGAGTTGAAGCAGTGGGGCTGGTGTGGTCTTTGTTCCCCTCCCCCGGCAACATAGTCTGCCAGAGGTGCCCATTTTGGTTGCGGCTTGAGCCCGGGCTACGGCAATTGCCCCTCCTTGCCCCCCCGCTGGGGCCCACCTGTGTGAGACGTGAGACTTGTCCCCCGGCAGTCTGATCCTTGTGCCGCTGCCGGGGTGGTGGTGCATGCTGGACTCCTAGGCGCATGGCGGCTGGCCTCGACTGTGCCCTGCAACCTGGTGGGCACAAAATTCTTTCTGCTTCTCTACTCTGGGCGGGCCTCGCCATGGGATGCACCGACCCCAAACAGTGGAAACTGCCCGTGGAGGTCACTGGTGAGCATGATGACAGGACCGCGTCTGCCGGGGCAGCGGGAACGGTGTTGGAGTTGACACAACCGACCTCGGTGGAGGCCCTCATGGCAGAGATCCGCGTTGGCTTTCGGGCCATGGACGCATGATTCGATGCACTGGCAAGCAGACTTGATGGGGTAAATGAGCGCCTGGACCGTCACCAGACCAGGTTGGAGGGCATGGAGGAGTGAGTTCCCACACTGGAGGACGGTGCCTCCACCATGATGAAACACCTAGAAAAGTTGGAATGGTAGGTTAAGACTGTGGCATCAAAGAATGAAGACCTGGAGACCAGGTCTCGCCGCAACAACCTCCGCATACATGGTATTGCCACTAAGGGTGGGCGTAGTTGGCGGAGTACTACTACGCAGAATTCCACGAAGTTGAACAACAACTGCATGAATTCCGCACCTTCGTTCCGCTTCCCACTTATTAAACAGAGACCTCATATATTTTTGGTAAAATAACAAGTGTCTCTGCAAAAGCATTGAAACCCTTTCATGAAGCTGCAGTTCAGCTCTTTGTAGAATTTATAGTATTAGCTCTCAGCTCAAGGTTTCAATGCTTTTGCATTTGACTCATGAGGGACACCTAGTAACGACTAGTGGAACTGCAGCTTCATGAAAGGGTTTCAATGCTTTTGCATTTGACTCGTGAGGGACATCTAGTAACGACTAGTGGAACTGCAGCTTGATGTAATAATTTCATTGCTTTTGCATTTGACTCGTGAGGGACACCTAGTAACGAGGAGTTGAACTGCAGCTCTTTGTAGAATTATTTTGATATTGGATACTATAATATTCACTGCCCACTGATAATCTCATCCCATAATGCTTTGCAGAGCCTTTGGTTGGGATTATATTTTTGCCCATAACTGTGCTTGGGGTTGTCCTAACAGGATGGGACCACCACTGAATCGTTCAGCATGATGTGCTCTTTCTGTTCAAGGCATCTGCTTGGTCCTCCCCCTAGGTTAGGGGGGATCCCAAAATCATCACCTCTCTCATTGGCTGATATTTTTTCAAAGTTCACTTTTGTGAATTGGTTATATGCTTTTTAGCATGTAAAGTTGCTTTATCAAAGCAATTGTGGGTGCAGTTTAGTAGCTGATTCCACTACGCGGAGGGACGGCGTAGTTAACAATTCTCCGCGGAGTTCATTGCCCACCCCTAATTGCCACAGGAAAGATGGATCAGTTTGTTGAGACCCTACTGGTGGACCTGTTTGGTCACGATGCTTTCTCATCAGCGTTTCTTGTGGAGTGCGCTCATAGGTCCTTGGGGCCAAGGCCTCCTCCCAGGGCCCCCCGAGGCCCATTTTCGCCTGCATGCTGAATTTCCACGACAGAGACACTGCGCTTGGTGCGTAAGTGGGGCACAATCTAGTACCAGGGGGAACCATTTCCCTCTATCCCGACTTTACCTTGTTGGTTCAAGAGGCCCGTTGTAAGTTTGCGGGAGTGAGGGCCTCATTGAGAGAATTGGGCCTCCGACGATACAGCAAGCTGTACCCAACCCATCTTCGTGTGGATTTTGGGGGCAAAGTACTAACTTTCAACACTCCTGCTGAGGCCCAGGCTTTCTGCAAGTCCTACGCCAAGGAGTGCCATGGCTCATCGAGCACCCCTCCTGCATGCTCCCCCCCCGATGTACATGCCACGAATAGCTCGGAACTCTTCCCATCCTAACTGAGGCATTGGCCGTGATATTCCATGTTAGCTCCGGAGACTGCACTCCTTCCCCAGAACGTTGGAGACAGTGGTGGGCTGCCATAGATCCTGCCTTCTATCACATGGTGGTCCCCACTGACCGAGTCAAACCCCTGGGGTGGTTGTTCTGCATTGACCAGAGGGACTTTGAATTGTCCTGTAAAGGGCGATCGGCTGCTTTGGAGTGCCCTCTCTGCTCTTTTCCCCTGCCACCCTCAGTGGTGGATTTATACCCCGATTTCTAATGGTTGTAGTAATATGCCACTGGGAGGTGCTGGCGAAGCGTTGCCTCCCTCCCCATGGTGTGTAACACTGAGTCTAATTGTATGTATTGGATGTTTATTTTGTTTAGTGTATTATTGGGTTGCCTTTAGGATTTGGATTGTGCAGGCAGGGTGGGGCGAGGGGGTTGGGAACGGGTTGTTCAGTGTGTTTGCATGTTCACACCACACTATGCAGATGACCGCATTACCACATTCGGACATCTTGCACTACCACTGACACGCAATGTCCCTGAATCGTGATACACGTGCCGGTAGCCTGAAAATTCCATTCATGTCTTGGAATATCAGAGGCATCAACGACCCCATAAGGGTAAGCGCTTGCTGCAATACTTGGTGCAACATGGGATAAAAATTGCTTTCCTTCAGGAGACCCACTTGTACCCCAGATCTACCCCGTCATATGCCTCCTCTTGGGGTCAACATTGATACTTCTCCAACTACAGTACCTACTCCCGGGGGTATGTATTCTGATCCATCGCTCGCTTCCCTTCTCACTCCTGTCAAGGGTGGTAGATGCTGAGAGTAGATATGTTACTGATAAAGGGGTTGTTCATTATGGGAAGTATGAGGTCTGTCCCTTATTCTGACACAAAAGACAAATGATTTAAATGCCAAAAAAAGATAAAATGATAAGTAAATATATACTACAGACCATTGAAATGATTGAATGGCCTGAGTCTGTTTAAGTAAAAAGCACCAGTTCAAATGACCGCTAGGTAATTTGTTGTTCTGAGAGTAGATATGTGGCAGTGGCTGGACGCCTGTTGAATGTGTATGCCCCCAATACGGACTCAGCCGAGTTCTTCCATACTCTATCCCACCTTATGTGGGTAGGTTTGATACGGACCACGTAATAGAAGGTGGAGACTTCAACCTATGTTTTGATCTCGGGCTCGATTCCATGGCGACAGGTGCCTGCGGCAAGCCCAGGGTGACACAGGTGCTGCGCGACATTTGTGACACCTTCTATCTCAGGGACGCGTGGTGCCACCAGCCTGCCCGGGTGCCGGGTCACACCTTCTGTTCTGTGCTCCATGGTACGTGGTCGAGACTGGACTACTGGTTTATTTCAGTCTCGCTGCTTCCCTGGCTTGGAGAGGTGAGGTGCCCCCCTAGTACCCTGTCGGACCACCCCCCGGTGTGCATGAGCCTAAGTGTCTCCCTTCTGGGTAGCTCGCCTTGGCGGTTTCCTTGCCATGCGCTGCTTGATTTGGTTTTTAGTGACCAGCTTCGCATCGCTATCTCTGATTACTTCGAGCTTGACACTGGATCCGTAACCACGCTAGCGACACTATGGGAAGCCTTTAAGGCCTATATCCGAGGGTTGATTATAGCAAAGCACAGTGGTATTCTGCGCAATATCCGAGGCTCCCTCACACGATTAGAGGCCACTCTCCAGTGCATAGATGCATCCTCTGCATCGGGCCCGGATGAAAATCTGCTTCGACTTCGTGCCTTGGCCATGGATGAATTTGTGATCTTGCTGACCTCAATCAATGCAATTTCTGGAAAAGTACTCATGGGTGCGCTGCTACGGTGAGGGTGAACGCCCTGGCCGCACACTGGCACAGCTGCTCTGCCCGCAGTGGAGGTCTGATTACATACCAGAACTTCTTTTGGAGGATGGAACTCGGACCTTTAATAATGGTCTGGTACTGGAGGAATTGTACAGCTTTTATGCCCGGCTCTACTCCTCCAGGAGTCCAGGGGACGGGGATGCTCTGGCGGAAAATCTTGCTGAGGTGGCTATTGTCTGGTTGTCTGCTCTCCAGCAGCAGTGTTTAAGTGAACCCATTACAGTAGATGAGATCATTGCTGCGATAGACGCCATGGATGGGTCTAAGGCCCCCAGCTCTGACGGCCTTACGGGGCAGTTATATAAATCATTCAAACAAGTGCTTTCCCCCATCTATTGGAGCTCTACACCTTGTCCCTTGAAGCTGGGGTCCTGCCTCACTCTCTCCGCGATGTGATCATAATTTTACTACCGAATCCCGGGAAGGATCCCCGACACTGTCAGTCCTCCAGGCCATTGTCTTTATTAAACTTCGACAACAAGATTCTGGCCAAAGTCATAGCCACCTGGCTGGCCCTTTTGCTGGAAATTATCTTCCCCCCCCCTTCAATCTGGTTTTGTCCCTCACTGGTCCACATCAATAAACCTGCGCACGCTGTTTTCCTTCATACATAGGATCTCCCCGGACATCCTGGCTGCAGCGACCTTGCTCAATGCTGAGAAGGCCTTCGACTCTCTCGAGTTGCCCTTTTTATTCGCTATGGTGCGCAAGCTCGGATTCCCTCTTGGGTTCACCTCCTTGATAAAACTGTTATATGCCCGTGGCCCGTATCCTTGCCAACGGTTCTGTGACACCCTAGTTCACGCTTGCCAGGGGTACCAGGCAGGGGTGCCCTCTCTCCTGCTCCTTTTCATCATAGCCATGGACCCTCTGGTATGGCATTTTCAGGAGAGACACCTTTGGAGGGTGCTGCAGTTCACCACTGGTCCACTACTACTTTCACTCTATGCGGAAGACATTTTTCTCTTTCTTAGACACCCGTCGGTGAATCAAACCCCGGTAGTATGTGAGATCCAGAGGTTTGGCCAGTTTTCAGGCCAACTGGAGCAAATCTGACATCTTTCCACTAATGGATTCCACGTGGCAGTTTCACTCCGATCTCCCGTTGCAGTGGTGCACGGATACCGTGAAGTATCTCAGTGTTTATATACACAGTGACCGGGAACAGGTTATCTGTCTAAATTATGGTCCGGCGGTAAGCAAGCTCACCACATCAATTGAGAGCTGGATAAAACTACCCCTGTCCTTGGCAGGGTGGGTGACCATCATCAAGATGGTTGTGCTACCCTGCTTCCTTTACTTATTTTTCAATATCCCCATCGCTCTCACTAATGCCTTTTTCGCTACGCTCTGTAGTCTATTGCTGCGTTTGATTTGGGCCAGTCACAGGCTGCGGATTGGGTGGAAGGCACTGACACTTCCATACGTGAGGGGCGGTTTCGGCGTGCCGCATTTTCATTTATACTACTTGGTTGCCCACTGTCATTACAGCTACCATTGGCACCCCACCAATGCTCGGTTGCCCTATGTCTGTGTTGCCCATGACCTGGCAGGGGACATGCCTCTGAACGCTCCTCTCCCAGTGGGGGTCCTGCTGGACTCCAAGGACATACAACCATTGTCCACAACTTGCTGGGCATGGCGCCCACCGGGCGCGACTGTACTCTCCGCCCTGCCCTTGGCGGACAACCGCTGGCTCCCCTCCATGAGTGAAGCAGTAGTCATGCGCACTCTAACTTGATATGCAATACGCACCATGGGGTACCTGTTCCCGGATGGCTACGCCATTACATGGGCTGAAGACACCCGATTCGCTACGATTTCACTGCTAGACCGATTCCTCCTACACCGCGTCCGGAGCACTCTACAGGCTCAGGTACCCTCATAACCTCTTGCCCCAGATGATTTTTCCCCACTCTCCTTCATCATCACGGATGACAGTGGTGAACACTTGGTCTTTAGGCTTTATCAAAGATGCCTGAAACTGCTGCCCACTGCAGATGTTGGGCTGCGTGGGGCATTGAGTGCGTGATCTGCAACAACCATTGCCGGATGATGTTTGGTATTACTGCTGCCTCCAGACCTAGATGGTCTCCCATAAACCAAATACAAATTACTGCACTTTAAGTTTCATAAGCGTGCATACGTGACCCCCAAACTCCTGGCCAGGGTGAACCCCTCCCAATCATTTGTGTCCCCCCAGGGTGTGATATAGAGCTAACATCTCAAACTTGATTTTTTATTTACAAAGGTTCTTAGGGCTATTGATTCCAACACTGATAGCACCTGAAAGAAGTTAGAGGCATTCCCTTTTTTCTCTTTGCTTGGATCGCTGGGTGTTAGGCAGTGATACACACAACCCCTGGGTGTGATATAGGGTGTAAGTTGGAAGTTAGGGAAAAATCCCGGACCTGGGTGAATCAGGTATAGCTTGTGTCTGGCCGCAGAGAGCCGATAGTTTCAGGTTATTCCTTTTTCTTTGATCAAATCGTTGCTATTTTTGTCTCCCGAGCCGATATTGACAGACTATCAGGCTCACCCAGCTAGGCATACGGAGTAGAGCATCCCTTCTCCTCGAGCTATAGGCACTAGGAGGGGCAACTTTTTTGGACAAAATAAAAAATAATTTCAACCTTTCGAGTCTATTTTAGATGTTTTCCATTTATTGATGTTGTGGTGCTGTTGAAACTTTGCAAATCATTCCGCATGTTGAAATGTTATATCTCGTTAATAAGTCTATGCTTTTAGGTGATAATAACCATCTTTTTCAAATCAGAAGTTCATGATTGCTAGTTTTTTGCTGCAAAACAATCCAAACTGCCCTGAATTAACAATTGCACTTTTGTTACAGGTTGGTATTGCTTCATTGAATTATTGTCTCTATTTTAATGTTAACCATTTTTTGTTGAGCATCAGGTTGTTTTTAGCTTGTAACCAGTAAATTGAGTTTTGGTATCACCATGTGTACACAGTTCCCCCAAATAGGAGTAAAATTGGTAACCAATTTTAAGAAAATCTGGAGATAACCGAAAATTTGCAAACCTTTAAAACAAACAAATTTCCCAAATCTGTCATGGAGACTCCATTAGGCCACATGAAAGAAAGGTTCCCCATTCAGGCAAGGAAATTTGAGAAACACTTCTGAGAGTGGCATGCCTATACCAGAATACACATTTTTCCGTGGCCTGAGGGGGGGAGCATTCAATACTGACATTACAAGACACACCCAGACCATGCACCCCCGGCAGACACTGGCCAGCCAATAAGGCTGCTTTTTCGATCCCCAGGAAAGCAAAGAATACCAGCTCACTCATAGAGAAATCATAGCCAGAGATGCTGGGGAAAGGTTTATCCGCTGCTTTTGGGACCTTCTAGCAGTATGGATCAAAAAGGGGAGCAAGTTCAACCGGTCCTGGACTAGGGGGGATCCTTTGTGTCCGAGGATTTGACTGTAGTGGAGGTGTGCATCAGATACGGGAAAGGAAATCCTGACTGCGATTTTCCCTATATGCAGCAATGCCTCATGATATAGGAAAAGAAGCAGTTATAGAGAAAGAACAAAATGAGAGTAAGTAGAGAGTGAACACAACAAGACTTGGTTGCCACTAGATTCCTGCCCGGAGGAAAGGCAACACAGGTCAGAACCATTGTAGCCATCATGGCACAGAATGCGGCTGAGCCAAGGGAGGCACCGCCACGTGGGTTCAAGAAGGACACAGCATGTATTCACAAGGTTCAAGGAAGTTGTGCAGAAAACCCACCAAGTCAGGACTAAATCATCTCCTCCCCCACATCCCTAAGCAAATGGCCGATCCAGCACCCAATGGGCAAAGAGGATACCTCCAGCCTTGCATGCCCCGTGCTGTCCGTGACACTGCGATCTGATGAGCAACGCACCGTGACAATCCTTATCAATGACACTCCCCACAGTTTTCTGATTGACACCGTGGCAACGATGTCCTGTCTAAAGGAGGGGACCATGCACCTGTCCAGGGACTGCATGGACACACAGGGATTCTCTGGAGCAGTCGTAAGGGTCCCCTTCTCTAAGCCCTTATATTTAGAGGTAGGGGGCAGCTGCTGTATCACCCCCAAAACCCACTAACCTCCTGGGCAGAGACTTAATGACAGAATTGAACATGACCACCCATTTCTCTAAAGATGGGACCATGATGTGTTCCACCCCAGGGGTCAGCCCAACCAGACTCATGACCCTGATACACCCACAGGGCACAGCTGAACAGGCAAGAGCAACATCCACTGACTTGCTGGCCTTCACCAGGGCTGTTCTCACCCTTGTGGCTTACACCCCTGAGTTGTTAGGTCAAAAACTGCAGTTACCTCGCGCGTTTGAATTCTGCCGAGATGGGCCACTGTGATACAAAGCTTGCACGTGATGACCTGCTCTTCCTGGAAGCCATCAAGATATGGCCCAGGTACGGTGTACTGCTGGCAACAGACCAGACATGTGCAATGTGGTCATGCGTCATCTTCACTATGACCAGCATCAGCATGCAGGAGATAACGGATGACCATCTATTCAGCGAGTCCCCCGGGGCCTCGGAGATCATCTTTACAAACTCCGTCCACTTTCGGGTAGAAGTATGGAGTGAAGCCCCAGTGCGCCTGTCGGTGCTCACTACGTGGCAGGAGCAGGACTTAGAGCCACATGTATCAACGTATTTTGAATTCACAAACAGCTTGAATCGCTAAATTTGACTGTTTGCGAATGCAAAATAGCCTTTCAAGATGGATGAAAGCCTTTGGCAGTGCATTTTTGGCAATCACAATTTTTTGCCATTGCCTGCAAGGGCGACTATAAATAGGGAAGTGCAATTTGCGATTCTCTAAGCACATGTACCAAGCATTTGTGCATATTTTTTTTGGGGTGCTTCAGGAGGACCTTAGGCCCCCGGGCACCCTTTGTTTTGTATTACCTAATTTGCGATTACCAATTAGGTAATCGCAAATTAGGTAATACACAACCATTCGCACCGGCCCATAGGAACGAATGGAGTAGTATTACCTAATAGCGATGACCTAATTGTGATTGTGACTGTAGGAATCGCAATTAGGGGATCGCTATTTTCTTACATACCATTTTGCATTCCTTAAATAGAGATTACCTAAAATTCGCTATTTAGGGAATGCAAAATGGAACTTTGATACATGTAGCCTCTGTACCACACCAACTGTGGGCAGAGGGGCCCTGCGATGTAGGGCTCCTCAACACTGCAGACTGAGTAGGATAACACTGAGGTAGGGGGCCCTCCTGCCATGTGTAAGCCAGTACCCGCTCTCCAAAGAGTCAGCCGAGGGCATAGCCCCAACAATCCAGGCACTAGTAGATCAAAGGGTCCTACATGTGGGGGTCTCCCCCTGCAGTACCCCAATATTCCCGGTCAAGAAGAGCCAGCGAGGATCTTGGTGCCTAGTTCAGGATCTGTGCCCCCTGAATAGCATTGTGGTCCTGGAATTCCTGGTGGTGCCTGACCCCTACATTATACTGACTAGCATACAGGCAGACGCCTGCTATTTCTCTGTGATAGACATAAATGATGCATTTTTCAGCATCCTATTGCACCCCAACAGCCAATACCTCACTGCATTCACTTTCCAGTCCTGCTGTTATATCGGAGACTGCCCCAAGGTTACTGCGAATCCCCCAGTATTTTTAACAGAATACTGAGAAAGGATCTTGCCAACTTTAAGTCGAGCTTCACTCTCATCCACTGCACTGATGACATCTTGGTCTGCAATCCCTCCAAGGATCTGTGTTGCCAAGAGACGATAGCCCTCCTCTCAACACTGGCCACAAGGGGATAATAAGGTTGAAAAAGAGAAAGTACAATATGTGCAACAAGAGGTTAACTATTGTCACGTGGCCCGTGGGGACATTGTCATCTTCCCTAAGTTAGCATGAGCACGCTGCAGACTGTCTGCTGCTTTACACACGGTACTACATGAGCTTATTTTGCAAATGATTCTTTTGATATTTTCACATGAGATCCCACTGTTGTGTTCACGCTTTGTAGGTTTCTGGGATTTAGTCTGAACATTGCGAACAAGGTCGAACAACAATGCCCCTTGTTATTCTGTTCTGGTCAGGCCCTAGAACCTAGGCAAAACATACAGATGCAGCTGTTGTTTGGGAATACGTACTATGGTCTTATTGGAATACACGGATAGGTGGCACACACTTGGAGAGGGACTTTTCCAGGGAGCAGAGCATGACAGCGCCTATGATGTAGAACTACCATCTATAGACTGATGTACGGGGTCTGCAGATAAGACCCAGAGATCTTCTTATAATCATCCTGCATCTGTGCAAGGGGAGGGAGGGTAGGCTACTCTGTCTCTCACTATGGCAGCTCCTTTTATGATCTACAGATTACTTGCTATGCTGATCATATTTGTGTTATGCATTTTTCTGCTTATTGTGGCATGTAAACTGCATATTAGAGCATGTTAGTGAAAATAAATATTTTAAACTTGTTCGTGTCTCTGTCAGATCTTATTGTGGACAAGTAAAAGAGTGTGAGCGAAACAGTGGGTCTTGTAACCGCAATTCCTGTGAGAGTCCAGAGTGTTGTGTTCTGGGGTGTCTAATCACTTGTTCCTCTGTAAGTGAGTAGGAGGGCAAGTGAGACACTGTAGCTAGTCGGTCCTGGGCTCAGGGGTACTAAGGTAGTAGGATGACTGAGTCCTTATATACCAAGGCCCCATAATCCTACGCATAGTTCTGTGTTTGCGCAGAATCCCTGCAACATGGCGCCACCAACGTTTGGTCTGGTACTTATTCACAGGAGTGCTTGTGCTCGTCCACAATACCCTTTCTCCGCTTCCCGGGGACACCCGGGGTGGAAGGGCTCTGCCTCCTACAGTTGTAAGGTACACCTGTTTCTGTAGGTTTTTCAAGCTTGAATTTTAAAAGGTTTCTTTGACCCGTTTTGTGCTGCCGTTTTCTTTGACTTTCCATTATAGATGGCACAACCGGTCGCGATTCCGGTGCATAGCCGGGCGGCGATTACAAATTATTTGACTCAACACGTGGTCCCCAATGCGGGGGCTACCTTTATTTTCACAGTGGAAGCAGATCCAGCATACCGCTTCGAAGTATTTTATTCTTGTGTTACATTTCCCGTGGTTAACGTGAATGATAATTTGTTTCATACTTACACGGCTGCGGCTCCTCCAGCAGCATATTGTTCTTATGCCTTGATTGAGGTTCCGTTGACGTCCTGGGAACCTACCATTTGGTTTAATGGCGCCCTTCCTCACCCTTTCTCTTTCGTTCGAATGGGCCCCTTGTCTATTGATGGGGCCACTTGGCCTGTTTTGGCCGGTTTTACACCACATCCCAATTATCTTAATGTTACTATTGTAGAGCTACGTTTGCTATATACACAATTAGTACATCTTATAGACGAGTCATACAGTTTATGTCTCGTGCACTTTTGGTAGCTCTAGCTGGAGCTGCTCCTCAGGCCCCAGTTCAGGCCGTGGGTCTTGTGATTGGTCCCGTCATGATTAACTCCGTGATGGGCAAACGTCCTCAGAATCGTGAAGATCTTTCTTTTTGGATAGCACAGAAAATTGAACAGATTGAAGCAGTTTTCAGGCACACAAGCCCTGTGGAGAAACACAGGATCCTTACTATGTGTTTGCCAAGTGGTTTGATTACCCCTCTAGTAGATTGCAACACATGGGGGATGGTTTTGCATCGGTGTATACACTGTGCTTTGGCACCCCCTCCATGAGCGCTCTGCCGAGCGTTCTTAAGCGAGTACAGGATGAACACGGGGCTGGCCCAGCACTGGATCTGGGGATGAGATTAGTGGGAATGTTCCCTATTGTCTACGATATGATTCTGGCCAATATTAAAGGTGAGGCAGTTTGGTTGCAGGTGTACCAACGCCTAGCGGCAGATGCTGATTGGGAGCGACAGTTGCCGATTATTATTGCGGATGTCTAGGTCGCAATACTTTGGGAGTCAGACCATTTACTCAAGTACAAATTAAACCCCCTCCGGACAAGGAGGGTCGTTCGATCTTTCCGAAGAAGGGCTGGAACAAAAATTGGCAGCAACAGAAGCCTAGTTCCCATGCGGGTTCGCCTCCACCGGACACTTCTGAGCGTAGATATGATTTACGTGACCGTAAACTTAAGACACCTGAAAGGTTTCATGTTCCTGATCCCCGTTCTCCTTTTTCCTTTCAGGAATCATCGGATCAACAATCTGGCGGAGGGAGACAACAGGATCGCAGACAGGGCGAATCCATGCAACAAAGGCGAGACCCGCAGCACCAGTTTGATGTGTCGCTACTCTTGTAGTGTGTGATTCCTTCTACTGTGTACAATCCTTTAATAACTACCTATTCTTTTGGAAACAGAATGATTTTTGTGATTCTAAAGGTAGCGCAATATAGCATACAATGCTTTGGGTCCGGGTGGCCGCTCTTAAGGAACGATTGCCACTCACACATGTTATCCATACATTGAGCCATAAACGTGTGGGAACACACGCTGTTGGTAATTCTGTGGCTGATGGAGCAGCCAAATCTGCAGTAGCCACATGCATGGTAGCAGCAGTTTACAAGATCTATGACCAAATTTGATGATAATATTTTGGCAGCTATTGCTGCGTCGAAGGCGGGGACACCTTATCCCCAGGGTTTCCACACACGTTATACTTATCACTTGACCACTGACCAAGTTCTATTTATGACTATTCCCTCCGTTGGCGATCGTTTGATTCCCAACGAGGACCACAGACTTTCGCTTATTGTGGCTGCTCATGAAGGCATGGCCTTTGCAGCAACGTTATTGGTGGCGCAGATTGTATCAACAAACACGTAAATATGTACTTTCCTGTGACATTTGTCAACAGATTAAACCTTCTACTGTCTCACGTCCACCACACACTCAACTCTTTGGTTCTAATCAACCTTTTGGTTGTATTTACCTCAATCACTGTGGTCCCTTGACCTCTGACAATGCTTTCAAATACATTTTGGTTGCAGTGGATTCGTGCACTAGATTTCTCTGGGTTTGGCCGCAGCGCTGTGCTGATGCTCGTACTGTTATCAAAGATTTGCATGTCTTTGTAGGAACCTATGCCTGTGGCACCTTCCACTCTGACCAAGGTCTGGCTTTTGCCTCTAAGGCTTTCCGTGATTCGATGAAGTCGGTGGGGGTGCAGGTGCATTTCTCGTCTCAATATCGGCCTGAGGGCAATTCAGTTGTGTAGCAGATGAACCGTGACTTAAAGCAATCTTTAACAGCAGGGGTATTAGGTACGGGCCAGGGCTGGTTAACTCATCTATATGGGGTTCAACGTGCACTTAATAATCTCCCTCAAAGATCTCTTGGTGGGCGTACCCCATATGAAATGGTCTTTGGCATTAAGATGTTTCTGCCTGACCTTGATGGTCTAGACGTTGTGGCGGCTGCCACAACATTTGACATAGATACCTATTGTACTATGTTACAGGACCTACAAAAGAATTGAGATGCTCTAGCAAAATCACATTTGCCCTCTCCGACGGACACAGCAGGCTTGGTCCCCATTTCTGGCTGGCTTCCTAAAGTTGGAGATCCAGTCCGGGAAAAGTAGCAAAAAGTACAAAAACGGAAGAGCACGCTGTTTATACAATGGGTGACGGGGTACAAACCGATGCTCTCTAGACCATCGCTAAAAATAGTTTGGTACCATCTGATGAGCCCTGCCACTTTCCTAGCGCACAAGGTTAAGGAGGGTAAGGAGACCAACGATTGCGCGACTCACCTCCCTGATGGTATCAGCCAGGCTGAGGAAGATCCCATCCCCGACAGCAAAGTACTCTTCATTGACTGGTCGTCCACAAGAGACCAGGAGACAGGGGTGAGGCATACAGGACCATCCATAGGGATGGCCTCTAGCCACGAGCCGTGCAACAGTCTATGGGTTATTGCACAGCTGACTTCCCTCCCCTACCTCTCGGTGCAGGCAGCAGAGCTAACCGCATTAATCGAAGCCCTTACCCAGAGCTCAGTGAGAACAGTAACCATCTATTCCGACTCTGCATATGTCACCACCACCGTGCACTCAAGCATTGGAAGGTGGAGGAGACGGTGGTTCCTAAAATCAGATGGCACCCCCGTTGCACACCGGGACCTCCTGGAATTGCTGATAGATGCACTAACTCTACCACAGCGTGTCACCATGGTGAAGTGTACTGCCCATACAAGGGGCTAAGATTTTGTGTCCTGCGGGAATGCGTTAGCAGACCAGATGGCGAAGAGAGCAGCACATTCAAAGCTGTGCGAGACTCACATATTGCCATTGCAGCAGAGTGAGAAGACCAAACTCTCACACAACAAACCATACACAGAGACTGCAGGTTTGTACCTACGGGAACTACAAGAGATGACCCCAACTGACGAGAAGGACCAGTGGCTGGCCAGGGGCTGCACACAAACTGCACATGACTTCAATATATGACACACAACCTCCAGGAAACCTGTCATGCCCGCAGCTAAGTTGACATAGCCTTACCCTAACTGCACCTACCCACTCACATGGCCAAAGCAAACATTGCAGCTGACCTTCAAAGTGACTGGTTTATCCCCAACATGATAGAGATAATAACTATGTAACTCAACAACTGCACTGTCTGTCAACTATACTCTCCCAAACCCACACTGAAGGTCGTAGCATCGAATATCCCTCAACCACCCGAGCTGTTCAAAGCCCTACATATCGATTTCATTGACATGATAGACCGTTGTGCCAACTATTGGTACTTGATAGTTGTGGTCTGCCCCTACTCCAGATGGATTGAAGCCGGCCCTTACGTACACTGCAACGCCCAGGCAGCAGCCATGTTCCTTGTCAAGGAAGTGATACCGAGGAGGGGAGTGCCCGACATCATCTGATCGGATAACGGGAGGCACTTTGCCAACTCCATGTTTGATCATATCTGCTCCCTCCTAGGTATCACTCATAAACTGGTCTCTGTAGACCACCCACAAAGCAACAGCATTATTGAGAGAATTATAGGTCTTCTCAAGAAAAAGATCAGCAAAATATGTGCCAGTCTCAATAAGAAATGGCTCCACTGCCTCCCCCTAGCTATCTTCGCACTAAGAAACACGCCCAGCAGCGACCATCACCTCACACCACACCAGATTGTGACAGGCAGACTAATGGGGACCTCTATCACAAAGACCTGGGCCAAATTAAGCACCGAAGATAGCTCCCAAGCACTGGGGGATTAGCTGTGCGTGTACCTTTCTGAGCTGAACCAGACTGCCACGTTTTTGGCCAAACAGATCCATCACCGAAGCACTCAGGAGCCCAACACCATACTAGCATATCAAACACCCGATCCAGGGCAAGAAGCCTACATCCGCAACTTTGTGCACAACAGGCCAAGTTTGAGGGACCCCACCGAGTAATATTTTCTACACCAGCAGCCTTCAAGATGGAAAGGAGAAAAGCCTGGGTCTACATATCTGACGAACAACCCAAGCGTTGACTCAAGACACATCTCTCCAACAGCTTTCCCAACATCCACCTCTCCTCAATTGCACGCAGTCCAGATAGGTCGAAAGGACACCTCTGCACCTGGTAAAACATTGCGCTCTGAACAGAATAACCTGCAGAGAAAATACTGTCCCTGATGTAGCAAACAGAGGGGGGGGGGATCCATAATACGAATCACATTAAAATTAGTTTAAAAAACCCTGGTTGGCCCCAAAATTCTAACGCTCACTGAAATTAGTTTAAAATCCTCACCAATGCCATTAAAATGTCTATCACCTAAGTCCAATCACAATAGGAAAATGCACTCCCCAGTAAAACCATATAGCAGGACCATTTTACAGATGAAACAGGAATGTTCCAATGAATTGCCTAACAACTGTGGTTTTCTAAGTTAACCTATGACCCACGGCTTTTACCCTACAAGTCAGCAATCAAACTATAAGTGCACCAATGTTGCGGCAGCCTGCCATTCCTTTAATCATGACTTTCAAAAGACCATTCGCTCAAGTACTTTAGAGTTCAACTGACTTTGAAACTTTTTTTTTAAGAGACATTCTTTCTGCACTGCACCGCACCAAGATGAAAACACCCCATGGCACCCAGACAACAGCCACCAGACACCGGAGCACAAACAACAGCCAACCGACACCGGACCACAGACAAAGAACAACAAA
Source organism: Calotriton arnoldi (assembly GCA_963921515.1). NCBI lineage: Eukaryota > Metazoa > Chordata > Amphibia > Caudata > Salamandridae > Calotriton > Calotriton arnoldi. Next base: position 1,736,147 of record CAWUFW010002513.1, read on the forward strand.
AGGCTGACCCAGACGACAGACACCTCTACTGAAGATGATCCTACATTCTACAAATACTTTCTAAGTTATGTACCCTTATAGTTTTGTACATGCTCTCCTTAGCCGTGGTGCTTTCAAGCCCCACCGGAACCAAAAATGTACATGATTTTGTAAGATCTACTTCTACATTCTTGCGACGCATTAGCAGAGACCTCTCTCACCTCACATACACCTACACTGAACCAAACATTAGGATTCCTCATGCACTACACAGCGCACTCCTACACAACACCTGGTACCAACATATGTCCGATGTAGGCACACAAACTACAAACAAATCATTTTACATCTGTTCATTGATACCTTACACCGTAGGCGCAGACAAGCTTTTTTTAGTGCAGGAGATAGCCCCTGAAAAAGCAAAATACAGCGTCTATCTGTACCTGTGTAGGATCAGGGTAAAAATCCAACCCAATAGAGTAGATCCCCGTAGGACATTAGAAAACATCACCCAGTATGAGACCAGCCCCATCGTACTATATCTCCTCACTGAGCCGAGTGAGATCCGATCCGAGGTAGATAGGATGCGCAGAAAGGGTACCATAGAGGAGGACACTGTTTGGCCCTGGAACTTTGTAGAAAAAAGGTTCTTGGAGGTATCACAACCACCACACCAGTGCACAAATACGTTTGCTTCTGCCTCTGTCTGCGGTCCCAGGGCGACCTTTAACATCTTTGGGGCCACCTTCTTTAACGATCAATGGACCCCCGGACATGAAATTCTAGTGCAGGGCCGCTCACCTCAATCACGTGGGGAGAAATGAGTCTCATGGGAGGGGGCCCAATGCCAGCATAGACACCCCATGCCAGGAAATCTGGGATAGCGAGATCAATAGGTGCACATGGTTGGAGGGGAAGGGGCAACCCATAATTGTATGGAAACTTACACTGTACTCTTTATTTTTCAGAGGTAAAGGAACCACACTGTTGGGCAGCAACGAGAATTGTGGTACGATACTGCTCGTACCGTACCTGCAATGGGGCACCTCCACGTTGGTGGATTTCTACTGGCATTGCGGTAACCATGCCTACACCTGGCTCGTCCCTGGATGGCGGGGCCTCTGCACACTTGTGACCATACACACCCGAAGACAGAGAAGATCTGTCCGAGTTGCCTCAACATCCGTTACAGAAGAAAACAATTCTGTTGCATCAGGCTCGAAGGAGAAGAACTGCTGATTATTTTGGCTGGGCTCTGTTCAAGGACCTTCCAGAACAATTCAGACTGTTCACAGAAGCTCAAGTAAACGCCGGAGTGTCAATACCCATCTTCACCATGCAAACAAAAGCAAACACCTGCTGGTTACAAATAGCCAGATGGGAGCTGATGCGAATGATTAACAATACCGAGCTCGACCTAAACGCTATCAAGGGCAAACTGTGAGCCATCTGCCTTATGGTAATGCAACATTGGTACGTGTTGGACTTGATGACCGCAATGGAGGTGGGGTGTGTGTCAAGATCAGTGCTTCCTGTTGTACTTTTATCCCAGAAGTGACATGAACAATGGGACATTAGCCCTTGCCATCCAAGATCTGAATAATCTACAAGCAGATATGAAGAAGGAGGGAGGTGCCCCGGAGCAGGACTGGTTGCATATTATCTTTTTATGGATACCCTTATGGGTGTCTAAGTTACTGACATCCATGATGCCTGTTCTCCTTCGGGACTTCTGTTATGTGGTTTCCTACAAGTGGGGGTTTCTTGCTGTAAAAAAGCAGTACTCAACTTAGGTAGTATGCACTTAGCAAGGGAAAAAGCAACTGACACTACATACACACACACACCTTCAAATAAAATAACTGTCATGACATACGAGGAGGATAGAGTAGTTGATGAATCAACTAGAGGGGGGAATGTTGGAATGGGTGAATACAATGCCAATGAATGTCATGATTTGTGCAGGCCCGCCAACGGCAATATCAGTAAATGCAATGTGAATGCAATGTTAATGTATGCCATAGCATATGCCCGCATAACCACGTCAATGCCTGTCAATACAATGTCAATGTATACCGTAACTTGTGCCCGCACAGCAGCACCGACACCAGCAATAATGATACCAAATTATGTCATAATCCATGCTCATATGATACTATTATTGTTGCCAATAAGAACGATGTCAAAGTACATTCAGACCAAAGCAATCATAACTTTGTCAATACCAGTAAGAATAATGTCAATGCACAAGATGACAACTGTATGCGCATTGTTGAGAATTTCGATAAAAATGATACCAGTGACTGCCATATTATTCTTAGGAGTTCCAATGAACTCACATCATTGCTGTCTGATTCACCCAAGGTGACCTCCCCATCAACCCCAAGTCAGAAATACGTGGTCAGGAAGGTCCTGCGACCCACGCCTATCGAGTAACAGGTCAAAGGTGGGATCCCAATAAACTAAAAACAAGCACTCACCCAGGGAAAACCCTGATCGATTCCACGCATAGATAGTTGCACCGCAAACAAGTCCATTGGCCTCAATAAAACACGTTTGGCCAAAGGCTCGTGTTCCCCAGAAATACCACAAAGCTAGATACCACACGTAAATAGGTACACTCAACCAATCAGGACACCACATGCACACCACACGTAGTGATCACGCGCTCCTCATGCAAGACATCTGGCCGCATATGCGCTGGCCCATATTAGCTCTCCCTGAGGTTGTGAGCCATTTGTGGCCTTATCAGATGCACACATTTGATTGATTTATGACAAAGATGCTCTTAAGGAATGTAGAGAGCATTTTATTGTACCTCATGAACTGTATAAATTGACTGCCAAAACTTTGTACATCGAGAGATTTTGAGAAGCCACATTCCGTCCAGGCTCTCAGTGCCTCAGCACTTAATTGAACCAACTTGTTCCTGTTTTGCCAAATGCCTCTTGCCTTTTCATTTATTTAAGGTAAATTCATATCCAAGCAAACAGTGTAGCGTAATCACGTGAAATTACCCAAAAAATCCACGAGATTACATGTAATTACACAAGAAGAGTGATTCTGCATTCAGCACTTTTTCTTAATGCAAAAATGCCCCCTCGCTTCTAAAATTGGCACGAGAATGCAACAGAACACGAATAGCAAGTGTGAGCACTCGCTAAAATGCTTGTGGTGTAGGATTTTACCCCAAGTTACCCTCCTGGCATTTAGCACTATTTTCTAATTGCAAAATGCTCCCCTTGAGTCCAGAATGGGCGCAAGAAGATATGGTGAGCTAAGAGATAGCGCTAAATGTGCTGTTCGAGTAGAATTTCCCCCCAATTTACTCCCATCATGAAGCACTAATTTCTTAGTGCAAAATGTACCCCTGCGCCCAATTTGTACATGAGGGTACATTTTGCGCTAAGAAAATAACGCTAAATGCAGCAGAGCACAAATAGAGAGCGTAAGCTCCCACTTGAGGTTGCTAAATGTTGTCTTGCGGTAGGATTGTTTTTCCCCAAATTGCTCAATTACACGAGGAGGCATAATTGCGTTATTATTAGTAACTCTGCATCAAAGTGTAACACGGAATTACATAAATTATTCCAATTGCTCCACTGTAATTAAATTACGTCCGGGCCTAAAAGGCAGTCATTTAAACATGTTATAATGTACCTATAAGTGTGTCCATAGTCTAGATCTATTAGACACTTATAAAGAATAATTATAAAACAATGCTACTGTTTTGCAGCAGTCAGTGAGACTGAAAACAAAAGTGAACAATTCGGCGTTTGTGCTAGGACATTAGCAAATACAGAGGCAGATTTGCTAGACTCTCACAGAGCGCAGTGCAGCAGCCTCAAATGCTGCACTGCGTGAGAAGGATACAGAAGGAGAGCGCCATATTTACAGAAATATGGCACTCTCCTACCCTCTCCTTAGCGCCGGCTCAGAAATCTGCTGCCGTGCGCCATGGATACACCTTTGCACCCTGGTGCAAGGGTGTCTACGTGAGTCTAGCATAGGTTTTGTACTGGAAGGGAACCCTTCCAGTACTAAATAACATGCTTAGACTAACATGAAACCTTTTCCCACTTTGTATGTGTGCTGTACAGTGCAGCACACATACAAAGTCAGAAAAGAAAGGAGAAATTAAAGCATTTCTCCTTCATAGTGTCTATTGGAGATGGGCGCTATTTTCTCATGGTAAACCTTGTCTACTTTTGTAATCAAATAGGGCTTAGCATCAGAAACCTTGGGTGGTTGCATGGGAACATCTATGCATCTTCCATGGTACGTACCTTTGGAGCTTAGTAATGTAAAGCAGCGCTATGCACTGTTTTGCAACAATTTCAAGTGATTTTTGATTGCTAAACACGTTTAGCACTGGAAAATAAATTAGTAAAACAAGATTTTGCGTTGATTTGCGCCACTTTTGTGATGCAAACATGACACTAAAACATAGTAAATATACCCCCCAGTCTATAAAATGTACAAGAAACATGGTACATCTCATATCTGAAGTGTTACTCGAGATTTCCTATATTCCTTCAGTGGCAGAGCATTTAAATGTATATACTATACCATAGTATTTTCTACTGCTTCCCGCCTTATATTTTCCAGTGAAGATGTTGTAACTATGTCGGGCTTTTGTCTAGACACGTCATCCGCCCTTTTCAGTTTGCTTGGAGCTTGGCGTTCCAGTGACTCCATGGTAGAAAGCTGAAATAGGAAACAATTGAAAAAAAGGAATAAGGTTCACTTCCATATTTACAAAGTGCATCAACAGATGTAGGAGAGAGTGACATATATTACTCAAAATCACCTGGGTAGATGGACGTAACACACCATGCCTCACGTTACAGATTCAACTGCGCATTGCCAGACACTACCTTGTTGGAATCGTGTAGCCTTCAATGCACAGGAGCTTTCTAAGAAAGATTCAGCCTCTTATGGCAGGTACAGCCTCATGTGTTATGTTCAGCCAGCAAAGGCCAAGAAACAGACACGTTAGAATATTGTGGCCAAGTTATAATCATTATTATGTCCGGGTGAAACCTGGTCTGCAATGCATTGGGATTTTGTCTTTGATCATGCGTCATGTGCCATTTAGAGCCTGACGTGGCATGTACATCATCATGTCTAGGCGGTGCCTCTTTGCCGGATATGTATAAAATCTATCAGGTGGTACAGGATATATACCAGTTATATTGTGTACCAGGCGAAGGGGAAGATTTACAAACATTTTGTGCTGGGTTAGCGTCACAAAAATGTTTTGCGCTGGAAAGCACCCTCAAAGTAGCGCAAAGCAGCGCAAAGCACTGCTTTGCATTACTTAGCGCCAAGGGGGCGTTACATGGGTGGAACATGGGCGTTCCCATGCAACCACCCATGCCTTTTGACGCATAACCATATTTATAAAGATTTGTAGACATGGTTTTGTGCCAAACGTTAACGCCCCTTCAAAGGAGGCGCTAACAGGAGAAATGCTTTCAATTCTCTGTGCTTTTTCGTGCAGCACACATACAAAGTGGGAAAAGCTTTCCATCGTGTCTAGGCATAGTATTTTGTAGAAGAAGGGTACCCTTCTTGTACAAAACCTATGCTAGACTCATGAACACACTATAGGCTATGGAGCTAAGGTGTGTGCATGGCACACGGCCACTGAAATCAGCGCTGGCGCAAGGGGAGGAGAGAGCCATATCTCTGAAGATATGGCGCTCTCCTGATCCCTCCATGTCGCGCAACGCAGCGCAGCCTCGCGGGACTTTTTTGTAAATCTCCCCCTTAGTCTCCTATGAGATGGTACAGCCTTAAGTACCAAGAAGGGGTATCACATTCTGAGGTATTTGATCACATGCATTTTTCTTCTATCATATGTCCTGAAACAGTCTGGTTGAACAGATACAGCTGTGATCACAAAGAAAAATACAACATTGGCAAAGTCTATATGTCTGGCCTTAGCATGCACACAATGGCTTTTCATGTTTTTCCGAACATACACAATATGCAAAAAGATTTGAAAAAATATGAAAATGAAGGAGTGGTCCAGCAATCTAGACAAGCAGCCCTAGCTCTGACGTGCAGTTTTTTCAGGCAGCTGTGCGCATATGTTTAGACAAAATGGCATTGCTCACAGCGCAAGGTAGCCAATGGATGAAATAGGCTGACTTATTTCTGCTCTTTGTTATGCTATGGTGGGTGCAAGGAAAATGTGACTGACCCTTAACAGAACAATGGATAAAGAGGGCTGACTCAAAGCCCCTGTTCTGTCTGTATACATTTTTATCATGAACTTTCAGAAACATTATGCTTGCAAAGTAGCTAAAGCTGTCTCAAGGCCAGACCAAAAAAGCAAGCAGACCAATGCAGATTGGATTTGTTTTGTTCAAAAACATCTATCAATCTATCTATCTATTTGTATTTCTATATTTTTATAGAGCGCATATAGCCAAATGGCATCAAAGAGCTAAGGTCAGACATATCAGCACATTGGTGAAAGCCAGCTGGTCAATCACCTAGACAGAGAATCCCCGCGCATCTGAGGAGATGCAAAGAGGCAAGTTTTAACATTTCTGGGAAACCAAAGATAAGGGTCAACCCTCCTGATAGGCTCAGGAAGGCTGTTCCACAGCCTTGCTGCAGCCACCGAAAAAGCACTTTTCCCTCATCTGGTGTTATGAGACCTGGGGATGACATTTCTTAGTCCCACGGATCTTAATAATCTGCTGGGGGCATACCAGTTAAAAACGGACCTGAGATAGTCTGTGCCCCTCTGGTAGAGATCCTTATGCACTGGACATACCGATTTAAAGATTACACTCTTTCTAACTGGTAGCCAATGGAGGGACCTCAGGTCCTCCCTAACCAAACAGGTTTTCAGCAGGCCTAGAACCAATCTTGCGGCTGCATTTTGAATCATCTGCAGTTTGTTTAAAGAATACTGATTTATGTTTAAGTAGAGGGTGTTGCAGTAGTCAAGTTGAGATGTAATAAGCGCTATGACCACTGCAACCCTCAACTCATGGGGTAAGAGAGGAAGAATTGTATTTAGGGTCTTGATAATCCAAAAGCAAGTGCACGCTGTTTTATTGACCTGAATATTAAAGGTCAATGAATTATCAAAGACTACCCCCAGTTCTTTTGCCGTGTTAGCTGGCACTGGGAGCGTCCCACAGGTTTTAGGCCACCAAGAGTTAGACAAGATGGAATTCTCTGCTCCAAAAAACACAATTGCAGTTTTTTCACCATTCATTTTAAACCAGTTTGCCTTCATCCAGCGGCTGTTTGCAGCCATGCAACGATGATTTGGGTATCGTCTGCATAGGAGGAGACTTGAAAGCCAAAAGAGTGCTCTAGCTTAGCCAAAGGGGCAATATACAAATTAAAGAGTGTGGGGCTCAGCGAGGAACCTTGAGGGACCCTGCAACACAACTGACCGTGAGAGTACTATCTGTCAAGAAGAACTTTAATAGTTTTAATGCAGTGTTGCACAATCCTGCCTGGCTCAGCCTTTGCCCCAAAATAGATGGAAGTATGATATCAAAGGCTGCTGACAGGTCGAGCAAAACCAGAATAGCTGCTCCCCCAAATAAACCTGATGGTGGATGTAGTCAGCCGCCTTAACTAAGGCAGAATCCGTGCTGTGATTACTTCTGAATCCATTTTATGACGAATACAGACAAAATTGTGCTAATTCCAGGTTAATATGTTTCTCCAGAGTTTTGGAAGGAGCAGGAAGCAGAGAGATCGGGCATAGATTTTTAAGGTCTCCCATATCTCCATTGGGCTTCTACTTTAGTAGAATCCCAATCGCATCCTTCCAATACTGGGGAAAGATGCCAGACTCCAGTACCTGAGAGTACACTTTCTCCAAGAAATCTCAAATATTATCAGGGACCAGTTGCAGCACCTAGGTGGGCAGGGGTCCTTCGGTGAGCCTAACATGTTTTCAACCAGAAGAACTTTAATTCTAGCTGCTGACAGAGGAGAAAACATTGCTAGAGAGGCATTGCCAGAGACGTCATAGGAGATAACTTCCAGAGCAGTGGTAAGCTGGTTATCCTCCTGTGCACAATCCACATGAATCTTCATAATCTTTTTTCTGAAGAATTCCACTACCTATTACAGAAATCTTGGGAGTTTTCCAGAGCTTGTGGAATGGGAGGTGAGGAGAGATTAGCGGCCACTTTAAAAGTTCTTTCGGTGTGTTAATGGCCAGCTTTATTTTCTGTGAAAAATAAGAAGATGTAGCCTGATTAATCACACCTTTGTAATCTTTCACTAATTCCCTATGCTTAATCTTGTCCTCTTGGAGCATACTGAGTCTCCAACTGTGTTCTTCTCTCTGACATTTCCTATGTGAGTTTTTCAGATCTATCTATTCATCTATATCGATTTATCCATCTAAATCTATCTATCTATCCATCTACCTACCTATCTATCTAAAACATTACCATGGACATAATAAAAACAAAACATAACACTACAAAAGCAAATTTTAACAGAAAATAGCAGAATAAAACAAAATCAATATTTTACCTAGCCTACAAACATGCTACCATCCAAGTTCCATATCATTAACTGAGATTTATATGGATTGACGAACTAGCCTGAGATTTGACAACATTACTGTTATTGAATTAATTCATGGGATGGTCTTCTGAGGGTCAGAAGTATACATTATTAGGTCTTCAGCAAAGAGGGCTAATTTACTTTCAATTTACTTTCATGGTCTAAGCAGCTGAATGGAATCACTTTAAGGTCTCACCTGATCCTTTGGGCTAAAGTGTCACTGTACAGATCAAACGGCCATGGAAATAATGGGCAGCGTTGTTTCATGTCATCTCGAGTAATCATTCACATGTGCAACTTTACACACTCAAATCTGAACATTAGAGGCGATAGTGTCTCCTTAAATGTGACCATAATTTAGATCTTTTTGACATTATTAAAGACCAGTTGTAAAACACTCATACTTCTTTTTCAGTAACTAAGTTTTCTCACATATTATTTTTCATGACTCTTTTACTGTGATTAGTGCACGTTTATTTGTGTGTCACACAAGATGTCTCATAATCGGTTTAGATAAGCATCAAAGGATCTAGCTGCTTATCAGCTGCATCACAGATGAATGGAATCATAGCAAGGTCTCACCTGATATTTTGGGCTGAAGGTTCACTGTACAGATCAAACGCCCATGGTAACAATCGAGTAATCATTCAAATGTGCAACTTTACACACCCAAGTTTGAACATTTTACTAGAGGTGAAAATGTCTCCTTAAATGTGAACATAATCTACATCTCTTTGACATTATTACAGACCACAATCATACTTCTTTTTCAGCAGTCGGTGAAACGGAAAACAAAAATAAACAATTTGGAGCTTGTGCTAAAACATTACCAATGAAAACTATAGATTGTACAACAGAGATGTCCTGTCTGAAGCACTCTCCATTGTTCACCTTTGCAGAGAAACCTCCACCGTCACAAAGTAAATGAACATGGATACGTTCATTTAGTCATAAGCGATACAGTGGTGCATCTCATATCTGAAGTGTTATTCTAGATTTCCTACATTCCTTCATTCATGTAAATGTATATACAATACCTTAGTATTTTCTATTGCTTCCGTCTTTATATTTTCCAGTGAAGGTGTTGTAACTATGTCGGGCTTTTGTCTAGGCACGTCATCTACCAATTTCAGTTTGCTTGGAGCTTGACGTTCCAAATACTCCATGGTGGAAAGCTGAAATAGGAACAGGAATTAAAGTTAAACAAGCATTGGTAAATGCAATAGGATTTGCCTAAGGGATTAATAATAAGCTGTTTTTTCTTGTAAGTTGTAGCTTGGTGAACAGTTGTGCAGTATAAGTTACTGAAACTCCGTTAAAGTGTTATGACATTTTTATTGAGAAAGGCAATAGTTTGAGGCCCATAAGTTTTCTCTACTCTCATCATGTGTTTAATTTCTTTTGACACTGACTTGATCCCCCGATGGATCTTGTATTGTGCCACTAAGATCTAGCATCTGACTATCCAACGAGGATCAGGAATTGGATATCCGACTCACAAATTAACAATTAGATTCATGTATATGACTCTCAATACCAGCCTATATAAATAAAGAATCATTAGTTAGTCCGAACCTTCTAAAGAAATTTAGCCAGACTAAAATCATTCAAACCAATAGTTTGGTTAATGCAATACACAACAATAACATTAGCACCTGATGATTAGACATCTCCCTATATTGATCTCCCTCTGTCATTAATCATTCAATTGGAATGCACAATCAACTTTTAGGAGATGAATCACGACAAAACTCAGTGTCTATGATTTAGTTAAACGTAACATTTGTCAAAGATATTCAAAGAGTAGTACATCATCAATGAACATATACGATCTAAGGAGTGCTAGTCAATTTAATTAGTTAAGGTTGCCATAACGTGACAAGCTCTGGAAAGTTCAGTGAGGACATCAGCCATAACAGCTCATGGGCAGTGTCCCATCGAGAAAAAGTCCACAAATTGGTAACACAGCATATGTGTCAGTCCAAAAGGAAAGCACGTAGAGTCCACAAAGTTCCCAAAGGCAGTGTCTGGTCAGGAAAGTACGTGAATTCTGCCAAAATCCACAAAATCATGTGCCCACCTGTCCTTCCGATCAATGTACATTTTAACCCTCCTCAGTCACCTCATCGTGTCAGACAACTCAGTGCATCAGTCAGTTCATGTATGATGATTGTCGTGAGACATAAAGCAGATACATATTATAGAAAGAGGTGGTGCTAGGCACATACTTTGTCAGATCATCCGGCATACCTAAACTTCCAAACAATGATCCTTTACCAATAGGCACATGAACGAGTTCAAGAGGACAGTTTCACATTGCACCTTTAATAATAGGCAATGAACGAGTTAAAGAGGACAGATTCCCGTAGCAAATGTTCCCAAAGTGTTGACTTTGTTGCCAATAGACCTTGTAAGTGAGTGAGAACTCTTCTAGTAAGTCACATTTTCGCTTCACATTGTAAGTTTAGGAAACTTTCTCAAGAGTGTAAGGCAGCACGGAATAGAGAATATAGCAGGCCTACAATAAAGTCAATTTAAAATGTAACATGTAAAATATAAAATAATAGAGGTATATATTGCATAAAAGAAAATCAGTATTCTAAAATTCTTTAAGTTTATAAACACTCAGATTATTGTTATTTGTTTAATTGCAGGGATCACATGTAAGTATGGCATATTACTGCATTTTCAAAGTACTAACTTGTAAAGTAATTTCAAATCGTAAAATATTGATATCATTTTAAATGAATTACATCAGTACATGAATAAAAATCATAACCTGAAGGTTTCAGAACAATTACACTAGATATGACTAGGCATCACCACTTTTTCTCTTGTCACTTTCGGTGAACATTTTCACATATGCAATGATGAAATTCAGAATGAAACCCTTCAATAGCACACGTAAAGGTATCTAGTTCTTTTTAGATTTTATTAATTCTTCACATGCATCATTATTTCAATAAGGATGGTTTGGAATCTTATAACATTTGAGTACATCACCTTAACTTTTTAATACACGTTGAAATAGCAACTAATACTGGTTACAACTATGAACCTATATTATTTAATGTATATGATTTCATCTATCCTACAATTTATCTGCATGCTTTTATGATGCAGTAACTACGTTTTCTCACATATTATTTTTCATGACTCTTTTACCGTGTGATTAGTGCACGTTTCTTCTTGTGTCACCCAAGATGTCTCATAATCAGTTTAGATAAGTATCAAGGGATCTAGCTGCTTATCAGCTGCATCACAGATGACTGGAATCACATCAAGGTCTCACCTGATCTTTTGGGCTGAAGGTTCACTGTACAAACCAAATGCCCATGGTTACAATCGAGTAATCATTCGCATGCGCATCTTTACACACCCAAATTTGAACATTTTTCTAGAGGTGAAAATGTCTCCTTAAATGTGACCATAATCTAGATCTCTTTGACATTATTACAGACCACATTCATACTTCTTTTTCAGCAGTCAGTGAAACTGAAAACAAAAATAAACAATTTGGAGCTTGTGCTAAAACATTAGCAATGAACACTATAGATTGTACAACAGAAATGTCCTGTCTGAAGCCCTCTCTATTGTTCACCTCTGCAGAGAAACCTCCACCATCACAAAGTAAATGAACATGGATACGTTCATTTAGTCATAAGCACTACAGTGGTGCATATCATATCTGAAGTGTTATTCTAGATTTCCTACATTCCTTCAGTCATGTAAACGTATATACCATACCTTAGTATTCTCTACTGCTTCCCTCTTTATATTTTCATGTGAAGGTGTTGTAACTATGTCGGGCTTTTGTCTAGGCACGTCAACTGCCCATTTCAGTTTACTTGGAGCTTGGCGTTCCAAATACTCCATGCTGGAAAGCTGAAATAGGAACAGGAATTAAGGTTAAACAAGCATTGGTAAATGCAACAGGATTCGCCTTTGTGATTAATAATAAGCAGTTTTTTCTTGTAAGTTGTAGCTTGGTGAACAGTTGTGCAGTATAAGTTCCTGAAACTCCCTTAAAGTGTTATGACTTGTTTATTGAGAAAGGCAATAGTTTGAGGTCCATACGTTTTCTCTACTCTCATCATGTGTTTAATTTCTTTTGACACTGACTTGATCCTCCGATGGATCTTGAATTGTGCCACTAAGATCTAGCATCTGAATATCCAACGAGGATCAGGAATTGGATATCCGACTCACAAACTAACAATTAGATTAATGTATGTGACTCTCAATACCAGCCTATGTAAATAAAGAATTGTTACTATTAGTCCGAATCTTCTAAAGAAATTTAGCCGGACTAAAATCATGCAAACCAATAGTTTGGTTAATGCAATACACAACAATAACATTAGTACCTGATGATTAGACATCTCCCTATATTGATCTCTCCCTGTCATTAATCATTCAATTGGACTGCACAATCAACTTTTAGGAAATCAATCACGACAAAACTCAGAGTCTATGATTTAGTTGAACGTAAAATTTGTCAAAGATATTCAAAGAGTAGTACGTCATTAATGAACATGTACGATCTAAGGAGTGCTAGTCAATTTAATTAGTCAGGGTTGCCATAAGGTGACAAAAGCTCTGGAAAGTTCAGCAAGGACATCAGCCATAACAGCTCATGTGCAGTGTCCCATCGAGAAAAAGTCCACAAATTGGCAACACAGCATATGCGTCAGTCCAAACAAAAAGCACGTAGAGTCCACAAAATTCCCAAAGGCAGTGTCTTATCAAGAAAGTATGTGATTTCTGCCAAAATCCACAAAATCATGTGCCCACCTCTCCATCCGATCAATGTACATTTTAATGCTCTAGTTCCGGTGGTGACACCTCCTCAGTCACCTCATCGTGTCAGACAACTCAGTCCAATAGTCAGTTTATGTAGGATGATTGTCGTGAGACATAAAGAAAATACATATTATAGAAAGAGGTGGTGCAAGGCACATACTTTGTCAGATCATCCGGCATACCTAAACTTCCAAACAATGATCCTTTACCAATAGGCACATGAACGAGTTCAAGAGGACAGTTTCACATAGCACCTTTACCAATAGACAATGAACGAGTTAAAGAGGACAGATTCCCGTAGCAAATGTACCCAAAGAGTTCACTTTGTTGCCAATAGACCTTGTAAGTGAGTGAGAACTCTTCTAGTAGGACACAATTTCGCTTCACATTGTAAGTTTAGGAAACTTTCTCAAGAGTGTAAGGCAGCACGGAATAGAGAATAAAGCAGGCCTACAATAAAGTCAATTTAAAATGTAACGTGTAAAATATAAAATAATAGAGGTATATATTTCATAAAAGAAAATCAGTATTCTAAAATTCTTTAAGCTTATAAACACTCAGATTAATGGTATTTGTTGGATTGCAGGGATCACCTGTAAGTATGGCATATTACTGCATTTTCAAAGTACTAACATTTAAAGTAATTTCAAACCATAAAATATTAATATAATTTGAAATGAATTACATCAGTACATGAATAAAAATCATAACCGGAAGGTTTCAGAACAATTACACTGGATATGACTATGCATCACCACTTTTTCTCTTGTCACTTTCGGTGAACATTTTCACATATGCAATGATGAAATTCAGAATGAAACTCTTCAATAGCACACGTAAAGTTATCTAAATCGTGTTAGATTTTTTAATTCTTAACACGCATCATTATTTCAATAAGGATGGTTTGGAATCTTATAACATTTCAGTACATCACATTAACTTTTTAATTCACGTTGAAATAGCAACTAATACTGGTTACAACTATGAACCTATATTATTTAATGGATATGATTTAATCTGAAATACAATTTCGCTGCATGCTTTTATGATGCAGTAACTAAGTTTTCTCACATATTATTTGTCATGACTCTTTTACTGTGTGATTAGTGCACGTTTATTCGTGTCACCCAAGATGTCTCATAATCGGTTTAGATAAGTATCAAAGGATCTAGCTGCTTATCAGCTGCATCACAGATGAATGGAATCACATCAAGGTCTCGTCTGATCTATTGGTCTGAAGGTTCACTGTACAGATCAAACGCCCATGGTAACAATCGAGTAATCATTCACATGCGCATCTTTACACACCTAAGTTTGAACATTTTACCAGAGGTGAAAATGTCTCCTTAAATGTGACAATAATCTAGATCTCTTTGACATTATTACATACCGCAATCATACTTCTTTTTCAGCAGTCAGTGAAACTGAAAACAAAAATAAACAATTTGGAGCTTGTGCTAAAACATACGCAATGAAAACTGTAGATTGTAGAACAGAAATGTCCTGTCTGAAGCACTCTCCATGTTCACCTCTGCACAGAAACCGCCACCTTCACAAAGTAAATGAACGTGGACACATTCATTTAGTCATAAGCGCTACAGTGGTGCCTCTCATATCTGAAGTGTTATTCTAGATTTCCTACATTCCGACAGTCATGTAAATGTATATACAATACCTTAGTATTTTCTACTGCTTCCCTCTTTCTATTTTCCAGTGAAGGTGTTGTAACTATGTCGGGCTTTTGTCTAGGCACGTCATCTGCCCATTTCAGTTTGCTTGGAGCTTGGCGTTCCAAATACTCCATGCTGGAAAGCTGAAATAGGAAACCATTTAAAGTTAAACAAGCATTGGTAAATGCAACAGGATTCGCCTATGTGATTAATAATAAGCTGTTTTTTCTTGTAAGTTGTAGCTTGGTGAGCAGTTGTGCAGTTAAGTTACTGAAACTCCGTTAAAGTGTTATGACTTGTTCATTGAGAAAGGCAATATATTGTGCTGAGTGTCAAATACAACACCCACACCAAAGAATAAACTAGGATCAAAAGAAACTCCGCAGGAAACGTAAAAAAATCTAATCATTTCAGAAGAGAGAAAGAATAACTAAAAAAACAAACCCGAGTATCTGAAATGGACAGATCATCATTGCTGTTTCCTGAGAGCAACTACACAGATAAGAATCCAAGGATAACATTTCCTGGAAAATCCCTAAATGTGATGAAGCAATTGGTGGCTGTCTGAAGAAAGCAGAGGAATTACATTTCTTTTAAAAAAAACACCTTGTAAGAGCCCTGTGCCAGCCACATGGAGGGGTGAAGTAGCAGGGCTGGGTAAAAACAGAACCGGCACAACCTTGTTTTCAACATAAAATCATGCACACAATTCAAAGAGGATCTCCCAATCTGTAAAAACTTGGTCCAGGGAGGTCAACTAAAGGATGCATTTGCAACAAACCTTCAGTTCTCGTTAGCACAGGGACTAATTTTACATTAAGAGGTTCAACCCAAAGGGTGATGGAGATAGGCATTTGTGTATTTTTTTAAAGAAGTGTGGTAAACAGAATGAATCAATTATGCTTTCCTCAAGACTTCACTAAATTACAAAAGAAGAAAAGTAGTTTTGAAAAAGACACAGTTTGAAATCTGTTCCGCCTAGGGCGCTTATATGACCTTGATTCTTAACAGGTGACTGGGTGACTGAGTAACTGGCAGTGACAGGTAAAAACATGGCCTAGGGAAGAAAAAACCCCTGTTGTGTCCAGTGCCCCTGAAAGCATTGGGGTTGCCCCCCAAATAAAACACAAGAAACTCGTTAAAGTTGTCTGTCTTCACAGAAAGGGTTCCTGGCACCATTTCATCACCCCTTCGTCCTTGCCCTTTGACTTGTGTCTGAAGCAGCTCATGTATGAGGTGTTTCCACCTTATGCCCCATCTTTAATTAAACACTGTGCCATATAGAATTTGGCCAGCTGGAGCACAGGCAGCTTGACTCCAGAAAGTTGATACAGGGAGCTCAGAAAATACACAATACAAAAATAATGGTCACAGTGGAAACTAGTTTTACAAAGAAATCAAAACATCACCTTAATGAATCAATTAATACGATTTATTCTTATTCATAATATGTTTGTATTCATATTCAGATGACAGCACAATTATCCGTACATTTCTAAAAAGGTGCTCCAGAAAAGGGAAGGAGAGGGTGCTCAGGAAGAGGTGTGCGCTTGTGAGGGTTGTAGAAGAGGAAAGGCAATGTGCAATATATACATCACAAACTGATAGAAACCTATCCAGCCACATGAAGGCGAATTATGCACGAAACATAGTATCCTCATAGCACAGAAAATCAATTTCTGGTGTCTGTACTTGACAAAACAAGAAAGTCTGAGAACGTTTCGACCCCCTTGTCATGTGTGGGTTATTTTATCCTTAGCCTGGGGTCTTCATCAGGACATATGGAGACACTTAGGAGTAATTGTAATTTGGTCTTATTAATCAGGTGATGGAGAATACGAATGTGATTTTATTATGAAAAAAGCAATGAATGTTACCATTAGGACCAGCTAGATGAATCTGGCGGTAGTTATCTAAAAAGTGGGCCTGTAGGCTCCAGCGTCATGGATGCGAGTAAATAGGACTCACAGTGAACTGAAAGTAAAGTGGAACGTGTGTCAGCACCAGCGCAAAATAGATAACTAAGGTGATCACTAATTGGCCGAAAGAACCTGCCCCACTTACTTCGTGGTGAGTTGGTGTGGCGTCAGGATTAATCCTACAGGACCCTCTGTGAGATCCAAATTGTTTTAACGGCCTGTATGGAAGATGGGAAACATGAGCCCATGGGCTGCAAAAAACAAAAAGGATGGTGCACTCTGATGAAATGAAACTCACTTGGTGCAAGCGTCGATTTACATAAAATCCACCGCAGCCTGTGACCTTGTGGTAACCTAAAATAAGGAACACAGGAATGATACTTAGACTCGTGTAATCATCCAGAGATTGAGCAGTGAGGTCTAAATGACATAAACAATTGAGAAGTTAATTGAGGCTATAAACCACGACATACCTCAGTGTGTCATCGCGGTGAGCCAACTGGGAATAAATCACCTCTTTCTAAAAGAAGAAGAAGAGAGGGGAGTATTAATTATCATGGAATTCCTGTTTAAGGGATCTAATTACTGCTGTGGAAGGAAGCTACGAGCTGCGGCATACCTGTCTGTTCAGTCCGAGAGCATCTGGAAACTGACAAATGGGCCCAGGAGGCGCTGCCGCTTAAATCGTGTCCTGAAACATGCACGCACGGCACACTATCTGAACAGCCGCTGGATGCCGGCACGCTCGGAAGTGGCCCTGGTCAACAATGACAGTGTCAACAGGAACCGAACCCGTCCGCGTCGGTTAAAACAAAAACGGGGCTGGCAATTCCACTATTTAGAGGAGGATTACTTTACAGAATCAGATGGCCTTCTGAATCGACTTGTAGAATGGGGATACCCGAGAAGATTGGTCAAACGAGAAGGGAAAAAGAACATGGTTCAACCCAAGGGAGACTCTCTTGACACCCAAGCAACGTGCTAATGATCCCATGAATAGGCTAATATGTGTCACCACGTACTGCACCTGCGGCAATGAAATCAAACGGATCATCAACAATCATTGGAAGTTAATCTCTGATGACTTGGAATTGATAGACCCCCCAATGCATTCATTTAAGAAGGGCAAGAACATACAGGATCATGTGGTCCGCTCGCTTTTGGAAACCACGCCACAGCCTTCCATTCAAACCCTGTGGCATTTACCTGAGATTGTGGGCCATTTCAAGTGCAGCCACTGCAAAGCGTGTAGGCTCACTATTGAGACCAGGCAGCTTAACTATAAACAGCGCACAGTGGATTTAAAAACATACACCAATTGCAACACTACTGACGTAATTTATGCCATCATATGCCCATGCGATCAGATGTACATAGGGCAGACACACCAGAAAGTAAAGGCACGTATCCTACAACATTGTAGTAGGATCAGGTGTGGGACTGTGAGCGCACCACTTGTGGAACATTTTTAGACCCTAGGCCACCAACCTGAAAGCATTAAATGGGTGGTCCTTGAGAAAGTTACGCTTACGGGGTGGTGACATTAACTCAGTCCTTAATATTCATGAATGTAAATGGATGCATTCCATGGACACTGTTCGTGAGGGCTTAAATGAATTGGATGCCACCAATGCACAGTTATCTTGTTTAAACAATGAACAGTTTTGTCATAAGACATGTATATTGTATAAGTGTATCTGCATTTTAAACCTTTATACATTTTGTTGCATATGTTAATATATTTTTAACAGTACTCAGGTTTACATCCACTACTGAGCTGTCACTGTGATTCACAAGATTCTTCAATGCTTCACCCTTCGCAGTCCTCCTAATTGTATGAACCCATGGGACTTTTCTATTTCAAGGATTTACTTGATTACTGTGTTTACGTAACTTCGCTGTACTATGATCACCCAGTTGTTTTGTGTAGACATTGTTTTCTTGCCTTCAATATGGTGATTTACAACGTCGGATTACGCCCGCATTTTGCAATGTTCTAAGATGTACTGCCCTTCCCCTAGATTGGTCCGGCACATTTCACATTTGTTTCACCAACATATGCGGAATTAGCATGGATTTAGTGGTATGAATATGTAACCTACTCTTGACTAAGCTTGCACCATGTGATATTTCATGAGACAATACTTTTGAACTTGGAGTTGTTGACCCGGACGGGTCTTCCTTATTAACTCCTACGAAACACACACCGTACCAGCGGGCCCTTATCGTCATCGTGTTGTTTAAATTTCAAATAGCAGCACTCATGTCACAGTCTGCTGAGGCCCTCATTCCTCCTCTAATAGTGGAATCGCCAGCCCCGTTTTTGTTTTAACTGACCCGGACGGGTTCGGTTCCTGTTGACACTGTCATTGTTGACCCAGGCCGCTTCCGAGCGTGCCTGCATCCAGCGGCTGTTCAGAGAGCATGCCGCGCGTGCATGTTTCTGGACACGATTTAAGCGGCAGTGCCTCCTGGACCCATTTGTCAGTTTCCAGATGCTCTTGGACTGAACAGACAGGTATGCCGCAGCTCGTAGCTTCTTTCCACAGCAGTAATAAGATCACTTAAACAGGAATTCCATGATAATTATTACTCCCCTCTCTTCTTCTTCTTTTAGAAAGAGGTGATTTATTCCCAGTTGGCTCACCAAGATGACACACTGAGGTATGTCGCGGTTTATAGCCTCAATTAATTTCTCAATTGTTTATGTCATTTACACCTCAATGCTCAATCTCTGGATGATTACACGAGTCTAAGCAGGATTCCCGTGTTCCTTATTTTAGGTTACCACAAGGTCACAGGCTGCGGTGGATTTTATGTAAATCGACGCTTGCACCAGGTGAGTTTCATTTCATCAGAGTGCACCATCCTTTTTGTTTTTTGCAGTCCATGGGCTCATGTTTCCCATCTTCCATACAGGCCGTTAAAACAATTTGGATCGCACAGAGGGTCCTGTAGGATTAATCCTGATGCCACACCAACTCACCACGAAGTAAGTGGGGGAGGTTCTTTCTGCCAGTTAGTGATCACCTTAGTTATCTATTTTGCGCTGGTGCTGACACACGTTACACTTTACTTTCAGTTCACTGTGAGTCCTATTTACCCGCCTCCATGACGCAGGAGCCTAAGGGCCCACTTTTTCGATAACTACCGCCAGATTCATCTAGCTGGTCCTAATGGTAACATTCATTGCTTATTTCATAATAAAATCACATTCGTACTCTCCATCACCTGATTAATAAGACCAAATTACAATTACTCCTAGGTATCTCCATATGTCCTGATGAAGACCCCAGGCTAAGGATAAAATAACCCGCACGCTACAAGGGGGTCGAAACGTCGAAGGTCTTTCTTGTTTTGTCAAGTACAGACAACAGAAATTGATTTTCTGTGTTATGAGGATACTATGTTTCTTGCATAATTCGCCTTCATGTGGCTGGATAGGTTTCTATCAGTTTGTGATGTATATATTGCACATCGCCTTTCCTCTTCTACAACCCTCACAAGCGCACACCTCTTCCTGAGCACCCTCTCCTTCCCTTTTCTGGAGCACCTTTTTAGAAATGTACGGATAATTGTGCTGTCATCTGAATATGAATACAAACATATTATGAATAAGAATAAATCGTATTAATTGATTCATTAAGGTGATGTTTTGATTTCTTTGTAAAACTAGTTTCCACTGTGACCATTATTTTTGCACTGTACCTTACCCGGGTCCGGTGGATTTTCGGCTTCCCCCATTGTTTTATAACTCTGAGAAAATACACAATAGCATAGCTTTTTCAATAGAACAAGTGATAAATGCATTTGATAACAAGTCACGAACTAGAATGCGATGCTGGAACAAAAACAACAAGAGAACCGAAAATAGAAGTGAAGGGGCAAGGCAGAGGATGTGGTGTAACGGTTAGAACTGCCGACTTTGGAGCTGGGTTCTAGTCTCGGTGTCAGTTCAACATTACAATAAATAAGTTATGTATTCCTTGTTTTTTTTCCCAACACTGTTAAATAGTTCAAAAATAAAAGCGCTCCTGTTAAGTACTTTCTACTCCATTCCATAACGATCTTACTGGTGTCGCAGTACAATGTATAATACAGTACAGTACAGGCCAGCACAATGAACGGTGACCAGCAGTAGCTATGATTGAGACCTATATTACCTTAAACTAAGCAGGTGATAACGATGACATATATGCACAATGGTGGTTATTTTATTTTGCAAGCCGAATTGACAAGACAGCCACTAAAATCTCAGAACTGTGTCACGTTTGAGACTGTTAAAAAATTAAATGGTGCACACAGAGAAAGAGGAAGTAATGAGGAGAAATAAAGATATTTTCCTCGTTACGCCTCACCTGGAGAGGCGTAGAATTTTAATGCATTCCCAGATCAACCATCAATGGTAAATCTGGGAATACGCCAAAATCCATGGGTGGATGCTTCGTAACACCCATGCTCCACCCATGGAATGCCTCCCTGGGGCAGAGTAACGCAACGCAGCAACTTGTTCTGCAATGGGGTACTCTAACTTTATCAAGGCATGCAAGGTGGCCTTGTGTGTCTTGATAATTCTAACTTAAGAGTTGCGTCACTCTTGCACCCCATTTTGCCCTAGTTTACAATGCACTGGGATCGTGTCTTTGATCATGCATCATGTGCCCATTTAGAGCCTCATGTGGCATTGTTCACCTCTGCAGTGAAGCCTCCACATTCACAAAGTAGAAGATCATAGCACTCATTCTTTCTGTCATAAGTGGTGCATCTCATATCTCAATTGTTCTGGATTTCCTACATCCCTTCAGTGACAATCTCATACCTCAATATTTGCTACTGCTTCCCTCCTTACATTTTGAAGCGACTGTGATGTAAGAATAGCAGGATTTTGTCTAGGCATGTCATCTGCCCTCTTCAGTTTGTTTGGAGCTGAATGTCCTAATGACTCAATGCTGGAAAGCTGTAATAAGAAGCAACCAAAAGCTCAAACAGGGTTGAGGATCTACTGAAGATTTACAAATTATGTGAACGGAAGTAGGGAAGAGTGCCATATATTAATCAAAATCATTTGGAAAGAGGTACGTAATACTCCATGGCTAATGTTATTGATACACCTGCGTATGGCTAGATACCATCTTGTTAGATACGCACAGCATTCAACACACAGTAGGAGCCTTATAAGAAATATTGAAGCCTTTATGCCAGATACAGCCTCATATTCTTTGTACACCCAGCATATTTTCCCTTTGAACAATTGGTCACTGACACTGAAAAAAACGACTGAATGTGATTACCCCAACCTTGGCACAGTAAGAACTTTACTGAAGAGTTGTGCTTTTGTTGGGTTGGGGTAAATACGCTCAATGAATTTCAAGTAATTTGTGTTTAAAGAGATGCTCAGGGTGGGGATGAATTGTGCTGATTGACAAATGTGCATGAAATGAAGCAGATGATCTGCTTATTCTTTGATTTTTTTAATTTGTGCATATTTATCAAGGGGGCACTTTTAAAAGAGGGCATTAAAAATGTGCTATTTTTTATTTGCTAATACCTATGATGATATTCAGAATGTTTAATTTTCGGTGGGTATGGCATTTCGTGCAGATTCAACAGAGATGAGGCAAACACAGTTAAAAGGAGGGTCAAAAACTATTTCCTGTTTTAATACCATTGGTGCTTTGTAATGAATATGA
Organism: Calotriton arnoldi; assembly: GCA_963921515.1. Classification (NCBI taxonomy): domain Eukaryota; kingdom Metazoa; phylum Chordata; class Amphibia; order Caudata; family Salamandridae; genus Calotriton; species Calotriton arnoldi. The sequence goes on from CAWUFW010002513.1 coordinate 1,758,767, forward strand.
ATGAAATTTGGCAAGCTCTTAGCACATTAAGCAAGACGAAGGAATATCAGGTATCATGCTGATCCAAGATGGTGTTCAAACTGGGATAAAAAAAAATCATTAATTTGCTGATACATTTTGCTCAGTGTCACATGTCTACGCTAGGCAGATATTTACCATGTTTACTTGTGATATTTAGCATTTCATGAAAACCCCTGAACGGAGGGTGCACTTAAAGGGAAGTCAAAAAGCAGCAAGTCCCATTTTAAGGCTCATAGGAATCTTTGTTCTCTGCTACTGAAAGAAACCCTGAAGGGAATTCTGGCAGTCTTGGAATGACAGTATAACTTTACTCAGAGAACTGCTGTTGCTTGGTTTGGAGTTAATCTATTCAGTTGTTTCCAAGAAAATATAGAATTACAATGTTGTACCAGTGGGCATGAAATGGATAAAAGACAGATGTGGTGTTGTATACTAACTCCCAGCTGTGTCAGTGGGCCTGAAAGATTTACAAGATAGAGTTAGCTGGACCATGAGTGTGAACCTAGTTCTGCAGACGTTCAGTTGATCTACATTTAAAATCCCCCCTTGGACAAAGAAGCTTTTAGCTACTGTTGTTCATTTCAAGTCTGCAATACTAACATTTGAACTGTGAACCCACTAAAACAGGATTGACGAATATAATACCTGCCCAGGCTCCAGGCCAGGCCATTCTAGGTTGCTTGCAGTCCGGTTCGGTGAGGACCTGGCCGGGCAGTTCGGGCTGGACTGTTCTCATGAGGAACAGGGCCAGTGATGATCTGCATATGGCTGGTTCCAAATTGAGGTGGCATGGTGAGTAAAGGAATGACGGGTCGGGATGCTACCCCGAATGATTGTCAGTAGTTAAACAAACAGCAAGCATTCCTCCCATCACCTTTTGTGTGTTTCATGTACAACCAACCTGTGCCATACATGTTTGAAGGCCATGCACATGGGGTTTGGCAGTCTGAAGCAGGATAGCAAATTAATAGCAAATTAACACTTTTGTCCTCCACTACCCTCCCAGAACTGTGGTCCTTGTTGATGAGTTTACATGAATGTCCCTAGAGTGATGGGAATGTAAAAATGCTAAGGTACTGCCAAAGTTCATACCAGTCTTTGATATGTCACCAAAGATATTAGAAAATAAAATTATTTTCGCCGACCTCTCCCCCCCAACTTTAACTTAGCCCTTTTGTAAGATGTGTCTGACACTTGACATTCCTCCACTGGCTAATTTTGCCAACAACCTACAAATACCAATGTGATTCATTACCAGTAGCTGGTACTGAAGAATCCTGTGAAGGCCCTCAGGTCTGTGCCTTGGTATTACTGCATGCCTTCAGGAGCAAGCGTCCCTACCATGGTATGTAGTAGTGTGCAAGGAAGCTTGCATCTGACTTCGGTGGCATGGCAATGATGCTTGCTCCTGAGGGACGACGGTCCCAAACTGGGGTCTGCGGTTCCCAAAAATCTTAGTCCTGTTTCTGTGTATAGTGGGGTTCGCCACCTGTGAAGCATATGCTGCATGGCCAGGTTTGTTTTTTGCACCAATCCCTCTCCTCACACTCTTTGGGATCAGGCATCTGCAGACAGTGGGGTGCATGGCTTGGCTTCAGGCCAGGCTCTTTGCCCCACTCCCAATGAGCATGCGGAAGGTCATTCACAGTGGGGTCAGGGCATCTGCAAATGTGCCCCTGCACAGTGGGGCTTTGGATTATTCAGCATGCAGAGCAAAGGGCCTGCCCAGTGGGTTTAGGAGCTCATTTTTTTCCGGGTGCAAGACTTGCTGTGCTGTATGCAATGGGGTTGACCACTCATGAATTGTGGGGGGTCGAAGGCCAAATGCAGTGGAGTTAGGCACCCACGGGGCCCAGGGCATTGACCCACTGATCAGGCCCTGAGATCTTCTTCCACTGTGCAGTCAAAAGCCATCAGCTGCTGGGTTAGGCCTTTGCAGAGGCCGAGTGGCAGGGCTTGACTGCAGGTCAGTCCCTCCACAGCCACCCCCACTGCCCCTGCCGGCCTTGCCCAGCTGCATACTGCCTATGGCGTCATTCCCCTGTCGTGGAGGGGGTGCAAGCCTGACCTCGCTGTGTGCAATGGGTCAGTCACCCACAAAACATAGAGTGCAGGACCTTGACAACATGAAGGAAGCTTCAACATAGCTGCAGCACCATGGTCGGAAGCTTGCTTCTGGTGAACCGTATATCTAAACTGTGATCTGCGGCCTATGCTGTGTGCCTCACTTTCACTGTGCACATTTGAAGGCTGCCTGCAGCTGGGGTCGGGCACCTGTAAAGAGTGGGGTGCAGGGCCTAGTCAGATATTAGCCATAAACAGAGGTGAGGTCCAAAAAAAATCCATGTAGAAAATGATTAAAAAAATGAAATTCACTGAAAAAAGCTAAGTTTAAATTGAAGTTGTAGTTAGGTTTGTAATTTAAGCTTAACATATGTGAAAACAAATCTCAGAAATTAAAAAAAGCACAAAGTGTAGTTATGGTTATAACACAACCCCCAAAAAACACTCAAATTTGCTAGTTACATTTAAGTGAACTAACTATAACTTGCACCTCAGTCATGACTTTAAATGACACCATTAATGACATCACTGATGACATCATCCATGATACTGCTATTCATATAACTCCATAAACCCCAAAATAAAAAAATTTTAAAAGAAAATTTATAGCAAATTGCCTATGTCATATGCATCATGGAATTAATATGCGCATACAGGTGGGTGCATAGAGTTGAAATAGAGTAAGTCTAGTTGTGCATGGTTAAAGTTATATGGTGCACTGATAAAGGCTGAGCACACCTGGGGTGGGTTGCAGAGGCATGTCTCAAAGTAGGTTGTGGCTTAAATTACCAGAACTCTGTGATAAAACCCAAATCTTCTGTTCCCAATAAATCTATCCACTCGTGCACTTGTTGAATAGTTGTTGTAAGAGAATGCAGTTTATTATATGGTATGACTGTGGGATCGCACTGTGTAATAAACTCACAAACCAATCTTGCGTCCCGTCAGACCTGTTTGTAAAACCTTAGCTCAACTCTGGGTAGCTGTGGCTTTGAGCAATCAGGCTTTAACAAAGGAACAAGTGCGAAGAATTTAGAAGTACCAAAACAATTGAATAAGAAAGAAACATGACACAAAGGAAATCAAACACCAATTTATAAAAATAGATCTTATTTTATGAATTTGTAGACCCCAAATCTAACAAAATCCACTAGAGGGTTCTGGAGATATGAAATTTTAAGTAAATTGTAAGTCACTGATTTTCACTCAAAATGCAAACAAGCACTGGCAACTACAGCGGTTACTATGAAAACGTATGAAAATCCACATTATTGAAGAATGTGCAACATAGGGGTGACCCTCTGAGAGATGTTTTAACTTACAGTGAGGTTGCAATCATGCCTCTAAGGCTGTACGCCACTCTGCTCATCTCGTGAATTATGTACAGTGTATTTTACCAAACTACAGAGTGTTGTCCATAGGGCCTGGTGAAAGGTGCTTTATGATCGGCTAATGCATACCTGCCATCCTTTTGACTCAAATTTGCACTTCACATAGGGTGTTTAAAAGGGTGATACCATTAAGGTCAACAGAGATTAAAAAGATTTTTGGAGGTATTGTGTGACCCCCATTACAGTCCATGGATGTATTTTGTTTGTTAGGTGGGTGAATACCCGTAAAAAGAGGGTAACATCCACTAAATATAGGAGTGTTGATGCAACATGTCCTGCATGTTGCCAAAGGTTATGTCCATTATCAGTTGATTGCTGATACAAGAGTGGGCACAGGTGTAGTTTGTTGAAATACTTCCATCCCACATACTTCCATTCCACAAAGCCTATAGCACATTGTTATACTCATTGGATGATGCCATCAGTGATGTCATCAATAAAGCCATTACCAGGACATATAAGAAACAACATTTCACACTAAAATAGCTAACTTAACAAAAATAAAAAAAAATTTAAAAAAAATTACGTAATCTACGAACATGCTACCAATAGTGCAAGTTCCATATCATTACCTCAGATTTATCTGGATCGACTAAATAGCCTGAGATTTGACAAACGTCTTGAGTAATTAAATAAAGTCGTGGGTCAGTCTTCTGAGGGTCTAAAGTATAAATTATTAGGTCATCATGAATGAGAACTCATTTACTTTCATACCCTACTCACCTGACCAGTGTCACTTAAGGCCCTAGTCTGATCTTTCCAGATAAATTGTTAATGAACAGATTAAACAGCCTTGGCGATAAAGGGCATCCTTTTCTTGTGTAATCTTCAGTAATCACATGTGGCAATTTTACACACTCAAGTTTGCACATATCATCTTTAATGTGTTTATATTCCAGATCTTGACACCCTTAAAGACCAGTTATAGAACACTTATATTGGCTTTAACCATTCGTAATTTGCGCTAAAACATTTGCAAGAAAATCTGTAAAACGCACAACAGATATTTCCTGTCTGAACACAGGACATATTCATTCAGTCATAAGAGCTGCAGAGGTGCATCTCATATCTCAATTGTATCTCAATCCTTTTCTTGTGTAACATCCAGTAATCACACTGGTGATTTTATACACTCAAGTTTGAACCTCACACAACTGTTAAAATATCCACTTTAATGTGTCCATATTCTAGATCTTTTTGACATCCTTAAAGACCAGTCATAGAACACTCATACTGGCTTTAACCATTCTTTAATTGTGCTAAATCATTGGCAAGAAAATCTGTAAAACGCACAACAGAAATGTCCTGTCTGAAGCACTCTCAGAGAAATCTTCACCTTCACAAAATAAATGAACACAGGACATATTCATTCAGTCATAAGAGCTGCAGAGGTGCATCTCATATCTCAATTGTTGCTCTAGATTTCCTGCATTCCTTCGTGGAAAAGCATGCAAATATGTATCTCATACCTCAATATTTGACACTGCTTCCCTCCTGACATGTTCACGTGAAGGTGGTGTAGTCTCGGGCTTCTGTCTAGACACGTCATCCTCACTCTTCACTTTACTTGGAGCTTGGCGTTCTAATGAGTCCGCGCTGAAAAGCTGAATTAGGAAACAATTGAAAGCTCAAGAACGGGTTAAGGTTCTAGTCACGATTTATGAAGTACGTCAATTGAAGTAGAGGAGAGTATCATATATTAATCTAAACTACCGGGCTAGAGGCGCGTGACACCCAATGCCTCGCAGACCATGCCACACATTTCAGATGCAACTGCTTATGGCCGGGCACCACCTTGTTGAATAGTTGCAGCTCTCAATGAACACGAGCAGCCTTGCGAGAAAGATTCACCCCTTATGGCAAGTACAGCCTCATGTGCTTTGTATAGCTAGCGTAGGCCTGGAAACACACTCATGTTAGAGTGTTAGAGATGCAACATTGTGGCCAGGTACAATTATTATTATGTCAAGGACAACCTAGTGTGCCATGCATTTGGATCGAGTCCTTGCTTATGCATCATGAGTAATTTAGAACCTTTTGGAACAGGTACATAATCTTGTCCTAGGTGGAGCCCTTGGGCCAGATACTAGTATTATGTACCAGGTAGTGCCAGCATATATCAACTTTGGGATTGGGTACTAGTACTATGAGAAATTACCAGGATATACAAAAATGAAGTTTAACACTAAAAAAATAATTTAACACAAATTACCATGAAAACTAAAATAAATAATTTACCTTACCTACGAAAATGCTCCCCTATGAAACCCAAACATAGTTTAAGGATCACATTTATATAATGAGTTGCAAAAAATTATAATAAAATTCTTCAGGATAATTTAAATGTGAATAAAGAATAAATTCAACTGCGATAGCAAAGGATCAGCATTGGATTATAATATTATTTTTCATAATACTTAATTGCTTTAAAATAAATGTATGGTAACAAAAGACAGACTATAAGTACCAATAGAGATAAATCCCCACCTTTTCAGGAGAATATAAAACCCAGGCCCACCATGCATAAACAGAGAGTTTTTTGCAACTTTCAGGTTTGATGTAGCTGATTTTAAAGAATTGGGCAAAAGCAAGTTTAACCTGATATTACTAAAGCTACTAATTTGCAATTAGGGATAAATCATCATCAGTTTTGGGGGATTTTTGAAATTATATTACAGATTTCTGTGGCAGAATTGCATGTAATAGTCTTTGAAGTACACCCACAAACTCACTCTGGACGGAATCATTCTAAAATATTTATGTTTGTCAAAGCCGAATTGGCAGTCAGTTGAATTGTTTTTGACTTGTATTTCCATGCGTCCACATTGTCTTCAATGCCACAAAATACATCCAGGTAAAAATGCTGAGGAAAGGAGTGAAACGAGAAGATAAAAGTGGGTAGTGCTACAAGGACAAATCATGTCTGTTTGGGAGAGGAGTGGAATTCAAGGGAGAATAAAGGTTCTTTGGTTATTATTGCCAGTCCTTTAATGAAGAGTTAGTGCTGTGCTCTAGACAATATGGTGGCTATGCCCATCCGATAAACTTTCAGTAGGGAAATTCCTAAGTGCTGACTGAAGTCTTATTGCTGTTGGCCCCACGTTAGAACCCAAAGAGGACACAGATTTTGCATATGGTATTAGCACATGGAGATAAGTGATGGAACAATGGGCAGATCTAGTTCTAGCTCTCCAGATCAAAGTTTGATTATTGGTCGGCATCTTGAGTCATGGATCCATCACTTCTCTATACAAGAATGTAATTTTCAAAAGAAGACATTGTGTATTCTCTGCAAAGTGAAATCTATGAAATTGTGTCACTCTGTTTGTCCTCATCATTTTCCAGTACAGAAGATGATGTAAGTTCTCTGCCCGATACTGCAGCATAAACACTAGTCAGCAACTATTCCCTAGTTTTATATTCTGCTGCTTTTTGTTAAATTTTTTCCTACTCAAAGGATTGAAGATCACTTTAGTTCATTGCTTTCAATGAAGCATAGATAGATTTCAGATAGTGTTCTAATGAACCTCTTTGAGTTAGTCAGTTTATTGTTCCAATCAGTTGCCCGCAGATGCCTGTATTTCTTTCTTATGTTCAAAGACGGAGACTGCTGCACCGGGGCTGCTTCCTATACATATGTGTCTAGGAAGGCAGGGGAGCCTCTCTTCTTTAGCTCCAAACTTCCATTTTTCTGTTACAATGGCTCAATCATGGAGTTTAAAGAATAGTTCTTGTCTCTCATTGGTGTTAATAAGGCGCAGCTGGTACAGGTAAGGGCGGCGGGCAGGGTGGGAAGGCGACAGATGACGGAATAGGGAAAATAAAATTTAAAAAAAGAAAACCACTTACTTTGCGCTCGCCACGTCGCCGAGTTGGCAATGCAGCGAGTGCAAGGTAAGTGGTTTTCTTTTTTGAAATTTTATTTTCCCTATTCCGTCGTCTGTTGACGCTCCCCCCCCCTCCGCCTCACTGCTCTTACCTGTACCGGCCGCCCCTGGTATTAATCCACATTTCGCACACCTAACTTTGTAGCAGTAAAATCTATGTTTCCTTCTCTGCTGCGGTGTACAGTACTTTACACTGCATTTTGCACTAACAATCAATGATGGCGGAACCCTGGCACAGCCACATGGAGCCTGCCAACTTCCAGCTCAACATGAGCCTCTCCCAAGGCAGTGTGAGGTCAGGACACCTGAGGTAGTCTCAGACTCTGCATTTCACTTTCCTGGAGTATGAGTGACTCTCTTTTGTCTTCCCTTTTGTTTTATCACAGGAGAAGTATATGTTTAAAAGGTAGGTGTCATATAGAATGGGTCAGTCAGAGATAAAAAAGTCCTGTGGGATAAAAATTCCAGACAAGGATTGAATGCTCCTGGTAGATTGAAGATATGACATACACTAAACTGCTCAACACTGAAGCAACAGTGGAATTATAGAGGATCTAAGAACAAACTGGAACTGAGCCTGAAAATGTCATTGAAGCAGAAGATTCCAAAAGGAGAAGAAAGGGACAAGAATAGAAAGTGTGGGTGATAAACTCACCAAATATTATTGCTTGACTGCATTATGATGCAAGGAACAATTCAACTGATTCACTTACATAAGGAGAAAACATGAAGGGACCTTCAGTAACAGGAAGTTTATGGAAGAAAGCAATTCAGCTATATTAGATTGGAATTCTCCTTTTGGTAAAAATAGTGTCAGCAAATTTAAAATGGTCAGTGTTGGAAGCTCCAACCTGCCACATGGTCTGGTAGGTGATGAACCTTCAGGATGGCCACAGCTGCTGTTGTCCACGCCCAATCCATGCACTGCCTCCAAACACCGGGAAAAAAAGCAAAGATGCTCGTTGGTAGGAGGAAGCTGCTCCTCCCATGAGCACCATCAGCAATACACACCAGGATTAGAGTGCAGACATTAGAAGCATTGACTCATGAGTGGTCACTAGACCTTCCAATCCATATGATACCAAAGATGTCGTCCATAGAAGCAACAATAATAAATGTATTGCACTTCATATTAAGTCTATCAACCATTACTGAGAAAGGAGAAGTAGAATCACAATTAAAAGAATCTGCCAGGAATAGTTTAATCTGAGAAGCATGGCAGTTGGGATGTATTTTACAAGTTGAGGGAAGATGAAATTGTACTGCAACAAGATTGACTTGTTTAATGATTATAAAGTGTCTACAAAATACATGCCTGAGCCTACTTGGGCCCAAGTGGGTTGGTAGGGATCTTGAAGCTAATGGCACCTTATTCACTTTGTGTAATTCTGGAATAGCTCTTCTGAGTTTATCTTTCATGGTCTTCTTGACTTGGTATAGCTTATTTTGTGCCAGGTTTCTTTGTTCTTTGAGATGATCAAAAAATCTTCAGGATATGAAACTATAGTGTGGGCCAAGTGGTATCCCAAATACACAAGTATGAAATCTTGCAAACAGAAAAAAAGGAAGACTTTGATGGCAGGAAGGGGGGGTGGCACTATTATACCTAAAATGGATTTTAATGTTACAGAGTCAGGAAACCAATTATCTTGGATTGTGTTGCAATACTATCATAAATATTGTGTGATATTGGTCCTTTCAGCCATGCCACAGGATTAAAGGTGGTATCCTAACGATAATGCTCTAATGATTTATAGTTACAAAGCTACAGGTGGTTCCGTTGGGTAAGTAACACGGGGTACTCATTCAGAACCAAAGCATTTCTTTCAAAATCAATATTGATTAGTACTAGACATTCATGAATGTATCACACCTACAGTAAGTTAGCAAAAATATAAATGTATTAATTAATTTGTTTTGATTTTCTATTCTTCTCGCCAATTGTGTGAACAATTTATACAGAAAATAATAATAGGGGCTGTCTTAAAAAAGAGAACACAATAACAAATACAAAGACAATTCAGTGGGTGACTGTGGTGACATATAGTGAAATGAGTGACCTTTCAAATTCAGACAATAAACAAGACAAAAACATAAATTCTCTGTCCTTTTCCGGTCTTTCACTCTAGCTCACACTATTTTCTAAATAAATAGCTATAGTGAGCCTGGGCATGAGATGGTTACACGTCGACGTTTCGACCCAATGGGTATATGTGTTTGTAGATACATCAAGTAGGGTCTTCTTCAGGACAAAAAGGGGGAATAGCGTCAGCCCGTAGTGGTTGGATATTCAAAAGAATGAATCTACTCAAACTTCTAGCTGTATACCCCACTGGACGTGCTCGTCGGCCTCCAGGGGGTAGAAAACTGTAGTGGTTGTTAAAATGCAACCCGTTTGGATTATTGTGAGCTGATGCCAAAGTCCATCAAATTCAACTTCCAGCACCTCAGTAGTCGGGTATCTCTCTCTTGATACAGCTAGAAGTTTGATCAACATTTGGTAATACTGACGGAGACACATTGAGTATTACCCTACGAAAAAGAGTTGTTTTGTTGACAAGCTCCTTCCGGGCTCGGAGGAGTAGATTCATTCTTTTGAATATCCGCAGAGAAGATGCCTTGGTTCTGCTAGCAAGGACCTTAGGCCCACTTGCAGAGAGTCCAAGACTGGGGTGGCAGCACTTGGCAGGGCAGACTCACAGAAGGCAGAGTCCAGGTGCAGGGTCAAGATGGATGGAAGCCTGTTATGTCCCTGAGGCATCAGATAGGAGGCCAGTGAACTAGCCCTTAGAGTCACTCTGGGTTCTTGGTGCAAGATATACAGGTCCAGTCCTTCTCACCCAGGCAAGAGGGCACCAGGCAGTAGAACAGCACAGCAAATCAGGAGTCCAGCACAGTGCAGTCCAACAGAGTGGCAGTTCTTCAGCATCAGCACAGCAGTCCTTCTTCCTGCCAGAGTATCAACTGGTCCAGAAATGTACTGAAGTGGTGATGTCTGAGGTCCTTCTTTTATACACAGTTGTACAGTTGTGCCAGTTACACACAGTTGTGCCTGGGAAATGGGGAGAAGCACACGGGTCTTGAACCCTATGCGCATGCCGAACTGAGTAGTTACTTTCTCCGCACATGCGCAGTATACACAGACCTTTTCACTGCACTCCTGCACACGCGCAACCGAGCGTAACATGACGAGGCATCCCGGAAGGGGGTGCCTCCCTAATCGCCAGCACCGCTACTATAACTAAGCCACTCTCACCGTGGCCAGACAATATGCGGGCAGGCGTCAGGAGGGGTAGGTGCTGAGAGCCAGCACACCAATGGAAATTGTAAGTAACTCTACGAGACCGGAGTTCCTGGCCATGCCGCCCAGCTTGCACAGTAAGTCGTTATTGTACTGGCGTGCGGCGTGTGTGTGCTTAACTCATTCTGTGTCTTGCTCTCGTATTTCTTTCATTTTCCACAGCCCGTTAAGGTGCGAGTTACCCTGTGCTCTAGCCCATGGAGCATTTCTCCTCATTTTTATAGGTAAGGGCTCTCCTTCTTCACTCCTAGCAACACGGAAGTGATAGTATCATGTTTGTTGTCATATGCAGCACCACCCGGTCAGGCAAATTATTGCGCGTTTTGGTCCCACGGGGCGGGCCATTATTCTATTATGGCTCTACTCTTCCAGTGGGGGTGAATCGTTGGAGGCCAGCAGATGCCGGATACATGATCGCCAGCCTACTGGCATGACTTATAGCCGGCCTGCTTTGCCTGCCATGACAACCACCACTGCGAGTACGAGCCTGATGGTACACAGCATAGTCAGTCCCCTGTGTCATGTGCAATGTGCGCGCTTTGAGGAGGCACTCATTGATGCCTCTTAGATATGTTTCATGTCTGTTCTTTGTTGTTTCTGTCTCCCTCTTTCATTCACAGGTTTCCTCAGGAGCGGTTCAACTATTTAGTTGCGGCCTCGCTGTAGTGTTTCACAGTCTTGGCCCGCCCTGAGTTCACTAGGGTTTTTTACCCCTTCACTCACTTGCACTATCACACCACGGCTTGTTTTGGTCCTGATGAAGCGGCACGGATCCTTGTGACCAAGGAGCCGTGAAACATGTCGACCCTTTAAGTTACTTGGGCACATTACGCCCATTGGAGTAACGCACGACCGTCGGGTTTTTTATTCTGACAAGGGTACCTTCCCAATAAATGCAGCGATTCCAGGTATCCCTTAGCCAGTTTTAACTTCTTACACACACTTTGACCCTTCACATAGGATTCCCCCCGACTCCACACACCCGCACTCATCTGATGGCTGTTCCTAAAAGATCTCCGCCAAAGTGACCCTACGGGGGACCCGTAGGGCAGTTCAGCGCCGGCCCGACGAGGAGCAAACGCCCGATGATGAAGCATGACATCCTTCGGGGTAACAAGAGGCAACAAGAGACAAGACAAGTGCTTGCCTCTGACCAGTGGGTTCTAGACCTAGGATTTCCTTTTTTCTCCTTTTTCTCCTTCTTTTTCATCTTTGTTTTCCTTCTTCTTTCTCCTCTGGTGGGTGGGTGACCCTTGGCACCCCCTCCTACGGAACAGTGACCCCCCACTTTGGTTTGATGACTAGCATTAGGAGCACGGGCACTGGACCATAACTAGCTCCTGGTCCCCCCCCCCTCTATTTTGTTGAGACAGATTTAGCACGGCGGCTCAGCCGAGGGACCTCCCATCTATCTCTCTTTCTTTCTTGCTCTTTCCTTGTCCTCCTTTTGAGACATGACTACCTCTACCATGGGTGACAATCTAGGATTACGCTTCGGTGAGGACATTGTGGCAGAAATCCTCAGAGCTCCATCATTACTCGACAGTGAAGGGAATATGGCAACAGCCAGTCTACAAGGAGACTGGAACTCCCTAGCATCACTCAAAAAACTACAAGTCAAAATTGCACTCCACGGGTCTGTAATGACTGAATATCTGAGAGCCAACACTGCACCTAATGGTCTGCTAGTGAGGACCGCACTGCGGATCTTCCTCGATGATCTGATCTTCAGACGTGAATGGAGCCAGATCGCGTGGAAGTGTACCCGCGACTGGCTCATCTTGATCATTGGCACAGCGAAGCGCCTCTCAGAAGCTCTAATCATTAAAATCAACATAGCAGAAAATGGCCTCAAAACTGGAATTGGTATATATGCCTTCAAGACCCGCTTGGCCGAGATCAATGCCGAGATGTCTGACCATCGGGACTACCTTTTCCAACAGAAGATCCATAAGTTGCAAAAGGATATCAAACGTTTTGACAGAGAGAAGATATACCCCTACACTAAGGAGGACTACCAATCCTCAGAAAATGATGCCCTCTCAGATTACGGCTCCACAACTTCAAACAATTCAACCCGTTCATCCAACAGCAATTTGAGCAACAACAGCTGGGGCAGGAACACAAACAGGAGTCCTCCCACCAACTCCATTACCAGCCATGTACGGGTATCCTAATCAACCATATCCCCCACTGGGACCAATGTGGTACCCAGCCTACCCTGGACCACAACAAGGCTTCCAACAACCAATCTTCCACCACCCTCCTCCTCCTTTTAGGAACAGAGGCAGGGGCAGAGGCAGAGGAAGAAGAAAAGGGAACAAACAGGTCCAGTGGCAGGACACGGAGAACGAAAGAACAACAAGGAGTATGACAAACCCAAGAACTGATTGTCAACCTTTCCAAGAGGCAACTCAACCCCGAGGAGGTTACTGTGCTGGAGATGGGTCTGGGTTTCGTACAAACCCCCAAAGAGGACAACTTCCGCATGAACGAGGAACTACACTAGCTATTTCGGAAAATAAGACTTAAATCCTTCTTCAATTGAAATCCCGCACCTGAACGAGGGGACACTGGGCTTAGACCACCCTCCAAATTTACCCCCACAACAGGAATGGTACCCAGTGAGGTCCTAACCTTCGAGAAGGTGGCACTCAAGGAGGCAAACCAACTGAAGAGAAAACACACATTCAACAATATGCCGAACAAGCTCCATAAGGCTATCTCCTCCCTCAAAAGTGATGAGAGTATCATTATCAAGCCCGTGGACAAAGGGGGAGCCACGGTGATCCTCAATATCAACGATTATGAACAAGAATGCTCACGACAACTGAGCAACGCCCAGTACTACAAGGAGCTGGATAATGACCCTACAGAACAACTCCTTACTCATATCAGGATTATGGTGAATGAGGCGGTCACCGAGGGGTGGATCTCCCCTCCGGAAGCAGCATTCCTGGTAAACACGAGTCCTAAGATGCCGTATTTCTACCTCCTTCCAAAGATTCATAAGGGCATAGTTCCCCTACCTGGATGTCCGATCGTCTCGGGTATCAGCTCCCTGCTTGAACCCCTCAGCCAGTTCAGCGACTTTTTCCTACGCCCCTTGGTCCAGGCAACACCTACATACCTCAAGGACACACGTGACGTCCTAAATCTGATCCAAGAGATCAATGACAACATCGAAGAAATCAGTCTCCTCCTCACACTCGATGTGGAAGCATTATATACCAACATTCCCCAGGATGCCACCATCGAGGTAGTGGGGAACCTTCTACGGGAGGCGGACCTCCCAACCAATACGCTGGCAGATTTTATCCTGGACTGCATTACCATCGCACTCAAGAATAATTTCTTCATGTACAGGACCACTACCAACCATCAAGTACAAGGCACCTCTATGGGTAGTACCTTTGCGCCTAGTCTGGCGGGGCTGTACATGTCGCATTTTGAGGCAACCTATATCTTCACGGACACCAACCCGTTCCAGGACAATCTCCTGACGTGGAAGAGATACATCGATGACGTCCTCATTCTTTGGAAAGGTATGGAGGATACCAGCATCAAGTTCCATGATTGTATTAACAACTTGAATCCCCACCTACGCTTTACCAGAACGTCATCCAACAAGGCCATCCCCTTCCTGGACCTACTGATCACATTGGAGGATGGACAACTACACACGAGGACATTTAAGAAGGCCACAGATTGCAACAGCCTCCTCAGCTTCAAGAGTTAGCATCCCAAGGCACTCAGGGAAACTTACCCTATGGCCAGTTTCTTAGGATCCGGCGCTACTGCAGTAACATCCACGAGTTTGACCAACAAGCAAATTTGCTCGCCAGGAACCTGAAGGAGAGGGATTACCCAGGAGATGTCATCCGGAAGGCCAGGAAACGCGCTAGAAATAACAACCGCCAGGGCCTACTTGAAACCAGGGAGCACCAGACCAGCGACATCATCACTTGCGTCACTACCTTCACCCCGCTGTCCAACAAAGTTAAGAACATCATTAAACGCAACTGGAAGATTCTTAACACTGGCTCACTTAACATCGACCAGCCGAGGTTTGCCTTCAAGCGGACAGCCAACCTACGGGATCAATTGGTCAACACACGGCCACGGCCAAAGAAGAAACCACAGGAGACCACCCTGCGGAAACTGCCTCCGGAGTCGGGACACTACCCATGTGGTTCCTGTAGCGCATGCGCTTCCACAACACACACGAAAACACTACAGATGGAGGAGTTTTTCTGGGGACAACGTACACACACCAATTGCAATACAAAGAACTGTGTGTACATGATCACATGCCCTTGCAAACTGAGATATGTGGGGATGACCACTCGACCCGTAAAAACCAGGATCAGCGAGCACAAGAGCACTATCCGCCGCGGCCGTACAGCAACCAAGATGTCCAACCACTTTATTGAAAAAGGACACTCCTGCGAGGAGATACAATGGACCGTTCTGGAGGCGAATCAGACGTGGAGTAATACCTCACTCCTGAGAGATGAGCAACGCTGGGTGCATCGCCTTCGCACCAACATACGGGGCCTCAATGATGATATTCCCTGGGTGGAACTGTAATCATACCCCGCACTGCTTTGGGTAGCCACTTTCAGGAACTGTCTCTCCCCTACCGGGCAAAAGACACACAATTGATGTATGGAATGCAGAACAAATCAAAACATTCACCCCCAGTCAAGAGATCTGGGTTAAATCCATCATTCTTTTGCTCACCATGCCACCCCAGTTTAGACCTGGCCATATGCAAATCAGTCTTGAACCTGTGCCTCATGGGAACAGTCCAGCCCGAACTGCCAAGCCAGGTCCTCCCTGGACCGGAAACAAGCATCCTAGGACCGGTTTCGGGGTTTCACCCCTCTTCAGCCAGGATAGCTTGATTCCAGTGGCACAGTGAGCCCAGGACTCACGTCTGGGCATACCTGGCGCACTTAGGGCGAGAAAGCAAAAGACACACAATTGATGGACGGAATGCAGAACAAATCAAAACATTCACCCCCAGTCAAGAGATCTGGGTTAAATCCATCATTCTTTTGCTCACCATGCCACCCCGGCTCTCTAACTCATGGGGCTCCCACTACTTTACACTATTGTGGCCCCCCTACCTTATTGGGGTAGGGCCACAGGATCTTATACCTTTCCCCGTCATCCTGACCATAGCTATAGCCACCCTAGTGGTCTCAATGGGGCACGCTGTATGATATTCTTAGGGAAATATCTGTGCACATTCTATGTGCTTTTGCCCTGTCACTGGAATCCAACACACGTTACTGGCGTAGCCGGATTTTCTCTGTTTCCGGCAACGCTCCACGTAACTCTATTAGACATTTTAACGTAGCACATATAAACTATGAAGTTTATCTCCCGCTGATGCATGCATTACATGCTTGAGATTGACATCCGGCAATTGACATTTCCATGGCAACCGCATTGGTCAGGCACCCAGGTCTTGAACCCTACGCGCATGCCGAACTGAGTAGTTCCTTTCTCCGCACATGCGCAGTGTACACAGACCTTTTCACTGCACTCGCGCAACCGAGCGTAACATGACGCGGCATCCCGGAAGGGGGTGCCTCCCTAATTGCCAGCACCGCTACTATAACTAAGCCACTCTCACAGTGGCTAGACAATATGCGGGCAGGTGTCAGGAGGGGTAGGTCCAGAGAGCCAGCACACCAACGGAAATTGTAAGTATCTCTTCGAGACCGGAGTTCCCGACCATGCCGCCCAGCTTGCACAGTAAGTCGCTATTGTACTGGCGTGCGGGGTGTGTGTGCTTAACTCATTCTGTGTCTTGCTCTCGTATTTCTTTCATTTTCCACAGCCCGTTAAGGTGCGGGTTACCTGTGCTCTAGCCCATGGAGCATTTCTCCTCATTTTTATAGGTAAGGGCTCTCCTTCTTCACTCCTAGCAACGCGGAAGTGATAGTATCATGTTTGTTGTCATACGCAGCACCACCCAGTCAGGCAAATTTTTGCGCGTTTTGGTCCCACGGGACGGGCCATTATTCTATTATGGCTCTATTCTTCCAGTGGGGGTGAATCGTTGGAGGCCAGCAGATGCCGCATACGTGATCGCCAGCCTACTGGCATGACTTATAGCCGGCCTACGTTGCCTGCCATGACAACCACCACTGCGAGTACGAGCCTGATGGTACACAGCATAGTCAGTCCCCTGTGTCATGTGCAATGTGCGCGCTTTGAGGAGGCACTCATTGATGCCTCTTAGATATGTTTCATGTCTGTTCTTTGTTGTTTCTGTCTCCCTCTTTCATTCATAGGTTTCCTCAGGAGCGGTTCAACTATTTAGTTGCGGCCTCGCTGTAGTGTTTCACAGTCTTGGCCCGCCCTGAGTTCACTAGGGTTTTTTACCCCTTCACTCACTTGCACTATCACACCACGGCTTGTTTTGGTCCTGATGAAGCGGCACGGATCCTTGTGATCAAGGAGCCGCGAAACATGTCGACCCTTTAAGTTACTTGGGCACATTACGCCCATTGGAGTAACGCACGACCTTCAGGTTTTTTATTCTGACAAGGGTACCTTCCCAATAAATGCACCGATTCCAGGTATCCCTTAGCCAGTTTTAACTTCTTACACACACTTTGACCCTTCACATAGGATTCCCCCAACCCCACACACCCGCACTCATCTGACGGCTGTTCCTAAAAGATCTCCGCCAAAGTGACCCTTCGGAGGACCGGTAGGGCAACGCAGCGCCGGCCCGACGAGGAGAAAACGCCTGATGATGAAGCATGACATCCTTCGGGGTGTGTGAGGGCAACAAGAGACAAGACAAGTGCTTGCCTCTGACCAGTGGGTTCTAGACCTAGGATTTCCTTTTTTATCCTTTTTCGCCTTCTTTTTCATCTTTGTTTTCCTTCTTCTTTCTCCTCTTGTGGGTGGTGACCCTTGGCATCCCCTCCTACGGAACAGTGACCCCCCATTTTGGTTTGATGACTAGCATTAGGAGCACGGGCACTGGACCATAACTAGCTCCTGGTCCCCCCCCCCCTCTATTTTGTTGAGACAGAGAAGCTTTTAGAGGCATGCCTTTTAAGTGAACAGATGCCCTGCTCTCCCTGCTGTGGCTCCAGATTGACTACAGTGGGTATGCAGCCCTTGGTGTGGAGACAGGGCACAGCCTATTCAGGTGTGAGTGAGGCTGGGCCCAGCTCCCCCCTCCCATCATGGCAGTGATGACCCACTCAGTCACACTTTAGCTCTTGTGTGTGGCTGTCTAGGAGGAATGCACAAAACCCTGCTGCCAACTACACCAAGTCATGTGACCATAGACAGGCACAAAATAGCTAAGACAAGTAAATTCCAACTTTTTAAAAGTGGCAATTTCTGAATTGTAATATAAAATCCAACTTCACAATAAATTAGAATTGCAGAGACACCAAACTTGAACCAATTAATTCTTTCCATTTGGAAATTGCACTTATAAAATGTAATAATGTAATTCCAATTTTATCCTATGGGAGATATAGGCCTTGCAGTAGTGAAAAACAAACTTAAGAGTTTTTCACTACCAGAACATGTAAAACTTAAAAGTACATGTCCTGCTTTTTAAATACATTGCACCCTGCCCTCCGGGTTGTCCAGGACCTACCGCAGAGGTGACGTATGTGCATTAAAAAGGAAAGTTTGGGCCTGGAAAAAGGTTTATTTTGTCAGGTCGAAATGGCAATTTAAACTGCACACACAGGCTCTGCAATGGCTAAAGGGCTACTTAAGTGGGTGGCACAATCAGTACTGCAGACCCACTAGTAGCATTTAATTTACAGGCCCTGGGCACTTATAACATCACTTTACTAGGGACTTATAAGTAAATTATATATGCCAATTGGGTATGAGCCAATATTACCATGTGTAGAGGAGAGAGCACATGCACTTTAGCACTGGTTAGCAGTTGTATAGTGCACAGAGTCCTAAGGCCAGCAAAAGCGAATTCAGCAAAAAGTAGGAGGAGGAAGGCAAAAGGTTTAGGAATGACCCTGTAGGAAGGGCCTTTTCCAACAGTCATGTTATTCAACTCTTTGTCATAATACAGGGTTGATAATCAAGCATTTTTCTGAGGGATAAAGACTATTGTAGCCCCTGCTTAACACATGGAGCGAGTTGAGACCATTCTTCAGATTTCCTTTTGATATCCCTTCAAGGTTCCTTTCCTTTTCTGAGAGGAAGTGTTTTGAACAAAAGGATGGG
This sequence comes from Calotriton arnoldi, assembly GCA_963921515.1. Classification (NCBI taxonomy): domain Eukaryota; kingdom Metazoa; phylum Chordata; class Amphibia; order Caudata; family Salamandridae; genus Calotriton; species Calotriton arnoldi. The sequence continues at coordinate 1,777,669 of CAWUFW010002513.1, forward strand.
GATTCTGGTAGGGTTGGTATAGCTCAGTCATTCTCCTTGTGAGTAGGAAGCAAACATGCTATAGGTTTCTGGAAGACATCTGTGTAGGCCTGGTAACTATCAAGTACGGTAGCTAGAAAGGCTATGCCTGGACCTTTCAAATGTCTTGGAGGCGGCATCTGAGTCATAGCAATGGTTTTTCAAAACTGTGAAGAGGAGACAAAGTCTGATTGCCCAATTTATGTAAGGATTGTGTCACTCTATCCAAGGAAAACCAAGGAACACAGAGTAATTAGATGAAGCTATTGAATTATAAAACGTTTCTGTTTGTGATCCAATAACAATGGTTCAAGGTGCGGACATATTAGCTACTGGTCCTAAGGCGATAGGCGTAATGTCCATCATCTCTACTTGTTTGGATGCATTTCTAGAAAATAATGAAACATTATTTTTACTATCCCACTACATACATGAGGCTCCAAAATCCAGTAACACTGGATCAGTAGACAACTTTCCTTTTGAAATGGTAGTTTGAACAGAAAGAGCCTCGTACCAGAATTTCCCACCTCCTCACCTCTCTTATACAAGACAGACTTTGGTGTTTCTCAAAGCTGTTTGACGTCTCTCTGGGATTTCTCTAACTAACTGAAATGAGACTGCACAACATAGGCACTTTCCAGTCCATCTTCTCCTGTCTTTCTGTGCTTCATTCAATGGGACCCTAGCCTATCCAATCTGGGCTGGTTCACCCATTGGCTTGATATTGGTCTTCCTGATGGGTTCTGTTTCAAGGGATGGTACAAAATATCCAGCAGAAAAAAACGGCTGAATGTGATTTCCCCAAACTTAGCACAGTAACAGTTTACTGAAGAGTTGTGTGTTTGTTGGGATGGGAAAAATACACTCAATGAATTTTAAGAAATTTGTATTTACGGAAAAGCTCAGGGTAGGGATAAAGAGGTTCACTTTTAGATATATTGTGACAGCCCATAACTATTGTGCTGGTCGACAAATGTGCATGAAATGCAGCAGATGATCTGCTTATTCATTGAATTTTTAAATGTGTGCATTTTTATCAAGGGGGCACTTTTAAAAGAGGGCGTTAAAATTTGCTATTTTTAATTTGCTAATACCTATGGTATCATTTGATGAATTGACAATATTTGGCAGATATTCAGAATGTTAACTTTTCTGTGGGTATGGCACTCTTCGTGCAGATTCAACAAAAGTGAGGGGGACAAAGTTAAAAGGAGAGGCAAAAACAATTTCATGTTTTAATAATTCCAGCAGGACTCTGTAATGAATGAAATTTGGCAAGCTCTTAGCACATTAAGCCTGGTGCAGGAATATCAGGTATCATGCTGATCCAAGAAGGCGCTCAAAGGTAAATGGGAGGGATCAAAGAAGTCATCAATTTGCTAATACATTTTGCTCAGTGTCACATATCTACTCGATCCTTGGCAGGCATTTAACATGTTTACTACAATATGTGTGATATTTTGCATTTCATGAAAACCCCTGAAGGGAAGGTACACTTAAAGGGGAAGTCAAAAAGAAGCAGGTTCCATACGAATCTTTGTTCTCTGCTACTGAAAGAAACCCTGAAGGGAATTATGGCAGTCTTGGAATAAAAGCATAACTTTACTCAGTGCTCTTGCTTGGTTTTGAGTAAATCGATTCCATTGTTTCCATAAAATTAGAATTTCAATATTGTGCCAGTGGACTTGAAAGAGCTAAAAGACAGAGTTAGTGTTGTATACTAATGTCCAGCTGTGTCAGTGGTTTAAAACAAAGAGTTAGCTGGACCGTTAGTGTGAACCCAGTTTTGCAGACTTTCAGTTGATCTACTTTTAAATACAAAATTCCCCCTTGGACAAAGACGCTTTTACCTACTGTTGTTAATTTCAAGTTCACAGTACTAACGTTTGGACCGTGAACCCATTAAAACAGGGATGACAAATATAATACCGGGCCAGACTACAGGCCAGGCCGTTCTAGGTTGCTTGTGGTTCGGTTCAGTGAGGACCTGGCCTGGCAGTTCGTGCTGGACTGTTCCCATGAGGTCAACGCTAATTTGCATGTAGCGGAGTCCAAACTGAGGTGGCATGATGAGCAAAAGAACGATGAGTTGAGATTCTACACCGAGTGATTGCTAGTGGTTAGACATGTTGCAAGCATGTTGCAAGTTCCATCACCTTTTGTGTGTTTCATGAACCACCCTAAGTGGCAAGGGTATGCCCAGACGTGGGTCCTGTGCTCACTGCGCCACTGGAACCGAGCTATACTTGACTGATGAGCCCTTATCAGGGTGAAGCCGGTTCTAGGTTGCTTGTGTTCTGCATCGGTGAGGACCTGGGCTGGCAGTTTTGACTGGACCATTCAGATGAGTAACTTGTGCAAATGTGATTTGCATATGGTTGGGTCCAAACTCGGGTGGCATGGTGAGCACAAGAGCGAGGGTAGGGATGCTACCCGAGCGATTGCCAGTGGTTAGATAAATTGCAGGCATTTCTCCCATCACCTTTTATGTATTTCATATACCACCTTAAGTGGCAAGGGTATACCCAGATGTAGGTCTAGTGCTCACTATTGCACTGGAACTAAGCTATACTTAACTTATGAGCCCTTTTCAGGGTGTAACCGGTCCTAGGTTGCTTGTATTCCGGTTCGGTGAGGTCTTGGCCTGGCAGTTTGGACTGGACTGTTCCCATGAAGAACAGGGTCAAGGATGATTTAAATTTTGCTGGGTCCAAACTGAGGTAGCATGGTGAGCAAAAAAATTATGGGTTGGGATACTAACCCCAGTGATTGCCAGGGGTTAGGCAAATTGCAAGCATTCCTTCCATCACCTTTTGTGTGTTTCATGTACCTCCCAAAGTGGCAAGCGTATGTCCAGACATGGGTCCCGTGCTCACTGTGCCACTGTAATAAAGCTATACCTAGCTGATGAGCCCTTGTCAGGGTGAAACCTGTCCCAGGTTGCTTGTGTCGAAGTTCATTGAGGACCTGGCTTGGCAGTTCGGGCTGGACTGTTCACATGAGGAACAGGGCCAAGGCTAATTTGCATATGGCTGGGTCCAAATTGACGTGACATGGTGAGAAAAGCAATTATGTGATTGCTAGTAGTTAAACAAACTGCAAGCATTCATCGCATCACCTTTTGTGTGTTTCACATACAACCAACCTGTGCCATACATGTTTGAAGGCCATGCGCATGGGGTTTGGCAGTCTGAAGCAGGCTAGCATATTAATAGCAAACAAACTACCCTCCCGGAACTGTGGCCCTTGTTGATGAGTTTACATGAATCTCCCTATAGTAATAGGAATGTAAAAATGCTAAAGTTCTGCCAAAGTTCATACCAGTCTATGATATGTCACCAAAGACATTAGAAAATAAAATAATTTTTGGGCCCAACCCCCAATTAACTTCGCCCCTTCGTAAGATGTGCCTGACACCTGATATTCCTCCACTGGCTTATCTTGCCAACAACCTACAAATATCAATGTGATTCATTACCAGTAGCTGGTACTGAGGAATCCTGTGAGGCCCCCAGGCATGTGACTTGGTACTACTGCATGACCTCAGGAGCAAGCGTCCCTACCATGGTACAGTTGTAGTGTGCAAGAAAGCTTGCATCTGACCTCAGTGGCATGGCAATGATGCTTGCTTCTGTGGAACCATGGACACAAACTGGGGTCTGCATTTCCCAAAAATCTTAGTCCTGTTTCTGTGTATAGTGGGGTTCGCCACCTGTGGAGCGTATGCTGCATGGCCAGGTTTTTTGCACCACTCCCTCTCCTTACACTCTTTGGGATCGGGCATCTAGAGACAATGTGGTGCATGGCTTGGCTGCGAGCCAGGTGCTTTGCCCCACTCCCACTAAGCATGCTGAAGTTCATTCACAGTGGGGTCGGGGCATTTACAAATGGTGGGGTTGGACCCTTGTACATGGTAGAGTGCAGAGCCAGCCAAGCCCCGCGTTTTGCCCCTGCAGAGTGGGGGTTAGGATTATGCAGCAAGCAGAGCACAGGGCCTGCTTAGGGTTTAGGAGCTCGTCATATTTGGGGTGCAAGGCTTTCTGCCCTGTGCGCAATGGGGTTGACCACTCATGAATGATGGGGGGCCGAAGGCCATGTGCAGTGGGGTTAGGCACCCACAGGGTCCAGGGCTTTGACCCACAGACCTGGCCCTGAGATCTTCTTCCACTGTGCAGTCAATAGCCATGAGCTGCTGGGTTATGCATTTGCAGAGGCCGAGTGGCAGGCCTTGATTCCAAGTCTGTCCCTCCACCGCCCTTGCTACGGCATCAGTCTGTGCATGCTTGACCTCGGCATCATCAGGGGTGCATGCTTGACCTCGCTGTGTACAATGGGTCGGTCACTCACATACGTGGCCTGCAGAAGCTTGAAAACACTGAAGGAAGTTTTGACAGAGCTGCAGCACCATGGTCGCAAGCTTGCTTCTGAGGAATTGTATGTCCAAACTGTGATCTGCGGTCTACGCTGTGTGCCTCACTTTCACTGTGCACATCTGAAGGCTGCCTGTAGCTGGGCTCAGGCACCTGTAATGAATGGGGTCCAGGGCCTGGCCAGATATGAGCCATAAATAGAGGTGAGGTCCAAAACATCCATGTAGAATATGCTAAAACAAAACTGATATTCTCTGAAAAAAACAAAGTTATAGTGAAGTTATAGTTAGTTTTTATAATTTGAGCTTAACATACGTGGAAACAAATCTCAGACATTCAATAAAAAAAAACACAAAGTGCAGTTATGGTTACAACACAAACCCCAAAAAACACTCATATTTGCTAGTTAGAGTTAAGGGAACTAACTATAACTTGCACCTAGTCATGAACTGCTTATGACCTCACATAATAAATCAGTAATGACTTTAACCCCTTCGCTGCTAGGCCTTTCCCCCCCCTGTGCTAAGCCTTTTTTTGGCTATTTGGGGTAGTTCGCGCTTATGCCCCTGTAACGTTTTGACCACATAAGGTATCCACGCCAAATTTGCGTCCTTTTCTTCCAACATCATGGGGATTCTAAAGGTACCCAGGGTTTGCGGATTCCCCTGGAGGGGACCCAGAAAATAGCCAAAATCTAGCAATTTCTTTTTTTGGGGGAAAAATGGGGAAAAATGGGCTACAGATGAAAGCGTCTGGTTTTTTCCCTGCAAATGGTATCAACAAAGGGATTGTGGGGCTGAAATCACCATTTTCCCAGCTTTCAGGGACAAGCAGACTTTTGTCAGAAAACCAAAATCTTTTACACAGTTTTGGCATTTTTCTAGGACATAGCCTATTTTTACTATTTTTTGTGCTTTCAACCTCCTTCCAGTTAGTGGTAGAAATGGGTATGAAAGCAATTATGGATCCTGGAAAGCTATATATTTTAGAAAAGTAGACAAAATTCTGAATTTAGCAAGGGGTCATTTGTGTGGATCCTTCAAGGTTTCTTTATAGAAACTAACAGTTGAATATAGGAAAAATTGAAAATTAGTTGGAAAAAACAGCCATTTGTGTCAACGTTTTAACCTGTAACTTCTTCTAATTATGACAGCTGTTTGAAAGCAATATACTGTTATATCCGCTTGACCTTTTTGGTTGTGGGAATATATAGGACTTGTAGGTTCACCAAGAACCCGACGAACCCAGAGTCAATAACTGAGCAGTGTCTTGCAATGGTTTTATATTATGTACCGGGTATATAGCAATTAATTTGGGAAAAAATATACATGGAAAAATCGGTATGAAAGACACCTATGAATTTCTGAAATTGGAACAAAATATAGAGTTTAGAAACAGTAGATATTTGCACATTTCCGAAATTGTGAGTACCCATACTAGCATGAGAATTATAGGTCATTTTTCAAAATGACTTCTTTTTTACACATTGTCTTTCATTTGGAAGGCAGAAATGCATCAAAAGCTAATAGGTAATAACAGTTGCTCTACAATTCTGTGTTACCCTAAGTCTCCCGATAAAAATGGTACCTCACTTGTGTGGGTAGGCCTCGTGCCCGCAACAGGAAACGGCTCAAAACGCAACGTGGACACACTTTATATTTACAGTGAAAACTGACCCTTTTTTTGCAAAGTGCCTAGCTGTAGATTTTGAACCCTAGCTCTGCTGGCACCTAGGGAAACCTAGCAAACCTATACAGTTTTGAAAACTAGACACCCAGGGGAATCCAGGATAGGGTGACTTGACTGGCTCTCACCAGGTTCTGTTACCCAGAATCCCTTGCAAACCTAAAAATTTGTCCAAAAAAACACATTTTCCTCACATTTCTGTGGTGGAAAGTTATGGAATCTGCGTGGATCCACAAAATTCTACCCACCCCGCGTTCCCCAAAGTCTTCCGAGAAAAATGGTACCTCACTTGTGTGGGTAGGCCTAGTGCCTGCGACAGGAAACGGCCCAAAACGCAACGTGGACACACCACATTTTCACAGTGAGAACTGACCCTTTTTTTGCAAAGTGTCTAGCTGTAGATTTTAAACCCTAACTCTGCAAGCACCTAGGGAAACCTAGCAAACCTATACATTTTTGAACACTAGACACCCAGGGAAATCCAGGATGGGGTGACTTGACTAGCTCTCACCAGGTTCTGCTACCCAGAATCCCTTGCAAACCAAAAAATGTGTCCAAAAAAACACATTTTCCTCACATTTCTGTGGTGGAAAGTTCTGGAATCTGCGTGGATCCACAAAATTCCACCCACCCCGTGTACCCCAAAGACTTCTGAGAAAAATGGTACCTCACTTGTGTGGGTAGATCTAGTGCCCGCGACAGGAAACGGCCCAAAATGCAACGTCGACACACCACATTTTCACAGTGAAAACGGACCCTTTTTTTGCAAAGTGCCTAGCTGTAGATTTTGAACCCTAGCTCTGCCGGCACATAGGGAAACCTAGCAAACCTATACATTTTTGAAAACTAGACACCCAGGGGAATCCAGGATTGGGTGACTTGTCTGACTCTCACCAGGTTCTGTTACCCAGAATCCTTTGAAAACCTAAAAATGTGTAAAAAAAAAACACATTTTCCTCACATTTCTGTGGTGGAAAGTTCTGGAATCTGCGTGGATCCACAAAATTCCACCCACCCCGTGTTCCCCAAAGTCTTCCGAGAAAAATGGTACCTCACTTGTGTGGGTAGGCCTAGTGCCCGCGACAGGAAACGGCCCAAAACGCAACGTGGACACACCACATTTTCACAGTGAAAACTGACCCTTTTTTGCAAAGTCCCTAGCTGTAGATTTTGAACCCTAGCTCTGCCAGCACCTAGGGAAACCTAGCAAGCCTATACATTTGTGAAAACTAGACACCCAGGGGAATCCAGGATGGGGTCACTTGTCTGGCTCTCACCAGGTTCCGTTACCCAGAATCCCTTGCAAACCTCAAAATTTGTCCAAAAAAACCACATTTTCCTCACATTTCTGTGGTGGAAAGTTCTGGAATCTGTGTGGATCCACAAAATTCCACCCACCCCGCATTCCCCAAAGTCTTCCGAGAAAAATGGTACCTCACTTGTGTGGGTAGGCCTAGTGCCCGCGACAGGAAACGGCCCAAAACGCAATGTGGACACATAACATTTTCACAGTGAAAACTGACCCTTTTTTTGCAAAGTGCCTAGCTGTAGATTTTGAACCGTAGCTCTGCCGGCACATAGGGAAACCTAGCAAACCTATACATTTTTTTAAAACTAGACACCCAGGGGAATCCAGGATGGGGTGACTTGTCTGACTCTCACCAGGTTCTGTTACCCAGAATCCTTTGAAAACCTCAAAATTTGTAAAAACCCCCACATTTTCCTCACATTTCTGTGGTGGAAAGTTCTGGAATCTGTGTGGATCCACAAAATTCCACCCACCCCGCATTCCCCAAAGCCTTCCGAGAAAAATGGTACCTCACTTGTGTGGGTGGGTCAAGTACCCCCGACAGGCAAGGGCCCAAAACCTATTGAGGCGACATCAAAATTACCTATCACAAAACAACCTGGTTTTGCAAGGGGGGGTCCCATGAGTTTTTGGCCCCGGGGTCAGCGGCCATCTAGGGAAACCTACCAAACCCACACTTTTCTGAAAACTAGATACCTGGGGGAGTCCAGCAAGGTATGGCTTGTGTGGGTCCGCCAACATTTCCCTACCCACAATCCCCGGCAAACCTCAAATTTAGCTGAAAAAATAACTTTTTTCTACAATTTCTGTGTGGGAAAGTTCTGGAATCTGCATGGATCCACAAATTTCCTACCACCCAGCGTTCCCCCAAGTCTCCCTATAAAAATGGTACCTCACTCGCGTGGGTAGGTCAAGTACCCGCGACAGGCAAGGGCCCAAAACCTATTGAGGCGACATCAAAATTATCTATCACAAAACAACCTGGTTTTGCAAGGGGGGTCCCATGAGTTTTTGGCCCCGGGCTCGGCGGCCATCTAGGGAAACCTACCAAACCCACACATTTCTGAAAACTAGACACCCGGGGGAGTCCAGCAAGGTATGACTTGCGTGGGTCCCCCAACATTTCCCTACCCAGAATCCCCTGCAAACCTCACATTTTGTTGAAAAAATCAATTTTTTCTCACATTTCTGTGTGAGAAAGTTGTAGGATCACCGAGCTGACACAAATTTCCTACTACCCAGCGTTCCTCCAGGTCTCCCTATAAAAGTGGTACCTCACATGTGTGGGTAGGCATAGTGGCTGCAACAGGAAATGGCCCAAATCGTACTGTGGAGACTTCAAAGTTACCTATAACAAAACTACCTGGTTTTTGGGTGGGGGCGCACCAGGTTTTTTGGCCCGGGCTCGCCGCCATCTAGGGAAACGTACCAAACCCACACATTTCTGAAAACTAGACACCCGGGGGAGTCCAATGAGGTATGGCTTGCGTGGATCACTCCCAACGTTTCCCTACCCAGAATCCCCTGCAAACCTCAAATTTAGCTGAAAAAAACACATTTTGCACATATGTTTGTGTGGAATCACCGAGCCGGCACAAATGTCCAACCCCACAGCATTCTCCTTAGTGTCCCGAGTAAAATGATACCTCACTTGTGTGGGTGTCCAATGCAGAATTGGCTAAAACGCATTTTTAAAAAAATATAGCGCTTAGATTTATCGGTGCTATACCCTAAATCCCTATGTTTTGGGCTCTTCCCAGTCACAGGTCCTTGCCCCACCCACACAAGTGAGGTATCATTTTACTCGGGAGACTGAGAGGAACGCTGTGGGGTAGGACATTTATGCCGGCACGGTGATTCCACCCACAATATGTGGAAAATGTGGTTTTTTCAGCTAAATTTGAGGTTTGCAGGGCATTCTGGGTAGGGAAACATTGGGGGACCTACGCAAGCCATACCTCGCTGGACTCCCCCGGGTGTCTAGTTTTCAGAAATGTATGGGTTTTGTAGTTTCCCAAGATGGCCGCCAAGCCTGGGACCAAAAACTCATGTGACCCCCCTTGCAAAACCAGGTCATTTTCGGATAAATAGGGGGCATCTGAGTTTTTGGTCCCGGGGTCCGCAGCCATCTAGGGAAACCTACCAAACCCACACCCTAAATCCCTATGTTTTGGGCTCTTCCCAGTCACAGGCCCTTGCCCCACCCACACAAGTGAGGTATCATTTCAGTTTCGGTTTCTGTGAAATGACGTCAGCGCAACGTGCGCGCTGATCGTCATTTCACAGAAACGGGGGGGGCTCTGGAGCTGGGGAAGCTCTTCCCCAGCTCCTGAGGCTGTGGGGGAGAAAAAGAAATCCCTCTGGTGCCTGCACCAGAGGGATTTCCGGTGCCATGTGCCAGGACGGCTGGGAGCCGTCCTGCGCACACGAGCACCGTGGCGCAGGACGGCTCCCGGCCGTCCTGCCCTCGCAAGGGGTTAAATGACACCATTGATGACATCACTGATGACATCATCCATGATATTGCTATTCATATAAATCGATAAAACCTAAAATCATTAAAAAAAAAGAATGTTTATAGCAAATTGCTTATGTCATACACATCTTAGAATTATGTAGAAATGCGTATACAGGTGGGTGCATAGAGTTGAAATAGAATAGGCACCGGACCCAAGTCTAGCTGTGCATGGTAAAAGTTGTATGGTGCACTGTATACCTACCAGTAAAGTTTCTAGTGCAAGAAGTACTTTGTGTTAAACAAGGTAAAGGCTGAGCACACCAGGTGTGGGTTGCAGAGGCATGTCTCAAAGTAGGTTGTGGCTTAAAGTCAAAGCCTGTTTCCAAAAATATGTGAGAAAAGCCAAATCTTTTGTCCATAAAAAATATATCGACTTGTGCCCTTGTTAAGTAGTCGTTGTAAAGGAATGCAGTTTATTATATGGTGTGATTGTGCGATCACACTGTGTAATAAACTCACAAATCTACCTTGCGTCCTGTCAGGCTTGTTTGTAAAACTTTAGCTCAACTCTGGGTAGCTGTGGCTTTGAGCAGTCCGGCTTTAACAAAGGAACAAATACAAAGAATTTAGAAGTACCAAAACAATTGAATAAGAAAGAAACATGACACAAAGGAATTTGAACACCAATTTATTAAAAATAGATATTATTTTTATGAATTTGTAGACACCAAAACTTACAAAATCCAATGGAGGGTTTAGGAGATATGAAATTCTAAGTAAATCATAAGTCACAGATTTTCACTTATAATACAAATAAGCACTATCAGCTACAGAGGTTGCTATGAAAACTTATGAAAATCTTTTATTACATTTTGTTCTGGTCTTCCAGCCCGCATAGGGCGAATTCGGCAGGGAGCAAGTAACAGGTGCCAGTAAGGCTTAGCAGGTCAGTTGCCTTGCAGTCAAAACAGTCCCTAATCCAGTTGCAGGCTCTATAGGCAAATCTCCATAGGCATCAATGGAGTGGTCCTGATGCAAGGGACGCAGGATGCTGAAGATGCTTAGGATACTGATCCGGCCAATGGGGGTCTTATTGGGCTCACACTTCTCTCCATGAACATGGTGGGGTGACTTTGGCCACAGATGTTGATGTCTCTCTGAGTCCAGGTGAAGTCCAGCCAAAAAACAGTTGACACTGGTCTACTAGTCTCCGGTCACAGAGAAACCAGTGGTTCACTTTAACTGTGGCTAATGAGAACAGACTGCACTGTGACAACTCTCCCTGGTCCAGCACACTCGGGTGCAATTTTTGAGTGTCAGGGTTTGGTCTCCCGGGCTGTGCTTCAGAGGGCAGCGGCGAACAAGCAATTGTGGCTACTAACTTTGCAAAGGCGACTTCTTTAACTTTTGTGGCCCTGGGACTGTAAGAGGAAGTCAGCTGACTGACTCATGGAGTTCATCTCTTCTGTCTGGGTGCTCAGAATGTCTTTCCTTGAGCAGGGCACCACAGACACATTCCTCTCTTTCTTAGCCCATTACCAGAATGTGCAGTCCAGTCGTTGGTGCAGCCTCTCTTTGCCAGGTCCTGTGAACAGCAGGGCAGTCTTTCTTTGGTCCTCTGTTCAGTCAGATGTGATCTGAGTTCTGGGTATAAGTGGTGCCACTTTTATGCAGTGGCAATTAGTCAATGAGCTACCAGGTCCTCTCTCACCTGATGACGACTTCCTGCAATGTGTGGCATTTAGCTATATCAGAGTGCAATATTCTGCCCACTCCCAAGATGGCAGCACTCTCTAAGTGTGTCGATCTTTGTAGCTCACCCTAGAGATGTGGCTACCTGAGGGCTACACGCTTACAGAAAAACAGTATGGCAACCATTTCCCCCTCTCTGTCCTTATTGTCAACCTGTATCCCAGAGCAAAAGAGCATCCCCTCTTGTGAGTGTCCACCATTTTCCCTTAAAGGAGGCTTCCCCTTGAAGCTCGCCTTTTGGGCTCACACCCTGTGTGGCTTCCTTTCAGGGAGAGGCAACGCGTATTCCAATAGCACGTATTCTGTCCTTTCATGGGAGTTGTTCACACATCTCCCTAGGAGGGTAGAAGGAGGTCTCGTGGCCAGCAACTGTAGATGGGCATTGGAAAACCTTGGGCAACAGAGTTTCAACTTTCTAAAGTTACCTTTTACTCAAAAGTTACATTAAAAACGATTTGTGCATCAAGTTGGGTTTAATGTACTGATGCTTATGATACCTAGAAGTACAAACTTTAATAGTCTCATTCAGAATTTAGCACAACTGTGTTGTCAGCGTGTAACCCTGTACTTTCCAATTGGGCTATTAGCCTTTCCACAGTAAAAATGATAATGTGGGGTTTTTTACTGTTAGGACATAAGAAAATGCGTGTCCTACTTTTCAATATACAGCACCCCGCCTTAGGACTCTATAGGTCTACCTTAGGGGTGACAAATATATTAAAAGGGGAGATCTGGAATCGAGCAAGCAGTTTAAAACCACTCTAGCAGGCTAGAGTGGGACACTCATGGTGGCGGAATTGTACTGAACCCATGAGGGACACTTTACTGTACAGGCCATGGGTAGCCCTGGTAGCATATACTAGGGACTGATAAATATGTTAACTTATGCCAATTGGGTATAAACCAATTAAACGTACACTTTTAAGGGCTAGAACGCTGGCACTGAGGTCTGGTTAGCAATAATGGTGCTATCCTGAGGTCACAATGTCCCCTGATAGCTAAAATGTGAGCAAATCCGTGGGGTCAACATGTTTCATGCCTATGTTGCCAGGTGGGTCAATCGGCATTTCATCAGGACCTAAATCAAATTATACCTACCCTGTACGAAACTGTGGGCCCACCTAAAGGTCATGAGAGCTCACTAGAGCTGATACTGCACCTAAATTGATGCAGTGGGGGTTATTCCACCCGAAGATCTGGATAAAAATACCCCTTAGGTAAGGCAGAGGTCCCCGACTCAACTGAGGGAGAAAGTGATTGTCGCAGGAGATTATCCCTGGGCCTACCCCCCTACAGGCCGGCAGAGGAGGGTAGGTTCAAGGATAATCTCCTGGCAACGTTAGAATAAAACATGTCGACCCCACCTTTCTTTCTCACATATTAGCTATCAGGGTACATTGTGACCTCAGGATAGCACCATTATTTTTATTGGGTCAAGGGACCACTACCCCATAGATATCCCCTTGGTTCCCTTAGACTCTTTTACTCTCTCTTTTGTCACCACCCTAGTTTTCAAAATCCCCCAAATGCACTCATCTTAACGATGTTTACGGATCAAAAGAATTCCGATAAAGAGCCCCCAGGCCCGTCAAGCATTGCAGCCCTGGCCTGACGAGGAGTGTCTTATGATGAAGAATGCAAAAACAACAATTGATGGACAGAATGCAGATCAATGTCATACATTCACCCCAGTACAGAGATCTGGGCCTAAATCCATCGTTTTTTGCTCACCATGCTATTCCAGTTTGAACCCAGCCATATGCAAATCAGTCTTGACCCTGTGCCCAATGGCAACAGTCAAGCCCGAACTGCCAGGCCAGGCCCTCCCTGTACTGGAAACAAGCATCCTAGGACCGGTTTCGGGGTTTCACCCCTCATCAGCCAGGATAGCTTGATTCCAGTGGCATGGAGGAATGTATGATTAAACAACTACCACTTTTATAACGAGTGCCTAAACCACGAAGGCTAAACAACGAAAAAATCCTAACCACTATGTATTCAACCACGACTTACTTGAACCACGAAAATTAGTCTATTGCCATATTGTTGGAATCTACCACTTCGTTCAAAACAATGCACGATTGAAATACAAAAAAAATGTAATTAAATTAAACACTTCTAATGAAAAGTATTTTTAGTAAATAATCTTGAAATTAGCAATTATATCATCGTTTATTAAAAATACAGATGAACTTACAAAGAGACAGTAATGGACGGTAGAAAACTGTGAAATATAGGTCCATCATCTGTTTTTACAGTATCGACGCACTCGAATGCTTATTAAAATGGCTGTATGACAAAGGATAAAATTACTTAAAATGCACTATTTAAAGCGATTATTAACAAAACAAGTTCTGACAGAAAATAAAATTTAACAAATATCGGATTCCAGAACATATTTTCATTTTCAATAAGAATTCACACGAATAAAACATATAAAAAACGGCCAACCACCCACATAGAACATTCGCATCGAGCACAGGTCATCATTGCATCATTGAAAAACAAACCTACAAGTGCCATCTACTGGCCTCACAAGGTTAATTAAAACAAAGTCTATTATAACGAAAACATAAAATATATTAAGGAAATGTACAAATCAATTTAATAAAAATATTATCTTTAACCTTTTTACAAAATTGAAAACAGTAAGCGAAAACATAAAAAAATATATATAATTATAATTATTGGTTTAGGAGGTCGTGGTTCAGGACCAGTAGTGGTTTAGGAGGTCGTGGTTTAGGTACAGGTAGTTGTTTAGGATTCGTTGTTAAGCCCACTCGTTGTTACAATTTCGTTATTAAGGCCGTTTCCCGGCATGGAGAGCACGGGACCCATGTCTGGGCATACCCATCCCACTCGGGGTGACAATTGCAAAAACAACAATTGATGGACAGAATGCAGAACAATGTCATATATTCACCCCAATACAGAGATCTTGGCCTAAATCCATCGTTTTTTTCCTCACCATGCCAATCCAGTTTGAACCCAGCCATATGCAAATCAGTCTTGACCCTGTGCCCAATGGGAACAGTCCAGCCCGAAATGCCAGGCCAGGTCCTCCCTGGACTGGAAACAAGCATCTTAGGACCGGTTTCGGGTTTTCACCCCTCATCAGCCAGGATAGCTTGATTCCAGTGGCATGGAGAGCACGGGACCCATGTCTGGGCATACCCGTCCCACTCGGGGTGACAAATGCAAAAACAACAATTGATGGACAGAATGCAGAACAATGTCATACATTCACCCAAGTACAGAGATCTGGGCCAAAACCCATCATTTTTTTGCTCACCATGCCATTCCAGTTTGAACCCAGCCATATGCAAATCAGTCTTGACCCTGTGCCCAATGGGAACAGTCCAGCCCGAACTGCCAGAACAGGTCCTCCCTGGACTGGAAACAAGCATCCTAGGACTGGTTTCAGGGTTTCATCCCTCATCAGCCAGGATAGCTTGATTCCAGTGGCATGGAGAGCACGGGACCCACGTCTGGGCATACCCGTCCCACTCGGGGTGACAAATGCAAAAACATCAGTTGATGGACAGAATGCAGAACAATGTCATACATTCACCCCAGTACAGAGATCTGGGCCTAAATCCATCCTTTTTTTGCTCACCATGCCATTCCAGTTTGAACCCAGCCATAGACAAATCAGTCTTGACCCTGTGCCCAATGGGAACAGTCCAGCCCGAACTACCAGGCCAGGTCCTCCCCGGCCTGGAAACAAGCATTCAGCACCATTTTCTGGGTTTCACCCCTCATCAGCCAGGATAGCTTGACTCCAGTGGCATGAAGAGCACTGGACCCACGTCTAGGCATACCCGTCCCACTCGGGGTGACAAATGCAAAAACAACAATTGATGGACAGAATGCAGAACAATGTCATATATTCACCCCAGTACAGAGATCTGGGCATAAATCCATCGTTTTTCCCTCACTATGCCATTCCAGTTTGACCCCAGCCATATGCAAATCAGTCTTGACCCTGTGCCCAATGGGAACAGTCCAGCCCGAGCTAGCAGGCCAGGTCCTCCCTGGACTGGAAACAAGCATCCTAGGACCGGTTTCAGGGTTTCACCCCTCATCAGTCAGGATAGCTTGATTCCAGTGGCATGGAGAGCACAGGACCCACGTCTGGGCATACCCGTCCCACTCGGGTGACAAATGCAAAAACAACAATTGATGGACAGAATGCAGAACAATGTCATACATTCACCCCAGAACAGAGATCTGGGCCTAAATCCATCGTTTTTTTGCTCACCGTGCCATTCCAGTTTGAACCCAGCCATATGGAAATCAGTCTTGACCCTGTGCCCAATGGGAACAGTCCAGCCCGAACTGCCAGGCCAGGTCCTCCCTGGACTGGAAACAAGCATCCTAGGACCGGTTTCGGGGTTTCACCCCTCATGATCTAGGATAGCTTGATTCAAGTGGCATGGAGAGCACGGGACCCACGTCTGGGCATACCCGTCCTACTCGGGGTGACAAATGCAAAAACAACATTTGATGGACAGAATGCAGAACAATGTCATACATTCACCCCTGTACAAAGATCTGGGCCTAAATCCATCGGTTTTTTGCTTACCATGCCATTCCAGTTTGAACCCAGCCATATGCAAATCAGTCTTGACCCTGTGCCCAATAGGAACAGTCCAGCCCGAACTGCCAGGCCAGGTCCTCCCTGGACTGGAAACAAGCAGTCTAGGACTGGTTTCGGGGTTTCACCTCTTATCAGCCAGGATAGCTTGATTCCAGTGGCATGGAGAGCACGGGACCCACGTCTGGGCATACCCGTCCCACTCGGGGTGACAAATGCAAAAACAACAATTGATGGACAGAATGCAGAACAGATTCAAGATAGCCTGGCTGATGAAGGGTGATGCCCTGAAACTGGTCCCAGGATGCTTGTTTCCGGTCCAGGGAGTACCTGGCTTGGCAGTTCGGGCTGGACTGGTCCCACAAGGAACAGGGTCAAGACTGATTTGCACATGACTGGGTCTAAACTGGGGTGGTGTGGTGAGCAAAAGAATGATGGATTTAACCCAGATCCTTGTGACTGGGGGTGAATGTTTGCATTGTCCAGCATTCCGTTCATCAATTGTTTCTTTTGCATATGTCGCCCTAAGTGGGAAGGGTATGCCCAGACGTGGGTCCCGTGCTCACTACACCACTGGATTCAAGCTAGCCTGGCTGATGAAGGGTGATGCCCTGAAACCGGTCCCAGGATGCTTGTTTCCGGTCCAGGGAGGACCTGGCTTGGCAGGTCAGGCTCGACTGTTCCCACAAGGAACAGGGTCAAGACTGATTTGTATATGGCTGGGACCAAACTGGGGTGGTGTGGTGAGCAAAAGAATGATGGATTTAACCCAGATGCTTGTGACTGGGGGTGAATGTTTGCATTGTCCAGCATTCCGTTCATCAATTGTTTCTTTTGCATATGTTGAAGCATGACACCCTAGTGTGAGGGCACTAAGATCTGACCCTGTGATCCCATTGGTCGGTCCTTTGATTCCACCAAACGTAGGGCTTAGTTTTACCTAGAGAGGAACTACTCCACATTAGAACCCAAAGAGGAAACAGATTTTGTGGATGGTATTAGCACATGGAGATAAGTAATGGAACAATTGGTAGATGTAGTTCTGGCTCTCCAGATCAAAGTTTGATTAATTGGTCGGCATCTTCAGTCATGGAGCCATCACTTCTCTATTCAAGAATGTAATTTCCAAAAGAAGACATTGTGTATTCTATGCAAAGTGAAATGTATTACATTGTGTCACTCTGTTTGTCCTCATCATTTTCCAGTACAGAAGATGATGTAAGTTCTTTGCCCGATACTGCAGCATAAACACTAGTCAACGACTGTTCCCTTGTTTTATATTCTGCTGCTTTTTGTTTATTTTTTCCTACTCAAAGGACTGAAGATCATTTTCAGGTCATTGCTTTCAATGAAGCATTGGTAGTTTTCAGATAGTGTTCTAATGGACCTCTTTGAGCTTGTCAATTTATTATTGCCAATAAGTTGCCCTCAGATGCTTGTATTTCTTTCTTATGTTCAAAGACGGAGACCACTGCATCGGGGCTGTGACTCTCCCAGTTCTGGGGACAAACAGATAGCACTGCTTCTTATACATGGCTAAGAAGGCAGGGAAGCCTTTCTTCTTGAGCTCCAAACTATTATTTTTCTGTTACAACAGCTCAATCATGACATTTAAAGAATAGTTCTTGACTCTCATTGGTGTTAACCCATAAACCATTCCCAACAAAGTTGCCACATTTAACACACCTAATTTTGTAGCAGTAAAAACTATGTTTCCTTCTCTGCTGCGGTGTACAGTACTTTGCACAGCCTTTTGGACTAACAATCAATGATGGCTGAACCCTGGAACAGCCATGTGGAGCCCTCCAACCTCCAGCTCAACCTGAGCAGTGTGAAGGTCAGGACACCTGAGGCAGTCTCAGAATGCATTTCACTTTCCAGGAGTATGAGTGACTCCCTTTTGTCTTCCCATTTGTTTTCTCACAGGAAAAGTATATGTGTAAAAGGTAGGTGTCATAAAGAATGGGCCAGTCAAGGAGAAAAAAAGCCCTGTGGGATAAAAAACATAGACAAGGATTTAATGCTCCTGGTAGAATGAAGATAGGCCATATACTAAACTGTTCAACACTGAAGCAACAGTGGAGTTATTGAGGATCTAAGAACAAACTGGAACTGAAGCTGAAAAGGTCTTTGAAGAAGAAGACTCCAAAAGGCGAAAAAAGGGACAAGAATAGAAAGTGTGGTTGACAAACTCGCCAAATAATATTGTTTGATTGCATTGTGATGCAAGGAACAATTCAACTGATTCCCTTACATAATGAGAAAACATGAAGAGATCTTCAGTAACAGGAAGTTTATGGAAGAAAGCAATTCAACTATTTTGGATTGGAATTATCCTTTTGGTAAAAATAGTGTCAGCAATTTTGAAATGCTCAGTGTTGGAAGCTCCAACCTGCCACGTGATCTGGTAGGTTAAGAAACTTCAGGATGGCCACAGCTGTTGTTGTTCACGCCCAATCCAGGCACTACCTCCAAACACCTGGAACAAGAGCAAAGATTGAATTGAATTTGGAATTTGTAAAGCGCTACTGTCACTCCCAAGGGAGCATCCTGGCGCTCAGCGATATAAAAGTCAGAGGAAATACTAACGAGTAGGGCAAAGTCTAAGACTCTGGTTCCAAGAAGTGGCCTTTAAGGGTTCTACAGATGGGAGAATGACAGAGAGGATCAGAGGCTAAAAAAGCCATGTCTTCAGCTGTTTCCGGAAAAGGGGTTCTGATGCAATATGTCTCAGCTCCGTGGGGAGCTGATTCCATGCCTTGGTCCCTAGAAACGTAAACTATATGCCTCCCTTAGTCTTAAGCCTGAATTGAGGAGGTTTAAAGAGATTCACGGCTGAAGATCTCAGGGGCCGAGAAGGTGTATAATGGGTAAATCTAGCTGTGAAATACATAGGACCCACGGCTGAAGATCTCAGGGGCCGAGAAGGTGTATAATGGGTAAATCTAGCTGTGAAATACATAGGACCCACAGCTCTGTAGGCTCTAAAAGTAAACAGGATGATTTTAAAAAGGACTCTCTTGTGAATTGGTAGCCAATGGAGGGCTTATAAGGCTGCTGAGGCAAAAGACTGACGCTATTGTTTAAGTACTAGTCTGGAGGCTGCATGTTGGACAACTTGCAGTTTGTGAAGGGTTTGTTTAGAGGTTCCTGCATATAGACTATTACAATAGTCTAGTCTGGATGTGATCAATGCGACTGCCACTGTTTTTCTAGCAGAAAGGGGAAGGTAGTCAAATTTTTCTTTAGTGATTTCATTACATTGAAGCATGTACCTGCAACTGCCACCACTTGAGGGCGGAAGGATAGTGAGGAGTCCAATTTCACGCCCACATTTTTCACTACCTCTACACTGTTGTGTGGCGAGGCAGTGGAATTGGGCCACCATGTCGTAGGGTTGCCTAAAAGCATGATCTCCATTTTGTCGGTGTTGCACTTCAGGAGGTTAGTTTGCATCCACCGAATAACCTCAATTAGACATCTTTTGAAATGTATTTCTGATCAAATAGACGTTTTATCCAGAGAAAGGATAAGCTGTGTATCATCGGCATATGAGGTGGTTTCAATGCCAAAAGAGGATAATGAGATAAGGGGGTCATATATATGTTGAACATTGCCGGGCTAAGCAACGAGCCCTGAGGCACTCCAGAGGTAAGAGTTATTTCAGGGGATAGATATGGTCCTAGTACTACTGTTTGCCTACGGTCAGTAAGGAAAGATTCCAGCAAAGCTAAGCCCAAATGAGAGATGCTACATATTTTGATCCGCTGTAGTAGTATCTCATTGGAGATGGTAACAAATGCGGCTGATAGGTCTAGAAGAATAAGCACAGCATTCTTTCCGGCGTCTAATGTTAACTTTAGTGTGTCTGCCACCTCAAGCAGGGCTGACTCTGTCGAGTGTTTGGGACGGAAGCCAGACTGCTGTGGAGGCAGGCTATTGGACTCCTCCAGGAATTACATTAGCTGGACATGTACCAATTTTTCCATAATTTTACCCAAAGCAGGAAGAAGTGAAATGGGTCGGAGGTTAGAGAGATTTGATGGATCTGCTAGTTGTTTTTTCTGAAGAGGTTTAACCATAGCAAGTTTCCAGTCTGCTGAAACTTTTGCAGTGGACAATGAGGTGTTTAAAATCTCATTGATCACTAGATTTACAATGTCTATCATTGAATGAGGAATGTGAGGTAGGCAGGGATCAGAGGGAGATCCTGACTTACAGGATAAAATAGCTTTTTGGGACTCTGCTAGGCTAAAACTCTGAAATGCTTGAAAAGAGGATCCTGTCGGGTAAGATTGCTCTTCTAGATCAGCGTTGGCCAGGGAAGGAGAGTTAAATTCACACTGTATCTTGAGAATTTTTTCTTCAAAATATGTGGATATTAGATTGCAAAGGGTCTGTGAGGGTGGAATTTCTTTAACCATGGTTTTTGGTTGGAGAGAAGATTTAGCGATGACAAAAATAGCTTTTTGATCATGATGGGCTTTATTTAACTGCTGTACAAAATATTCCTTTTCTGCTAGCTTAATCTGGCCATGGTAACTTTTTTGCGCTTTTTTGTATTGGGTTAAGTCATCAGGCTTATATGCTTTCCTCCACGTACACTTCAGTTGTTTGCAGTGAAGATGATAGTCACTCAGGGCCAGGGTATACCAGGGGGCTGAGGGCTGGGTGTTCTGCTTCCTCTTTATAACTTTTTCTGGTGCTAATTCACTACTGACCTGGACAATCCAGGACTTGAATGCACGGGCATCCTCCATTACCTGTCCTGACAAGGAGGATTTGATATCTGATGCACAGCTAAATAGGTTCGGATCGGACGCTAGTTTGGACCATTTACGGGCTTTAATAGATGTTGGAATCGATGAGATGGAAAAGTGCTTAGGCATCTGCAAGTTAATACTAAAAGGGATCAACAAATGGTCAGAGCAGGCCTGTCGGATGGGGGTTCCCTATGAAATTTGACAGATTAGAACAGATTTCATCTAGGGTGTGTCCACCAGAGTGCGTAGGTAGTGTCACTAGCTGGTGGAGCCCAAGAGAATTTAATGTATCTGTAAAGTTGACAACATGAGGGTTGTTTTTACATTCCAAATGGAGATTAAAATCTCCAATATAGTGAAGTTGGCATACTGTAGGACCAGGGCGCCTAAAGTTTCTCCTAGGAATGCTAAAAAGCTGGTGTTTGACCCAGGAGGCCGGTAGATAAGCCCTCTTGCTATGGATAGGGAGGAGCTCAGTTTGAAATGGAATCCAAGGCTTTCTGCCCCCTTCAAGTAGTTTAAGTCAAATGATTGGCAATGAAGGGAGTCCCGGAAGATAACTGCCAGCCCACCACCCGAGAGATCATCCTATCCTGTCTGAGAATGGAGTATCCTGCCGGTAAAAACTGAGAAATATCTGGATTGCACCAGTCCTTTAGCCATGTTCTGTAATAAAGAGGAAATCCAGGTCGTAGTCAAGGAGCAGGTCATGGATTTCTTGCACGTGTTTACACAAGGAACGGGCATTAACCAGGCCACCACATAATGATTTCCTGCTTGAATTATTTGCAAGAGTAAATCTGGAGTCAAGACCACTTCCCATATGGACTTTGCACTTAAGAAATGCTAAGGGACCATACATTTTGTTGGGGATATCCTTAGGTCACAACCTCTAGCAGAGTTGTTTAATGAATTTAGTAGTGCAAAGGACATTTTTATACCAGGCTGTAAACATGCAGCATGGCTGGCGCTGAATGCGTTTCGAATGCATACGGGCACAGACGGGCTTGCCTTTGGCGCACCCACTACGCGTTCGTGGTGTGTGTCCCATTATGTACCTTCGGGTAAAAAGCCACTAGAGCGCCAAAAACCAGAAAAACGGCTGCTCTAGGAGGTACGCCGGAAGAGAGTGTCGGGAAGAGTGGGAAGTGCAAGCGGGAGTAAGAGGAAGTATTGCGAGGCAGATGAGACAGAAAATGAAGCACCTCGCAATTAGCACATCAACAGTTAAAAAGGTACAAACAGTTCCCTTTGTTTTAAAAATGCTCCCCGTATTTAAGAACAGTTTCAAATTCAATTACAGGTTCAAGTTCCTCCCGCCATGAAATGAATTCCATAAGCACAGGACACTACCTTTGTCAAATTCCCCCTGTGTTCTA